>JAGPOW010001296.1:94256090-94277769 GCA_030014935.1 Caiman crocodilus
TCCACTACCACCCTCTGGGTGCGGCCCTCTAACCAGTTGGCCACCCATCTGACTGTGTGGGCATCGACACCACAGTCTCCCAGCTTTCTGATGAGAACTGGGTGGGCTGACATTCGACTAGCCTTGTGATGGATCCCTGTCACACCATGTCATAACATATGTACACAGCTGCAGAGTGCTTTTAAGGTGGCCAATTGTGCAAAAAATTAACCCTGATTTAAATCAAGTATTACACTAAGGTGCTCAAAAGCAGAGCAGTTTAGGGAACTTATGTTTCTTCTAGGACTAATTTTTTATGCATAGGGTAGAGCTGGGCCAGTGCCCTGCCTCACACCCTGGGCTGTCAGGGGGAAGAAGGGAGCTCTTGCCTGCTGAATGGCCAGAGCAGGGGTGGGGTGAGGGTGAAACGGGGCCCCCTTGCCTCACAGCCTGCCCCCAGCTACCTCGGCTAGGGTAATGGAGGGAGCCAGGTTGCACCTTCAAGTTGAGGGAGCTCCATTTCCCTCCTCTCCCTTAACTGTGGCCATTCAGCAGCCGGCAGCAGCCAACATGGAGCTGCTGACTGCTGAATGGTTCAAGTTGGGCTGGGAGTGGAACGGAGCCTCCTCACTTTATAAGCCTAACCCAGCTTCCTCTAATACTCTAGCTGGAGGTGGGAGCTGTGAGGCAAAGCCATTTCCTCCTCCCCAACTCTGGCCATTCAACAGCTGGCAACTCTGTACTGGCTGCTCCCAGCTGCTGAATGATCAGAGCTGGGGGAGGAGGGGGAATGGAGCCCCCTTGCCTTGGGGGCCTGACTTGGTTCCCCCTAATACCCCAACCTGGGTAGCTGGGGGTGGGGGTCACGAGGCAAGGGGACCCTGTTTCTTGCCCCCTCCCCCCAGCTCTGGCCATTCAGCAGCTGGGAGCTCCCTCTCCTCCCTCCTCCCTGTCTGACAGCCCTGGAATTGTGGGAGGTACGGTGGGGGATGTGGAGAAGGGTGGTTTAGAAGCCTCCTGAGAGACTGTTGGGTTGGGGAGATGGGGTTCTTTAATTCATGGTACTTTATGTAAAGCTCCAGAAGTTAGAGCAGGGTCCTAATATCTGTCTGAGCCCTCAGAGTCCTCTCATTTGGCCTAAGAAAAGTTGTGCAACCAACACAAACTGTTTCCTGATGCTGTTTTATAGTATAAGGATGCTCTGTTTCTAAAAGGAAGAGCAGAGGATTTCCCACTCTAAGCCATATCCTTAGGTATTGCAGAGATGATGTATTTTTATCTCTTGTATTATAGTATCTGTAACAGAGCCACTCTGCTTAGTTCTGCATGAACATAAAGACAGTCCCTCTACCCAAGAGCTTAACATTTCAGTACATGACAAGGTATAACAACTGGCTACGAAAAGGTAAGTACAAGCTTGTCATGAATACTATCCACTACTTACCCTGATAAGCAGTGGTCTTAGCATCCCACGTGATAGTACTTTGCAGTTTCTTTCCAGGTATCACAGCAGAGAAGATATTTTAGGAGCTATTTGAAACAGAATAGCATGGTTTTGTGGCTGCTTATGCAGAGTTTGTTTTGTGAATGAGTGATGGCAAATGTTTGGGAGTGGGTGAGGTCAGGAAGTAAGGGTCTGAACTAGAGCTAGAAGTACAGCTAGATACAGAGAAGCTACCCAGGAACCTATCTGTGCTATTAAGTAACCTAAACAGTGAGGTTGGGGACAGATGTTACACACAAACTGGTTTAAGTGATCAGAAACTGGTTAAAACCTGTAAAAGAACCAATGTTCAGTGCATGTAAATCAGCTTTGAAAATGGCTGAAACTGGCTTGAGATAAACCTGGTTGAATGTAGTATCAGACTTAACTGATTTGGGTCAAACTAGTTTATGCAATGTCTGTCCCAGACCCCTTCCTGGTTTAAGTTAAACCAAACTCGCACAGATATCCTGTCATGCTTTCTGGACTGGGCAGGGCTCTCTGCTTCAGAGCAGGACTGGCCCCTCCCCTTTGCTCCCTCACTGGAGCTCTGACAGAGACTGCAGGCACAGAGAATCTGGCTGGCTTCCTCCTAATCACAGATCAGCAGGAATCCCTTCCTCCTCCTTTCCATAGCACGGGCAGTAGCCAGCATGTGGTATGCTAGCTAATGCTAAGAGGTGTCTGTATAAGGCAACAGTACAGTGCTTTTAGGGCTTTCTGGAGCTAATCTACAGGTGTGGATCTCCTTGGAATGTTCCCTGTCCTTGCAAACAGTTGTTTAAGAAGAGCTTGAGCTAATGTGAAGGGCTTTGTTTTCTGATGGGGCGTTAAATGCTGATGACAGATCTGATAAATGCTCTGTTATCAAGGAGGGGGTGGGAGGAACCCCTCCCTAATCAGAGCATCCTGCCAGGGCCTGGTTCCCTCCCCCCCTTGGCTAAACACTGTATCCGAGAAGGGCACCCCCTGGCCTCTAGCCTGATCCACTGCAAGCATGTGCCTGGATTTCCTCAGTCCAGAGAGGATGTGTACAGTTACAAACCAGTTTAGCCTAGCCAGGTTAGACTAACCTTCAAAGATTTAATCAATTCAGGTTCATGCTTTTTGCACATCTGTCCCTAACCTGAAAGGGGCTGCTGCTTTATATGCAGGCAGACATGCCTATACAGGCAGCTGGGGCCTGCTAGAAGTAGGCTGCTGTCAGGTAGGTACACTCAGGTAGTCAGGGCCAGCTAAGGAATAGGTAATCTCTTGCACTGACTCCTATTAGCTGCGGAGAAAAAACAGCATGGGATGTTTGAACAGTGCAAGTGGACAATAAAATTTGGAACTGTGGGCAGAGCAGAAGTGGGGGTTAGTTTCAATAACACAAAAGGTACTACAGCAACTGTTGATGTGAGATTACTCCAGCTTCTATATGGGATGGAGGGAGAAATATAACTTTTTCACTATGTTTGTTCTTTTAACTTTAATTAAAGTAACTGAACTTCATTCTTCACTGCTTTGCACTTTGCATAATCATTTCTACTCATGCAAAGCAGTATAGAATGCTAACAATTTAGAATGGTAGCATTTTGCACAGGTGCAAATGACTGCAAGGTCCAAAGTGGATGAGAACAGGTACATTATGTCCTGAAAAGTAATTAGTCAGGGTACATGAAATATCAGTGCAGTTGTTGAGAAAGAATCTGCTAAATGAATGGATCAGTCCTTGCTTTGACTATATGGGTAGAAGTACACCTGTTTAATCAAATGGATTTAGAAATTGATCTAGCTTGTCCTGTTCAAACTTGTAATGTAGACTCTCTACTAAAATCAGTTTAACCTTTGTGGGTATTAATTTTGATTGACTGACTTGGACTAAATCAGTATAAGTAATCATTACACTGGCTTAAGCGAATCTGTGTTACGGGGTTTGCCTCAAGTAAAGTAGACCAACTAGGTCCCCAGTGGCTGGGGAACTGGCTTCGTGGTAGGACCCAGAGGGTGGTGGTTGATGGAAGTCAATTGTTGTGGTGCACTGTGACCAGTGGGGTCCCTGTCCTATGTTCTGTCCTAGGACCTATACTTTTTAACATCTTCATCAATGATCTAGACATTGGTGTTAGAAGCGGGCTGGCCAAGTTCGCCGACAACACCAAACTCTGGGGTAAAGCATCCATACCTGAGGACAGGAGGGTGATCCAGGCAGATCTTGATAGGCTCATGAAATGGGTGAATGACAACCTGATCGTGTTCAACACCGAAAAATGCAAGGTTCTCCACCTTAGGAGGGAAAACCTGCAGCATCCTTATAGGCTCAGCAGTGCTACGCTGGTTAGTACTACAGATGAAAGGGACTTGGGGGTCATGATTGACCACAAGATGAACATAAGCCTTCAATGTGATGTTGTGGCTAGTAAAGCAAGCAAAATGCTCGCTTGCATCCATAGAAGCTTCTCAAGCAAATCCCAGGACGTCATTCTCCCATTGTACTCAGCCTTGGTGAGGCCGCAGCTGGAGAACTGCATCCAGTTTTAGGCTCCATAATTCAAAAAAGAATGTGGAGAAGCTTGAGAGAGTGCAGAGGAGAGCCACATGCATGATCAGAGGTCAGGAAAACAAACCTTATGATGAGTGGCTGTGAGCCATGGGACTCTTCAGCCTAGAAAAGCGCAGGCTTAAGGGCAATCTGGTGGCCATCTATAAGTTTATCAGGGGTGTTCACTAGGATATGGGGGAACGTTTGTTCACCAGAGCTCCCTGAGGGATGACAAGATCAAATGGTCAGAAACTCTGCCGAGACCAATTCAGGCTGGACATAAGGAAGAACTTCTTTACTGTCTGAGACCCCAAGGTTTGGAATAGACTACCACCAGAAGTGGTTCAAGCATCCATTTTGAATACCTTCAAGACACATTTGGAAGTTTATCTTGCTGGGATCCTATGATCTCTGCTGATTTCCTGCCCCTGGGGTCCTTTCCAGCCCCAATGTCTATGAATCTATGAATTGATTTACCCGAATCTAATTCTACTGTTATAATCTCCGGTGCAGGCAGAAGGGAGTTATTATAGATCATGCTCTTGATATTAATTTACGGGTTCACTTTGAAGGGTGCATGTATATTAACCAGAAAACTCTATCCACATATATAAATTCACCTGTCTCAAACTCCAGCTGCATTCTTCATTAAGGGAAATTCTGTCTTCTATTTTTACATCAGAAAGGTCAGTTCTTCTCTTCTTGCTGGAGGCTTGGAATAGTGTGATGTCATGTGAGGCAGAAATCTGAGCTCTTAGTTCTCCTTCCACACAACTGAAAGCACTTGATGAATGGGGAGAGGCTCTCTTATGGGGGAAGAGAAACTAACTCTGGTTTCAGTCTTGGACTACAATGGAATGTAGGTCTTCCCAAAATCTAGTTTGTATCTTTCAGCAAAAAAAGGGAGGAAGAGAGCCCTAGAAACTATCAGAAAGGGACAGAGAAGGATTTAAGCTTTGGTTTTGCTTTGCAGCTCACATTTAGTAAATAGAGATTTTGCTAAGCACAACAATTTGGGGTCTGAAGCTGGGCTGATAAACCCTCACTATTTTCTAGCAACTCAGATATGCTAAAATCTGATATTTTGGTCAAAGCCTAAACTATATGATTATGTAAGAATTAGGCAAAATTACACAATACCTATTGCCACTTTGCTATGAATAAAGTAACATGCACTTCTTATTTGTAGTTAGGTAAGGATTTTTTTAGTCTTGGCATTTAAACTGATGCCCTGACATTGTCCAATTATCCCCAATATAGTAGAAGTAATTGATTGTTAGGCAAGCTCATATTAATAATCTTCTGTGTTTTCTTTCCCCTGTAAGTTTTTTTTATGAGAAGATAAGTTATTGTATTTTGCATGACTACTCAGGCTTGTAAGCCTTTATTTCTTAAATTGTATTTAAACATGGCCGATTGCCTTAGCTAAGAAAATATCATATTACTTTTATACCATGGTATGTGTGAGGTATGCGTCTTTCAGTTCCATAAATTCAGCCCAATACATTTTGTAGTTTTATAACTCGTGAAGTCCATAGACAAGTGGCAAGACCTACCTTTTATTGTGAAATCTAAGTATGTTTCATTAGGTATTAATTTGGAGTGGAATTTTCTGAGGAGCATAATATCCATCTACAGAAGCTACTGAGTTGTATTTCTGATGTGTTCCACATTCTGAAGGTTCTGTTTCTTTGATCTAGAGTGATCCTTATTTTGCAGGTTCATGTTCTATTCCTCTATAGGGTTTGCACTGTACCATCAAGACACAGCCCACTTTTGGTCTCATTTCTCTTGGTGACCTACTCTCCGTGAAGCAGCAATGAACTGGGAGAAGGATTTTTAACTTCCTCCTCGTTTGCATACCTGAACAATGACTCGAGTTGGCTCTATAAATTGTACTATACTTCTGTAAACTAAATATGAGTTCATAGAATGCATTACCATTGGGGGAGTTATTATTTCTGTGTAGTTACCTTAATTACACTTGAGGTTCTAATTGGAAATCTGTGCTTAGCTTTCAGTAATTCTTTCCTGGATAGTGCATGTAGATACTGAGAAATAGTTAGTCTGAAGACAGGCAGAAGGTAGGGCAAGGTGGCATGTCAGGGACTGATTCAGAGGCTTGAGCTTTCACAGGCAACAACCTACTCTATCAAATGCTCTTGCCATAACCCCTGCCTTTCCACTGCTTATAGAATAGTTTATTCCTGTGCAAAATGGGCGTAAGCATACTATCATCATTGTCAGTGAGCATTCTGGTCTACTAATTTCTTAATTATGGCTTGCACTTAACTTAGAGGTGGAAGTAATAACACAAAGGTTACCCTAAAGCTGGCTGAATGTTGTGCAAACCAAAGTTCATTTAGGCAAATTTGTGCCATTTTGGTGTCCATTTTCTGCAAAGTGATCAAATGAAATAGCTTTGGAGTGTTTGGCAAAATGGTGAATTAATTGAACACTTGAAAATATTGTAGAAACGTAATGCTAATTTTTTATCTGCTTCATGAGCTAGCTTATTGTCAAATGTACATTAATGCACTCAAGGACAAAAAAAAAATGATACCATGTGACTTATCTTCAACCAAAAGAAGTTGTGGGGTTGTTTGTTTGTTGCTGGTAGTCGATATTTGAAAACAAACAAACTACTCGCTAATGAGGTTCACTGTGAATTATTAGTTGAAATTAATCTATGAATAATTGTCAATAATATATTCAAGAAAATCACAATATGTTTGTGGACAGTTTGAAAACAAGTTAAGTTAATGGGATTTTTTTTTACTGAATGAAGTCATAGTGGAAAATCTTTCAGTCAGGGAAAAGGAATGGACAACTGTGGTGCTCACTGATGTTTTAATCTAATATTAAAGGTGGAGATTTAGAAAAAAAATGACTATTTTAAAACACATTTCTAAAAGGTACAGGTGCCATAATAGAATTTCCCTTTTTCTTTTAAGGGAAAGGAGCCAAAATAATAGGTAATGCAATAAGAGATGCTAGTTGTTTGGTGCAGGTCTAGTCTAATTCGATATTAATATGTAAAATTGCATCTTCTTCTGAGCATGCTCAGAAGGGATTTAGTTTGATAATGAATTATGGAATCCTATTCCAGACAGAAAGGTCCATAAACTTATAAGTTGCAGTGACTAGTGAATGTTGGAAACTGGAGGAGAAGGAGAAGGACACTCCCACTTTTTAGTCCACTAGCCTAAAAAACTTTCTTGGGAGTAGGAGACCCAGTTAACCTAAGGGACAGGTGTTTAATCTACATCACCTGCTTCTCAGAAAAAAGCCCTAATTGATAATCAGGGCCAAGAGCACTCTTCAACTCTCCAGTTGAGCGTGGCAGCCAAGAAGGGAAGGGGAGCAATCCAAAGGGAGCACGTCTTAGTGAGATAGACACTATACTGGAAAGATGGGACCTTGATTCTAGCTCATACCTCTAATGGGACAGATGCTATTCAACTGCTCATCATCCAGTGGTTTTAAATTCAGAATGTAGAAACAGCCCTGGGGGTAGAAACAGGACCAGAACTTAGGGCACCTATACATGTGACGGACCTCTCCTCTGGCATGCACTAATTAGCATGCATTGGAGCAGACTCGATTAATTGTGCTTATTGGTGCACTCCAGCAGCCTCCACATCACATGTATTCAGTTCCTCATGCTTCATAATGGCGGCAGGGACGCTTTAACTAAAGTGCGTTGAACTAGTTTTAGTTAAAACACCCCAGCCACCATTTTGAAGCATGGATGCTGAAGACACATGATGCTGTGGGCACTTTGAATGGAGTGGCTCTCAGCTGTTCTAATTAAAGCACCCCTCCACCCCAGTGCATTTGCATAGATGCCCTTAGAGCCCCTGTCATTCTAGGCTAGTGCCTAACTTGCTGAGACACCTTCTCTCTGACCTGCATTCTCTGGCCCTGTATATCTTCCCTGCTTGGCCAGATTTAATATGAAGTGATGGATTGTCTCATCAGATAAGACAATCATGGAAGATAGTTCTCTTCAACTGGCCCTGCCTTACCCATAGCTTGGTGATGAGGATTTTCTGCCTGGATCTCAATTTCTGGGCAAGTACCCTAACCATTAGATTATTAAATGTGGGAAGGCCTCCCGTCCTCCTTCCTGCAAGTTAGCCACATAAGTGTTACTTATCTATCTAAAGCTGGAGCTGGACTTAGGCCCCAGAGTATATTTTTGTTTGTTTGTTCAATATTTGTATTTCACTGATGGAAGCACACAAAGAAAGTAGAAACACCATCAAATAAAATATTTTTGAATAATATTTTATTTCAATTTTCTTTTATTTGAATATTATTATTAAGGTACATAACAGATTTTCCAAACCATAATATTTCATGTCCTCCAAATGGACTTACGGACAGGTTATTAAAGGTATTAACATAAAGTTTCAGAGAAGTATCCTGCAGAATTTTCAAAAGTGGATAGGCATCCTGGGACTTTTGAAAATCCTGGTAGGTGCCTATTGGTATCTTCACAGACCTTTAAAAACCTGGTTCTTCATTTTCTTTCTATTATCAACACCATAATGTTTATGTAATAAAAAACCATGTTGCCATGGCTTTCTTATAATTTTATAGGAAGAAACTGATACAAACAGCTACTTCATTTCACAATTGGATTTGCTATTAGTAACTGTCAAATGTTCATTTTCAGGGTTAGAGCCACAAAAGGTCTTTGGTGCTGCAGTGCTCTGTTCTATGGTACCTGACTTGTAGAAGTGTAGCTGCACAGCAGAATGTATGGCCCTGATTTAGTCTAATACATAGAGAGAATTTGGCACTTAAGAACGAGAGCCACAAAAATTAGCATTATGAATAGAATCACCTAGCTACCTGTTAGGAAGTTCTGAAGGGAGAGGCAGTGGGCATATCTACATGTACTGTTGATGCACCTGGATAAAGTCAGCTGCTTCCCAGAAGCAGCATCTTCATATGAGCCCTGGACCACAGCATGTTGAGCCAGGGCAGTGCAGCTCTGGCTGGCAGGGGGCCAAAGGGGTCAGTCTGCCAGCCTTAAGCTGTTCCCCCCTTGGCTCAATGTGCTGCGGAAGGGATGGCTGAGGCCTGAAGGTACTACAGTGCAGGGCTGTCTGGTAGGTTGCCCCCATGCTATAACACACTTATGCCCTAGTTAGCCCTGATTACTGTCTAGACATGCATTGCAGCAGGGTAAATAATTCCACCCAGTGCCTCGGCAAGGAAGTTCAGCACCTCTGCAGCAGTGGCAAAGTCTGCCCTCACCCCACACACAGATCTGGGGGGCACACATCCCCTCACGTTTGCCTGGGAGTGCACACAGCAGCAGGAGCTGCCCTTTTGCCTTCCCCGCACCCTCTGATATGAGCTACTGGAGACTCTGTCTCATGCCGCATCCCAGCTGGGCAGTGCCTGTTGGTGCTCCTTCACTTTGGCACCTGGGGTGGTCACCCTGGTGTGGTCCCCACACTCTTAACAGCACTTACTCTACCATAGGATAGCACTTGTGTCAGGCAGTACTATCTTATGGTGGAGCTGAGTAGTTCATTCTGGTCTAATAGGAGTGCATGGGTAGACACTGACACTTACTGCAGAAATAATTAGTCAACTCCATAGTAAGTGTCTTGTATGGATGCACCCTGTATGTCTTAAACCTAGACCTGTGGAGAGGCAACTATCTCTGACCAACTTTTGTGGAGGTTTGTAAATTCCAGTCATCCACTTGCATAGTATAATTAAACTAATGAATTGCCCATCAAGAATGAGGGGGAGAGGGATGCAATGCTACCACCCACCACCCTGTAATGCTGCTGCCTCCCAGGAGTGACGAGGGTGGGGGAGAGGGAAGCTTGCATGTGGCAGCTGCTGCTGCCACCCATCATCCTGTGCATCTGGCCGCCCCCATCCCCCTCCCGCTCTGCATCCAGCCTTGCAACCCCCCTCCACTCTGGGAGGCAGCAGGGGCACAGGGTGGTGAGCAGTGATGCTCTGTCCCCACCTGCCTTGCCCATCATTCTTGATAGGCAATCTTGATGCAGTGCTGGCTGGAGCTCTGCCCCACCCCACCAGCAACCATACCCCACAAGAGTGTTATAAGAGTGTTATGGACAGACACACAGACAGACAGGCTAAACCCTTTTATTTATACACACACACACACACACACACACACACACACACATGATTTACAGAGTCTTTATATCTATATCTATATATAGACAGTCTCTCTCTCTCTCTCTCAACTTATATATATGTGAGGGAGAGATACTCATGAGGAAGGGAGAGAGAGTCTTTACCCTCTGAGGTTAAGACATTTGCCTGGAATGTAAAGAGGGTTAGGCCCAACTCCTTTTTCCAAATTGGGAATTGTGGGGATTTGCAAAGAAGTCTCTCAAACCCCAGGTACCACATTTACTAGAATACAAGATGAGTTTTTTTGGTTTTTTTGCCCATTCAACACTGGGTGGGGGGAAAGCCCGTCATCTTGGATTCAAGGAAAGGGTGGAATGGGGGGGTGGAAAAAAAGGTGGAATGGGGGGCAGGCAGCTGCTGCCCCATCCCCATCTTAAAGCCTCTGCCAGGGACACAGGCACCAATGGGGGGCAGGTGGCAGTGGGGGACAAGTGGTGAGGGTAGCTTGCCCTCCCTAACTACCTGCCTCCCTGCCACTGCTTTCCCTGCTGCAATGTGTGTGTGTATGGGGGGGTGGATTTTAAAATGACCCTTTAATAATTACATTCTGTATATGGAAAATGATAGCATATTTTCTAATTAAAATCTAATTATTGAGGGGTCATCTTAAATTCAAAGCTGTCTTGGATTTGGGTGAGTAATTTTTGTCTACATGGCATGATGCAGTACCCCATAAAGATAACTCAGATAGCCTGGGTGCTGGAAGCAGTATAACATCAGTATGGCATGTTTAGGATTCAGGCTAATAAAGCCTGCTGAGGTGGAGCACTGAATTGATGTTGTTATATGTAGGGATCTACTAAAATTGTGATTTTCATGGAATCTGCAATTTTGGGTGCACCTGTGAAAAAGCTTGGTCTCTGCAAAAAAGCATGGGTTCTGAGTGTTTGGCAGGCTCCCTGGGGGGTGGGGGGATTGCAGGGGAAACTTACCAAAAATAAAATGCTGACTCCCTCTGGGGAGCCCACTGGAGGGGAATGGCAGCAAAAGGCTCAGCTGCTGGGGCCTTCTGCCAGTCAGGGGTGGCAGGGGGTGGCAAATGGTAAAACAAGAAACGTTAAAGGAGTTGATGTGGGGGACATCTCCAGTGTGATTTATGGAGATCTCTAGCTATAGTATGCTATGCTATGTAAATGAGCATATATCACCTTAATATCTTAACCACCGGGATATCAGCTGTAATAGGGTGAGGGTGTTTATCTTAAGAGAAAGTTTTTGACCCTGTTTAGGCCCCTAATTGCAGAAGAGTTTCCTGACCTGAGTGGAGACAGATGCCTAAATGACTTCAAACTAGCAGGGCCCAGGCCGATTGCCATTCTCAGCATTTCCTAACTGCTGTCTTGAGTAGCTTGTCACTCATTTTCCCAACTCTTAAGGCTAGGGACAGACATTACACACAGACACTGGTGTAAGTGATCAGATATGGTTTAAACCTGTAACAGAACAGATATGCAGTGCACATAAACCAGTTTGAGAGTGGTTGAAACCAGTTTGAGGTAAACCTGGTTGAATGTAGTGTCAGACGTAACTGATTTGGCTTAAACCAGTTTATACAATGTCTGTCCCAGACCCCTTGCTGATTTAAGATAAACCAGATTCCTCCAGGATCTCACCATGCTCTCTGGGCTGGGTGGGGCTCTCTGCTCCACAGCAGGGATAGGTCCTCCCCTCTGCTCCCTGGCTGCAGCTCAAGCACAGACTGCGGGCTGCTTCCCCCTCCCCTCAACACACCCAGCTAAGCAGGAATTCCCCCCTTCCCTCCGCTTTGCTGAGGAGGTGTCTGTGTATTAGGTAGCAGACCATATAATTTTATAGTTGGTAGGGTCCGGAGTGACCTGAACAGATCGTCAAGTCCAACCCCTTGCCTTGGAAGGAAAAAGTACTGCGGTCAAACGACCCCAGCAAGGTATTTATCTAACCTCCTCTTAAAGACCCCCAGGGTAGGAGCCAGCACCAGTTCACCTGGAAGTTGGTTCCAGATCCTAGCCATCCAGACAGTGAAGTAGCACCTCCTGATGTGTAGTCTGAATCTACCCTCTGCCAGCTTGTGACCACTATTTTTAGTCACTTCTGGTAGTGCTCGAGGGAACAGCGACTCCCCCAATGCCTGCTGGTCCCCTCTGACTAGTTTGTAACAGGCCACTAGATCCCCCCTCAGCCTTCTTGTGGAGGCTGAGCATGTTCAGGTCCTTCAGCCTCTCCTCATAGGGCCTGCTCTGCTGCCCCCTGATAATGCAGGAGGCACTCCTCTGAACACTCTCAATACTTCCACATCTCTCCTGAAGTGCAGCTCCCAGAACTGGACACAGTACTCCAACTGCAGCCTGACTAGTGCCGCATAGAGGAGGAGGATCACCTCCTTGGACCTGCTCGAGATGCATCTGTGGATGCATGACAAGGTGCGGTTGGCCTTCCTTACCATGTCCCCACACTGTCGGCCCATGTTCATTCTGGCATCAATAATGATTCCAAGATCCTTTTCTGCCTCTGCACTGACCAGAAGGGAGTTCCCCAGCCTGTAGGTATGCTGCTGGTTCTTCCTCCCCAGGTGCAGCACTTCGCACTTGTCAGTGTTGAAACCCATCCTGTTCTCATCTGCCCACCCCTGTAACCTGTCCAGGTCCAATTGCAGCCTATTCCTCCCTTCCCGTGTGCCCACATCCCCCCACATCTTAGTGTCATCAGCAAATTTGAATAGGGTGCTTTTTACCCCCTGATGAAGATGTTGAACAGCACAGGTCCAAGGACCAAGCCCTGGGGGACCCCACTGCCCACATCCCTCCAGATCAAAAATGACCCATCCACCACCACTCTCTGGGTGCGGCCCTTCAGCCAGTTAGACCCATTTGACTGTGTAGATGTCGACACCACAGTCCCCTGGTTTTTTAATGAGAATGGGATGGGAGATATGCTGGCTATAGTCCGTGCTTAATCAACAGGCAAAATCAACAAGTAGCTGGTAATGTCCTTCTGTTGTTTTCTTAATTGGGTGATCAACAGTGTTATCAATTTCCTGCTGGGCTAATCAGAGCTCCTGCCAGAGCCTGATTATGTCCCCCCCCTGAGATCCACACTGTGGAAGGAAGGAAGGGCTGCTCTACTTCTCCCTGGCTTCTAGCCTGAGCCACTACAGGCATGTATTTCTGGGATGTCTGTGTGGTTACGAAACTGATTTAGCCTAGCCAGGCTAGACTAACCTGTAAAGACTGAATCAGTTCAGGCTCAGGCTTCTTGAATGTCTGTCCCTAGCCTGAGTCCAAATGCAAGGCGTCTATCTCTTCCCATGTATTTTGTGGGAAGACCGGAACCCTAAATCAAGCTGAGACTTTGAGGATATGGCACCTGAAATGTGTCTAACTGTGGAGTCACAGTTCACCTTTAAACTATCTGCCTCTAGTATAAAGAAGCTCTTTTCAAATGTAAACTTACACTTATAATTTTTGAAAGTCTTCAAATATATTATTGAATGTGAAATTGTCCACTCTGAATTGATTGTAGTCCCATATTTGTTCCTTTGTGGCTAGTTTTCATGATGTACTAAAAGCAAAAAAAAAACTATTTGAATTTTCAGAGGTTTTTGTGATTTGTTATTGAGACTTGCAGAAAGTTCAATAAATTCAATTGCTTTCTATCTTAATTGGCTCTTCACTGTATTATATCCCAGCCAATTTTCATCCTATTAACTAAATTACCCCATAAGACTGAATGATTGGTTCAAGGCAATGTAATGATTCATGACTCTCTCTTTCTTAGCTTGTGAAGAAAAATAACTTTAGAATAAACAAGAATTCATCATTTAAAATTTTTGTAGTTGACTCCAGTGGGGAACAGAATCAGTCCTTTAATTCACTTTTCTTCTGTGACCTTTTTAAGGGTATAATAAACATTACATTTCAACTGGTAGAATTTCAGTTTCAGTAGTTGAAATGCTTTGTGTACAAACATTCAGACACTTCAGCTGGTTTGAAAAAAAAATGGCTGATGCAATGGAAATCTCTACCATACTGATCAGCAGGGCTGTCCCTAGGGGAGTGGAAATCGGGGCAACTGCCCCAGACCCTGTGTTTCGAGGGGCCTGCAGACAGTGCTGTACAGGCCTCACCGCCAGCTTCTGTGGCTGGTTGTCCCCCTGCTTGCCACCGATGCCACTGCCAGCTTCTGTGGGCAGTTGCCAGTTCCCCTCCACCTTTGTTGCTGATGCTGCTGCCAGCTCCTGTGGGTAGTCACCATCCCCACCTCCTGGCCCTATGCAGGCTGATATGCCCCAGGCCTTGCACAACCCTAGGCTCAGCTCTGCTGACCAGGTTGAAGTTTCAATCAGTTGTGGTTCAAGCATTTGAATGAATATTTATATATATCCTAAGGGACTACGACATATCCATGCTCTGCCTCAGCTCCAAAAAAAAAAAAAAAAGGAAATGTTAAGGCAGATATAATAAGAGAATGAACAAAACACTCTTCATTCAGATTCTTTCCTGAAGTACTTTTCACGCAAGTCAACATTTGGTATTTTAGAGGCTTCCCTGTATGCTGGAGTTGTATTGTCTGTTTCCATTAAATAGGGTGACTGTACATTCCAGGCAAATTGGGACAGTCTTGGCTTTCACAGTCCAGTCCCGACTGGTTGGTCAAAAGTCCCAGAGTGGGGTCCAGCTGGGACATGGAGTGGTATGGTATGCCAGGCAGGCACCACTGCTGCTATGTGGGTGTGAGGCAGGCAGACTGGAGCAGGGTGACCTGCCTAGTGCACTGTGCTGCTCCACACCCCACCGGGCTTCACTCTGGAATTTTTGACCAATTTCAGCTAGCTGGACTACAGAAGCTAGGACTGTCCCAGTTTGCCCAGGACCTATGGTCACCCTAAGGTCCTGTGCAGCAAAAGTTTGGATATTTTAGTGCAGACATCAGTGGATGCAGAGGTCCAGGCTAGTATATCTCTTTGTACAGCAATGAACGTACAAGTTCTCAAATGTGTATCTTTCATCGTTTGCCTCTGCCTTGCTTTCATCTTTTTGCCCTCAAAATATTAATATGTTCCATTGCTATTTTAATACAGCTGAGTTTATTTTTAGTTTTCAAAATGCATAAAATATAATACAAAGTGTGTCTAGCATATCTGCTATTTTGCTGGTAATCTTACAGGGAAAATACTAGTGTATCAGATGATTCTCTTCCTCAAGAGTATACAAGCACATTGTGTGTTTGATCCCATAACTCTTCAGATTTAGTATAAGTGATAATAGTTCCTTTAAAAATTCCAAAACAGACCTGTGTGAGTGACACGGATGAGGTTTTTTGGGAAGAATTTTGATATAAAGTGATAAAAAATTAAGTTGCATTGCCTTTCTCAGACAAAAAGCCATGATTAGCCGAACATTTATAATTTTATCCTGATTTGCCTAAAAGCACATAAAATATCATGTGTAACATATGGTCAGGGTATAACATCAAATTTACCTCCCATTTATAAAGTGTGTTCTAAATGTGGTGGTTGTTAATCACATCGTTCTTCAGAGTATTGTATACTTCTTGAAAGTCTGCACCTTTAATTAATCTAGTGTTTCTTTAACTCTCAGGAAACTTTACCAGTTCAGTCATGTTCAATTCAGCTATTTTGAAAAGTTTATCATCCAAATGTCCATGCTTTAGTAGTACTTATTTGTATTATTTTATTAGGTTAGAATTAGTTTTACTCATTGACTAGAATCCCCTTGGTCTAGGTGTTGCCCAAATATCGAACAGAATAAATCCGCAAACAGGTCCCAAACAGCTCAGAATCATAGTATAAGAAAGATAACAGATTTATCAGAGCTGTCTTATTGTTATCTTCTGGAAGGAACTTATGAAAGTATTTTTTTTGTCCAAACACATGATTTTGAAGAGCATTACATTGTTAAAACTTGTACACTTGTGCTGAACAAAGTCTATTAAATATTTTTTGTGAGAGCATTTCAATAAGTACCATTACAAGAATGCTGTGCATCAAATTAATGAGTAATGAAATAATATGCATCTAGGAATATGCTGTGCAGAAATTCTTGACCTGAATTTTTGATAAAAGAAATTATCCTCTTCACCAAAGTTTTAATGTTATTCAATATGCAAAAACCTCTACGTGACAGGTCTTGATTTCCGTGAGAGAGCAGTGCCTCCTTTGTATGCCATGCTAACCTTGCATTACCAGGTGCAGAATGTGTCACCTGCCTCTTTAGAAAGCTGTGTAATACAGAAATCTAGAGAATTTGCTGAAGTTTCTCTCACATCCCAATTTGAATGCGTATCTGCATTTCAGCAATTTTATTCAGTTCAAGATTATCACTATGGCATGTAGTTCACACCATTTGCGGTATCTAGTTAACTTGAGTGAAACTTTGTTGGGTTCTTCAGTTCAATAGGATCTGCATTTGCAGTCCTTCTGTCCTCTTTGCAAGGTGTCATTACATGGTGAGAATCAGATATGTGCTCCCTTATATTACCTTGTCTTTCCTACAGATGTCAGGTTCTCCTTTCTCATTTTTATGTCAGTTATTAAACTGTCAAGTGAAACTAGTGTCTCTTCTCACTGCATTAAAACTGTCTTTGTTTTTTACTACATGGTTTGCACCATGTATCTTTTGATTCCCATTGCAGCATCTTTTACTATAGATAAAGTAGAGCTTGCATATTCCAGAAACTTGACAGTCTGGTCCCCTCCAATCTGTTAGATTGACCAATAAAACCTAGATCTGTAATACAGCTCTCCCACCATAACTAAAATGTTCTAAAAACATAGCCCAGATACAGATGTAGTAAAATAAATTCTAAAGCACTACAGGCCTTAGCAGTCAGATTTAGTTTACTTAGGAATGTTTGGATAGCGTGGATAAAGTTATTTGGGTAAACATGATGTCTTTTATTAGACTACCTAGATAGTTGGAAAAAAATTTTCTTTGCAAGCTTTCAGGCACAAACATCCCTTTTTCAGGTGTAGGGATAGTCTGCTGGTGTTTCGGAATAGAAGCCAATATGCAAAATGCAGTACTCTAAAAATGCAAATGCATGGCAGTGAGGATCAGAGATGATGGGAGACAATAGGTGCGAGTCAGGTAGGTGGGAAGGGGAGAATGTTGACCTGGTGACAGAATGTAGCTGGTAAAATGTAGAAATGTTACCTGGGGCTATCAGATGGCAGGCAGGTTATAATGTGCCATGAATCCAATGCCTATATTTAGTCCATGATTTTTTGTAGCCAGTGGATAGTGTGGAGGAATTATTTTTGGGATTATGTAGCATATTCCTTGAGGATCACCATCCCTCACTTTCACAGCATCGCAATTTAGCTATCTTCCTTTCTTAAACCAATAAAAGAGGCTCTACACGCTCATGGATCCCATTAATAGTGCTTCGTTCACTAGGATCAAAACCAATGTGAATTTCTTCATTCCTCTGAGGGCCAGGTACGTTGCTCAGTTTTCACTCCTGCTTCCTGTTAACTCAGTCACTTGAGACTTCATGGGATTCCACAGAACAGGTACAGTTGTCCATGTGATCAAAAGTGGGTGGCCTCCAAGAAAAGGGCGTACTGATTTTATAGTATTGGATCTCAATTTTTCAGCTACCACATGGTGAAAAATCTGTACCAGTGTAACAAAGTTCATCTGGTGCCTTTCCCAGAGCTGCTGTGTCTACCTACATGTTTAAAAGTAGACAAATTTTGGAGATTGTGCTATCAGGCATTGACTGTAAAATTGTGCAATGCCTGTAAAATCTGAAAGCAAAAAAAAAAAATCTTACTGAAAATAAAATGCTTGCTCCTCATGCAGCCTGCTGGGGGGAAAGTGGGGAGGAGGCCTGCTGACATAAATGGGAGCCCAAGATGGTTGCCACCTGTCCCTCACTGCTGATTGGCTGAGATGGCTGCCTGCCCTTCTCCACCAATTGGTAGCAATGAGGGGGCAAATCAGTGGTAAGGGGCAGGGCCACCAGGGCCTTTTGGCCCATCAGAGGCATGGGGGGTGCCTGTCACGGTCAGCTTATAAAAATGGTGGCCAGTCCAACAATCTCCCTGTGAAATTGGCCAGCTATCTCCTTGAGTTGGGTAGATCCCTAATCATGGTGTATGTACAACAGGTCTAGTGAGGTGCTTGATGAATGTGCTTGTATGGAGTCCTGTGACTGTCATACCAAGATGCTTGACGCATATGCCTGTGAAAGAGTATGGAGGAGTGGAAGCTACCCAAGACCTACCATCCTCCCTTTAGACCACTGAGACAGAATCCGAAAGCCAGACTGAGTCTAGATGTTCAGTGCCTTAATGGTTGTAGTTTCTGCCAGAGACCAACAGATAAGAACTGTTGCTGACTGCCTAACACCTCAGTGAAGGAATGTTTCTGCCAGGGTGATGTCCCCTATTTTTTCTCCAACCAAGGAGTACTCACAAGGCAGTGAGGACTAGGGTTTTGAGGTGCCCTATACTTGCCTTTCTCTGGAGTTTGCAACATTATGGTATTTTATAGGAGCTACCCCACCATGAGTAGCCCCACCGTGTTGCAATCAAGTTCTTCAGTCAAATGTAGTTTATGATCTTACCCAGGACCATATAGACATTTTACATAGTAATAACAAGTCCTCAGCTAGCCTCATAGGTTAGATGATAAAAATAGTATTAGAGTCCATCTCTGCAAACCATGTCATTCCTTCCACACAGTAACTGATTAGCATCATGTTTGAACACAGTATAAATACAGTGCGCTATCTGCCTGGGGTGAAAAGATGAAAACTGGTATCAAATAGGCTGGACTTATGGCTTGGTTGTTGCACAAAGCTTGAGAAGCCATGGAAAAATCATGGTTCAGCTCAATATTATCACAGTGCATCTAAATGGAGGACTTTTCTCAAGCCATGCTTCATCTAAATGAGCATGTGTGTATTATGAAACCACTGCTGTGCTGTAATGCCAATGACCTTTGTCACACTTAGCTGCCATATCTTGATGGTTTGATTCTTTTAGGGAGATTGGATGACTCTTCAGGCAAAGGGCTGTATGGTGGAATCCTGCTGCTTCTGTAAAGCTCCACCTTCCCTACACCCTGCCCCTTTCCTTTCAGGCCTGTGGTAAAAAATCCCAGATGGTCTTGTATGGGGATGCTTTGCTGGGTTCAACCTCCAGATTCCTCCTGGTTCCTTATGTCTATTGCTCTTGTCTTCTCCCTTGCAAAATTTCTGTCTGTCTTTAAGCTGTTTGCTTATTATCCACAAATGTGACCCTGACTGGAAGCAGTAGCCTTTCTTCTGAGCCCTGATGTATGCTTATCATACTAGAGGGCTGTTAGAAGCTACAGTTTGGAGGCATTCTAGCTGAAGACCCACCATTCCTATCCAAAGACAACTTTGCTTTGCACAGGTATTTTTCCTTATCCATTTTTTGGCATGAAATCATTTTACTATTATTCATTGTAATAGATATTCAGTTTTCAAAGCACTCTATTTACAGTGTCAGTTATCATGCATGTCTAATATGTCAGTTTACTAGTCCATCTTCTATCCTGTCACTGCCATCCCTGTGTTATTTAATGTAGCGGGAGTTGTGGGATTATTTGTTTGATCTTTCACTATAAAATATATATTTCATTTTAGCAGAAAAATCAGGTTCAGAAGAACTGTACATCTGACTAATAACAGTCTGTTCTCAAATGTTCTTTATTTTTCGAATCTGAAACTGACTCCATATCTCATAGGTTATAGTTTCATGTACACAAACACTTCCAGGTGTTTTTTAAAGAAATTAGAAACATTTACGTGAGTGACGTGACATCTGTTATCAATTTGGGATAGGATTATTTTCCAAGCAAATAGATGGTGGTGTTAGTTCTCTGTCCCATGTCAGTGAATTTCAGGTTGTGTGTCTCCTATTCTTTGTGACAATGCACTTTAGCATCAAACTGACTGTGGCAAATAGGCATATGGCAGCATTATTATAGCAATAAAAACATTGCTTCATTTAATAGACATCTGTGAGTATTAATTGCTTCTGCACAGAGGAATGGAGAGGCACTCCCTTGCTGCATTTTCTCATCTGCCTTTATATGCTATTAAATTGCTTGTGTCCTCAGAGCTTCTTAAAGCATTGGAGAAAATTTATATACTTAAGATGCAATTGATATTTGAAGTATTTGAACACATAGAAGAAATAAAAAAATAAAAACATTTAGCAATAAATATTGCAAGAACTACAAGATTTCTAGTGGGAATTCTTTGTGAAATATCTATTTTTTTTCTTTTGAAGATTACAGCATGCTTTTCTGTAATTATCCTCACATCATTTTATTATCTCCACTGTTTCATGATAGCAAGTGCAGCTGTGTATAATATATTGCCATTGATAATTCCTCCTTTATTCCTGTGAATCTCCAGTTTACAGTCTTCTTTTTGCCTCCCATCCATTTTTTAGTATTCTGGAACTTCTTCAATCTGAGCTCTGAAAGGTTCTGAGCCAGACCCAATGGATTGCAGTGACATATGGGACATAGAGAACATGAAGTCTTCACAGATTCTCTTCTTTGATTTCTTGCAACTATTTCCTCTATTGACTGCTTATTCCTGGTTTCTCTGTCCAATTCTAGGCAGAGACAATGAATTAAGGGTAGCAGAGCACATATATATTTGAGTAATTCCAATTCAAATCTAAGCAGAAATACAGGGATTCCTTCCTATTTTAATGAGTTTCCAGTGCAACACAAAAAAACCTGTAAAAATTGATGTGAGGAAGTAATCTGTTAAATTAATACATTTTCCATGTGCCAAACTGCAATTACAGCAAACAGCAGTGCTCTTTGAAAGAAATGGTTACAAGACAAAATGTACCTGGAATAATTTATCTATCTAAAAAGTGCATCTCATTAGAGTACCTGAACACTTTCTTTTTTTTCCAACTTTTTTTTTACTTTATGTCCTGCTTTGCAAATAGATTAAATCTTATCCTTATAATCTCATAGGGATAATGGATATATGGTGGGACTCCACCTAAGACTAGGCCACAGGTATAGATGGCTATACTCTGCACAGGCAAGATAGTGCAGATAAAAGGGGTAGGGGTGTAGCCCACTGTGTCAAGGACAGCTACACATCCCTCCAAATTGACATTGACACCCAGGAGGAACAACTGGAGGCTCTCTGGGTCAAAATACATGGGGAATGTAGCTCAGGGAACATCATGGTAGGAGTCTACTACAGACCTCCTAAGCAGAAACAAGAACTGGACCAGGAATTCACCAGAGAACTGACTGAGGCTGCACACTTTCAGTGCATGGTTGTCATGGAAGACTTCTGTCATGACTGAGTCCTCGAAAGAGTTAAGTGCCCACAGCACAATAGACTATGCAAGCAACTAGCCCCGAGTTGCCTCCAAATATGGGGAATCATTATAGTTTCATAGTGCCTAGGGTCAGAAGGGGCCTAGAGCAGGCCATCTAGTCTGACCCCCCGCCAATGGCAGGAACGAGTGCCAGGGTCACAGGACC
>JAGPOW010001296.1:94277869-94322702 GCA_030014935.1 Caiman crocodilus
ATTGGTCCTAGTTACCCCTGGTGGTGCCTGGGAAAAAAGAGCCTGCCCTATTTCCTGCTGATCACCCCTCAGCAGCTTATAGGCAGCCACCAGGTCCCATCCATTATGTCACCATCCAGGACGCTATTTGGTGGGCAGTAATTGGTTGAGTCTTGCTATAAAAGGTTATGTAATTTCCGCCCAAGTCAGAGAACTCTGAGGAGAGATCCATGCACATGTGCTGGAGATCTCTGAGAGTACCGCTGAGTCTATTGATGGCCTGATCACCCTCCAATATCTCCCCATCGTCATCTTTCCCGATGTACCCTGTACCTTGTTGCATCTACAATTTTCAACTCGTCACATAACATAACGGATAACGGGATGTAACCTGTTACCTGTTTTGTTACCTGTCATCTGTTACCTGTACCTGTAACCAAGCAATCGTTCACCGTCTACGCCAGTGTCATCGGAGGCGTAAGTAAAATCTCTTTTGCAACCGAGATGCTGTCCTGCCTCTCCATCCACTTGTCTGCCTGGATGATTTAATTTCGTTAGCTAAACTGCTTTCTGAAATTGACTGGACCGATTTTCAGGACATGGCATCACAAATAGAATCCAAAGGCAATGTAGTGGAGAAGGATTTAATTAAGTGCTGCCCCTGGCGCACTGGGGGCACCGCGGGGACCATGCAGAGGAGCTCTGGGTACATATTGCCTACCATTGGGTGGTTGGAGAGGAAGGCTAGAACCTCCTTGAAGGCTATTTCTCTGTAAGGGAAGAGGAGCCGATCGTTAAGGAGTGGAAAGTAAGCATGTACTCTGAGGCGTTCATCTGCATTATGTCCAGCGAATGGGTCTGCTTCAGGCCAGTGGACGCGGTATTGTCCCTATCCCTAGTGGGGGTGAAGATGAAGGGAGCAGAAAAAACAACTCCCACCCAGGAATTTGCCTGGTGCATGCGGTACCTGAGGGAAGGAGGGGAACCCACCCCACCAGACCGGTTCAATTGTCCAGCACTTGTGTCTGGGTCGAGGGGGCACAAGCTCCTCAGCCAGCTATAAGAGGGGCTGGAGACCGAGGGTTGTCACACAGCAAAGTGGTCAGGGATTATGTGGAATAAAGGAAAAATGATTAATGTGTTATTTTGGGCAGTGGCGGGTCTTTTAAGAGAAAACACAAATTTAGAAATGCAATTGTGGACAATGAGCGTGCAGTCACTGGAGCAGGTGGTGGGCTCCGACCCGCAGCTGAAAAATGGCGCCAGTGAAACTGAAAAAGGGCACGAAAAAGAGAGAGCGCAAATGAGTGGATCTGTCCCAGGGGGGATGTTTGGCTGTGTCACCACCTTTGGCCCCGTTCCCCGGAGTGGCGACAAAAGATGGTACATTCCCTGGAGTGGCACCAAGAGATGGTACGCCTCCAACCTGATGCAGAAGGAAAGCCTGCCTCCCTATGAAGGAAGAAAAATATATCCAACGCTCCCAGCTGAGGGAGGAAAATTGTATCCAGCACTCACAGTGGACACAGAAAAATCCCTCTTGACTGCAGCTTATCCAGTAGCGCTGTTGAAGCAAGTTACAGATGCACAAGGTACCACCCGGATGACCACCACTTATCGCACACGCACCCAGCCAGAATTGCAGGAGCTGTGCCGGGAATCAAAAGTAGAGCCTGAAGAAACCCTAGCCATGTGGCTGGGGAGACTGATTGTGGAATTCGGGTCTGACACACTGAACCTAGAAGAAGTAAGTGCCTTGACCCGACAAGCTGCATGGAATGGGGGCCAAGCCACTGATCTGGATGTGGTCACGGATAATGATCACTGGCCCATCTCACTCCTAGCACTTGTCGTGGGTCAAGTAATTCATAAGTCCCATGTTTGGTATGAAGGGCGACAATGCGGAACAACTGCTTTTGGCCATCATAGGAATCTTATACCTCACATGGAATCCTAGAGCCCACCAGCTAACACTGACCCAGGCACAATGTAGAGGAAGATGGGCTCATCGCTACTTGAGAAATCCTGGAGTGATACCAGCAGCACTGGAGGCCATAGAAGCCTGTGTGAAAGTGTATGGAGGAGCAGATGCCATCACACTCCGACTCCTACTGAACCCAGTAGCTGTCCAACAAGCAGGGAATATTTTAAGTCACCTTCCTCAACTGCGGGCACTTATGAAGACAGGTGAGAACGACATACTAATGTAAAGGATCAACTTTCGGCATACCCGGTCAAGACCCCGAAGCCAAGGCATCAGGAATTCAACTCCATCCACAATGGATGCAATACCTGTTACCTGCTTTGTTATCTGTCATCTGTTACCTGTACCTGTAACCAAGCAATCGTTCACCGTCTACGCCAGCGTCATCAGAGGCGTAAGTAAAATCTCTTTTGCAACCGATATGCTGTCCCACCTCTCCATCCACTCGCCTGCCTGGACGATTTAATTTCATTAGCTTAACCGCCTTCTGAAATTGGCTGGACCAATTTTCAGGACAACTTCAACTACCCAGACATCTCCTGGGAAGAGCAATTGGCCAAATCCGATTGGTCACAAAGCTTCCTCACATGCATGGATGAACTCTACCTGATTCAAGAAGTCTATGGGCCAATGAGAGGTAAAGCGTTGTTGGACCTGGTATTGGCCAAAGGGGATGACATAGACAGTGACTTAAAATTGATGGGAAGCTGGGTGATGGTGACCATGAGCTGATCACCTTTACTGCAAAGCTGGCAAGTGAGTCAGCAATATTGAAGTCCTTGACTTCAGGAAAGCTGACTTTGACAAGCTCGGAAAGCTCATTGTTGAGGCTCTAAGTGACCACGACTTCACAGGAAGAGGAGTCCAAGAGGAGTGGTTGCTCCTTAAGGGAACGATCCTGCCAGCACAAGGGATAGCCATCCCATCTAGGAGGAAGGGTAGCAAAAGGGCGCAGCAACCCCCTTGGCTCAGCAGGGACCTCAAGGACCTCCTATGCCTCAAAAGAGAGACTTATAAAGGATGGAAGGTTAGAATTACCGCCAAGAAGGATTACTTGGCACTGGTCTGTACCTGCAGGGAGTGGATCAGAGAGGCCAAGGCTGCAACTGAGCTCCATCTGGCTTCACATATCAAGTATAACAAAGTCCTTTTTCAGATATGTAGGGAGTCGGGAGGTTAGGGGGGAGCAAGGGTAACATTGGACTGCTGCTGAACCAAACAGAACGGCTGATAATCAGCACCCAAGAAAAGACCAACCTGCTCAATGGGTACTTTGCATTGGTCTTTCATCAATCCAATGGGACCGCCCTGCCTAGCAAGATGCAGGATGGCTAGGGTGAGGGCATATTTATACTCAGCATTGGTGTTGAACTAGTAAAGGATCACCTTGAGAGGCTGGTCCTGACAGATTACACCCTAGGGTAGTCAAGGAGCTGGCAGGCATCATAGCCAACCATTGGCAAAAATATTCAAAAATTTGTGGCGCTCAGGTGAAGTACCTGAAGACTGGAAGAAGGCCAATGTGGTACCCAGCTTCAAGAAAGGGCAGAAAGTAAATCCTGGGAATTACAGGCCAATCAGCTTGACCTCAATCCCTGGTAAGATTCTTGAGAAAATTATCAAGGAGACCCTTCTGGACAAGCTGGCTGAGGACAACACCCTGAGGGATAGCCAGCACGGGTTTGTCATGGGTAGGTCTTGCCTGACCAATCTCATCTCCTTCTATGACCAGGTCACATCTTACCTGGACTCTAAAAAAGCCTTTGATCTGGTGTCCCATGACCTCCTCATGGAAAAATTGGCCAACTGCAGCTTTGGTTACATCACAGTCCGATAGTTGGGAAATTGGCTCCGAGGTCAGACCCAGAGAGTAGAGGTCAATGGCAACAAGTCATTTATGGCGCGCTGTAACCAGTGGCATCCCCCAAGGCTCTGTCCAAGGTTCTCTTCAACATCTTTATCAATGATGTGGACCTTGGTGTCAGACGTGCACTAGCTAAGTTCACTGATGACACTATACTTCAGGGTATATCATCCATGGCTGAGAACAGGCTAGTGATCCAGGCTGACTTGGATAAGCTTAGTAAGTGGGCGGACACAAACCCGATGATGTTCAATACTGATAAATGCAAGGTACTCCACTTCAGGAGGTAGGGGGTGGGGGGAAACCTGCAACATGCTTATAGGCTCGGCAGTGCTACACTTGCTAGCACCACTGCTGAACGAGACTTGGGGATCATGACTGACCATAAGATGAACATGAGCCACTAATGCAATGTTGCAGCTAGCACAGCAAACAAAACCCTGGCTTGCATCTACAGATGCATCTCAAGTAAACTTCAGGATGTCATCCTCCTGCTGTACTCAGCCTTGGTGAGGCCACAGCTGGAGTACTGCATCCAATTCTGGGCTCCGCAGTTCAAGAAAGATGTTGAGAAGCTTGAGAGAGTCCAGAGTCTGGCTCAGTTTAATGTTAATGCACCTCTGCCTGGCCTCCCTCAGGAAGAGGGCTGACACCTGAAATGCATAAAATTTTCCACGTGTTCATCATCTTAGTACTCCTTCCTCTCCCTTCCCCCCCAAGCAAAAATAAAAGTCGGCACCTATGTCTGGACATGTTTATACCAACTGCTTTGGAGCGAAGCTTTCATAGAACAAGCTCTGCCCAATTGCTCCTACTTTGTATGCAGCAGTATGTTCTGTAAAACTGTCCTGTAGTTTCTGCTAGCACAGCATTTGGCATGCCCAGTCTGGAGCATGCTAATGAGACCAGTACTGAGACTCTCAGGTTGGCACCGGGCAGGGACTAGGCACACATCAAAAAATAGCTGTGTGAAATTTTTGTACCATGTGATGTGCATGGCACTGAAGTGGGTGGCATTCCCAAGTAGTGTTTGGCATGATACAGACAGATTGCCAGTTTCTTAATGAACTTTGGGTCAGTCCTCATGCAGCTTGTGTTGGTGTAATTGAAACACCTAATCTACTTTAAAAAATACATTTTTTATTGTTGTTACATTCTCTTTGCTGCAGCTTGCTTCACCAGTGGCAAACATTAGTGTGGAAAATGTGTCTGCATTTCTTCCCTGGAATTCTGCAACATTGCCGTTTAAATTGTCCTACATCCTTTGACACATGTCCTGAATGGAATATTTTTAAAGCTTTTCTTATGCTCTCATTCCAAGCATTCGAAATCTCTTTGCACCAGTTAAAGTATGTGACCAAATTTCCTTGCCTATTCTGAAATGTGATTTCTGTATTAATGGCAGTCTTGGGTGGTGTCAGCCATTTGAAGCTGCTGCCAGCTCCAAAGTATGCTAGGTACTTCAAAGAAATTGCTGCATTCTCTTCCCTTTACATCTCTTTCAGGTTTTCTGTAGGCCTGATTCATAGCCTACTGAAGTAAGTAGGAACCTTTTAACTGGTTTCAATGGGCATTGGTGTGTGTGCGCGCACATGCGTGCGTGCACATTTCAGGCTTTGAAGCTAACCCTCTAACTCAGCATTTCCCAAATTTACGAGCAAGGTTCTGAACACTGTAGAAATTTAAATTTGAAAGTTCAGCTAGCATCAGATGTGGATCTGAGAGCCCAGAAAAATTAGGACCTACTGCTCAAAGCTTTGACTCAAAACTACCTAATGAATCATCCACTTTACACATCATTTTAAATGGGTGCCCAATTTGAAACTATTCATTGCTGATTTTTCAAGGTGCAGAATACTCCAAATTTATGTTCATATCACCAGGAGATGGAGCTTGCTCAGAGACCCTAAAAATCCTGATCACAGAAATCCTCAAATGGAGGAATCACAGAACCCTGAATATTCTCAAAACCATTTGCCTTTATGAACTCAGACATGAAGCAGACAAATGCTGTATGGAGGGCTCATGAGAAAGGTAAAAGTTACACTAGGATTGTATGGTTACTCAGGAGGCCTCTAATATCTAAAGGATTTTGTTTCTGAAGTGTGTATTCAACTCCATATGGATCACATGACAGAAGATTGAGATTTTATTACTTGTAAATTGTACCCTTTCATCAATATCCATTCTTTTTCCTTGTAACAATCCCTTTTATATTTATTGTCTTCCACAGTTTTTGTGAAACCTGAAGAATCAATAATCTTTTCCATACTTTCCATAGAAAATGACAGAAACACTTAATTCTAAATATAATTGAGATAGAGGACCAACTGAGTTCAGAAATAGTGGAGGTCTCCATATGTAACAAGATGGAAACTTCCAGTTGGTTAAGACCAGCAAATAAATCACTGTTTTAGACTTCAATTTATTAACACTGGTTCATCTGTCTTAAATTTCTGCAACCTAAATAGTGTTATCCCATTAAGTAAGAGATTGCTGTCTATTAGAAATCCTACTCTCAGAGCTATATTGTCAGTACAGTCAGTCTTGAGCATCACACCTCAGACTCCTTGGGTCCTATGTCATTCAAAAACCAATTTTGATGCTGTCATCAATAGAGAGAAACCAAACTGTACAAGTAGTACTGGTTTGTTACACCTTGATACACTATGAAGAAATGCTCGACTTGGAAACCCCAACTCATACTCTGAAAGGCCATTCAGTAATGCCTTTAATAGAAATCTTAAACAGCTACATATTACAGGTCTCAGGGCTTAAATGAAATGAGGAATCTGATATTTTATTCTTCCCTTGGGTCATTTTTAGGGAGTGGTTTTATAATGAAAGCATTTAGTTCAGAGCTACTTTTTTAACTCATTCAGTGTTGATCATTTTGGGACATCTCTCTTTTCATTTGAACATGCTGGTGGGAAAACCTAACTAAATTTGAGCAGTCCTGTTGTGGTATGAATATTAAGCGAGAGGTATATTATGTATGTTCAGTAAACAAATATTCTGTATAGCTTTTACATTTCCTAAAACTTACCATACAATAATTTATTGAAACAATACTTACATTAGTCATTTTCAATGGAAGTTATAAGGCATTTAATGGTAGT
This sequence comes from Caiman crocodilus, assembly GCA_030014935.1. Taxonomy (NCBI): domain Eukaryota; kingdom Metazoa; phylum Chordata; order Crocodylia; family Alligatoridae; genus Caiman; species Caiman crocodilus. Next base: position 94,284,816 of record JAGPOW010001296.1, read on the forward strand.
GTCCTGCCGTGTTGATGGAAGCAATGCTTGCTATACAAGATGTGTGGTTTTAAAATTGTGTAAGTGACTTAAAATGATTGTAAAATTAAATGCACAGAACATGCATCAACAAATTAACTTTCCACAATCAAACACTTCCCAATTAATATGCAAAAGATGGGATGTTTGAGGTTTTGTAGTAACTTTTACTTAGCTATCCAATATATTTCATGCTTAAAGTTTTAAATTGTATGATAGTCCAGGATTACATTTATAAAAAAACAAACAATTGGAGTCAAAATAATGTTGCTGTAAAAATGTCACATTTTTAGTTTTCAATTCTTCAGTTTTTAATTGGCATGCTAATGATGCACATTTGTAACATTTTGACTTTTCAGGGCCAGACTGAATTATCTCATGGTGAGACCTACAGAACGGTGTTTTAAGTTCCAGGAAATTGAAGTGAGAGCTATGGATTAATATTCCTATTAGGCAAAGGTGTGTGGCCCTTGTAGGTGTTGCACCTTGAGCAGCTATGGGCTCAGCTGGTTGTCCAGAGATAGAGTAGTGGCCTAGTTGCATCCATTCTGGTGCTTCGCATCCCTGTACTGGCACTCTCTTTATCAGCACCTGGGGCTTATGCCTTCCTCATTTGCTTTTAGTTATGTTACTACTTTTTGGTGAATGAGTATGAATGATTAGATTCCCTTTTGGTAATCTCCAAACTGATGAATCCATGAAATGAAAGCTCCATCCCCAGAGGCAGGCTGTCCCAATTAATCAGCTGACTTTTCTTCCTCCCTAGCTAGCAGCACGGTTTGTAGCCACTACCTCTTGATACTTAGACACAGTTTGTACTTACTGAAGAGGATGCAGGTAGAAAAGGTAGTGGTAGAAGATGTAGCAGGGATAAAAGGTACTTTGAGCTAAGTTTTTCCAGTACCCTGTATGCTTAGAGCTCATACTGTAGGACTTAGCCCAAATACCCATCCTGACATGAGCTATGTAGGCATGCATGATCCCTATAAATCCTCATGCATCCTCAGAGGCTGAACTTCAGGAGTATTAAACAAGATTCTGGCTTATTTTAGTGAGGTAGTAATTGTGGGAAGGAAGAGGGTGGGGAAAGTTGGAGAAACTAGATAGAGCCCTTTAGAGTGAGGAAGTCCTAAGGCCCTGACAACAGGCTATGGACACTGGGGCATGGGATAGGAGTGATAGGAATCCATATTTTCAGGGAGATACTAGGGAGCCTTGGCTGTTAGATGTCCCTAGGGTCAAATCTCTACTCCAGTGACCTGACTGCTGAAAGACTGTCTGAGAGTGGGGAGTACATATCACTTAAGTGAGCTGGGAAAGAACCTAGGACTGACTGAGAACCACATGGACTACATCTCAATATACAGATATACTGTTGCTTGCTCACATTTACTTACAGACTGTGCAATGTCTACTGCACATAAACAGCATAATATTTTCAGAGTCAAGCTGTCAATGCTTCTAGTCTGTTGTGGCAGAGGCATTGGCCCCCACTTTAATATGTGTTCAACATTTTTTATGATGTGATTTGATCCATATAAATTTTGTCTGATGATGATGATGATGATACTTAGCTGTTATATACTGCCTTTCTGTCTTAGGAATGAAAGTAGCTCCTGCTCCCAGCAGGATCTAACTGCACATTCTGGCTGCAAGTACACTCTTCTGTTCCTTAGATCTCAATTGATGACAAGCCTGTTGATTTTTCTTAACAAGGAGTTCCACTCCTTGTTAAGTTCCATTAGCCTCTTGCTAATGTTGTGCTCAATCTCCAATCCTTCCTTTTCACTCTGTAGGTCATCCTGTCTTTAGTTCTCTCTCTGTCTCCTGTAATTGTTCTTATCCCCTCAGCTCTAATCCATGTTTTTACCTTTTTGTCTTGTAGTGCTAGCTTCTCTTTTCTTCTTACTTAGGCCGCCATTTTCTTTCTTCCTGTTTCTCCTTCATATTTTCCAATGCAGGCAACCTGTTCTCATCTCTCTCTTTTTCTGCCTTCTCCTTAGTCACGTTTCAATAAGTCTCACTCCTTATCTAGTGGCCTGCCCTCAAGGTCACTTTGGTTAGAAGACATCTATCTGCAAATCTTGAGTTATACATGAAGACTTGCTTCTGCCCCATCATGTCCTCATATCCCTACCTGAACTCCATTATTTTCTCCACGTTGACTTAGATCTTTGCTTTCCTACTCTCTGTCAGCAGCACTTCATGTAAGTAGTTCTTCTTAGAGACCCACTAAATGATAATATATATCCTGAAGCTTCTGCATCCAGTCATCTTCAATTTCTCTGAAATTCTTCGGGTCTGTATCAGCACAGCCTCAATTACCATCTCTGTCTTCTCTTCCTTGTTCCTACCTTTAAAAGAAAAAAAATTAAACCCCTAAACTAAGAGGTAAATGTAATTAACCCTGTGTGATAAAGAGGGACATTAAATGCATAGACACACAACACTTTGGGTGCATTTACACATTGACCTATGGTGAAGTAGCAATATGCTACATTGCTGTACAGTGCACTACAGCAATGTAGTGATCACATGTGCCTACACATGACCACTAGCTATGTTGCCATAGTGGCACACTCCCTGGGTATAGCGTGCTATGGCAACATAGCAGCAAAATCTACTCATGCATTGTACACATGGCGCAGTAAACACCCATACGGCACCATGCTTTAGTAGTTCCAAAAGGAAGTACTAAAGCATGGTGCCATAGCAATGTCACCATACGATAACATGAAGGTGTGCCCTTAGACTAGTTTAAATCTAGATTAAACCTAAAGCAGACCAACATACTAACCTATAAAATTGGTTTAAATCTACCTGGAATGGTTTAAAAGACTACTTGGAACATCAAGTACTAGTTTGAACTGGTTCACTGTGAACTGTTTCAGTATCATGCATGGACACCAAGCATTTTGTGACATGAGTCTGGTCAGTCCTTTACTACATTGCTCTTCACACCCCTACCCACACTGCTGTAACTGGCTGCTCTGATATGTAGCCCAAACTCTTTAGCTCCCCTGCTCTTTTTCCCCTTTTTGGTACTTTCAATGTGTAGCCTTGCATTGCTTGTTCCGTAACAGCTCTCTTTCTAAGAACCATCCTCACTTCCTATTCAACTACAGCCACTCATCATGTTCCCCCAGGCCCTGGGAACCAAGAAGTGTGCAAACTCTCCCCCCACAATTCAGTTACTAAGAGGCATACTGGGATAGGTACTTCCTCCCACACCCTGGTGTCAGAGCCACAGAACTTCACAAAATTGTGAATAAGTTCCCAATCATTGGGTGTTTATACACATGCACTGGGAGTTGGGGTGTGGGTATTTTAATTAGAGCAGCTCTGAGAACCGCTCCAATTAAAGTCCATGGAATGTCTTGTGTATCAGCATCCTTGCACTTTAAAATAGTGGCAGGGATGCTTTATCTAAAGCTTGTTTAATGAGCTTTAGATAAAGTACCCTCACTGCCATTTTGAAGTGCCGGGACACTGATACACAAGACACGGTAGCTGCTGGAGCATGGCAGTTGACATTTGGGAGAAGTTCAATTGACCCATTGACATTTGGGAACAGTTCAATTGTTATGTGCCTATACCCTGAGGCACAGAGAAATGACTTGCTCAAGATCACCAGTAGGCCAGTGGAATAGCAGCTGAGTCTCCTACTTCTCTTTAAGCAAGTGTGGAAAATTTTATCCCAAAGCCAACGTTTTCTAAAAGTTAGAAAAGAGTATTAAAACACTACAACAGCTTATATTCTTAATGACAGTCTTTACTCAGAGCATCTAGTGTATTAGTATATTATTAATAATAACAATTTATGATCATTAGTTGTTATTATTTTTGAGTGAGACTATATAGAGATCAGTGAAAAGGATTTGGGGACATCATGTTTTATCCCTTATCCCTAGAGTATAGATATTCAATTTCCCGGGTAGGGCAAGTCCATTTTTAGCAAGAAATAATGCAACATTAAATGCAATTCCATTGCAAGGTAATCCTTTGCACACTTAAAATATTCAAGCTGCTATTACTTTTTTTTTAAACTATTTCTCATTATTTACTTTACCATTCTAGAACTGAAGCTTGTTAGTAGGATCTAAATATATTGAAAGTCATATTGACCAAGAGGGTAAAAAAGGAGCTATATATAGTTTTTCTGTCCCTTTGGGGAAGCATTGCTTGAGCTTCATTAATATGCATTTTAGCACAGTCTAATTTACTCATATGGCTGGCCTCAGGTGTTTGGAAAGGCGACCAGAGTAAAATCAGATCATGCTAAAATTAGAGACAGAAATGTTGAATGCTTTTCCTTTTAGGTTCTTGAAGGACGCATATTTAATTATAACTACATCAATTTGTTAAGACTCCTATTACAGCCAATTCTAAGAGATGGGTCATGATTTCTTGTGATCACTAATAAACATGCTGTAAGTAAAGTATGTAGAACATTTTTTCATAAAGCAAATATGTGCACTATGACATGCACCACACTGGGCAATTATGCACGATGTGCTTTCATAGATAGAAAACCGGTATACAAAACTGGGACCCAAAACTTGCATTTCCATGAAGCCTGTAGGATATTTTTTGTATACAAGTGGTGCAGGATCAGTTCCTGAATCTCTTGCTGGATTTGGTTGTAGGCTATATTACAACAAATAATTGTATATATTGATGTCATAAGTGGCCTCTTGCATTTCAGCATAGAGGCAAACATAACAATGTGAAACAAATTAGCCTTGCGGTTAGCATGCCAGCCAGTGTTTCAGAGCTCCAGTATGAAACTGGAGATAAGTCTCTGGGTTACAGTCAGAGGAGAGAGCAACAAGGGTGATGTTTAGATCACCAGGCCAAGGAGGAAGTGGTGGAAGAGGCTTTCTTCAAACAGCTAGCGGAAGTTTCCTGATCACAGGCCTTGGTTCTCATGGAGGAACACCCTGGCATCTGCTGGGAGGGTGGACAGGCAATCCAGGAAGTTTTTGGAGAGTACTGGGGACAACTTCCTGGTGCAAGTACTGGAGCAGCCAACTAGGGTCTGTGCTCTTCTGCTGCTCACTAACAGAGAAGAATTGGTAGGGAATGAACTAGATGGCAACTTGGGCAGCAGTGACCATGAGATGATTGAGTTCAGGATCCTTAAAAAAAGAAGGATGGAGAGCAGCAGAGTAAGGAGTCTGGACATCAGAAAAGCAGACTTTGACTCACTCAGGGAACTAATGGGCAGGATCCCCTGGGAAGCTAGTTTAAGGAGGACAGGAGTGCAAGAGACTGGCTGTAATTTAAATAAACCTTACTGATAGTGCAGGAACAAACCATCCCAATGTTCAGGAAGACTAGCAAGTATGGCAGAGAACCAGCTTGGCTTAGCAGAAAACTCATCAGTAAACTAAATCACAAAAAGGAAGCTTATAAGTGGTGGAAACTTGTGTCCCAGGCCAGCTGGGCACTGTTAGTATATCAATTTAGTTGCAGGCTGAGTGAATACTGCAACTTTATTAGCCACTGGGCTTTTTGGTTTGGGATCAAGGAGGTGATGTCGGGAAGAAAGCAATAACAAGTTTCACTTATAAAAAAGAATAAAATTTATTCATAACAATAAAAGATATAGTTTGCACATATGACAGTTAGTAAAAAGGTTAAGCTAATAAACAGACAACATAACAATACAAGTTAAAATTGATAGTGATAATAAAGCAGACAAATCAATCAAGAGTTCCCACTTGGTTAGTAACTTATTGATAGTCCCTCAGTTAGATACACATCAAGTTGATTCAGCAAAGTTAGGTGTCCCTGATCTATGCTGTCAGAGGGCAATACCAGGGAGAGGTTCCTCTATCAGGATTTGGTTCTTGCTCACGCAGGGAGTAAGAGAGATCTGGGGGAATGGGACAGAAATGATCCTTCTGTTCCATCCTTCCTCTGGGTTACTTAACATGAGTGTTCTTTTATATCCTGTCTATGCTAATTTGTTGGCTAGATAGCCATTCATAATTTTATTTTATAGCTGTTATCTTATGGGGTTAAAAGGTGTTAGAAATCATTACAATAAGTTACTGCCCAAGCTTGGGTTTACCCAATAAGCAAATTACACTACATCACTTTGGGGTCTGAGATTAACATGTCCACACCCAAGTTTAACCTACTATGTTGATTATACCTTGTGATTACGTTTGCTAAGTTTTACTGACTCTAAGCAAAAATTATTAAATCAGCTGGGTTTGCAATTTTATTTTTCAGTTCTGCTTTTTAAGGCTCACGCTGTCTCAGGACTAGTGCAAACAGCTATGTATAATTCTTATGGGTTATACTGCAGACAGACAGGAAACAGTTTCATAAGCTCTGTTTCAGATATCTTCAAAAAGCATTTTCTTTTTGCTAGAAGTTGCTCATTAACTCTTCTGGTTCTGGCCATCAAAAACTTGGACAAACAACTAGGGGGGAGCATAAGAGTATTACTTAGGCATGCAAGGATGAAATCAAGAAGGTTGAAGTGCAGTTGGAGTTGCAGCTAGCAAGGAATACGAAGGGTGACAAGAAGGATTTCTACAAGTATATCAGTAACAAGAGGAAGGTCAGGGAAAGTGTCTGGACATCAGAATGGGGGAATCAACCTACTGACAGAAGATACAGAAAAGGCTGAAGTACTCAATGTGTTTTTCACCTCAGTCTTCACAGGCAAGGTCAGCTCTCAGGCTACTGTACTTGGTAGCATAGTTTGGGGAGGAGCTGAGCAACCAACCGTGGTGAAAAAACAGGTTAGGGACTATTCAGAAAAGCTGGACATATACACGTCCATGGGGATGGACATGATGCATCCAAGAGTACTGAGGGAGTTGGCTGATGTGATTGAAGAGCCACTGGTCATCATCTTTGAAAACGGGCTAGATGAATGGACTGTAAAGTGGATGGAAAACTCACTGGAATATTCAGCTCAGAGTGTAGTAATCAATGGCTCAATGTCTAGTTGACAGCCGGTATCAAGTGCAGTGCCCCAGGACTTGGTCCTAGAGCCAGTTTTGTTCAATATCTTCATCAACGACCTGGAAGATGGCATAGAGTGCACCCTTAGCAAATTTGCAGATGACACCAAGCTGAGATGTGTAGTAGGTACACTGGAAGGTAGGGCTAGGATTCAGAGTGACCTAGACAAATTGGAGGATTGGACCAAAATAAATCTCATGAGGTTCAAGAAGGACAAGTACAAAGTCCTGCACTTAGGACAAAACAATCCCATGCACCAGTACAAGCTGGGGGCTGACTGGCTGGGCAGCAGCTTTGCAGAAATGGACCTGGGGGTTACAGTTGGCAATAAGATGAGTCTGAGCCAACAATGTACCCTTGTTGCAAAGAAGGCCGTTGGCATATTGGGTTTCATTGGTATGTGTGTTGCTGGCAGGTCAAAGGAAGGGATTATTTCTTTCTATTGAAGCCACTTCCAGAGTCCTGTGTTCAGTTTTGGGCCCTCCATTAGAGAAAGGATGAAGAGAAATTTGAGAGAGTCCAGCAGAGGGCACCAAAAATGGTGAAGGGGCTGGGGCACATGACTTCTGAGGAGAGGCTGGGGGACCTGGGCTTATTTAGTCTAGAGAAGAGAAGACTGAGAGGGGATTTAATAGCAGCCTTCAACTACCTGACGGGAGGTTCGGAAGAGGATGGAGCTAGACGGGTCTCAGTGGTGGCAGATGATAGAACAAGGAGCAATGGTCTCAAGTTGCAGGAAGGGGAGTTTAGGTTAGATATTAGGAAGATTTTTTTTCTCTGGGGGGGTAGTAAAATACTCAAACAAGTTACCCAGAGAGGTTGTGGACTCTCCATCCTTGGAGGTTTTCAAGGCCTGGCTAGGCAAAGCCTTGGCTGGGATGATCTAGTTGGGGATGGTCCTGCTTTGAGCAGAAGATTGGACTAGATGACCTCCTGATGTCCTTTCCAACCTTAATTTTCTATTATTCTGCAATCTGACCTTTCTGTGGTTTCTGGTGGTTGAACTGGTGGGAAGTAACACCCTGGTGTGAAGACTATTCCAAGAATAACTCAAAGTCTGAAACAGCCTGGCTAATTTAATGTGGTATTGGAATACTGAGAACTATATACAATATAAACATGCTTAGGCATCCTAGTAAAATTCTAATTTGAATTATTTGATGTACTGATTGTTCAAAAAATCAGAGAGATCTCACTACAGAGAAGAAAAGTCATAAAATATTAAAAAGGCCTGCTTGATTATTTGAGAGGCCTGTTTGAACTGTGCTTATAATGGAAATGTTTATTAACAAGCATAATTAATGGAAAGTCTTTATAGTCTGAGGCTGTGCTGTGCTAGCTTTGTGCATGCCAGGCTTGGAAGAACTGCAGCTACTGCATTATCATAGTGCTATATGTGGGATAATAAAATCTGCCACTCAGGGATGCTCTTATCCAGCACGACTCATTATGTGGTAGGCAACTGAAGAGCTAAATTAACAGCAGAATATCAGTTACCAGATAAGAAATCAGATATCTTTCCATGTTATGTAGAGATATTCAGAATAATGTAAACTGGATGCTACAAATGTAATGAGAAATCCTGTTGTTCCAGGTTAGAGCTAGCCTCACCGAGCTGATTCCTAAATAAATTACATGAATTCTGTTCGACTAGTATTTCAAAATAATTATATGTTAACATAAAAACTAACATGCAAGTAAGTCATCTGCTCATTATAGGACATGCTTTTCTTTATCTCTCAGTGAAGAGAAACTGACAAACATCACTTTGATGTCTTAAGCAGGATGACATTAAAGGTGACTAATAGATTTTGCTGCCCTTACAAAGTTTTTAAGATACAGTTGCTGAAAGCAGCAGAGGATGCCATTTAAGAATAGCCATCTAAGCAACATCCAACTAAAGCAAAACTTCAAAGGATCTGTAGGAAAAATGTTTTAGGTCAAGATTTTGGAAAAGAATAAAAAAATGGACTGTGTTAAACCACCAAAAAGCTTAAGGAAAAAAAAAAAAGAATTCAAAATATGCAGAAAAAATATTTCAATAGATAAGCCTGGAAAACAAGTTATATGACTGCTTGGAAAAAACAGAATAAAACCAAGGAGTCATCTTAAGGAATGTTTACGGGCTCTGAATAGAATTGCATACAGGTTATGAACATTGCATTTTCCCTGGTGGAAACTGTTTTCTCCCAGGACAAAGTATGGTCATTCAAGTGTCCATTTCTGGTGTCCCAGGGTCAAGCCTGCAAATATGTACAGGAGAAAAGGTACTGTATTTTTTCTCATACACATACCTTTTCCTTCAAAATCAGCTGGTAGACTATGAGTGCCCATTGCATGTTAGAAATAGGATAAGAACAGGTTGTACTGCAATGATTCAGCCCATGGGGTACATCCAGGTCATGGACCCAAGTATGTCTTCATTCTGGCTTTGAAAAATAAGGTGTGTATTACATTTGGGAGCGTGCTGTATGCAAGAAAATACATAAGCATCAGTTTCTTCCAGGATATTGTGAAGTGCATCTGAATTTTTGTCACAGAACATTATTCTGAGACAAGTGGCCCTGTTGGTCCTCAACGACTATGAGAATGAATGAATAATTTTTGCCCCAATCTTGACCCCTCTTGAACTTTTAGCTTTGGTGGCAAAAGTCTACTGCCTGGAAATGACAGGGTACAGATGGTCTTGCCCACCTATTAATTTTTGTGCATGATGACTTGCCAACCATTCTTTGTTTACTAGCCATTTGAGGTTAGCATCAGAACCTGCATCCTCCTGAACAATGGACACATCTGTCCATCAAGGACATCCTTGGACCCATCCACCACCTGCAAAGCCAAGGTTTATCCATCTACCTACCTGCCTTCATTCATCCACCCCTCTGAACATATCCAGAGACTTGTACAAATGAGGCAACAACTAAATTAGGGAGGAGGTAGTGGATCTCATTGTCATGTGCAGAGAGTTGGAGAACCAGCAGGTACTCTTTTCAAGCCACGTGCACCCGGCGTTCTTCAAATGGACAGCTGAAGAAATGCAGATCCACAGACAGACCATGACTGGGCTGAATGTCATTCCAGGTGCAAGGTACGGAGGCAGTGTGAAGGCATAGGATGCCAACCATGTGTCAGGCACACACAGGGTCACATGGCCCTAATATGAGGAACTACCCTGTGTTTTTATGGTGAATGACATGGTGACATGCCAGAATGTAGTGAACACCACCTGCATTTCCAGGCACAACAATGAGGACTCTGATGTCACTACAGTTGAAGCATGCAGCTCTTCTGGAGGGCATTAGCAACAATACAGATGAGCCAGGTCAAGGACATCCCAGGATGTCCCAGACAATGGCATGAGCTCAAACATGCATCTGAGCTCAGGCAGTAAGCAACTGGAGTTCTCTAGCTGTCCTCTGTCTGCAGCATTCTGGACAGCCCTACTGCTCTGGGTCAGCATCCCAGAGCCAACAGGCTTACAACCTCTCCAGGGCTCACAAGCTCCCTATTGGCAGCCAAGCTGCCAAACCCAGTCCCAGGGACTTAGTGTACAACAGGACCCAACCCACATCTATGAAAGATAAATGGCAGCTCACAACTAGGTTAGAGTAGGGAGAGGCTGCGAAGAATGTGAGGGGGTGGGCAAGGAAGCAAAACACTCCCTGTGTAATCCCATGGCCTTATTTGGGGATTGCCACAGTGGCTGGCACCCCTTCCCTGTGTCCCATGTGATTACCTTGTAGGTGTGTATTGGAACTTTATGGCCTCAATTGGGGATGTCCCCACTGTTCCCCCCCCATCCTTCCTGTGATTATACTGCAGGTGTGCTTTAGAACCCAGTGGCCTCGCTTGGGGATTGTCCTACCAGCACCCCTCTCTTGGCCTCTGTGCACTTCATTATGTGCAGTAGGCAGTATCACTTCAGTCAAATTGGGCGATTAGGGTCCCCTTCTGTTTTATGGAGTGTGTCCGTCATTATACTGTGGGTTCTCTCAGTTTGACATGACTGAAGACTGATTAAGATAATCACTCAGTTAAGAGTTCAAGCAGCCTCACATCTTGCACAGCAATAGCTGGCCCACCGTTCGAGACCCTCTAACTGTGAAGAATACATGGCGTTCTCAGTACTCCTGTGAGCCCTTTTTTTCAACGAATGACAAGTGTATGAATGAGGAAAGAAGGAAGTGAGCAGCTTTTAAGCCATCAGTGTAGCTGCTTGGCCACTACAGTCTTCACTGGTAATGCAAGTTCCCCACAAGTTGTTCGAAGTGCCCATGGTCTTTCAGCACAACAAGTGTAGTTCGTACAGTCACGGGCACTTTTCAAAGCTGCTGCCAGCCTTGCACCTGACTGTGGGTAACTGCAATCATAGCCAGCCTTAAAAAATGGTACCCTTGGCAAAGTTGTATTTTGGCTCCCCCACATCTCTCCAGCACTTGAACCCCAATTGGTGGCACTGCTACAGGCAGAGGGAGGCAGGCAGGAGCATAAGGCATAGTCTGCCGGGGAGGCAGAGCGCCATTGTGTGCCATGCAGATGGGTGGGTAGGCACTGCTGCTACCACCTGTAATGTGTGGCATAGCCTAGCTCCTCCTAAGCAGCAGCTGGAGGCAGGGGGTGGACTGGGGTGGGCCCTGGTCCTCCTGCCTGAGGCAGGGATCAGCTAGGGTGGAGTGGGGCAGGGTGGGGGTGGGGAAAGCACTCTTGTGAGTGCGGGCTGCTCGTGTAATGTGTGTGTGTGGCACCCCCTGATCACAGCATCCTGGGTGGTCACCCACATCACACACCCCTAAGGCTGGCTCTAACTGCACTCTCTGTGCACCAGCATCCATGAAGGTGACTGCCCCCCATGCAGAAAAACCATGAGAACACAACCTAATTGAGAAAGTATAGGCTGTTTCTCACCATGACAGTAAGCAAATACTACTCGCGGAATGGACCTATATAGTTCTACTGTAGTTCTTAATGTTTTTTCATGCTCTGATCTCTACTGGACAACAGAAAATAGCTCTGAACCCCACTCGCCTGCTGAGTAGCCAGGAAAGGAGAATGGTTGGAATCATCTCCCCAGAGCCCATGGGGTTCTGCATGGGTTCTGTAAGAATATTGCAGGAAACAGTTATTAATAATGTATGTTGTTCATTACACCCGGGCTGAGAACAGCTGTAATAGCAAATTTATAAGCATGGAAATACTGCCTGCAGCTATTTTGTATAACCATATTAAAAATACAAACACTAATACTAGGTCAACCTGTGTGAATAAATCTTCCTTGAAAGTACTCAAAAAATACTGATACATCTAATGGTAAGACTGACCCCATTCAGGGGCTTTCTTGGGAAAAGGCCAGATTCTACTGCTGGACAGATGTATACCTATGGTTATCACTTATGATAGGATAAGAGTGATATTGTAACTGTGATGGCCCCAAAATTATATGAGGCAAAGACTTCTTAGAGTGATATATTTTATTGGACCAATAAAGTTGGGATAAAGTAGGACAAGCTTTTGAATTCAAGACATTCTTTGCTAGGTCTTTGATTACAGGAAATCAGGCACAACACAGTGCCCAGCTTCCTATGATCAGAAACCTGACGAAGGATGTCTTGTTATCACTCATGGAAGAGAATGTGACTTGCCACTGCATATTTGAGGACACAATTTAGGTCAAAGCAATCTGAAATTCTGGATTGAAACCAGTACAAAGCAACCAAGAGCATGAAACCAGCAGCCCAATGCTACCTTGTTGTACAACTAAGGGAAACATTTAATGAAAATAAAAAAATTGCAAGTCTGGGTCCTGGTTCAATAGGATGTGTGCATTGAACACTTTGCAGGTTGGATCCTCCAACATGTAACAAGAATGGCTGCAATATGTAACTTGAGCTCTGTTTCACCCTCTGGTTCTTTTATCCTTTTGTGCATTTGAATTACTTCCTTTAAATTATTTATATGTGCATTTATTTGTTATGTGAGTCAGTCATTAGTTTCATTTTAATAAAAGCACACCCCACATTTTCCATCTTGTATTCTACAATACTGCTTAGGCAAAGCAGTGGGATCTTCTGCAGGAAGAGAATGTGTATTTTGTTTTCTTTTTGGATGCTGTCACTCTTTTCTATATGTGTGACAGGCTGGCCAGCAGCCCCTCCCCCATGAGCTGACTTGCCAGGGACAGAGTAATTGGTGGCAACTTCCCTCTCCCCACCAATCAGGGGATGGCAGGGAGAAGGCTTTCCCTGCATCTATACAAGGGCAAGGCAAAGAACTGGACCTGGGTGAAGACTAAAAACTCCTCTCTCTGATTGGTCCATTTGAAATCAGGGCACAGGGCCTCCAAATGATAAAAAGGCAGCATGCCTGACATCAGGCAAGAATCAAGTCCAACATGAGACTCAGAAGGGGCTTCAAGAAGAGCTGGTTTGAGCTGACCAGCAGGGGCTGAGCAGTTGCCCCAGAAGAGCCCAGGAGCCAGTGTCCAATGCCTGGTGAAGGATGTTTGTGCAGGAAAGCATGCAATTATTTTTTTTTTGCAATAATCTTGTTGCTCTAATAAAAGAGATCATCTCTATATGAGTCCTGATTGCCTTTTCCTGTAGACCAATTCGGCTACAACCTGGATACCTGATAGGGGAATCCCCGGGGTTGGCATGCAGGGCAGCATGCAGAGAATCCCTAGCTGGAACTTCAAGCAGCTCCTCTCGGTGTGCAGGGTGGTGCATGGAGAATACCCAGCAGCAACTTTGACCGGAGCTACAGAGGACATCTCCCCTCAGCGTGCGAGCGGTGCATAGGGAATCCCCAGCTACAGGAATCCCAAGCGGCAAGGTTATGATGTGACCATCATCCTCCCCTCCCCAGCATGTAACCGGCATTGGTGCACAGGTCGGTACACAGAGGATCCTGAGCCTGCATTAGGCTACCTGAGCCCCAACGTCCCTGGCAGAAGGCAGGGGCTCTCTGGAGTGGGAGAGAGCCATGGAGGGCCAGTGGTGGGGCCCTCAAGAGGGGACTGGGAGGAACTGAAGGCCTGAGCTGTGGGTGACAGCTTGGGCTTGTTTTTCCTATCCCTGGTGTGAGGCTGAGCAGCTGGCCCAGAGTGCAGACAGCATGCAGAGGAATCTGGAGAGACTAGAGCCCTGGAGCTGCAGGCAGCAGCCCAGGTATTGATAGCTTAGTTGTAGGGCTCTCACTTGCCACATGGGAGATATAGGGTTGATCCCCAGCCAAGGTCTCAGAGGGGATGAGTTGCTGGGAGGAAGAAATTCCCACTGGGGAGGGTGATTCTTCTCACCTCTTTTACCCCTGCCCTACCAGGGTGCCTGCATCTCAAATTTTGTGGGGTCTGCACCTCATATTTTGGGAAACCCTGTGCCCCAAGCTTGTTGATTTGCTTCTGTTACATGTGTATGTTTACCAAAACCCTTTTGACTCCCCTCTACTCCCCTGGTTTCCCCCTTCCCAGGTGCCCAAAGGGGGTTACCATTACCTCCAGGGTCCTATTGCCTTTCCCACATATGTATTATACTCTAACCCTGTTTTTTCCTGTTAAATCTGTATACGGTTAAGTTCCAATTGGCTTTGGCTCTAGTTTATAGGGGATAGGAGGGGAAAGGCTACCCCTCCCATAGTGCACTAGCACTTCCTAAATCCCTTCAATTGGAGAGGGACTACTTCATCTGAGTACCACCTGGGTTACATATGATAGCAGGTAAAATTCTGCATGGGTTCTGTAAGAACATAGATGGAAAAAATGTTAATAAAGTATGTTCCATATGAGATTTTGTGGTTGAATAAAACTGTGTTCACTCAGTACAAGTGATATTTTATGGGTCTTATAAGGTACCCTTAATGCACTTGTAATGCTGTACAATTGGAGCAACCTGCCAAACAAACAAAAAATCTTCTTTACCCAAAAGAGTGAAGAGGGCTAGAGTTTCAGAAAGTTACATGCATAAAATCCATCTGGGCACTCACCTAAATTGAATCACACAGCATATCCATCGTTGGCTGCAAGGACTTTCTGGCTACAACTAAAATTGCCCCAGAGTAATTAAGACAGGAGTGGGAAAAATATGGCCCCTGGGCTGGATTTGTCCTGTCAGGCCATTCTATCTGGCCTGCAGGCCCCCTAAAATATTTAAAAAATCAATATTTATCTGCTCCTGGCTGCCTGCCAAAGATGACAGAAACCAGGGGCAGTATGACCTAGGGGAAGCTGGTGGTAGGACCTAGCAGCGAGGCCCTCTGGGCCCTGCCTCACTCCCTTCCCTTGCCCTCCAGCTGGACAATGGGGCTGGGACTGTGGGGCTGTCCCTACCTCCCTCTGCCAGAGAGGAAAATTCAAACAAGAGTGGGAGAGGAGAGGCAGGAGGTAGGGGAGAACTGCGGGTAATTGCCTTAGGTGTTGGGCCCAGGCCAGCTCCTGTTGAGTCTTGCGGTTGTGGCAGCCGGGAACCATATTGTGCTAGAGTGTAGAAGTGGCAGTCAGGAAAGCGGAGAAAGCAGCAACAGGTGGGGAGGAGTGGGAGTGGGAGTCAGTGGGTGCACAGGAGTGCATGACAGCTAGGTGACAGCCCACAATATACAAGAGTAAGACTTCATTTTAAAATATTGTGTGATCACCTCTGTGTACACTACACAAACACATGTAAATCAGGACAAAAATATTTTTTAAAATCAAATTAATGCATGTTGTAGATGTTCAATTTTTAGAATATAATTTGTTACGTGTCTGGTTCTGAGACGGCAAAACCTTTGCGGAAAGGAGTACTTCTGGCGATAAGGGGAGGGACTTCTGAAGGCAAAGGTCAGGGGTTAAGTGGTGGGACTTCCAGTCAGAAGATGACATCCAGGGTGTGGGGCACCTGTTAAAAGGCAGGCCTACCCATATGGCCCTGAACAGCTTGCCAGAACTTGGTAAGTGGTCCACCAGCCAAAATAATTGCCCACCCCTGAACTAAGATGATACAACATACCCAAGTGAAGTCAAGATTTCTGTGTGAGAACAGTAAACAATTTAGCTGCAAGTGGAAGGCAGTTCATCTGCAGTGACTGTGAGGGGAGGCTGGCCTGAGACAGAACTTAGAGAGAATTTAATGGATGGGAGTTGCTTTCTGAATTATCAGATTGAATGTTGACCTGGTTATCAGAGAAGAAGGTAGAATAAAGAAGGCAAGACAAATTAAATACTGGTACTGTGAATCATGAAGAAAGAAATGTGCACGAACAATGTTCTATGTTTGGGTTGAGTTGTTCCTATGCACTATTCAAACAATGTATCACTTTTTAGATAAGCAGTGTTGCCGGTACAGGCTGGAAAAACAATCCATCATCTCCATAAAAAGATGGAAGATGCAATATCCTAATGCAATAATATTAGGAGGCAAAGTCAGTCCTAAAATAAAAGTCTGGGACATTGGAGCACTATCAAGTAAGAGAAACTTTATTCTTTATTTCTTTCAAATGGGTTGGGCCAAGACACCAAAGGTAAATATTCATGACAACATACATGACAGGTGCCAGTACCTGCTGACTCCAGGGCTAGGGACAGACATTACACATAAACACTGGCGTAAGTGATCAGATACAGTTTAAACCTGTAACAGAACAGATTTTCAGTGCACATAAACCAGTTTGAAAATGGCTGAAATTGGTTTGGGAAAAACCTGGTTGACTTAGAATCAGACTTAACTGATTTGTCTCAAACCAGTTTATGCAATGTCTGTCCCAGGCCCCTTGCTGGTTCAAGTTAAACCAGACTTCCCCAGCACCCCAGCATGTTCTCTGGGCTGAGCATGGCTCTTTCCTCCACAACAGAGCTGTCCCCTCCCCTCTGCTCCCTGGCCAGAGCTCTAGCAGAGGCTGCAGACACAGCAGGGTCTGCCTGGCTTCCCCCTGCCCCACCCCCTATCACTGATCAAGGAGGGATCTCCCCTTCCCTCCCTCCAATTTCCCACATCATGGACCCCAACCCCACAGACCCTAGGCATGTGGTATGCTAGCTAATACCGAGAGGTGTCTGTGTGTCTCCAATTTCAGTGGGACAGACAGACAAGACAATGTCTGCTTAGGGCTTTTTGGAGCTAATCAACAGGTCAGCTGGTAAGGTCCTTCCTTCCTTCCTTGGAAAATGCTGTTTAAGAAGAATTTGAGAGAGGCTATTGTTTTGCTGATGGGGTGATAAACACTATCAGCCTCTTGCTGGCTTGCTTGCCTATTAGTTTGCTGAAGATAGTATAAAGAAGCAGGGAGAGGGAGTTTGAAAAGACCTGTATCATCAGCAGATGCATTGCACCCCACTCCTCTTTGCTTCAGAGTGCTAGCCCAGGGCTGGGGGCTGGCAACACTCCTGCCCCTTGAACAGCAAGCGAGGAAAAGCCTTGAACCGTGCAGGCAGACCTCCTGAATGAAAATGTCCTGCTGGGGCCTGGCCATGCCCCACCTTGCCTCCTCAGCTCAGCTGTATCCAGGGGGAGGGCTGGTCTAGCACCCGCTGGCTTCTAGCCTAAGCCACTGAAGGCATGTGCCTGCATGTCTGGGATATCTGTGCAGTTACAAACCAATTTAGCCTAGCCAGATTGGACTGACCTGCAAAGATTGAATCAATTCAGGCTCAGGCTTTTTGAATGTTTGTCCCTAGCCCAGGAGATACACATCTGTTTCATTAGCCATCCATTTATTTAATTAGAATACATAGCCACAAGATTCTTCCACAGATTTGTGGGAACCAATGGACTACATTCATATCTGGCACATAACTTGGGAGCTCTAGTAACTTTACCGGCTTTGGTGGAGCTATATCAACTTATACCAGCTAAAAGTTCATTGTTACTATTAGGTTAGCCCCTCCCAAATGTTGTATGCTCAGGTGTTGCCATGTGCCAGTGAGACCTGAGTGGAAGCTGCTGTGCTCACTTGTAAACCTAAAACTGTTGGCATACTAGTTTTGAAATCAAGCTACCGAGGACATGACAAATTATGTGCCAGTGCCTGAGTTCCCAGCACAAAGTTGTTCACAGGGACTAGTCAATGCATGCACGGTAAAGGACAATAGACCATATCGTACTTTATTAGTTGTAAATCAAGTCTGACTTGGAGCATGGTTGTGGCAGGATGGTGTTTCATTAAAAAGTGTCCTGATTTATGTACAAAGCCGCTTGTGCATGTTTTTGTCAGTTCACAATGTGAAGAAACAGGGGCTAGGTACAGACATTCAAAAAGCCGGAGGTTTGCAGTTTTCTGTAAGTGGCATAGTTTAGATTGGTAGTGAACAGAACTCATGCTCTCCCTTTGGTGGGGGGGAAGGGAATCTTAGACCAGGGTCCACCATTTTTAAACCAGTCTATGTGTGTCAAACCTCTGTTCTGTTACAGTTATAGACTGGTTTCTAATAACTTATACTGGTAAAAGTGTAATGTCTGTATCTGACCAGGAGGTGCAATGCAGGGCAAGCAACAACAACAACAGAAACAGAGAACAGTTGGAGCCTTCTATATCAGACAACAGAAATGCCCCATATGTTTATATTTAATTTGCATCATTATTGTGACTCATTGCCAGCCAGGGTGAGCTTCCTCCATTTAACAGGATCCACAATACATATGATTCATGTACAAAAATAATGAAAACCAACTTTCATATTTTTATAAGAATAATGAGTAATGAATTAATGAGACCTTGAAGCTGCATAATGAGTATAACTGTACACTCTTCTGTGATGCTTCCTTTATGAAATAGTTATTGTATTTATAAAAAAAGTCTAAATATGTATTCTTCCTTTAAATAGTAAAGCAAGACCATCAGTATACTTCGTAGTTCTCTTTGTTGATCTAGTTAGTTTTCTTGCCCCTAAATGGCTGATTACAGTTTGCTCAGAGAGTAAAATCAAATTGTCACATTTAATATCAGTGGCCAGTCTAAGCAGTTCAAGGTTTTTCGCTTAAGTTCTCAGGTCTCTCCATATCTAGAAAATATTATGCAATTAACACTCTTTTATTTTGACCCTTCTGAAATTTCATTTTTGAATTGACCTTGGTGCTTTGCTTACACAAAAAGCACACAAATAAACTTCAAATATTATATTCCTCAGATCTTACCCAAATGCCACAAACAATTGCTTGTAAAATCTCTGAGGCCCAACAAAATGGGAAACTAGCTAATTTAGACTGGGAGACGTGTATCACATTTCTGCTTGAAAATCAAAGCAGCTACTCTGTGCATAAAGTTAAGCACAGGCCAAAGTATGTGTGTGATTACAACCAGGGGTCTCAGCCCTGTTCTCAGTGAAGTCACTGAGATCTGTCTTTGGTTTCCATGGGAGTAAGAAACAGCCAATATACCACAGTTAGTAAAAGATGTTGCGAGATCAGAGATCCCATGCAAATCAATTAAAAATTATATCAAATGTATCTGCATGTATGTATATGTGAAAAAGAGACAGAAAAGGAACACCCCCACCTTCTTTTCAAACTGGAATTAAAATAATAATGCTTCGTTCAGTGAAAGGCAGCATGAGAGACCTCCGTAGACATCTAACAATACTTTTTCTGTATTTTGTCCTGGGTTTAGAATTTCTGCACATGGGGGCATGCTTATTCAGTCTCTGCTACATGTGCTGAACTTTCTTTGACAGGAACGTTAGTTGCATGGTCTGACAGAGTGCAGAACACAGCTCATAGTGAGGAGCATCTATTGAGACAGATGAATTATTTGTGTGAGAAAATTGGCACTCTATACATAGATTAGTGAATAAATAACTCACAGAGCTAAACTGATGGCAGCAGCAGGAGTTACAAATAGGAATATGTTCCTGTCCCTCTCACACAGCAGGTTTGACGATAGTTTTAAAGCTTTCTTCTTCAGTGTTTCAGTTATGATTGCCTTTATTTGGTGAAAGAAATCAGACATGTATAAGACAGGGCAAGTTATAAAAGGAAAGGTTCACCTGAAAAAAGATGTGACTGTTATAAAAGGTTTTAGCTATTCATTACATTTGCTAACTTATAAAAAGCCCCATTATTGCAGACTGGATTCACATAAAGTTGGCTCTTCCCACTGCTTGATCCTGCAGGCCTTGCCCTCTCAAACTCCCACTAAAGATGCAAGGTTTGAATGTACGGGAATTGTACAATTCGGTCCTTAAATGCCTTAGCAATTTATAGAAAGAGAAAGGTCTTGTGGTCAAGGCTCTGAATGACGTCCAAAGAAATATGCAGTCAGAGCCCAATTCTCCCAATTCGGCTTTGCTTTAAAGTGAAAGTAAATTATTACACTTGCTGTAAGGCATTTTTATATGAGCTGAAGGATGTAAAGTAGCCTTAATGTGTGTGGGAATCACTCTGTCTGCAGCTGTTGTAGATCGCCTGTTTAACATTTAAGAAGTCACTTACCATCTGATGGCTTCTGCTTTTTATCTTTATATCAGGATTACACTTCCCTGTGTATTAAAAGGATAAATTCAAGGATGTTTGCAAGACATTGATATACTATGGTGTTAAGGATGGCATAAATAAATAGCTAGAGGGCTGTGTTCTTTTTTGTAAATAATGAACCAGATATTTGTTGGACATGATGTTGTTTATTGTTTATTGTTAAGCAGATCAGATGGAATGTATGTTTCTGGCTTTTTCACGTAAAATCATTCATGAAAATGTCTGTATCAAAATAAGTAGTGAAAAAACGTTTTAAAAATGCAAACAATCACCTCAGCAAGATCTAAACTGCCCGAAGGATACATGAGAGCCCATTAACCTAGCCACCAAAATGCTCGTAATATTTAAGAAAACCTGCACCACATTTGGAAATGTTAAACTAGCCACCAGAGGGAGTCACATGAATGCAATACAAATATTTGGTATTGGCACAGAAAAGATGAATATTTTTTTTTATATGCGAGGCTTAAAATTATATGAGCCTCCCTCTGTCCAGAGAAAATTCTATAATGGTGAGACTTGAAATGAAAATCAGACTTAGTTGAAATCCAAATCATTCTTGTAGGCACCTCCATTTGAGATTCAGCATGCTTGAAAAAAAAAAAGCAATCCAAGGGACAGTCCAAATTGATGATGAAGGAGCCAAAGATCCCTGGGCAGTCATTTGGTAGAGAAAGGTGTCTCCCAAGGACAGTTCATACCATATAGGTGCTGGACAGGGAAGCGCTTAAAGTTAACCAATAGGCAATGCTTAGTACAGGGATATGTATGAACTCACACTTTTCTTCAGAGCCTAAGCACTTCATTAAGGTTGCGCATTAGGCAGTTTTGTTAACTAAGGATCTAGAGTACTAGCACCTAGTTACAGTATAGGGGTTGAGATGCCTCTTCTTGCTCAACAGCCAAGAAGGTAGAGCACTTGACCAGGAAACAGGAGACCTGAATTACAGGCCTTCCTAAGTCTGAGGAGATTCAAAACCAGCTTTTCCACTTCCCAGGGAACTTTCCAAACTGCCAGGCTATAGAATAGTGCTGAAGGGTCATCCCTCTTCCCAAGCAAGAATCATGGGGCTAGAGAGAGAAAAAGAGAACAAGGAAGTATGACTGGTTTAGTGACAAGGGCGCTCACTTGGATTCTGGTCCCTGCTCCCAGTACTGTGTATCCATTTTGCATTAGACAGTTATTGGATTTGTTACAGAAATAACTCAGGGAACAGAGTCCAGACCTCAGGTTTGCTCCTAGCCAGCATACTTCCCCATCATTAGGCTATAGACTCATACTCGTTTTTGCTTGCTCTCTTCCTGATCTTGTGAATCTGGTGTTAAGTTCTGTACAGTGGCTCTATCTTGACAGGAGAGGCAAAAGTTTCCCAAACCAAGCCTATTCTATAACCTGCTGGTTAGTACATTATCTTGGGGCATGGAGATGTGGCTTTGAATGCTGGAGGCTATGATAGGCCTAAAATTCAGGTCTTCTACTTGCTAGATCAGGGGATGAGTCTATCCCTAGATTATTATGCAAAAAGTGAGCACCACTGTATTTTCAAGGGAAAGTGACCAGGGGTGTTGGAGTTTCTGTTGAACTCAATGTCTCAGTAAATTAGAGGTGTTCTGTGCACATCTAATGGAGAAGTCCCTGGGAGGGATTTTAAGTGGGATTTAGGAGCTGCCATAGTTCTGATCTGGATTTCAGTAGAATTTACCCAGGTGTTAGGGACCTATTGCTCAAACTGAATTGCTTTTGAATCTGCTCAGAAGCCTAAGTCTAGGTCGAGGTCAGCAATATTTTTAAGCAGCAGACCAGAAAAACTTGGTTTGGTTGGAGGTGGGTTGCCACCTCTTCCTGGTGCCTGATTGCAGTGCAAACAAAGCTCCCTGGAACCCTGCTGTGAAGTCTCCCTGCCGCTGCAATGCTGCCACAGTTTCATGGGCCAAATCTGAGGGCTCCATGGACAGAAGCCAGCCTATTGCTGACACCTGATCTAGGAAGCTTTTTGGCCAAAATGGATAAATCTAATTAATTTAGATGCCTTAGGCACCTAAACAGTTTTGTGGCTACTGGAACAGGGTTGATTTAGTTTGCCTCTGGTGAGTTAGGTGCTAAGTTTCACGGTAGTACTGTTGAGGGATCTAGATGACCAGTCTTGATCGGGCCCTTAGAATGTGGCTATACTGACAAAAGTTACTTGGTAAAAATGACATTGTGGGATTTCATATTTATTGTGCTATCAAATTTGTAAGGGCAAAGTAACCAAATGAATTGTTTAACACAGAAAATATTACTTTGTATCTGAATATCCAAATGTGCTCACCTGTTTCAGACACCAACAACAACTTTCATCAAGACAGCATAAAGATATCAAACATCCAGAATTTGGCAGCTAATCTGATGATGCATAAAACAGACAATATCTGACTGATATGATATCAGTGATAAGCTGAGTCTGAGCGTAGGGAGTACAAAGTTGAAATAAAATAGTGCCATTTTTGCAGTGTTACTTTGTTGTGAATAAGCATATTTAATTAGGAAAATGATGTGTTCTAAACAATGCTAAAGCTTTTTTATATTGCTGTTGGTGTCAAAGGGCCTTAGTGTAAACAAGAACTCAGGGTAACATGATTTGATTCATCAATAAGGAGAAGTAGATATCTGTGTCTGGTTCTACAATATATTTCTGTGTAATTTGGTGCACTATTTTTGGTGTATTTTACAACATGAAAATGTTCATAAAGCCCTCCTCAAAGATAATAGTTCCATTATGGCTGCCTGTACGCATGTTTGGAGATGGTAGGGTGCATTTTAATTAAAGTGGTTCCCGGACAGCAGCTCTAAATAAAATGGTTCACCATCACGTGTATTAAGCCCTCCCCCCATGTTTCAAAATGGCTGTGGGAGCACTTTAACTTAAGCTCATTTGACAAGATTTAGTTAAAGTGCCCCACGGCCATTTTG
Source organism: Caiman crocodilus (assembly GCA_030014935.1). NCBI lineage: Eukaryota > Metazoa > Chordata > Crocodylia > Alligatoridae > Caiman > Caiman crocodilus. The sequence continues at coordinate 94,308,204 of JAGPOW010001296.1, forward strand.
AAATGTCAAGGGGTTTAATACATGTGAAAGTGAGGCAATGCTGGAGCATTCGAATTAGAACGAGAATGAGCACATCTATAGGCAGCCTATATGTCTATTCTCACTAAAAGTAAATGCTGATTAAACTGAATGATATGGAGTTAGGACCTGAGACAGATCAGGGTTTTGTAAATGTCGTGTTAGGATACCACTGGTTCTCAGATGTATTGAGAGGCCTGACACTGAGGCATTTCTTCAACAGCTGATAAAAGTTGACATGGTTATCTACCTGGCAGCTGCTCTGCCTTCCGCCAGTTCCACCTTTTCGTTTTCCCCTTACTGCCACTCCCAGGGTTGTTTTCTGCAGGAGAGAGTTTTGTGCTAGTCTTCCTTCAAGAAGTAAAGTTCACCCTCTGGAGCAGGTGTGCTTCTGTCTCTTTAGATGTGAATTGTTGTGCAGGTGAATCCTTCACAAGCATGACTGTAAATGCAAAATATCTTTAAAGTGTTTCAACATTTTCCATGCTACACAATAAAAATCCAGTATTCAGATCCATGCTCCACTTCAACTCTGTTACCATGATGCCTTGGTTTATTTCTTAGCTGACATGCCCAATACTTCTTCCTTCAGTTTCCCCAGCAAGGTTGCAGATCTTGGTACCTTCAACTCCTGCACTTAGAATCACGGTCCTGCATTTTTGTTTTGCAACAAATCTTTGCTTTTTATTCTGATTTAGAATGAAAACACATTTCAAACATTGAAGTTAATCATAATGGAAATTCTAGCTCTCTTTCACTTGTTTGGGGATTAGCAAGCTTGGAACTGGTGTACTTGATTAAGAGGCAGCCCATAACCAAACGCACCTTGTCTTGTTAGTTCTGTAGTAAGAATAAAATACAAATAATCAAATTATATTTTCCTTTTGCAAAACCGTGATGTCAAACGAGAAAGAAACTAGAAAATGTGCTTATAGATAATAATTGTTTTTCTTTGGCAATTCTGACAAATCATTTAGTTTTGTAAATATTCTTTCTATATGTGAGCAGTCCCATTACTTCATCCTTAGAAAATATTTTTTGAAACTGCAAAAAACCTTGTTCATTAATGTTGTTACTAAACCTATTATTTCCTATAGTCAGATGAGAAATTTACAGATTACCCTTTCTGCACATTTCCTTTTAATTTAGTAAGCAAAACAATATGGGAGACAGGCTATCATCAAAGCTGATTAAAGAAACCTCAGCTGTCAGGGAATACATAGCTCTTTTAAGAAAAGAAGAATATTAAGTAGCCGTTGAACAGCACTGTGATGTGACATTTTTACAAGAAGCTCATTTGGAAGAAAATGAAACACAGATACTCAGAAGAGACTGAGAAGAATGAAGCTATTATGCTTTCATATCATTTGAAAAAGCCGATGACTTGTTATTCTTATCCACAAAAAAGTATCCTTCAATATAACCAAATCCTAACAAAATAGGGAGGGTAGATATATTGTGATAGGGCTGTCTTCTTAATTCTCTCCCATTATTTTAAGTAGCATTTATCGTTCCTTGGGCTCATTTCTAATCTCCTTGGAAAATTAACTGAGATTTTAATAGCACAAAAAATTAGTGTACTCACGGGAGCAGATAGAAATGCTTTAATAGATGCATTCATGAACAGTTCTGGTATACTAAGGAGTAATTCTTACAAGTAAGAGTGAACTTTACCATGTCAGACTTCATTGAAGAAAGACCATAATATTTCAGAAACAGTTCTACTGGAGACAATAGTAGTTTCTATTATGAACACAAAAGTTTTAGCTGCACCCATCATAGAGAATGCTAGGAGAGGAAATCTCCATGAGGATATTCCCACAAAGGGTCTCACTTGTCTTTCCAGTGGGACCTGCTCTAAGTAGGCGATGAGATTCATCCCCAAATCTGGCAGATCTGTAGAAATCCATGGTCTTTTTTTCTGAAAATATAGACTCCTTCAACTCCTTGGGCTTGGTTTCACAGAGACTCACCCAGATCACAGCTGCCCAGGGCTCCTAGACTGAAACACTAAATAGGTTAAAGTGTGGCTGCTCTGACTGAAGGATCTTGAATGTGTTGTGGAAGCAAACTAGATGGTAGAATGAGCAGCCCTGAAGTAAGAGACTTAGGAGCAGGTATACCTGAAATCTCCAGGCTGGCACAGGTGGTGGAAGACAAAGTGGTGACATATGGAATACAGCTTGTGTATCTAATGAGCACAGTACATCTCAGTATCTTGCATCACAACAAACATGAGAATCCATATTGCATATACCCAGTTACAGATGATTAGGGGTCTGTCTACCTAACTCAAGGAGGTGGCTGGCCAATTTTATGGACAGATCCTGGAGCCAGCTACCATTTTCATGAGCTGACCTCTGATTGGCTGAGGGACCTCAGTGTCTCTGCCCCTCACCACTGATTGGTTGTGAGGGCTGTCCATCATTCAACTTCCACCCCTTACTGCTGATTGGTTGCAAGAGTTGTCTGCCCCACCCCATGACAGGCAGCCCTCTCAGCCAACAAGCAGTGAGGGGTGGGGGTGACAGCCAACTTGCTAGCATCCCTCTGTGATGGCATTCTCCCTCCTCCTCCATGTGGACTGTGCAGCCAGGCTGCAGCAGCATGAAGACTGCTGGCTTCCTCTGGGGAGACAGCATTTTATTTTCAATACAGTTTTGGGGGTTTTTTTTGCAGCGAGCCTGCCAAAATCATGGAGCCTGCCCGAATTTGTGGGTTGTATGACAATTGTGTAATCACACATTTGATAGGTCCCTACATATAATGTTTGCAAAATGTGCCCATTGTTATCAGTATGGAAGAACAAGGTATTTTACTAGGTAGCATCACAGTTTTTAGGTACTTACAATCAATGGCTCTGATTCACACATATACTGGTTGAAATTAGAAACCATCCCAATGAAATCAATGGAGCCACACTGGCATGAAATCTGTGTATGCAAGAGAAAAATCAGACCTTCTGGCCACTGTTATTGTCCTGAACATAGGTAATGGCAGATCACTTCACACTCCTTCTAAATTGCGTTGTTTAATTGACATTCAAATCTCTGAAGGAAAGCTGCAGACTACTGAAGTGATTCTAGATACCAGCTCAGCTATTTTAAATCTATTACCTTGCAATGATAGTAAAGGGTACAGTTTTGCGAACCTGAACACATATTTGGATTTAATTGTAGAAAACATTCCTGTACTGGCTTAATGAAATCATGAGATCTGACATGCACATACTTAGAGCATTCCCTAGAGTGAAAAATGGCACCCCTGTTCAGACAATGAATCCTTGTGCTGCTCTGAATCTATGGAATTGCTAATGGATGCATTTCTACCTGTACAAAATGACTTTACCGATCTCCACTATGACAGATTGCACTGTCTGAGGCACTGAGCTGTGAAACTGCATTTGTGCATAAAATGAAACTCCAAAGCAATTTGGCCCCCATACAGCAGAAATTTGCCTTTGCCTGTGAGGAAGCTTTGTCCCAGGAGTTTCAAAGCCAGATAAAAATAGATGCCACATGGATACATGCTATAATGTTAACTGCCCAGAATCCTATTGTGCTTTGTTGGTAAAATCTATCATAATCTATGATAAATGTGGATTTGTTTAAAAAAACATAAGAAACAGAACAAGGCAATCTAATGTGAGTCACTCCCCCCAAACACCACAACACTGTAAAACACAAAATCCTTTCTACAGATGTTTGCAGGGTGCAAAATATGAAACTCTAACTAGGCTTACATATCAGGAGCAGAGGGCAGGCAGGAGCACCATTTGAGGTAACCAAACAATAGGAGCACAAATACTACACAAGATGGAGTCCATCTTCACAGGGAACCTCAGCAACTTTGTGAGCAGGGGGAGAAAACAGAAGTGTAGGTCTGTTTCTAAGTGATTTTTTGACTTTATTCCACCCTTTGCTCTGGTGCAAGGGAGTGCTAGGACCTTTAGGCTGGAGAAGAGCCACTAACAGAGGATTTTTTGTTCTTCCTTATTGTCTAGCTGTATTTGTCTGTTGGACTCCGAAAATATTTTGGCTTTAGGAAAATAGAAAAGAAGAAAGATTACAGAGTCACAGTACTGCAAGCCAAGTGAGTCTGCTATTTGTTTTAATAGAGACTAAGCATGAGATTTTCAGAAGAACCTGTGTCAATGGAATTTGTGCTCTTAAGAACCTGAGAGTCATGCAACTAGCAAATGCCACTCTTCTCAGCACTTCCCTTTCATCGGATATGGCTTTGTTGTGGATATATAAGTCAGACTGGCAACAGCACAGAAGGATGCCCCCCCATGATGGAAAATCTGGAATTTTCAAATTTCTGTGGTCCCAAGCATGCCGGATTTATAAGGTTATACTGTATTTAACAAAAGATGGCCACAGTTAGAACTCCCATGGTCCTCAAGAATGTAACTGACATCCTTTGATCTCACATGGGCATGTAAGTTATGCATGGGAGCATGAAAACATAACTACTTTCTCACTTTCAGAAGTGGTTCTTCCAGGTATGTAATGAAGTTGGGCTCTACATAACTATTTTGTGGATTATCAGAGGACAAAAGAACAAAAATTACAAACCTGGTTGTCTAGCAGTAGATGCCTCAATAATATTAACTTATTTATCAGAAGTTACCAAACATGCACAGCTTTCACTGAATTCAATCTATAATTTAAAATTAGTCTGTGAGAGTCATATGAGTTCAGTGTATGTGGAAGTGAAGCTGCTTGTGTCTGGAAACATAAATTACAAAATGTTGACTTAAATTTTCAAATTTACTAGTCTGGTGTTCTATTATATTAAATCAGCTCTAATGTTTGTTTGTTTCTTAAATCTCTTTGGGGAGGTTGTCTCTTAGTCTATATGAAACTATCTTGCTGTCAAATGAAGAAGAATGATTCAAAGATTAGAATACATAGTCTGAAATTTGGAAGACCCAGACTTAATTCTTCAATCTATTATGGCAGAGCTGGCAGGGAAAAGGGGAGAAAAGGGGCTTGTTTGTATGCACTCCCTTACCTGTGGTGCACTTGGGACTCACCTGTATGGTGAGACCCTCCAGGAGCTAGGAGAAAGGGACCGGGGCCATCCCTCACTCCTGGCCATGCCAGAAAGTCCGGTCGGATTGGGTGCCAATGGCAGAGGCACGCACCAGCATGAGCAGGCTTTCTGATTGGGGCAGGACCAGACCCTGCATCAGCTCTGCTACCAGGTAGCTGGCTGGCTAATCAAAGCCTGGACATTCCCTTCACAGGGATTACCATCCCCAACTGTGTGACAGAAGCAGCCCATGTGCAGGTAGGCACCCCCCTGCTGTGCTGTGCACATGCTTAGTTGCTTTCCTACCCTGCTGCACTGTGCATGCATGGGCAGGTGCTCCTCTTGTGTGGCACCATGCCTCAACTTCTGCCCTCTATGGGCTCCCATTTGATGGTGTGCTGCATGGGCATTCTGGACTGCTGGCTCTCCAACATCACAGGCTATACCATGCTGCCCTACCCCTTAGTTAGTGGACATGCAGCAGAAACTGAGGGAGAAAGGTGGGGTCCTGAGACCCTGCCTACAGTTGCAGCTGGAGTAATAGGGGCAACAGTGGCCAGGTGAGAGCTTGGGGGCCACATGTTAAGTGCTTGTGATCCACATATGTCCTGAGGGCCACCAGCTGGACAGCTCTGGTTTAAATCATCTGAAACTGTGAATGAAGATATTAGTACTTTCATACCTCAAAGTGGTATTCTTATATACTCTGATATAACAATATTGGAGGCCATATAAGTACAATAGCTAGAAGAGCCATATTTGACCAATCTTTCTAATGCAAGAAAAAAATAGATAAAGTGACAAAAAATGATATCTTTTAATTATTGTGTGATCAGAGAGAAAAAAGAAAACTATTCTAAAAGGATAAAATTGTTTCACTATAGCTTGGTCAATAAAATATAATAATAAAATAGCTTTTCAATAAAACACCAGGATTTTTAATGCATATAATTTGACTTAATAAGACTTTAATAGCACAATTTGGTATGGCTAAGAAGACAACCAGTTTAGGTGTTCAGTTTAAATGAGGACTATATCCTAATTAGTCTTGGAAACTCAGACAAATCTGTGGTAAGTGTTTATCTCTATTTATTTACCAACTACTAATAGGATAAAGTGTCAGGAACGAATTGCCTTATCCTTCACTTTCATCTCTTGGTCTGGATAATTTTTACACTGTCATCTTTAGATATTTAGGGTCCTACCCTGCAAGGTTCTGGCATCTTGTGCTTGGTGATAAGTGTACACATCTCTTGGTGGATTTAAGTAGGGTCAGTCAGTAGTGCTAAGCATGTTCAAGATGTGATTAGCCCTATTCAGGATCAAGGCTCAATTTTAGATTTAACTTTTATATGTTAGTCGTGAATAGAGATTATATTATACCATTTTAAAAGAGAATTGGGACTTATTTTGCAAATGTGCATCTGCTAAGCTGACAGAATTGCTTTTTTCTGTCTGTTTCTATACCATAGTAATTTTAACCCTGAAAAAAAATTTAAAGGCTCAGTGGTTTAGCTTCATGTATACTGCTATATTTGTCTCATCTGTCCATACTATTTGAAATTTATAGAGATAGTGTATTAACAGTTTTTGAAAAATGTATGCACCTCTCTCCCTAGTAATGAAAACAAAGATCTGTAAGACTTACTCTTTTTTTTTTTGGTTTGAACTACATTCTTAATTCTTAATTCTTGTTAATTCCTAATGCTGTATTCTTCTTTAAAATTGAAATATTTCCTCATAGTTCCTTTCTGAAAATTATGGCACACAAATCCACAAGGATAATAAAATCTTTGAGAATGTCTACACATGCAGTTAGTCGTGAGTAAATTTTACTGTGCATTAAGTTAATGCGCAGTAAGTGGTTTTTGGCAGGTGTCTACAAATTTAGTGCCAAGTCCCACCAGCCCTGCCATGTGCCTCTGTGGCCACCAGGAGGAGCTCCAGGGTCTGGCCCTAACTGCCAGCACTTGGCAGCCATCTTTAGAAGCCAAAACCTGCTGCCAGCACTTGACAACCCACTTGCGAACACAGCCTCGCCTTCTGATCCCTGGCTAGCCCCTTCCCTACCCAGGAATCATGAGCCCAGTGCAGAGGCAGCATGTGGCAGCTCCTTCTTTGCTTGCCTTGCCTCCCTGCACCATGGCTGCTCCAGGACCTTCCCCTGCCAGCAACACCCAGTGCCCTGTGCTCCTGCTGGCCGTGGTGCTGGCCCTGCTGGGCAAAGCAGGCCCCCCCCCCCTTCCCAGGCCCCAGGAGAGCTGCACAACTGCCAGTGGGGACCAGGGCATGGGTGCTGGAGGCCCTGGCCAACCCCCTTTTCCTGTACTCTCCATTCCAGCCTGCTTGTCCCACTGCCCACTCATCCTCTGCCCATCTGCACAACCACTTTCAGGCCAGGCACATGTTCAAAACAAGCTTTCTCACAACACCCACCCCCATCCCTCCCCAACTTCCCAAGAAACTGCCCCCTTCTCCTTCCCTACTCAATATACAGAGCCCCTCCACCATCCACCCCACCCACCAACAATAAAAGACCTGCTTTATGTCAAAACTATTTACAATGTCTTTGTTCTTCTCTCCCAGAGTGGGGTGCCATGGGGTGGGAGGTCCTTGGGGGCAGAGCCCAGCACCCTAACCTCAAGCTGTTTCCCCATGGGCCTGGGGGCTGCATCAAATCCAGTGGGTGGTGGCCTTGTACTGTGACCACTTGGGATGGTGCTCCCAGAGGGTGGACAGCTCTCCTTCCAGCTGCCCCAGTGTAGCCCCAGCATCCCTGTGAGGCATGTACAGGTCCTTGGGCATGTGGCATGGCGGAAAGTGGCGGGCCTGGACTCAGGCACATGGTAGTAGGTACAGGGTGGGGGCTGGGTCAGGGGCTTCTGTGGAGAGGATGCAGTAGAGGACCTCCTGCCAGGCCCAGACAGGGGCCTGCTGTAGGGTGGTGGGCAGGACCCTGGGCCCTTGCAGGGCCATGGACAGGGACCGGGCAGTGGGGGAACATGGATGCAACTGTCATGCCCAGGATGGTGTCTAGGATCTAGAGGTCAGCATCCTCAGCCCCCACTGCATAGGCCTGGAGGGCCACCTGCTGCTGGAACAACTCAATGCACTCTCACTTCAGGGCACCCAGCCATGCCCAGTGCTTCCCCTGTGACCAGTCCCACTCCTCTTCCCAGGTAGTCTCCTGGGCAATATCTTCCACCCACCAGGTCTTCTCCTGCACCTTCCGCTCCTGTGCAGCCACCACCAGCCAGTGTGAGCCTCTGGTGTATCTGAATTGCTCCAGTGCTGGGTGGTGGTGACCCGGAGCCCACATTCCCACTGGGGCTGGTGGGCTCTCTCCTGCATCCAGGTGTTGGCTCTGACTTTTGTCAGAGTTTGCAACATTTCAGAGAGAAGATGCTCTGGACCAGGGACTGTGTACTGCCCTGCCTCAGATTAGGGGTTGGCCATATACAGGTGCCCAGGGACTATGCCAGGCAGGTATGGACCCAGATTGACTAGGCAGACCTACCAGGCCTCAAGCAACTACCAGTCACGTCCCCCATCCCCGCTTGCTTCCCTGGGACTAGTGGCCCACAGTATGCTGGTCTTATGCAGCCTGCCTACTCTGACCCCTTCCCAGGGCAGGATAGGCCAGGCTGCTGGCAGTACCTGATCCTATGGCTCAAGACCCTGCTCCCTCTCTCTGCCCTGCAGGCCACCCACTCTGCTGCACTACTGCCCAGCCCATGGCACACAGGCTGAGGTGTGTGGGGTTCCCAGACAACTGGAGCAAGGAGTGGCCATGCCCCACCCATCCCAACTGGGGGCCTCTCTGGTGAGGTGCCCTGGCCATCCACTGTGCCCACAAGGCCTTAACCTTAATGCAGCACTGCAATGCTGACCAGGAATGCCCTCGCTCCTGTATGCTGCCTTCCAGGGCCTCATAAATGTGGGCATTTGAGCATCCACCCTGCTCAAACTGCCTCAGCATCTCAGCACCACCCCAGAGTGCCATAATTGCCAACCTCTTCCTGAGTCCAGCTGGGGACCCAGGCAGCCAGCATGGGCACGTGCATGCAGGCAGGGCTGGGGCTTGACAGGGAGGATAGTGAGGACATAATATCCCATGCTGGCTCTCTGGCCCCCTGCTCAGCTGTCCCTGTGACTCCAGTTCTGGAGAGCTGCTAGCAGTGTCCAGCACAGGGGCATGGCCTAGGACTGGGAATTGCATGGCAGAGACACTTCACCACAGGACCTGCAAGGACAGGAGACACTGCTGGGGGTGAGAAGAGAGCAGGTGCTGGCCCAACTGCCAGATGCAGCCAAGCAGCAGCCCTGGGGGGATCTCAGGGCTGGGCAAGGGGTGCAGCAAGCTGCAGCCCTTTGCAACACTCACCTGTGGCCAAGCAGCAGCTCTGCAGAGGGGACAGGACAGGCAGAAGTAGCCTGTGTTCTGTCCAGCAGGGCACACAAGGCCTGCATTGGTTTTGGAGATTGCACAGGACTCACCAGGCTTGTGTGTAGTGTGTTCCAAGGCACAAAATGGCCCCAGAGAACAGCCCAGCCTTGAGGCAGGAAGGCTCCCAGCCAATAACCCTGGTGCTGGGCTCAGGCTGGCCCCCTAGTAGCAGGGCAGACCTGGCACTAAAGTTAGCGTTGGGTTGCATCTATATGCGTGTTACTGTGCATTAACTAATGACTAAATTTGATACTTGCATTTGCAGGTATCAAATTTAGTTGCTATTAGCCATTTTTTACTGCATTTTTAACCAAAACTAGGTTAAATCACATTCATGCATCTCACGTAGATGTGCCCTATATGTCATAAAGTAGGGTCTGTAACCTTTGTCTGATATGTCACTTTGATTTTCAAATTGACCTCTATATGTTAAATGGTTCTTTGTTAAATGGTTCTTTGTTCTTGTGTGTGTGTATGCACGCGCACGTGCGCTCGTATTTATGTTCATATATATTATATATAAGTTTATATATAATATACTAATCCATATGCATATCTATCTATCTATCATAAGACAGCTAAATATAGTTGAGATTTTAAAATTGAAATTACAGTCTGGACAGTAATCAGACCTTTTCATGGTTTTAAGTTTATGGTGGTCTGGTAGATCATAGCTTACATGGATCATGACCACATTTGAATTGTAAGACTTATTTAGCTGTTCTCTTACTTTGGATTACACTGAGACATAATCTCTTACTCTGCATAAGGGTGGCATGTTGCTAGCCCAAAGGAAGATACTGTGCTTCAATTACAGTTCCTTCCTGGATTTCCTGCACTATCTATCCATTGACATACATTAGCCCTATTGAGACAACTGAAGATGTCAAGAATCTGAGCCGCAAGGTGGAGAGGATGTCTTATTCCTCTTTTTTTGTCCCAATGCATTTCTGTTAGGACCATCCCTGGTCTGGCTGTCTCCTAGGAAACAATGGGCTATGAACTAGAATTTTTAAGAAAAAAGCAGAAGCTTTAGTATAATTTCATTATGATTCATCTTCTTTTCAGCATCCTTCAAATAAAAGTGACCTACCTGACCTTTCAAGAATATCATAAGGGCAAGCTTTACATACCGAAATCAGTGCTGCAGATTGGTTACCAGTTACTTAGTCATGTAGACAGAGAAGTTTAGTTGAAACTATTTGCTTTATTATATCTCAGATCAATAGGGCACTTTCAGTGTCTCCTTTTGTATTCCTCCACATTTAAGAGCAAGCATTTATTGATACTAATAACATCATTCCCTAAATTTGGCAAGCATTGTATCTTATGGTTTAGTTCATTTTCTACTATTTGTAACCAACCTATTGTATAGGGTTATAACCTATTAACTTGTAAACATTGTTAGAATCATATGGAATCCTTCTTATGTTCTATACATGCTTTCAGCTTCATGTCTATAAAATTCTACAGGCCTTTGCAGTTCTAACAAATGACGAAAGACTACAATTAGATGCTGAAGTGGGGCAAATTTAGTGATAGGAATGTTATGTCACTCAACATTTACATTAGGATAGTATATAGGTGCTTTACTTGGGATCCATATCTGACTGAGACTAGTGGGGTACAAATATATGGAAAAATAATGGATGAAATAAAGGTCCTATTGGAGTCATTGCTCATTTCCCTACTCCCTCCCTGCTGAGTTGACTGCTTCTAAAGAATAAGCCCTGCCCACTTGTTACAATTCTGTATATAGCAGGGCTTGTCAACCCAAAACAAATTTTATTTTTTATTGACAATCTACATTTTTTACTGATGATGGAACTTTTTACTGACATATGTTCTACATAATGTAAATATAACCCTTCTGCCAGACCATGGACAGGGGCTAGTTTCAAATTATAGTAAAAAAGGTTGGAGATTATCAGTAAAAAAATATATTCTTGGATTGGTAACAACTTGATTGCAACAATGATTCTACACTAGTCCTACTGCCCCCATTCCAGCTTGGATACCCAGAGAAGGACAACTATCTGCCTACCTGCCACCCAGCAGTGTTATAGGCAGATAGGCGGTAGCATCAGGATTAGCACCAGCACATGGCTGCTGGAGTTGGAGAAGGATCCTAAGAAAAGCTACCTTCAAGGTACTGTATTCCTATTTGTATACCAGGTGGTGTTGTTATGCCTTCTGCGATTGAACAGTGCATTCAGCTTGTTATCTGACCACATTGTAGCTTCAGTAGCTCTATGCCTTTACAGAGCTAATTTTGCTTCATGATTTACAGACTGCCCAATTTTCTTATGGAATTTACAGATAGGGGTTTTTAGCCCAGTTCTTTATGGAGTGTCCATAAATTTGACAGTTGGCAACCCTGGTGTGTTCTCAGTTATTAGAAATCAGAGCCAGCTTAGCGGGCATTGTTCTCAACACTGGTACCCAACACTATTCTCAGGCTCCCCTTAGATATACACTCAGGATCCCTTTAAGCTGGCTGTGCTATCTAGGTGCTGGGCTTAGAAATATACACATAATAGGAGCAAGTCAGTGGGGTTTGTTTCTCAAAGATGGTTCCAAGCTCATCAGGGAGGCAGCACAGACATAACCAAAAGTAAAACTTCCATTAATTTTGTAGCAGGACACTAAGGTGCTATGAGAGCCAGGAAGGCTTGTCAGGTGCTGGTTGCCAAGGCAACAAAAGGGTGCTAATGGGTTACACCTGCCTAGCCGGCTAAAAGAAGGGGCAGGGCCTGGCCTATATAAACCACAGGCAGGAGGCTGGAAAGGTCCTTACCAGCAGCCAAGGCAGAAGGAGCTCCCTGCCAGAAAGAAGAGAAGAGAAGAGAAGAGAAGCGAAGCGAAGCGAAGCAGAGCTGGTCACCACCAGGTGACAGAGAACCCTGGTAGCCCTGAGCACAGTTTAACTGGAGGCTTATGTTTGCTTTCTAGCCCAGGGGCTTGTGTTTATGTTGCAGTTTGTTTACACCAGTAGTTTGGGTGAGGCTATAAGGGGATGGAGGAGGTCTCATAGGGGACTTGCGGTAGAGTGAGGACCCCAGCCCCAGTGAGGGCATGGAGTTTGGGGGTACAGACCCAGCTCTAGAGCAGAGCCTGGTGAGAGGGGGCCACCTTGCGGAGCAGAGGGAAGAGCCCGGTGAGAGGGGGCCGCCTTACAGAGAAGGCCCCAGGGGGTGTGTGGAGCGCCCCAGTGAGAGGGGCAGCAGTACGGAGAGGGCCCTAGTGAGAAAGGCGGCATACAGAGAAGACCCATAAAGCTTGGAGATACAGAACATCCGGAGCAGGAGAACTGTGGCCAAGTGGAAGAGAGGTAGCTTCCCTATAAAAACACAGATATCATCAAAGTTGTGGCGGGTGAGAATAGGAGGGTGCGAGTCCAAAGCTTGGCACAGTAGAGGAGGCGACAGGCTAACATGGCGACCCTGCCGTCCCTCCTGTTACAGTGGTGCATTGGCCAAGAAATGGTAAGGCCGTGCACGGAAAGACAATCTTGAGGGCTAAAATAAGGAAAGAGAGGGGGCTGTAAGAAGACAGCAGTAACACAAACCGAAAAGAGGGCAAAGTAGGAAGGCCCTGCCCTGGGACGGTACTGGGAAGCTGGAGGGCCCAACCAGTGAAGGCATGAGGCCAGGATGGCAATGGCAGAGGATATAGAGAGCCTGAGAGCCTGGCAAAATTGTTCTATTATGAATAGATGAGTTAGAGGAAAAATTGGAACAGCTGGAGTGTGAGCTGGAGGTGGCCCAATTTCAAAAAGAGCATTTGGAGGCAAGGGCTGCTGGGATAGAACAGCGGGTCCAGGCAGGGAAAAAAGGAAGGAGGCTCAAAGGAAATCAGGCGCATGATAGCAGCGGAAGCAGAGAGAACTCGCACCCTAGAGTAGCTTATTGCAAAGGAAGCCCAAAAGAGCTGGGCGAGGGAAGAGAAGCTGCAGAAGATGCAGAGGGAGATGGCAACTTGGAGAGAGAAGTCTACTACAACCTGCACAACCCAGACAAGGGAATGGAAGGAGATACTACAGAGGTCGGAGGTCTCTAAAGGCGTGATTGATGTCCTTCAGAAAGAAGCCCATGGCCAGGAAGATTGCGTACAGCAATTGCAGGATGAGGTGGAGAAATGGCAGCAGAAGTATACAGGTGCAGAACAACTAATTCAAATGCTGCGGAACACCCTGCATGAAAATCAGGCTCTGACCGAAGAAAAGGGAAAGGAGCTCACACAGGAGATGGAAAAGGTAAAAGAATACATGGCCAATTATGATGCACTGCATGAGCAGAACCTGTCCCTTGAAAGGGAGTTAGAGGTCGGAGCAAAAGAGAACGATAGGTTACGGTCCCAGCTACAGAGTGTGGAGACTGGAAAAGACCATCTGGAAGAACAGATACAAAGCCTTAAAACCCTCCTAGAGGATGGTGCGGCTAAAGAGGCAGTGACTAACAATGAGAGGGAGCAGGCATTACTTCAAATGCAAGCCTTAAGTCAGCAGTTCCAGGCATTGGAGGCAGAAAATAAAATACTTCAGACGGCAAATGGGCCGATGGCCATGAGAGGACAAGATACTGGGGAGTCAGCAGTGCTAGAGACAAGAAGCATAGCAACTCAGGCAGATGCAGGACAGAAAGCCCAAGCGGAGAGACTGGAAATGCTGAGAGCCCAACTAGAGGAGTATGTGGTGATATTGAAATCTGAATACCTAGAGCAGCACCATCAAATCGAAAGGGTGAGTGAGGGAAATGGAGGCCCAGCTGACAAACAAGCACCTAGGAGGCAGGAAACCTCCGGAGCAAATGAAGTTCCCGGGAGGTAGAGGACTGACAAATAGGAGAGGGGAGGCCAACCCAGAGCAGCCAGAGATAAGAAACCCAGAGAAGGGACCAGTAGGGTGGAAGCCTACAAGAAGAGATCCTGCCAGCACTCCTGGAATGCTGGGGTAAGAAATGGGACCAATGGTTGGAGAGTCGGGCAAAGGAGATGAG
>JAGPOW010001296.1:94338928-94390444 GCA_030014935.1 Caiman crocodilus
CTGGGGTCCTGTGACCCTGGCACTCGTTTCCTGCCATTGGCGGGGGGTCAGACTAGATGGCCTGCTCTAGGCCCCTTCTGACCCTAGGTACTATGATAAGGATGCTTTAGTATAGGGGCTGCTTGCAGGCGCTCTCCACCGAAGCACTCTTATGCCTCAGCCAGCCCCTGCACAGCACGTTGAGCGAGGTCAGAGCAGTCCCAGGCTGGCAGGCTGGCTCTTCAGGTCTACTGTCAGCCAGGAATGCTCTGACCCAGATGAAGATGCTGCAGGCCTGGGCACATGTAGAAACATGGCACCCAGGAGCAATTAACTCCAGTGTGAACTGCAGCAACGTTTATTCAGGCATGCTAATTTCATGAGTAGATACATGCACTGTAACCAAATGGAAAATGCTAGAGCCAGAGATGTGTTTGAACTCCAAGCCCTTTAAACTTAGGTGGTTCCATGGCTGCATATTGGGCACAACATCATCTTGGAATCCAGAGTGCCTACAGGGGAGGGGTCCGATTCACAACTTCAGAGTTGAAGTCAATGCAAAGAGCAGCATCTACAGCAACTTTTATTCTAAACATAGCCACCCGATGTAGTGGTGCTGCTTACCTATTCCACAATAGCTTAGTGACAAGAGCACTCAAAGAGGACATGGGAGACCTGGGTTATCCTTAGCCACCTGAAAAGACTCAAACTCCTACTTTCCAAGATGGTGCCCTAACCACCAGACTACGTGCGAGGCTGGATAGGGTGAGAGCAGGTATGGCATGCTCCAACCTTCCTGTTGAACTTGGGTGACTTTGCAGCTAAAATTGAACAAGTCATAATGCCAGAAGAAGTGCAAGAAGCAAGAGGCTGCATGACAGGCCACGAGCGACATATCAAGAGGCATTGGGGCAGTGGGGAGCACATGCCCTTCCAGATTTCTATGCCTACAGAGGGGTGCGGGGCATGGAGCTGCAGCCTGGCTGGAGCCAGGGCCCATCAGGAATGGGAGTGGTGGCAGCGGTGGATGCAGGATTTCTGCAGCAAGAGTGTGGTGTGGGGGCTGCAGCCCAGTTGGACCCAATGCCTGGCTTACACATCACCTGTGACTAGCCCAGTGATGAGGGTACTCTTCATAGAGGGGGAAGACCTGGATTGCCTTTTTAATGACTGTGTAAGATTAAATAGTGTTAACTAGATTATTATGTAAAAAAAACCAATTAGGCCAGTGGTAGCAAACATACAGTTTGCCGGTTAGATCCTGCCTGTGGAACCATTTCCTCTTGGATAAGTAGGGTCTGCCCCATAATTTGGGGCTATAGGGCCTTTGGTGGCAGGAGTAGGCAATAATTATGCTGACACAGAACTGCTCATGGCCAACATTGCTTGCTTTGCAACTGCTGCCAGTTGCTCCATCACCACTTACCCTGCTGCCTCTGCTTGCCTTGCTACCATTTGTCTTACTGCCACGGCTGCTGCTGCTAGGTCCAGATTTAGCCTGCAGTAAGCCCTGGTGCATAGATCTGGCCTGATGAGTGGGGTGAGTTTGACACCTCTGAATGAGGCTACTGTGCAAAAGTACCACCCTACCTGTGTTCTTGAATGATTGGGTCCTCTGCTTTGTGGGAACTTGATGCTGTTGGTCTCAGTCAGGAGTTAGGTATGCTCTGCTAATGTCTAACAGATTGAATATTTAAGCAACAATCTGGATTACGCTGAAAGTTAAGCAACTATGTACTCAATCAAAATCAGCTTTTTTTTGTGAGATAGGTGCATAAATTCTGCCTGTCCTGTTTAGGCACTTACAAAAGCAATTTGTGTCTGGTTTCAGGTACCACAATGAGAACCTGAATAGAACTGAATGCAGTAGCTAATGTGTATTGCAGCCCTCAGCTGAAAACTGTCCCTGCTCAAACTTTATGGCAAAACTCTGCCAATTTAGCTTGTATTAAATAATATCTCCTCCATAGATAGACACAGGGTTTGTAATATCGGGGAGGTTTGGGGTGGCTGAGCCCCACCATAAGAGAAGAGAGCCCCACATAAGCTCCCTATAAGAGACGAAAGCTCCCCTCCCTGCCTGAGACGAGCCCCTGGCCTGCCCTGTATCTTTCTAAGCCGCTCAGGTGGCGGTGGTGGTGGCTCCTTCTGGCTTCTGGCTTCCACTGCTGCAGACCCCCACAAGAGTTGGAGTGGAATTTGAGCCCTGGATAGACCATAGAATAAAATTGGACTATGCATCATGAGTGAAGGCAGCAGAATTGCACCCTTGGTGACCAAGCCAATGCCTAGTGCTTGACCTGTAAAAAGCATACAAGTCATAGTAAATTTACTGGCTTTCTGTGAATATAAGCCAGCGGTGCACCTCAGCCATTTATTCAAAAGGAAGTCTGTTCAAGGACCTGAGTGAAGCATGGAGGAACTGCTCAGGGGGATGAGGCTTGGAAATGAAAGGTTAATATATGTGCTACTTCCTATTGTAGGTGTAGCCCTCTGCCTACAACTTTGGCTGCACTGCCTGCTAGAATCATTATTTAACTAGAATCAGAGTGTCAGAGTGGGCTTGTTTATTCCATGTTAGTAGCAGGTCTTGGGGAGGTGAGGATGCTCTGCCCATTTCAATTTGCTGATGAGCTCCATGGCCTGTATTTGCTGCTCTAGACTTGTCCAAGTGACCATTCCCAGTCCTGTCAGAGACTAAAGGGCTGAAGACAATCACTGGAGGTGAGTACAGAGTGGTCTGCTAAATGAATTTCCAGTTCTGAAGTGCATCCGTGAGCCTATGTGGGTAGGGCATGCTCAGCTGTGTCATCCTTGAGACCCACTACTGATATGGCTAGACAAGTCTAATTATTCTAACCCTAAAGGAGCTTGAAGGACAAATCCCTTCTTATGCAATCCTGTAAAAAGTTTCAATATTGTGAGCTTGCTAGGGAAAGAGAGCAACACTCATGTGTTGATAGGCTCAGATATGCTCTGTTAATGAATACAGTAAAGGTGAAACAGTGGTGGACAAAACTCTGAGTACAGCCACCCACGCATAGGCCAGTACTTTTGCATAACTTAGGCTCAAGCCTTTAAATTATGCCAACAGCAGACACTGCTTCTGCATTTCATACAGAGGAGATGTAGGTCACCTAACTATAGCAGCTAAGAAGGTAGGGTTAATTACAAACTCTTGCTAAGTTATAAAGTAACTTCCTCTTACCCTTTTCTTCTATTTTCTATGCTTTATAAATTTGTAGAAATAAAATAGATCAATCCACAACATCCTAAAGTATACTAAGTAAAATTAATTTAAAATATGTCAATAAAAAGTTTAAGAAATTAGATCAGAAAATACAAGCTATCTAAAGAATTCAGGAGTAGGTCCCTTCATTTTGAGGTAACCTGCCCAACACTACTGCAAATAGTTTGGTTCGTGCTGCCTAATTTAAATAGAAGTGTGATTAATATCATACAGATACCTAATCTTTAGCAAATGTGTATCTAGCAAGGCATTTGTTTTGGATCAAAGAAGCTGATGTATCTAAATGGTCAAGAAGCCAATATGAATTAGAAATCTTTAAGGTGAACTAACTAATGTTATAAGGCTTAAATCAGGCTTATCCAATGTACGGCCCGTGGGCCACCATGCAGCCCACCAAGCCATTTTCTTTGGCCCAAGGTCCCTCACGCGGGACAGGCGAGGAGTCCTGGCACCTGCTCTGCGCTCCATGGCGGCGGTGGCAGTGGAGCAGCAGCAAGGCAAGGTGGCAGGGCTGGCCCACGGGCCCCAGCTGGCAGTGAGGGGAGGGGAGCTGCTTACCCCTGTGGGGCTGGGCTTATCACATAAGCCAGGTCCCGCTGCCATTGCCCTGAGGACTGTGTGGTGCGGGGCTGCCCCAGCCATGCCTGATTGGACGAGCTGGGGACAGCGCCTGTAACTTCTTCTCTGGCTCTGCCCCCTGCCCCCAGCATGCGGCTGGGGGAGCTGCAGCATGGCCCACACCCTGCCCACATGCGTGGTGGACAGAAGGCATGGGATATGTTCCCATGTGGAGCTGGGGGCACCTCAGGACCGAGGCTGCAGGGCATGTGGTTGCTGGAGCCTGGCCCAGAGGTGCTCTATGTCCAGCTGCCTCCTAACCATACCTGATGGGTCCTGGGCTCTTAAAGATAGTAGGCATCCCATTTGCTGACTGTTACATCTCTATGAGTGAAACACATGAACACACACATGCACATATACACATGCATGCATGCTGAAGTGTGTGGCAGTGAGCAGAGCCAGAACAGCTGTCAGGGGCACAGTGCCTTTCTCACCCCAGCCAGGGCTGCAGACTAGGGCGTTGGCCAGACTGGGGCTCTGTATGGGTTCTGTCTGACTCACACCTCTGGCCCTGGCCCTGTCCCCATCCTGACACCTGCAGCTGCATCCTGGCCATGAGTCCCTGGCTGGGCAGGGGCAGCCAGCCCCAGCTTCACACTCCCCTCTCCACTTAGGACAGGATATGGGCAGGCCAGACTGGGCTCTCCACATGGGGCTGCAATACGGCTGACGTTGACTTAGACCAGCAGCACACAGCCAAGATGCAGCAGCAGGTGCAAGAATGGGACCAGAGCCATGAGTCAGAGAAGGGCAGACAGAGCACATGCAGCATCCCCAGCCTGTCCAGCACCCTAGTTCCCACCCCAGCCTACAGCCCTTGCTCCAGTGACAAAAGTACCATGCTTCCCAGAACATCCCAATAGCTGCTTTGACTCTATCTGCTGCAACACATGTGCTTGGAAGCACACGCACATGCATGCACACATGTGCGCACGCGCGCGCGCACACCCCCCCCCAACCCCCAGCTCCCAGATTCCCACCAATCTGGTACTTTTGTTTAAATTTTCTCCAGTGGCTGGGACACTGAACAGGCTATAAAATCCAGGACTGTCTCAGCCAATCCAGGATATATGGTCACTCTACATATAAATAGTCTAGATTATTGTAAAAAATGCCCATATTTTGTTGCTTTGATTAGTTTCCACTCTGGCTGATATCTTTTCCACATTTGATCTGTCACCTTGCATTATGCTTCTTTCATTCATTGAAAAGTGAGTAGAAGTGAAAGTGTTTATTTCAGTCAAGTGTTTGGTATTATTTCGCTCTTGCTTTTATACTGTTTTTATTTTGGATTTTAAACCACATTTCAAGACCCATTTCATTTTCACTTTCTGCAACTTCATTGGTGTCAAAGATCATGGGACATCACTTCCTGATGTGATACCACTTCCTGTGAGGTCTTTGAACATGGCTCGCCGGCCCACTGGGTGATAAAAAGTTTGTGATCCGGCCCCACATTGAAAAAGGTTGGACACCCCGGCTTAAATGATTCTAAGGCCTGATTAACAACATGAATAGTTGCAGTTGCACAGAGACAATTTTGCATACAAAGCAGTCCTAGTAACCTTAGCACTAAAGTGTGGGGAATAATCAAGTATGGGTATAATCAAGAATACAGATGCTTTGTACAATTTCTTAAACTGTTATCTCTTGATGGCGATTAATGAAACAAAGGAGTCAAATGACTATGCAGTGAACAAGTGTAGAAATCATCAGAGAATTTGCAGAGGCATTACATAAAGCCTCTCAGAAGGCTAAGTTCTGTTCTACCTATTAGGCATCTAAGGGCCAGATACCAGTTACCTTTCTTGCTCCTAAGTGTAATAGTACAATTTGTGGTTCAGCATCGTCTGCACTAGTCTACGTTTGATGTAGTGCCAAACATTTTAGTTAGATAAAAATCACAACTGGGGCAGGGCAAAGAGGAGCCTCCTACCGTTTAGTACTATAGCTTATTGGTCAGCCTAATTGTCCAGAGTGCCACAGCCCTAGACTCCTTCATCTAGAAGGGTTTACAATCTAGATGTTCTACTTCTCAGCAAAGTGGTATAACGACCAAGCCATGTCCTAGGCACTGGCTAGATCCTCTTCAGTTGTCCTTTGGAAACTCACTTGGAAACAGCCAAGAAAGGGAGATATATGATGCTAAGAGGAAGTATGCAAACCAGACTATATATGGCTTAGGGAAGGGGCATCAAAATAATTGACTCTGCAGGCAATTAGGGAAGTTTTACTAGTGAAAAAAGTGATCCCTTTGGGCAGTAACAGATGTGGAACACCCCCACCCTGCTAAAACCCAGAGCTTTACCAGAAGATGCAGTACATTAGTTTGACAAAGCTTTGCAGTGTCTGTATTGATCAGGTGCTTCAGTGGGGCTTTTTGGCACTTTTATCTAAAAAGTAATGTACCACCTCTTTTGGGCTTACACTGCACTTGGTGCAGGTGTGCACTGAGCTTAAAGTAAAGTACCCTTTTTTCCCCCACTGTCAGCATCCTTTGTGTATTTAGCCCTTATCCTCTCCCTGTCTCAGTTCCCCATCTATAAAAATAATCAGAGCTTTTCTTGTTTATTTTGGGCAGCCACGCTGATCTCTAACATATGGAACAATTCTTGGTCTAGGCTACATGTAAGACCAGTATTCTCAAAGTCAGATAGGGCTCCCAGAAAAAGGGATATACAAAATCAGACATCACGTTTTAAAATTTTTTGGCTTAGCCATTGAGTTTTGACCCATATACCATTTTTTTTATATCTATTTATTTATTAGATTTATACCCCACCTATCCAAAAGGCTAAGAGTGTCTTAATATTTATATATTATAGTTAAGTTTGCTCTGTATTGCAAGGCAAATACAAACCTTTTACTATTGTTTGATCATTTCAAATGCAGTTCTAATGTTTGATGTTTTCCTCCACTTCTAATGTACTGCATTATTGGTCTGAAGTTTAGTCTCTATTATGGGGATCATTTAAGTGATAACATTTTAAACTCATCTACAGACATCTTTTGATGACTATCATACATCTGACTGCAATAAATTTGTTTCCAGCAAAGAGAGAATTTTTTGGTACAGATAAAAATAACACTTTAAATTTCCAGTGTAAATAAATTACATAATATTTAATATCTAACCAAGCTAGGGAGGAATAACTGTTATTTATTTTAAGGCTCAGCATCTAAGGAGAAAAAGAAAGAAAGCTGGAGGACAATCGATTCATTAGTAAATGATTCCAATACGGAGCATGTCCACTTAAGCCGTGAGGAGAATGGCTGTAAATGCACTGTTTAAACTTATCTATCTTAAAAGACAGCTACTTATAGGTTCATTTAATTTGACTTCCTACATGGCCTCTGCAAATAAACAGAATGAATAAAAAGTTGGAAAAATGCGCTTGCTAACTCGCAGCTGTAAAAGTGTTTCTTTATCTAAAATATTATCATTAAATATGAACTGGGGAGGCACTCAATTTATGACCCAGATATCTTGCTCCAGGCAGACCCAAACCCTCAGACCAACCATGACTTCTCCATTCAATAATAGGAACATTTTATTGATACACAGTGGTAGCAGATAAGAATAATGCAGGCAAGGCAAACAAAATCCCGCCCCCGCTTGCCACCGATTCTATATCTACCAGTTCTAGGATTCACAGAGGGAAGTTACACCTGGCCAGTGTGAGCTTCACACCATAGTTCTTTCTTGAATGTCAGATGTCAGGAGCCTGGAGGTCAAGCGGCGAGGCTCACCCTGCCTCCCACAAAGAGGTAAGTGAAATGGGCTAGTGGTGTGCCCTATGTCCATGATGGTCTCAGGTTCCCCCCTTGGGGACACTTTGCTGCTTTGAAATCC
The DNA here is from genome assembly GCA_030014935.1 of Caiman crocodilus. Classification (NCBI taxonomy): domain Eukaryota; kingdom Metazoa; phylum Chordata; order Crocodylia; family Alligatoridae; genus Caiman; species Caiman crocodilus. The sequence continues at coordinate 94,346,632 of JAGPOW010001296.1, forward strand.
TTCCTTTACTATTCTTTCCCTCCTCTGATTACTCTTCATTTCTGGGTATCGTTGGTTGGTTTCCCTGTGATCATTATACTGTCCATGTTTTAGCCTGTCAGCATATTCCTTTGTTTCCCAAACCCATCACATGCACACATGTTAATTTGGGCATGCTCTGGCCTCCTAATTTGGCTCATCCACCAAAACGGGAAATTCCTAGGGTTCTGTAGCTATCACTGTGACCTGGTGCCAAAGCAGCAAGCCTGTCTCATGTTATGGAGCACTATTTGGATGTTTTTAATGTCCCAGGATGTGTATGCCTGCAGGCCTCAAAGGAAACTGTCACAAACAAGCTTTTAGAAATGAATTAACCCTTGCTATTTCCTTTGACCATTTTTCTACTGTATATCTATTTTACCTACAATCCAGTTCCCAAAAGCAAACCTCTAAATATCATTTTCTAGCTATCAAACTGTTGCTACAGATAAGATATAAACAGATAGTTTTTTTCTGCAAGTAACCAATAAGAAATACCCCAAGTCATATACACAGAAACTAATACAGAGGCTAGAAGTGAGGTTAGAACCCAAGATGGTTAATGTAAAAAAATATGAATTCTCCCACTCAAGTAAACTAAAAAATAATCATATTAGATACATACCTCCCCCTAATTTGTCTCTGCACATATTTAGTACTCAGAAGTATTTAGGTCTTATAGTTTAGACCTGCCATACATGTCTGGAATGGCAGGAGGCATGATGTTTGGGATGAATCAAAAATTTCCTCTGATCCCAATTACAGTATTATTTTAATATGTGTTTGGGGCTTAAGTGAGTTTCAGTGTATTTACTACTTCCCCTAGCTTGGTGTCATTTGAAAACCTGCTGAGGGTGCACTCTATGCCATCTTCCATGTCATTGATGAAGATAATGAACAAAACTGGTCCCAGGACCGACCCCTGGGGCATTGCACTTGATACCAGCTGCCAGCTAGACATTGAGCCATTTCCTACTACCCTCTGAGCCCAATGAACCAGACGGTTTTCTGTCCACCTGACAGTCCTTTCATCCAATGCATACTTCCTTAGCTTCCCAGGGAGAATGTTGTGGGATACTGTATCAAAAGTCTTGATAAAGTCAAGGTATACCACATCCACCAGTCTCTCTGCATTCACACAGCCAGTCATCTCATCATGGCAATCAGAAGGCAATCAGGTTGCCATTACAGAAGGCAATCATGACTTGCACTTGGTGAATTCGTGCTGACTGTTCCATTTCTAAGCACTTCTTTTCCACCAGGTGCTTATAAATTGCTTCTTTGAGGGCTTGCTCCATGACTTTTCCAGGACTGAGGTGAATCTGACCAGCCTGCAGTTCTCTGAATCCTCCTTCTTCCCCTTCTGTAAGATGGGTACTATATCCACCCTTTTCCAGCCATCCAGGACCTCTTGAGATTGCCATGAGTTTTCAAAGATGATGACCAGTGACTCTGCAGTCACATTGGCCAACTTGCTGAGCACCCTTGGTTACATCCCATTTAGCACCATGGACTTGTGTATGCCCAGCTTTTCTAAATAGTCCCTATCCTGTTCTTTTGCCACAATTGGCTGTTCACCTCTTTCCCAAACCGTGTTGCCAGGTGCAGTAGCCTGGGAGCTGACTTTGCCTGTGAAGACTGAGGTGAAAAAGGAGTAGAGTACTTGAGCCATTTTTACATCCTCTATCACAAGTTAACCTCCCCCATTCAATAAGGAACCCACACTTTCCCTGACCTTCCTTTTGTTACCAGTATACTTGTAGAAGCCCTTCTTGTTACCCTGCACATGCCTTGTTAGCTGCAACTCCAATTGCACTTTGACCTTCCTGACTTCATCCTTGCATGCCCAAGCAATGCTCTTTGACTCCTTCCTATTTATTTGTCCAAGTTTTCACTTTTTTATAAGCTTCCTTTCTGTGATTAAGCTTACTGAAGGGTTTCCTGCTAAGCCACGCTGGTCTTCTGCCATACTTGCTAGTTTTTCTGCACATCAGGATGATTTATTACTGCTCCTTCAGTCAGGTTTCTTTAGAGTATAGCCAGCTCTTCTGGACTCCTCTCCCCCTCAGATTGGCTTTCCAGGGGATCCTAGCCCAGCAGTTCCCTGAAGGAGTTGAAGTCTGCTTTTCTGAAGTCCAAGGTCCTAACTGATGCTCTCTTTCCTTACGTTCCTCAAGATTCTCAACTTGATCATCTCATGGTTGCTGCTACCAAGATGCCATCCACTACTACATTCCCCACCAATGCTTCCCTGTTTGTGAGTAGTAGGTCAAGAAGAGCATGGCACCTAGTTGGCCGCTCCAGCCCTTGCACCAGGAAGGTGCCCTCAAATCTCTCCAAAAACTAAGTGGATTGCCTGTGCACTGCAGTATTGTTCTCCCAGTAGATGTCAGGGTGGTTGAAGTCCCCCATGAGAACCAGGGCCTGTGATTGGGAAACTCTGCTTGCTGTTTGAAGAAAGCCCCATCCACCACTTCGTCCTGGCCTGATGGTTTATAGTGGACCCCACCATGACCCTTGTTGCTCTCCCTCTGACCCTAAGCCAGAAACTTGCAACAGGCCTATCTCTAGTTTCATACTGGAATTCCAAGCAATCATACAATTCTTTTATACAAAGTTCAACTCCTCTTCCTTTTCTGTCCTCCTTGTCCTTCCTGAAAAGTTTATGTTCATTCATGACAGTGCTCCAGTCATATGACCTATCCCACCAAGTCTCTGTGATTTCAATCATGCATAGTTCCTTGACTGTGTGAGGACTTCCAATTCTTCTTGCTTGTTTCCAAGGCTCCACGCATTCAAGTACAGGCACCTAAGGGAACTAGCAGATTTCCCAAATTTCTCAGGAAGAATGAGAATGCCTCCCCTGTTGCCCACTCCTGGTTGCACATCCTCCAGGTCACCTGCTTCTCCACTTGCCTCAGGGCTTTGGTCCCCATTCCCTGATGAATCTGGTTTCAAATGGGATAAACTCTTTAGCTTTCAAGCTAATTCAGTTCCTTTTACTCTCTAAGCTGTGAGGGCTCTTGACTACAAAACCTGTGTAATTCTACTCTTTGAAACATTCAGGATTTATCACAGTAGTTTTTGTGTGGTGAAACAGTTTCTTGCTTCAAATGGAACAAGGCTGATTTAGTGTAATGACTTTCATGTAAATAATCTCAGCTATGTTAGTAGTTAGCTTCCATGCTATAGTAGGATTTAAGTGTTGTAACTGTGACATACCCAAGAAGAAAAAATATTTTGTGACTTGAGGAATGGCCCTTGATGCCTGAAAGCTTGTATAGCCACTCTCCCAGCTATAAAAGATACCACAAAAATTCCTTGCCTCTTGGCAATTAACATTATTTCTATACCACCAGAACTAAACTTAGTAGTGAAATACAGGTACATTTTAGTTTTTTGGAGTATTTGGACTTGAGCATGTATTTTCTGAGAAGCATGTCAGCACTTAGATAAATAATACATGCATCACTTAGGTAAATAATACATGCATAAAAATTAATTTTTGACATATTGGTTAGAAGTGACAGCTCAGCTTCACAGTTGCAGAGACTGGTTTCTTGTAAGAGTTCATTCAGGTGAGTCATTCAAGTTGTTTGACAACTGTAATCCATTTTGCATTAGTCTCCCTAGATAGGAGACAGAGTTAATACGTGCTTGCCAGGCACCTAGTTGTTATGAAGGAAGAGTTGTTACAATTATTGCTAGTCATGTAGTTACAGTCCCATTCATGGTCCCTTTTCCAGACATTTTGGCTTCGTGGTATTATATAGTGAAACCCTGGACATTTTCTACATCTTCTACTGAGCAGCAATGCCTGGATCCTTTCCAATAAAGCTGACACAAGCCATTCAAAAAGTGACTTCTACTTCCTATGAAGACATGAAATTTCCAACCTTTTCATCATACTGTCAGGAAATGCGAATTCCTTTATTCTTTTTTGTGAAGAATTCCAGTGTCTTCATAAAATCATTTTGTGCCACACCAACTATGATGTAGGATGAACATCTGTTAGCTTTGCTTCGCTTTGCAACCCAGTTCCTTGTGTTACTTTTCCTGAGATACACATGTAGAAGCCAGAGCTTGAGGATAACTGGAAAGAGACATTCAGCCTGAGAAGGGTTCTGAGAGAGAGGCCTACAGATGGTCTTAGGAAACACCGTCAAAGGGATGAGAGTTTAGACAGGAAGTGGTCAATGGAAGTTAAGTAGAAGTCTGAGTAGCATTGAATTTTGCGGCTTATTTAAGGGTCTCTTGACTGCAGTTCCATGGAGAGAAGGCTTGAGATCCTCACAATATTGCCCCCCCATGCTGGTATAGAAAACATAGCATAAAAAGTGAGGAGTATTCTCAAAGCATGGCTGAGGTAGGACAGAGTGACTATGAGATGAAACAGGGCCATTCTATCACAAAATAACAGACAAAAGTTTAAGTCTGGAATAGGTGGGGAAACTAATTAATAAAATGAGGTGTTCCCTGAGATGGAAAAGATCAGTTCTGAGTTAAAAAAAATTGTTTGTGTTAGCAAACTTGGGGGATGGGGAGTGGGATGTCACGATAGGCATCTGATATAGGACACAAAACCAGGAGGAGGAAGAGGAAGAGGCCTTCTTTAAACCACTGACAGAAACTGCCAAATCGCAGGACTTCGTTTTCATAGGGGACTTTAATAATCAGGGCGTTTGCTAGGAGGGCAACCTAGCAGTGCACAAGTAGTTCATCACAATTCTAGAGTGTTGGGGATAATTTTTTGATACAAATGGTAGAGAAGCTGTGGGGAAGCTTTTCTTGACCTATTGTTCACAAATAGAAAAGAAATGGTTGAGAAGGTAAAGGTGGAAGATAATTTGGGTGACCCTAACCATGAAATAATAGAAGTCAAGGACTCCTATGAACACACAGGGAGGCTGCTTCAACATGTTGGATTTACAGCACATTGGAGCAGGCTCAATTAATTGAGTTTGCTGGAGCATAGTAATTATTGCACTCCAGAAGACTCCAGTGTCATGTGTATCACTGTCCCTGCACTGAAAAATGGTGGCGGGGGTGCTTTAACTAAAGTTTGTTTGATGAACTGTAGTTAAAGCACCTCCTCAGCCATTTTGCACCATGAGGATGCCAATACACAAGATACTTCAGGTGCTTTGATTAGTGTGGCTTTTGCAGCAGTGCTAATTAACCCTCCCACCCCGCCTCATGAGCACAACTGTAAATGCCCCAAGATCCTATGGTGAGGAAGGAAGGAGAACAGCAAAATAAAGACATTATACTTCAGAAAAGCAAAATTTAACAAACTCAGGGAACTAATAGGCAGGACCCCCTGGAAATAAAGTCTGAGAAAAAGGAGTCCAGGGGAGCTGGCTGTGCTTTAGAGAGACCCAGAAGCAAGTTATCCTGATGCAACTGAAGAAATGGAAGCATAACAGGAGACCAGGCTGGGTAGACAGAAATCTCTTCAATGAGTTGAAACTCTTTGAATCCTATAAAAAGTGAAAACTTGGTCATAACCAAGGAACTAAGTATTGTGCAAGCATGCAGGGAGGAAATTAGAAAGGCCAAGGCACAATTTGAAATACAGCTGGCAAGGGACACATAAGGCAATAAAAAAGGATTCTCAGCTACCAGATGACAAGTATAGTTGGCAGTGATGATAGAGAAGGAGGCAAACAGCTTAGAGTAGTAGAAGGACAGGTTAGGGATTACTTACAAAAGCTAGATGCTGTCAAGTCAGCAGGGCAAAATGGGATGCAGCATAAAATGCATAAATGCTGAAGAAATTGGTTGAAGTAATTTCAGAGCCATTGATTACCTTCTTTGAGAACTGTGGAGGTTCCAGATGACTGGAAAAAGGCCCATCTTTAAGGAAGAGAAGAAGGAGGATCTGGAGAATTAGAGGTCAATCAGGTAATACAGGTCAAGATATCTGGGAAGACTATGGCACAGGTTCTCAAGGAATTTATTGGGAAGCACCTAGGAGAACAAGGTGATCAGGAAGACCCAGCATAGATTCACCAAGAGCAAGTCCTACCTGACCAACCTGATTTTCTTCTATGATTAGGTGACACGCTCTGTGGATTGGGGGAGAACAGTGTATATGATACACCTGGATGAAGGTCTTTTGACATCATCTCCCATGATAGTCTCATTAACAAGTTAAGGAAATGCAAACTAGATGGAAGTCCTGTTAAGTGGATACATAACCGGTTGGATCAGCTTGCTAAATAAGTAGTCCTCAATAGCTCAATGTCTAGATAGGAAGAGGTACCAACTGAAGTTATCCAGGAGTCTGTATTGAGTCTGGTATTATTTAGTATCTTCATTAATGATTTCAGTGATGAGATTGAGTGCACAATTAACACATTTATAGACAACACCAAGTTGGGTGGAGTTCCAGACACTCTGGAGAGTAGGGTGGGGATCCAGAATGACTTGGATAGATTAGAAAAAAATGGTCTGCAATCAATCAGATGAGATCCAACCAGGACAAGTGCCAAGTCCTGTACTTGGGATGAAATAATTCCATGCACAAATACAGACTAGAGAAGGAATGGCTATGCTGCAGTACTGCAGGGAAGTAGGACCTGAAGGTCACAGTCAACCATAAGATGGGAATGAGCCAACAGTATGCTCTTGTTGCAAAAAAAGCTAACAGCATTCTGGGTGTATTAATAGGATTCTCACTTCCAAATCAAGGGAAATTATTTTTCTACTCTATTTAGCCCTGGTGAGGCATTACTCAAAATACTGTGTCCCTTTTTGCAACCTACACTTCAAGAAGAATGTGAACAGTTTGGAAAGAGTGTAGCACAGAGCAACAAAAATGATTGTAGCCTGGGAAATGAGAAAAAGCTAAAAGAGCTAAGATTATTTAGACTGGAGTAGAGAAGACCACAGGCAGAACTAATAGCAGTCTTCAAATGTCTGAAGAGCTATTAGAGAGAGGATGAAGATGGACTTTTCTCCGTGGCCATAAGTAGGGTCCTACCTAATTCATGGCAGAAATTGTCTGTGCTGCAGCTCCTTTAATTTTTCAGGTTCCCTCATGTGCCTCTCCACTGCTGATTGGTGGAGGAGTTCCACTTGCAGCTTGCTTCTGGTTGGCCAGGAATTGAAAACCATGGTTTTAAACTTGGCATCATTTTTGTCTTCCAGCTGCCGATTGGCCAAGGGATTCTGGTGGCCCCACTGCATGCTGCTGACTGGCAGGGTGGCAAAATGGTGTCATGTTTAAAACCACAGTTTTTGCTTCCTTGTCAATCAGGAATGACCTGCAAATGAGGCTCCTCCACTAATCAGTAGAAGGCAGGAGGGCAGGGCATGCAGGAGAACCTGCAAGATTAAAGAAGCTCCAGTACAGCCAATTTCTGCTGTGAATTTGGTAGGGCCCTAGCCATAAGGGACAGGACAAAGAACAATGGCCTCAAGCTTCAGTAGGAGAAATTTAGAGAAATTGGATATTAAAAGGAATTTTCTTACTATGAGGGTGGTCAGCCATTTAGAACAGGATATCTAGAGAAAACGTGGAATCCCCATCCTTGGAAAATGTCAAGATCAGGTGAGACAGACAGTTGGCTAGGACAGTTTAGTCAGGGATGATCCTTCCTTGAGCAAGAAGCTGGACTGGATGACCTCATGAGATCCCTTCCAGCCCTACTTTTCTAAAGCTTATCTTCTAGACCTATGCAAGAATATCAAGTCCCTTATCCTTATTCACAGATCGATAAACAAAAGAAAGTTAAAAGACCAATTCAGATAAGGTGTTTATCTGAACCTTATGCTAACCAAGTATCTAAATTATCAAATCATTGCATCAGGAGAATTGGTGGGTAGTCTCAATAAAACAGACTTTCATAAATCTTGCAGTATTCCCACACCCAGTCTGACTTCAAATACTATTTTACAGACTATTTTAGCACTGTGGTCCAAAAGCACACAATCCCACAAGAATGTAAAGCAATTTAAAACATTTTACTCAGTATTCTCATAAAATAAGCCCCTACTCATGTTTGTTTTCAAATTTGGGTCATTGTTCTTGTTTTAACCTAAATGTCTTGCCATGTCATGTCAACAGTTTGATAACATTTGCAATGCAACAACTATTGCAAAACAGTACTGCACTTTGCAGGCCATTTCCCCTGGCCTGCATTGTCCGCTGGCAGGGAACAAATACATTTCTCAGCTAGTCCGCACACCAATTCTAAGATTAAATGAAGGCTGCCTTGCCATTAGTAGAAGTTGGACAGCATACTGAACACTAAATATTACCAGGTGCAATGAATCCATGGGGTACTTGACTTCTTGTAGCATGACAATATTGACAGTGTCCTTTCCCCCTAGCCATGGCCTGGACAATAGACATTTGGAAGAAGATTAACCTAGCCATTTCTTATTTTATGGTTCATTAAATATAATAGCAATACTGGCAAAGCTTCCAGATGATAAGATGGGTTTGGGACTCCAAAAATAAAATTGTCACAATGTCACATACTGTACTCTCATTTAATTCATTTGTAGCTGGTGTACTTTAGAGAGGTGATATTAGTTAGCAAAAGCAAGGGCCAGTTTATAATTCACAGACATTGGATTGGTCCCAGTTTACAGCTGTACTGTCTTAGAATCTTCTATGCCCAAATATTTTTAGCAGGCTCTATTCTTTAAACCCATAGACTCACAGAAAATGAGGGTTGGAAGGGATCTCAAGAGGTCATCTAGTCCGACCTCCTGCTCAAGGCAGGACTATCTTCAAGCATATCATCCCAGCCAAAGCTTTGTCTAGCTAGGTCTTAAAAACCTCCAAGGATGGAGATTCCACCACCTCTCTGGATAACCTGTTCCAGTGTTTTACTACTGTTCTAATAAGAAAATTATTTGTAATATCTAACATAAACTTCCCTTGCTGCAACTTGAGACTGTTGCTCTTTGTTCTGTCATCTGTCACCACTGAGAACAGTCTAGCAGCAAAATTCAAAGCAGCAGCAAAATTCCATGCTACTCAGACTTCCATTTCTCTCACTTCCATTGACTTCCTGCCTAAACTCTCATCCCTTTGACAGTGATTCCTCAGACCATCTGTAGGCCTCTCTCTCAGAACCCTTCTTAGGCTGAATGCCTCTCTCCAGTTATCCTCAAGCTCTGGCTTCTACATATGTATCTCAGGAAGATCATTATAGGTCTCTGATTAAGCCACAGGCCTCTCTTTGTATACCATAGAACTGCAGATCTTACTATGGTCACCCAATTTCTGGACCATCAGTCCCATTATAGGTGGAAAGTTAAACAGGCACAGGTGAAGCTGAGGTCAGTCCCCTTAAACCATGGATATCAAACTCACTTTGTTCCCCAGGTCAAATCCGGATGGCAGGGCTGAATTCAGACATTAGGAGTGGGGGTGACAGGGCATTTAATGTAGTCTTTGCTCAACTCCCACCATAAACACACTTGCTCAAATGAACTCTTTCCCCGAGGCCCTGACCCAAAAATTTCAGTCCCTTTACTAGCCCCACAGAGGATACAACATGTGTTACCTCAAGGCTGGTGCTCCAGGTTCAAGAGCAGGGATCCTGGTTTATTCTGTTTAAAAATTGGAAATTCTTTGATTTATAAAAAAATGGTGAAATCTCTGATTAAAAAAACAAAAATTCATGTTTTCCTACAATTAAAATGAAATTCCTACAATTAAAATGAAATTAAATGATATTTATATAGATATCAGTTAAACACAATGTTTTATTAATATAGTTACAATTTTAAAGTGTTTTGGAAGCCTACCAGTATCTCAGTCACTATAAATACCTATAACTATTGGCATTTAATTTGGGGTTTTTTATCATGGAAAATCAGATCTCCCCCTTCCCCCTTTACTCACCAGGACACAAGTCCAGCTCTGGCTGCCCCCCACAACTGCTTTATGGCTGAGCAGCCCAGCTACACCAGTACCCTGCCCATGACATTACCTCTTGCTCCTGACTCTTGCTCCCCACAAGCTCTGCTGGTGCCCCTCAGTCATAACCCACAGTCCACTGGCCCTGCTGGTGCCTCTCATTCCCCACCCCTGGTCCCCCACCCCTCCAGCTCTGCTAGAGGGGGCTCTCAGCTGCCAGGACTACAGGGCCAGGGACCCAGGTCCGCAGCCTCCTGCCCCCCACCCCCACCAGGCAGCACTCGAACCCTCGTTGTTGCCTGTGGAAAGTGGCAGCTGCTGCAGCCAGAGTGGAGCAGAGAGTGGAGTCCAGCTCCTTCTCCCCTATAAGCAGCACAACCAGAGCAAAGCTTATGGAGAAGGGGCAGATACGGGCTACCTGCTGTGGGCTTGGGGCTCCCTACCCTGCTGCCCTCCCCTGGGTGCCCCCACAATCCAGTGGGTGGGACCTGGTATGGCAAGGCAAAGTGGGGTAGGGAGGCTTGGTGCTGCTGCTAGGATCCCTGTGCCACCATGCATGTAGTACCCCGTGCCTGATCACCCTCCTCCCATTCTTCTGAGCCCCTTGCAGGCTGGAGCTAAGCCAGACTGCAAGGGGAAACCCACTGTTTCCTGCATTTTTCTCCTTTGAAAAGAGAAGACCTGCTGTTTTCTCCTTAAAATGAGAAATTCCACATTTTTTTCTGTTTTTCTGTGGTGAATGGAAAACCAAGATCCCTGTTCATAAGAGCCCATACATACGCTACAATGTATTCCATACGGCATCTTCTTGGGTGGGTTTTTGTGTATCTATTGAAAATTATGCTCTTAAGTTGATACAGGAAGTCAATCCTACACTCTTCAATGTATTTATTCATTTATAAATAAATTGAATAGAATGAGGAAAATAATGTCCCTCAGTTGACAAGCAGGAAGAAAGTGCAGGCTTTTGCCCATCTTTGGATTTGGAGAAAGAGTGGCCCAATTACCCACCTTTCCACAGTTTTTAGTTAAAAAAATAAGGTTGGGGCTGACTTTTTTCCTTTGGCACCTAGGATCCTTTTAATAGATTTTCTTATCATTTAGGGGCAAAAAAGTCTACTGTAATAATCGAGTCTGACATTCTGCATTACATAGGCCATAAGACTTCTCTGAATTAATTCTTGATTAAACTAGACTCTCTCTCCTAGGAAAAAAGTCAACTACAAATAATAATCTCTAGTGATGGCAAATCCACCACAGCTCATAGCATGTTTTTCCAATAGTTAATCACCCTTGTTAGTAAAACATACATCTTATCTCTAGTCTGTCTGTCCATCAGTAACTTTCAGCTATTGGATGTTATGAATTTTTCTGATAAATTAAGGATTCTTCTATGAACAAATTTCTATTCTCCATGTAGATACTTATAGAGTATATTTACACAGCAGTCATGGCAGTATTTGCAGTATAATATAAACTATTATATAGTTTATATCGGGGTTAGATCTATTGAGGTCCCTTCCAACTCTAACATCTATGAATCTATGAATTAATAAACTAGTTAGCTCTTCTGGCTGCTCAGATCTGCACAGATTGCAAAACCCACATGAGAAGCCTACACTGAGCATCAGGCTGTGAAGTAACTGGAGTGTACACATACCTGTAGACCCAGTCACTTTTCCACAGTTTGTGTGGCTTGAGTCTTTGAAAATAAGGCTTGTATTCCAATCCTTCAGTCATTCTCATGGTTTTTCTTTTAACCTTCCCTAGTTTTCCAAATTCCTTCTGCAACTGGATACTAGAACTGGATGCAGTGTTCTAGTGGCAGTTGATAATTGTCAGTGCCAATCTGGAGGGGATTCTCTTCTTACTTCTATTCAGCATTCTCCTTTTTGACATGTCCAAGGATCACTTTAACTCTTTCAGCCACAGTGTCACACTGGAGACTCCTGGGAAGCTGATAATTCACTCTGGTCCCAATTCTTTTGTTAGAGTTATTGCTTCCCGGCTTATGGAACCATTTTACAACTCTGGCCTAGACTGTTTATGATTTATGTTTATTACTTATGTTTGATTGTACTAAAACATGCAGTGTTTGCTTGTGCTCAGTTTACCATGCAATCCAGATGGTGCTGTATCCACCATGATCTGCTTCCTTCCTTATTTATCACTCCCTTAATCTTCATATCATATGCACACTTTATTAGTAATGATTTTATAATTTCTTCCAAGTTATTGATAAAAATGTTAAATTTCATAAAGCCAAGAAATGAGTCCAGCAGCACCCCGTGAGAAACACTTTTTCATGGTGGTTCTTTTTTTATATGCTGAGACCCATTGGTTAACTAGTTTTTAATTCTTTTAATGAAATGTTAATTAATTAAATGATTAGTTTGTATCCTTCAAGTGTCTTAACTAACATATTGTGCAGTAGCAAGTCAAATACTTTAGAGAAGTATAAGTATTTTACATCAACACTATTACTTTATCGACTACATTGTAATCACAGCAAAAAAATCTAAGGTCTATAGATAAACGTATGTTGATTGACATTATTCTTGTTTTTATCTGCCTTTAATTCTTTATTAATCAATTGCCATATTAACTGTTTTAAATTTTGCTTAAGATCAGTGTCAAGCTGACAGGCCTGTCTTTACCTGTGTCATCCTCCTTATCCACTTTACAAGTGGAATAATAATAGCTTTCTTTAGTCCTCTTGGACCTCCAGTTTGTTACTGGAAATCAACATTAACAGTTAATGTTGCTTCAAGGACAGCTCTTTTAAAACTCTTGGGTTTTAAAAAACCTATCCAGGCTTGCTGATATGAAAATATCTAGCTTTTGTTGCTGTTGATTGACTGCACAATAGGGTGGATGAAGCCACTGGAGATGCAGGGCTAAAATACCACAGTTTTTAAATGTGACAGTTACACCTTTGTAAGTAGCATAATAGATATATTGGAGGATCTCTGAAATGTGCATCAGAGAGAGGGAGATGTCCAGGCTCTGATTCATGAAAACATTGCATACTGCTCTGAGATGTTTAGTGCTGGAGACTGCCATTGACTCCACTGGAGCTGAACTGCTCCTGCTAGCTTATAGGATTTTGCCTTGAATTATTTACTGAAGTATAAACCGACAAAGTTAGGTGAAGAGTTCCCCCAAAATGTTCTTGGCATGTGGTCTGGTCTGCTATATCACTCTTATTTTGATAAATCCTGTTTATAAAATCTAATGAAAGAATTTAAAATCAAAAGTTTTTGATAGAAAATTGGTTTTGGAAAATCCATTTTGAATGGAGTCTGTTATTTCTAGTAGAAAAACTTTACCCATTTATCTAACAGTTTTGTTAGTGCTGATCACACATTCACAAGTCCCTTACATAAAAATCACACAAAGAGCAGCTAACAATTGCCACGACATTGAGAAGGAAGCGATAGCAACAGTCTGCTCCAGCTTTCTCCTCAGTTTCTTGCATTCAAGGTCACAGAGAACTCTTGGTAGAGCAAGGAAGTAAGTCTAGCAGCCCATCCTTCCTCGCTATGCCACTAGAAGATTTCTTTTGTTCTGGGCTGACTCTCCTAGAGCTAGATAAATTAATTCCACGGGCACATTCTGCCAGTGGTGTGATGCAAAGCAGCTGTACTGCCCCAGATAATCTGGGACCAATTCATTAGAGGCCTGAGATAAATCTCGTTGAAGTGAGTGGCAAAATTCTCATTGACTTTGAATGTGCTAGGATCAGACTCTAGGGCCAGATCCTCAGATAGGGTAAATTAATTCTGTTGATGCCAGTTGAACTGCACTAATTTACACAAGCTGAAACTCTGGCCCTAAGTTGCATTTTGTACATATTAAAGTAATTCTATCTTCTGAATGAGACTATTCTACTTCTAAAGAAAGGGTTTATAATGCTCTAACAACAAGTTAATATATTAACTTGAGTTAATATATTATTCACTCATTCTTGATCTTTTGTATCACTAACGTATTGTATCATATTTTAGAATGAAACAAGTATAATTTAATAATTTTAGTTAAAATTTTAATTATTTTTGTATGTTGAGGATCACAAGATTAAATTCAGTTGGGTGGGGTATTAAAAGCCATAGACTGTCAATAAAGATGTCAGCTTCTTAAGCTCAGAACTTAACCATTTTGCTCCAAGAGGCATTTCTGAAGCTTCCATTCACATCAGTCAAAATATCAAACAATCAGTGTTCTTACTATTATGGCTTTGTATATGTATTTAGGGTCCAATACGATAAAGAAGTTTAACATGTTAACTTCAAACACACAAGTTGTTTTTTTGCTAAAGCCCTCCATCCTTTTGGTTCCCACATAGACTATACAGCAGACTCTTTTAATGCACAGATCCTAAATGATCACATGATATATAACATATATTAATGTTCTTACAAATGAGTGTATCCCTCAATATTCTCAAAAGGTGGTAAATGTGAAGCTCACTACAGGCCCTCGAATTAGGAATGCTGCTTTATCCCCTTGAGATGTAACCAGCTGAAGATAGATTCCACACTCTGGGAAACAGGAGAAAGTAGGGCATTGAGCATGGAAGGCACCAGGCAATTTAGGATTTTGAATTGGATTGAAACCTCTTTTGAGAAAAAATCATGGATGATCACTATAATCCCCCACCCCTTTTTTTTCTTTTCTCCCACAAATTTTTGTTAGCTCTTAGAAACCAAAGTATCATAGTATAGTAGTAGCTAGGGTCAGAAGGGACCTAAATGGATCATCAAGTCCAACCCCCTGCCTTGGGTAGGAACGGATGCTGGGGTCATATGACCCTAGTCAGATGTCTATTCAGCCTCCTCTTAAAGACCCCCAAGGTAGGAGCAAGCATCACTTCTCTTGGAAGTTGGTTCCAGGTCTTAGCCACCCTAACCATAAAATAATGCCTCCTGATGTCTAGCCTGAACCTGCTGTCTATCAACAAAGGTCACAGTGAAGCCAATAGCAATTTTGCCATTGGCTTCAGTGGAACCAGTCATTTAAATAATACTTGAGATTTTATTTCTGGTCTAGGTTTGGGGGCTGAAGAGCACCTGGAAAGTGGCATTTGTGTGTTCTCATTTTTAGTGAATGCTATTCTTGGACATCCTTGCTACTACCTTTCTAGGTCTTCAAGCATGTACATTCCTATATGTAATTTTACAGAGGAATGGTCATAGACTACTCACATAGTAAAACGTTGTTTACACAGGTAAGTTCTGTAAACAACTTTTTTGCAAAGGAATCTTCAGAATATTTGTTATTTGTAATTTCCACAAACTTATGTTGCTATTGATTGATTTTGTTTCTGTAGGAAAAAAATCTTCTGTTACTTTTTGTCTCAGCTTGTGGTAGTCACATTTTTCTCTTTACTTTACTCATGCTGGTAATGTAGAGCTTCATCCTGTATCCACTAAAATCTATGGAAGAACTTCCCATTGACGAAATAGATATCAGCTTAGTCTATATAGTTCAGGGGTTCTCTTTTTCTGGTCATCATTTTTTTTTCTCTAAGAGATGATTTCATGCAGTAACAGCTATTATCTGTTTATAATGTTTAATTCCAAAACAATGAATTTAAGAATGTTTGGAGAGAAAGCATATGTTCAGATGTACCTTTTATATCCTAGCATGCTGTTGTGTGCATTCTTCTACTGAGTTTAACATTTTTGATTGGAAATATTTCTATTTATACTATGTTGCAGACAAAGTTACTGCTTTTGGTAGACTTTGCAGAATTGGGCCTTTTAACAAGTTACAATAATTCACACCGTGTCATCAAGTTCATGATTTCAATTAGGGATTGTGGATTGTTTTTTAATACAGTTTGGAACTGGGCTGCAATATTTGTACACTCCACTGGTTAGACAGGTATGATGGAAAGAACGAATCAATAATTTATGTTCCTTTTTAAAAATATTCATAAGTACATCACAAAAAGTATCAAAACTTCAGGGGAAAGCTGATATTATTATTTAATGCCTTGTTGATGAGGTTTATTTTGGTAAGCTCTTGACAGCACAAGCTAACATATCATCTTTGACTTGACACAAACACTATCAAATGTGAAGAAAAGATCTGTATCTAAAATGCATTTAACACAGCAAACTATTTTTTTTAATTGGGTTTCAATTTTGCTGTCTTAAAATGCTGCCAAAGGACCTTCAAGTAAAACATTTTGAAAGCATTGCTGCTGTTGTATGTTCTTCTTTCCAGCATAATTCAAAATTCCCAATTTCATTTTGCTTTCCACTCGGTATTGAAAAGGTATTTGTTGGTCTTTGTGCTCTAGATGAATGTCTTTATATTTCTATTACTTTTGCAGCATTGCTGTTTGCATTACTCATTGCATTATGCTATTCATTTCAGCAGCCAAGAGCAAGGCCTCTTGCTTGTATTTTTCTCTTTTATTTCCTTTGTTTGGTATGTGAGAAGTGACTCACAATGCTCCAGAGGGCAGTGTTGTGCTGAAAGCTTGGGTTCTCTGAGCTTTGCCTTTGCACCTATTGGACATCAGGAGGATGGATGTTATTTACTCACATGCAGACTTGCTTAAATAGCCTTAAGTCTTAATCCTATAATGGCTTTGAAAACATACATTTTATGATTGTAGCTTTGCACCCAACCCATTAACTGTGCTCATGCAGGTAGTGTGATTTTGAAAGTTTGTCAAAAACTGAGGAGGTAGATTAAATCAATCTGAAAAAAATCCAGCCAAGAAAATCCCAATTATTTTACCATCCCAGATTCACCCTGCAAGTTCAGTGAACTGAATGCCTTAAGTGAATATAGTACAATCATTTGATGGATTGAGGACCAGACCCTGTAAACTCTTTCAGACTTAAGCAGCATCTTTGCATCAAGTCTAGAAGTCAATCCTTGCCTAGGAGTGAACTGTATCCACCTGTGCTAAGACTTTTGTGAGGGAGGCACAAGGGTGGAGGAGCACTGCAAGGCCACTCCAACAGATGTCTATTCAAACTCTGCCCCTGGGGAGTTGGCAGATGAGTTAGGTCACATCCACTAACCATGTGGAATCTCTAAAATCCTGAGGATTTTGAAGGATCAAACAGAGATTAGAGCCATTAGCAGCACCCCTGACACTCATCTGCTTCCTGGTAGCACCTGTCCAAGAGTTTCACTGCTAGGGTGTCTTCTCACTGGCTGCTCCCAGACCTCTCCCCAGGATGGGGCAAGGG
Organism: Caiman crocodilus; assembly: GCA_030014935.1. NCBI lineage: Eukaryota > Metazoa > Chordata > Crocodylia > Alligatoridae > Caiman > Caiman crocodilus. The sequence goes on from JAGPOW010001296.1 coordinate 94,363,744, forward strand.
ATTCGTTACATGCAGGGGCTGCAAACAACCCAAACCAAGCAACCAACCAAACAAATAAAACCCATCCAGGAACTAATTAGAATCTTCTCATTAGGATTTTCATTGCCTGACTCTGTTTCTGGTCCTCCTCCATCCCTACACCCAGAGTCTCTGACTGGGAGAGGAGTCTGCTCTTGAGACATAAGAGGGAGTTACTATAGAAACAGGCAGTTTATCCTCCTGTTTGTGCAGGTTTCAGCCCCAGGCACTAATGTTTTTTTTTCCATGTGCAGATCTAGAGAAAACATCAGTTTTCTCTAGAGCTTACAGAGGTGATGCTCCTATGGAGATAAGTGAGTAAAGACTGAGTCAAAACTGAATTTGTGGCCCATTTTCTGAAAATAGCTACACATGAGAGTTAGGTTTTAAAAGTCTGGGGTCTACTAAAACAGTGGTGATCTAGCTTCAAATATTAAAACATCAAATAGTGCTTGAATGTTGTCCAAATACTGACAGCATTGTTAGAGCAAAGGAAATATTTATAATAGAAATCCAGGTATTAATACTTGCATATATTTATAATTTATTTTTGTAGGCAGATAAGGAATTTTCCAGGCAATTATGACTTAACTGTGTATAACTGCCAACTTGCATCTTTGCAAGCACACTTACTCTGACACAGACTTCTAATATTTAAAATTATGCAGATGATCTATTCAGCCCTCAGAAAGCTCATGTTGATGAAAACAGTGTCTTCATATTAGCCACTTCCAACTGCTTCCACCTTTCTTTAGACTAGAGAAAAGCTTATTAATTGTACTGAAAAGCCATTGATCCATGCTGCAGCATTTTTTAGCACTGTGAAAGACATTTTTATATTTGGATATGTCGCCATCCGTCAGTGCTCTCGTGACTCTTTAGCTCTCAGAAATGCTTTCTACTGGCTGTTTAAAATTGTTTTTTGATGTAAGAGCATCTGTTTATGTAGTGGTATCAGTTATGTCTATTCATAAAAACTTATATTATACCTGAGGTCAGGAATTCAACTGTAGTTAAATAATGATATGAGAAATTAATAAGCAAGACACACATTTCAATTCTTTGACAGCTTAATGAGGTTGCTGTCATATTTTAACAGGATATGACATTGCAGGACAGAACTACCTCAACATCTAAAATCAGTTATATTTTATAATAATGTTAACAAAACTAAGCACTCTTACCTTATTTTACAAATATCACCTAATGAATTCTTATATCATCTGCATAAAATAAGTTTTACTGGCCTCATTATTTAGGTAAGACAAGTTGAACACACAGAAAAGGTTTAGAAATACCAACATTTCTAAAAATGTCCAGTCGTTGAGGTGTTATTTTTTGTATATCCAAACTGAAACTGCAGCTGTCTGTTTTTTTCAGAGGTGGTAAGTAACACTGGTCAAAAAACAAGGATTTTTTTTTAAAAAACATTACACATTTTCATCAAGGAAGTAAACACGTTACAGGGTTCTGAAAGCTGAACATTTCTACAGAAAGCAGACACTTTGGAAAACAACAAGAAGAAAAAACAGGCCACCTCTAGCAAAGAGGACTCACAGACACCATTAACTTAGCCAGTTGTTATTAGTGCTCATCTTCCCTGGGATTTGAGCCATCACTATTTCAGGTGGAAAATCCCAAAGCTCAGGCCTCTAAATCTGGTGGCAAGCTGAAAACATAAATGACTTATCCAAAGTCACACAGGGGGTGAGGTCAGTGGCAAAAGTGCAGTTTGAACCTTAGAGTTGCTGCTGCTGATAAAACAGTTGGATTAATGATGATAAAACACTGCGGATTTGTTTACACCATGATGGCCTAGAGGATTATGGCAAGGGCATCTCGCCTGTGCTCAGCAACACAGTCCAAGCCCAGAAAAACATCAGTGAGACTACTATGGGGTCATGGTCCTAAGTCCATGACCACTCTTGAGCAGCTTGAGAGCAGCTGCTGAGGATGAGTACACAGCAGCCTCACTGTAAAATGTCTAGGTTTGGAGTGCTTCAGTGGGTAGAGATAGTTGGGTCTATAAGTAGGACACACTCAGCCCCATCTTTACCAGGACTCATGGCCATTACAGTGACAACAAGCCCTGAGATACTTTCAAACCTCACCAAAAATGTATGGTCCTTAAAAGCTATTATTCAGTTTGAAAAATATCAAAATTGCTGGACCAACACTTACTTTCTAAGTATGTAAGAATAGGTCCCAAAAATATGTAGAGACTTAGTAGACTAATATTCATTTAAAAAAGCAAGAATTGGAATAAGGAACTGGAATGGGAATACTGTTTTATTATACTGTAAAAAAAAAAAAAAATTTTTTTTATTCCATCTCCAAATGCCTATTCAATTCATAAGCAGTAGGCCAGACGAGTTGCTGCAAAGCCTTTTATCCCCACACAGGAGCTCCTTAAATCTCACATTTTTCTCTGGGCCTAACATATCTCTCCCTGGCAGGGGGAGCTGTTACAGCCTCCTGTGCTCTATTCCAGTCCTTATGCCATTCACCCTTGGCTCCCAACCCATCTCTCCTACATCGCAAAATCCTTTTGTCTCCTTAATCCTCCATTTCCTCAGCTGGTTCTCTTTCCCTTTCCTTTGCAGTTCCTTGCAATCAACTCTGGTGACATCTCTACCCTACTCTGGACCTGCCTCCATCCTCATCTCTCCCATTAGCGTTCACCCTCTGAACCACCATTTATTACCACACACCAATTCCTCTCCCTTCCCTTCGCTTCATCCCTATTTCCTCTTAAATGTTCTCACCACTCATGTTTTTTTCACCTTTCTTCAGTTCCCAGCTCTCATAGGGACCTGAAACCCTTCCTCTGACACTGCCTCTGCAACTGCCCTCTCCTTCTTTCTCACTCTCTTCCCTAGATTAGACCATGAAGTCAGGCTGTTAGGCTTCTCCTCTTTTATTCCTGTCACTGTCAAGCTTTCCCACTTGACTCCTTCTGTTTTTTTTCCTCTTCTGAATAGCACTACTTCTAATTCTTCTCTCCCTATGCATTGCTGCCATCTTTCATGCACCCAACTGCATTCCGCCTTCCTGGATCTCTGACTTCGACTTAAGACTCTTTTTTCTCCTCTTCTCACAAATCCCCTTTCCCTTCATGGCTTGAGCTTCCATATTGATTACCCATATGACCTCTTACCTGTACATTTCCTTGCACTCATGCCTTCTTGACTGATAGCTCTGGCTCAAATCTTTCACTAAAATGGTCATTTACTTGATAGGTGCTTCAGCAAGCTCTGCTCTCTCCTACCAATCTCTTTGCTGTCAAATTTCCCCTCTCAGCTCTATCATGTCATCCATCAGCCCCATTCCTCTTACTCATTCCTATTACCCTAATCATTCCGACTTTACCTAATTTCCATCCTATCGATACTGTTAACTTTTTGCTTGCTTTCCAACCTCCCTTTCTATACGCTCTTTTCTTTTTTCCATTATGATGGTGATTCTCTTCATGCTTCATTTCTGACTTGTTTCCTTCTCTCTCCCACTTTCTCTATTCCCACTTTCATACTGAAGAGTGTCTCTGAAAAAAATGCTTTGATGAAGCTGACTTCCTGTACTATACATTTGACTGTTGACCTGTAGTTCAGCACCTTTTCAGCTAAACAAATCTGTTCCTTTGACTTGATTTTTAACTTACAGCTTCAATTGCAGTCAACTTTTCATCACTTTGGCTGATTCAAACAGTTCTATCTTCCTGCCTCTACACTTCTCTCCTCACTAATTTTTTCAAAGAGAAAAAATATGTGACCTTTCCTTTTCCCTTTCTTCTGCCTGCCTTCCCTTCCCTTCCTTCAGCTTTCTCTGGCCACAGAGGCAGAAGTTCTTGCTTGCTCTGTATCTCTCCATCAGCTGCTAGAACTTCATCTGGTCTCATCCCTTGATCTTCCTCATGCCATCTCCCCCTTGTTCTTTTCCTTATCACTCTCCTCTGGCTCTTTGCCCTCATAATACAAGCATGGTATTGTTTCATCTATACTGAAAAAAATCTACTCACAAGCCCACTTATCTCACAGACTGCTGGATATCATCCCTTTTCATCTCTGAAACCAATAAACTCACTGTCTATAAGCAGTGTCCAAATTTCCTCTATAGTTCAGCTTCCAAACCTTCCATTCAGCTGATATCACTTTTTCCAGTTCCTCTAATGGCCTCTTTCTAGGAAAGCTGAAAGCACTGACCTGTCAGACGCATTCAACACAGTTGACCAATCTCTTATTGAAATCTTGTCCTCACTTGGCTCAGGTGACTTTGCCCCCTCATGGTCACTTTGTTCTCTAATCACTTGTTTGGCATATTCTTCAGATAATGCTGTTCATCCACAATTTTCAATGTATGTGGTCTTGTTTTCCCTCCACCCCTTAGATCTAGATAAACTCATCTGTAAAAACAAATTCACCTTCCACCTCTGATGATAACTCATAGATCTACTTCTACACTGCAGACCTGCCTCATTTTTTTTCAAACTAAAATCTCAGCCTGGTTCTCTGGCATCTTCTTATGGATGCCTCGCCATCACCTCTAGCTCAACATGTCTAAAGCAAATAACTTTGGGGAATGTTTATACTGCAGTGGCAGCATGTTCTTGTCAGGCTATTCTTAAGCACACCCTGCTCCTGTGGATGTGCTTCTAATCCAGAAACAGATGAGGCCACCCAGGAGCACTCCATTGCAAGTGCTGTCAAGTATGTTGGAGATGGGGGTTCAAGAATGGTCAGAGAGGAATGCTCCAAAGCAACCTCAGGGGCATAGTTGTATTTTTGAAAACGTATCACTGGAAGTTGCTGGGTGGGGCATGCTCAGGAATGGCCCAAGTGCAGCATGCTGCATGCCCTTAACCTCTCCCCAAGAAGACCTCCCTTCCTTTTTTCTTGATCACTTTTGACAACACTGTCATTTGGGCTTGTCACCTGAATAACTTAAGGGTATCATCTTAAACTTGGACCTCTCTCAGATCCTCACATCAGTGCTATGTCTAAAACTTGTAGATTTTTTCTAAATAATGACTACAACCTTTCATAGACCATTCATGCTACCGAAATATTTATCCAGCCTGGCATTATTTCAAACCCCAACACATCCTTTTGTCTGGCCTTGAGAAATGCAGGGCAGCCCTAGGTATTCAGAATTGTTCAGAGATTATTTCTCTAGCCTAAAGTTTTGTCCATGTCCCTCCTCTCTTTGCATTCCAGTACATGGTTTTCTTTTCTCCATAGCATCAAATACACATTATTGGATTTCATGTACTGAAGCTTTCACACCCTCACAGACTATTTTCAGATTACCAATCTTCTTCTTATTCACCATCAAGATTTTTTCTTGATCCCAGGGTGTCAGCCTCCATGCCCATGATAAATTTACACATAAGCACCTTTGTGCTTTCCCCAGTTATGTCCTTTTCCTTTGGGAGGAATATCTCATAAACACCCAAAAGCTACCTTCAAACATTACCTTAAGACTCACCTTTTCCTTGATGCCCACGAAAACCTTGATAACAATTAGACTGTTGAGATGTCTGAGCATCTTGCTGACTAATAGTGTCTCATTGTTTCTTTGGGCTCCCCCCATCTGTCTGCTGCCATCTGCTATTTCTGTCTCATACTAAAATTCAAGTTCTTTGGGTAGTGACCATCTTTGTTCTCTGTGTGTACAATGCCTAGACAAGGGGACTCTGTTCCACAGCTGGGTCTTGGGGTGGTATGGTAATAGAAATAAACAAAGCATAAATAATAAAAGGATCTCAGATACCATTATGATAAACAGGAAAGACATACAGATGGGACTCTAAGAATGCTGGACCAGACCCTATAGACATACTTTCCAAAAAAAGCTCTGTACAAAGTGCTGTAACTGAACTTAGTACTCAGCACCTTCAAAAAACAGGCTGTAGAACTGAAATTATGGTCATACTGAAATCAGTAGTTTCAGTGATGTCAGGTTTTCCCTATCTCTGTCCTCTCAGCTGACTTTAAAAAAAAAACAATTTTGTAAATCTGCAACAGTGCTGTACCTGTATATATCATAATCAGTTGAAAATAGAAATATCCTCAAGTTATAGCCACTTAGTAGATACTCTATTAGGTGTTTGGTCTCTAAGTAAGTCCATCCTTATTAATTCTGTATGCTAACTGACAACATCCAGGGAGACAGAGCCAATTTTAATGTATTACATATGTTACTTAACAAAAGGAAGTTTGTTTCCATTGCAGTTACTTTGACACAGAAAGAACAAGCCTCTTCTGAGCTTTACATCAATACATTATTTAGAGGTTAGTACTTTGTCCTTAGATTGCATGGTTTAGTAGATGTCGATATCATGCAAAATATCTCTCTTTGCCAAACCTATCTTTTATGGAGTAGAGCAATAGAAATTTAAAAAAATATCATTCAAGCTGTTTACATTTTTAACAATTAAATGAAATATCTTATAATTATTATTGTATGAGCACTTAAGTGCTGCCTAAAGAATTTTACCAATCTTGGACTACTCCAGGACTACTCCACTGCCTGTCTTGGAGATTACCATTTAGGGTATGTCAGCACCACTCTGAATGGCTGTAGGGAGCATTACCATGAAAAGATGCCTGGCCAATTTACTTCCATTCTATGCACACAGAATGCTGAAAAAGGGTCACACAACCAATGCCATAATTAGGCTCTTAGTCTCTGGTAGGCTCATGATAGTGGTGCTTGGGACTGCTCTAACATTGCTCTAAAACTTCAGTATTGACCAAGTACTGTTCTAACAGTGTCCTCATTACGTTTATTCAGTCATGGTGCATATGGACAAATGGAGGGGACATCTTTTCAAGGAGACACTGTATGAGCACTTGACAGTGTAGACTCTTCCTTAGTCTTTCAGTTCCCTGGCTTAATATGGATCAATTATTATTGTGAGTCAACTATCCTTTTGCTGTACCCTTTTCTTCTTGACAAATTATCTTGTTATTGTGACTGGAAGTGACTTCTGTTATGTGAGCTTTTAACTTGAAACATTCAAACTGGGTGAAATTCATCTCTGCTGACAAGGACTAAGCAAAGATCACATTGGCACTTAACACACTATGATATGTCACTTGGAGGAAGAGAGACAGTAGATCAGCTATGCTGTAGTGTCTCTATACAGTGGGGGTTCTAAATCATGGTGTAAAACCTCCCATCACCCTTAAATAAGAGCAGAGTGTGGGGCAGGTCATCAGATCAACACATGCAAATGTACCTACCTGAGCTAAACTGAAAGAGTGGTTACTGACTGGAGCAAATTGGGAAGATTGGATTGAATCTTTTTTTCAGTCTTCATGATATTTCCTACAGAAAAATAGGAATGGATTAAAATGTAGTCATTTCCTTTAGAAGTCCTGGATTGTGACCTAGCTATCCATCTAATGTAAATCCTGGGATTGCCTGTTTTAGCAGCTGTTAATATCATGCAAGATGCTCACAAGGAGGATGGGAACAGGACTGTGATTTCTATTTCCCTGTGCATCTAATCCCAGCTCTTCTGTGCAGAATAGAAGGAAAAGGAGGCAAAAAAAATTTCAAATGGCAATGTTTCCTGTCTCCCCTCAGGATGTGACATTGTACATGGGCCTTATATCTGCTTAGGCACCACTGGTAGGCAGGAAGGCTTACAGTGGAGATCATAAGCATTATTCACAGCTTTTGCAGAAGAGCAATAGTTATTACATAATCATTGCCTATGTACTTGTACATAATATTCTCAATAGCTCTTTTTTCAGGCTCAAGCTTCCCGTGCTTGGTCTCAAACTAAATTGTTTGGGAATGCTTAAGCATAATCCATTTGTCTGTTACTGAGTTAGATGCATATACATTGTGCACATCTAACTCACGGTCACATATTACTTAGATGACTGAATTTTGTTTTCCACATAGTTTGCTCTCATTGAGGGCCTGTCAATTGGAAAGCCTGATTTTTGTAATTTTGATAACAACAACAAAGGTTCAAAGATTCTTTACTGAGGACATTTTTTCACTGTAATTAATGGGCGTTTTACCTGAGAAGCAAGTGCAGGATTGGACCAATTATATACTCAATGTAACTCTCACTAAGTGTGTAGTGATGACGTGCCAATAGCACTGCAACTAGATCAGACTCCTTTAGCTGACAATTTTTTGGAATTTTATTTCCTTACTAGTTTATTTCCCATGTGTATACTCATTCTGTACAAATATCACTTCCATGTTAATTGTCCTTTGACACATCTTTACATTACATTTTTCCAGATAGTAGTGATGTTTCAAAAAAACCAACAAACCTACCACATCAAAAAAACCCCAACATCACTATGACCCAAGCAGCTAAATATCCATTTCCTATCCTCAAAATCTCCCAATAAAAGTCCTCAGTCAGGGGCACCAAATGTGACTTGCAGTGTGCCTTGAAGATAAACAAATGAATACTGTGTGGAAGCACATAACAGCTGAAGGGCCTTCATAGAGAATTTAGTTAACACAAATTGGCAAAAATTTCAGAAATGCAGCCTGTATGGATGCAATGAAGAGCAGAAGTTTATGGAAATGTGCAAATGCGTACAGTGCCATACTCCTTCAGAACCAGTACTACACCTATCTATAGTCTTACTCTTAAAAAGTAACTGCACTGAAAAAATGAATTTTAAAAGCAGGGGAGCTACACTATTATTGCTAAGTTTGGAACAAGGAAGGGGAAAGTGTGGGCAGGTGGAGGTGGCACTCATTTCCAGCAGAAGACCTTGGAGATCCTCTGAGTAAATCCCAAATGACAACAGCTGCTTCTAAACTCTGACAGCAGGAAGTGTGCATCTCTTCTGGTTGAGGTAGTTTGTTAGGAAGAGGGATTAGGGGGAGTCTGGCATTGCTGGCAGCACTGATTCTTGGTCTTCACTCAGTGGTGAACTCAGTGTTGAACTTCACCACATAGAGAAAGCCAGTATCAGATATACATACACCTCAAGTTCTACTTAGGCATTCTCATTACAATGTAAGTGGATCATAGGCCTTGTGTAGGCTTTTGGCCTAGGAATACAAGAACTGGGATTTTTCCCAACCCATTTCTCAGAGCTGTGAACATGGGATAAAATTTTCCTTGGACTGTTCCCCTTCATCCTGGCAGTCAGCAGGCCAGGGTGGTTTCAATCTGTTCTTCTGTTTCTATGTACTTAGAACCTGACCTTTCTAACACTAGTGCTTTCTAATATGAGCAATCTCTTTGACTTCATTAGGACTACTCATACTAGCAAGCCTAATGTTGCAAGATTTTTTTTTAAAGTAAGGAAATACACAAGTTAATATTTTCATAACACTGTTAAGTAGCCCATATATGTTGCTAAGCTGTAATCAGAACTGCAGAACTGTTAAATACATACTTTTCCATACAGAAAATGAGATATGGCTGGGTTAACATTTCTTGTTGCTATGAGAATCTTAATTTGTGCATTTCTGACTTTTTTCCTTTCCTTTTTTACAATCCTAAGCATGAATTGGCATTCTTTGTTGATGCAGATCTGTGAACTCCAAGTTTGTCTGAATGCAACATACATGATCTAATTTTAAATTTGTGTTGCAATTTTATATTATCAATCATTTATTCCATTCCTGAGTCATAATTTTTGCTGCCAGACTTAACATTTAGATATAACAATGCATTAAAATGGTGGTCCAATAGTGGAATGTTGAGTATAGTATTTAACTCAGGACATTCAGTTCCACATTATAGCAACACCTGTTTTAAGCTACCAAGGAAGGGACCAAGAAAACATAATTACTTATCAAAAGTTGCCTTTAAACATAGGTGGAGCATAAGTTTACACAGTTCATTCAAGGATACTTTGGAGTAAGTCCTTGAGTCAGACAGCTATAGTAATAACTGTACAGATTTCACTTGGTAATTGCAGACAATTAATACAGGTTTTGTTGAAGACCACATCCTAGGCTCATAGGAAAGTAGGGCTGGAAGGGACCTCATGACATCGTCTAGTCCAGCCCCCTGCTCAAAGAAGAATCATCCCAGTCAACTGTCTGTTTAATCCACTCTTGAAAATTTTCAAGATGGAGATTCCACATCCTCTCTGCATAGCCTATTAAAGTCCTTAGCATCCTCATAGTAAGGAAGTTCTTCCTAATCTCCAAACTAAATTTCCTCTGCTGCAGTTTGAGGCCCTTGCTCTTGATCCTGCCCATCTCTTTCCTCTTTATAATCACCCTTCAGGTATTTGAGGACTGCTATCAAATCCTCTGTGAGTCTTCTCCTCTCCAGATTAAAAAACCTAGTTCTTTCCACCTTTCTCATAAGTCATGTTTCCCAGGTCTTTAATCATTTGCATCACTCTTCACTGGCCCTTTCCAATCTGTCTACATCTTTCCTGAGGCCTGGGTTCCACAGCTGGACACAGTAATCTCTGATGAGACCTCATCAGTGCTGAAAAGAGTTTGCAAGTGACACTCCTGTTAATACAACCCGATATGCTATCAGTCTTTTTGCAACAAGACCACACTGTTGATTTATATTCATTTTATGCTTCATTGTAACCCCCAGGTCCGTCTCTGCAGTACTTCAGCCTAGCCAGTCATTGCCCAGTCTGTACTTATTCATGCAATTGTTCTGTCCATAGTGCATGACTTTGCACCCGTCCTTGTTGAATTTCAAAATGTGAATTCCAGATAGCATATCCTTTGAAAAATAGGGCCTGTTAAGCTGTTTCAAGGTAAGCACCCAAAATCAGTAGTGACTTTTGATCCTTATTATTTATGTTAATAGGTGAATCTGAATTTTATGAGTGACATGTACATCCAGATATACTTTATTTCAAATCATTAAATACTTTAAGATCCATGTTTCCTACTTAGAAAATAAAGGAAGATCAAAGCAATTGACTGTGGCATGTCTTTGGTCATCATAGTTTTATATAACGATGCTGTTTAGCTACACAAGGAGAAAGGTGAACCTTGCTATTATCACGGGGCAAGACAGACACATGCTTTCTCCATGCTAGTCAGCAATGACTTCAGCAGTATCCTGAAAGCGTCTTCATTATCTGCTTAGTTATAAAGCACACCAGCAATTTCTAGGTCATTTCAGGAGAATCACTGCATATTGTATCAGTGCATCTGATTTGGTATAGGGACATACATTTCACAGTGCTGTATTGTCCCATCTGTAAAGGACAGGTTATTACTCTTTTTTTAATTAAATGGAGATCACTGACTTCCTCTTACTGAAAGTCATTAGAATAACTAAAAAGGGAATTTATGTTGACTTTTATTTGTGGACAATATCTTAGCATGAATATTTTCTCCTTTTTTTCTGAAAAGTCTATTAGACTAAAGCTTTAATATGTCCTTAAATAATTCCCAATGCACTTAAATCAGAAGGAAGTTCACTGCACAAGACATAAAACTAACTAAAATTGCTCAATAACTCATCATTTGTGTTTCATATTTGAAAAAAATAATGTTCTAGTCAGAATACATATTCTAATTCACCTCTTCAAAACTCATCAAACTACCTTCTTTTATTCTAGAGTAATAATAGGCCTCTGCAGTACTGGACTTCTATTAATAAAAGTAAATGTTCTCATGCATGAAAGACAGAGCAAAGACAGTGTAAGTGAACAAAGGCAATACCCTTAAAAGGAGATAGACACAGTGGACTTCTATGCCCTCAAGGCTTAAAACCTGATTAAAAGCCATTTTGCACCAATATTTTCTAGTGGTAGAAAAATGTTGTTTTAATTGGTTAACTGTATGTTTCACTAACTTAAAGCATGGTTAGTACTGTTTTTAACTGAATGAGATTTTCAATATTAGATAATTTCTGGGTAGATCAATGACTGTGGTTTCCTTTTTGGGGAGGCAAAAACATTGCAGTATTTTATTTTTACTATTTTTCTCTGCATCATGTAGATGGCTCCTACTTCAAGGCTGAAACTCCATGAAACAGAAATCTGGAAATGACAGCTCTGACAGCTACTAGCAGCAGCTGGAAGGAACCTGCTCTCTTCTATCTCCTTCTTCAGATAGGGGTACTGACACTGGCAAACCCTGGGGTCTATTATTAAGGGTAGACATTGGAGGCAACAGATGATACAGCATTGGAATAGGAGCTGAGTGAGAGCAGGAAGATGAAAAATTTCAGCTGGAAGTGGGATTAAGAGAGGGGCTGTCCAGGGAGAACTTGAGCAAAGAAATAGGGATGAAGTTATGCTGCTCCTTCCTGTTTTCCACAGCTGAGTCAGTAAAATTAAAAATAAAACAGCCAACTTCAACTTAAATGTGTAAAAATAGAATGCAAATATAGACATGTTACATTTGATATCAATTGTTCTACTGGAAAAGACCACAGAACCTACCCATATAGTATTCTTGTTCCAGCAGTGGCCTAAACCCTGTTATTTCATAGAAAAACAAAAAGCCCCTATTTCTACAAGGAAATATTCCTGGCCCCATCAATGCATGCCCTGAAGCATGAGGTTTGATGCACTAATTAGGATCCAAATGACAAATAATACAATTACTAGAGACACTATTTAATTCATGTAAACATATAATCCCTGTAGCATCCTTATTAGGATACTTGCCTCAACAACATCCTGTGCCAATGAGTTCCACAGAGTAATTATATATTGCATAAAACATTACTTAACATGTTGCCTTTTAATTTCACTGACCATCCTCTTGTTCTTTTTGTAATGGGACAGAATAAAAGGAAGTGCCTCTCTCATGGGACATATGTAATTATGAAAATACACTTAAAAGGAAAATATCTCTGCTCTGTTGTCAAGTAATAAAACAATGATGCCTTTTGCAGTTGGTTAAAAAAACCAAAGGAATTGTATCAGACTTTAACATTTCATATTACTGTCAAAAAGAAAAACATTTAGCAAAATATTTGCTTTCATTCTTGTCACTGTTTATTTTTTTTAATTTACATCATTGACTGTTTGCAAAATTTCCAGGGAAATAATTTTATATAGTTTTTTTTTTTTTTTAACTGCATAGGAAGTACAGCCTTCTTAGTATTCCAGAATCATAGTATTATATAAACTTGAGGGCCTACATCTCCTCCCAAATAAAGTTATTAGGAAAACACAAACAGATGTTTTCTAGGGTCAGGCCCTGCAATTTTGTGAAATCCTTATTTGAAAATTATCTAGCTATAATTTTCAGAACTTACTACATCTACTACTATAACTGTATTTACAACTCTAGTTATTTATATGTACTTTATTACAATATGTAATATCAATGTTCCTTGTAAAGGTTACTATTTTATAGAAATTAGACTGAAGTTATTGCCAATCAACCTTTTAGCAAACTTAGTGGGATGTTTCAGAATTTTTCTCAATATATAATTTACTTTTTATTCCATTTGCTATTGCAGACAATTGTTTTAGTTGTCTTAATTTCAAAACCTTTTTCAGTGTAATAAAAAAGTATTTTTGGTAGAAGTCTCTTGGTCCCATTTCAAATTATGGTCTGAAATATTCTTATACTGATGAGGAGTCATTATTGTAGTGATTTTTTCTGTTTCAACACAGTATATTAAGCCATGCCTCTCAACCAATCAACCTCAGTATAAAGTGTAAATGAGGTCAAACAGATTGCTCACTAAATCTTTGATCAAGTTGTCTGATCATATATAGATACAACTCTCTGAATTGTTGTATATGCTGTATAATGTTATCATACAAATTTAAGCATTTCAGTTACTGACTGCTGCTTGTGTATATATAGATTAACTTGCTGGTCATAAAACTACAATGAAAGACAGAGTACACCAATATTTAATTAAGACCACCAGTCTTTTCTCTCAAAAATTAAGAAAGCCAATGTTCTTTAGGTTTGTTCAACACATGATGTTGTGCTTCATATACACATTTTCTAAAATTAAACTGTGAAGTTTGTCAAATACTGTGTTGTAACTTTAAATATAGCTGACATATTGCAACAGATAGAGGGGTAATTATGATAAACTACACAACAGTGCTATTGTAGATAATATCATTTATCAATCCTGTGGTCCTCATCATTCATGCATTTACAGTTTGGGAATACAGTGACTGCAAAGAATAATAATTCATAATGGCTACATTCTCAATAGTTCATGCTAGCTCACTAGACAAAATAAAAAAGGTTAATTGTATAACTGGAAAAATGTAAATTTTATTCCAAGAAAATTAACAGGCTACACAGGTAAATTTTGGCAAATGCAACTTTATATTGAAATCCACACATCTGTATCTTAAAGAAGGAAAGACTCACAGACTCTAATGTATTTCTAAAATACTAAGAAATCATATATGCTTCCACAAGTTAAAACTTAAATAATTTAAAACAACCAATACACCAAAATGTGCAGAAAATATAAACAAGACTGTGCCTTCAGTAGAATAAATGCTTCACAAATTGTGCAAGATATCATACTAAGGCTGCGGTCTCCCCATGACAGCTGTCTTAAAATATAAACATACATCAACTGCCTGTGTTTCTCAGAACAAACTAGAATGGGCAGCACACCTAGAAAAAAATCATATCATCCCAGTGATGTGCATACTGATTTTGGGAACCATGGGAAGGGGGAAAAAAGGAAATAGAGGATTAAGTAATCTTTCATGCACTCCCAAATGACTGACCAGAGTTACTGATTCAATTTTCCTTGCTTATTTGCTTCAATGCTAAACAAAATGGAAGATACTAGATAACCCTTTAAGGCAACATGTGTTTATTCTGTATAATTGTGACTGTTCAATTAGGACTGAATATTATCATTAACGTTGCCTAACAAACTGATATCTAGCTTTTTAAAAATATAAATTCGAGTCCAAGAAACTTTATACCAAATCAGCAAAAACCACAGAATACAGTTACTGCTAGTAATTTCACTGTTAAGGAAAAAAGGTATTTAGAAAGAGTATTATATTTGGGGGAAAAAATGGAAAGCCTAATCTGAACAAAAATACTGGTTTGGAATGCTCCCCAAAACTTACTCACAAGGCAAACAGATTTGTAAGTGTGATAATCCAATACTGCATGGCACATCTTTAATCAGTTACAGTACTTAAGAGTCCCCAATTTTCAGTCTTTGCAAAACAATAACTGTATGAAATGTTTTAAAGGTCTTCGGATGTCTAAAATTAGTTTTATCAACACATTAACCTCATATCAACTTAATTTATTAAGATGTCCAATGCTAATCTTTTTGATGGTCTTATTTTATGTAGTGATATACACAGCATTTAGCACTGATACTTAGCACCTGCTACTTTCATTATCTAGATTTCAACCACATAAAGGAAATCAGGGCAGTAGTTTAGTCCTTTGTTCTTAATTACAAACCTTCAGCAGTGGTCAGCAGGAACACGTTTAGGTTTAAAATGGGATTATAGGTGAGCTACTGCAAAGACTGCAAAATGTTGCCCAAATCCTTACAACTGCTGACATCCCATTCTTGATTTTCTTCTCAAGACATGGCTACAGGCCACAATTGCTTAGCAGAGAATGGTAGTGTTTCACAAGGCTAAAGATTTACAGATGCTCCCTCATATAACACAGTAAGGTTCCCTTGGTAACCTGGATTTTCTGCAGTAAAGAAGGGTTGTGCTGAAACAGCGCCTCAGCTCCCTGTTGGAGAAAATGCAGACAAAAGGATTGATTCCAGCTTGGGCAAAACTCATCCAGACAGCAGCCGTTAGAAATCCCCCTGGTACTACAGGCCCTCTTGCAAAAACTCTCCAGTAACAAGCTACCAAATAGGGACCCCACAAGGTCAGAAAGAGAAATGTCATAATGTAGAACATTCTGCTGATTCTCTTTTCCATTTTGAACTCATCTAAAACCAGTAGCCTTCTCCTGCCTGTGGTGTTCGCATTTTGCCTGATTCCCAGCAAGGTTGGTGGTGTGGGACCCCTTCCAAATCCAGCCAGCCAATTAGCAGCTGCTTGACCACTGGCTCCGGGACCATGAAAAGTCCAGTTCTGGCTTACCGCTGCAACAAACTGGACTGGCTTCATTTTCCTGCGATCATGAACGAAAAATATCAGCTTGAGGTAGACAAGCTGTGTGGCTAGGAGTATAAGGGCAAGAAGAAGCATAAATCCCAAAGAATCATTGGCCCTGAAGGAACGATGCTGAAAGGTGCATTGGTCTTCCTCCCTAATGAATGAGTAGGTGCCCACATCTAAAACTGGGGGAAAAGCCATAGCTACCGAAAGGGTCCACACCATACAGATAACTGCCAAACAAGTCCAGAAGGTCAGCCTCTTTGTATAAAAACGGTGGTGGGCAATAGCTAAGTATCTGGTGACACTTATGCAGAACAGCATGAAAGCAGTGTGGAAGCAGGACAACACCCCCAAAAAGGCAATCACTTTGCAAGTAAGAGTCCCATATGTCCAAGTAGAGCCATTTTTTACAGAGGTGAAAACAAAGGGGAAACAAATTGCAGATCTGAGGATATCTGAGCAGCAAAGATCCAACAGGAAGTAGTAAGGAGCTCTATGCAAGGTCTTATCTTTGACTAGCAAAATGGAGATCAGAAGGTTACCCACCACACTGACTCCTATTATGAAACCCAGGGAAGTCAGTTTCAGAAAGGCTGTTAAAGGAGAGAGATTTTGTAAAATGTTGTCAGCTGCATGGCTGTAGTTCGCCATAGATGGATGGATGATATGGATATTGCCTTAGTCAAGTCTCATGATCTATATATAAGAACAAGGAAAAAATAGATCCATACATCTTACTGAAAATGTAATCCACAAACAGAACTGATCTTGTGTCTAGTCATACAGTACATCCTCTTTTCTTCTTTCTGATTTGTCATGCCATCAAAATATCTGAAAAAAAACGAGCTATCAGTTCTTAAGTTAACAAGTAATGATGTCATAAAGTGCTAACAAAGATGTTAATTTATGGAGAAAGAACCAAATGAAGGTGTAAATTTGAGTACTATTATTTGTTTTTAAAAACCATGAGGCATGTTCTTTATATGACCTGCATATTTTCTATATAACATTATTTTCAGATTTCATTGATTTGAATTGCTTACAATTTCAGAGCTGACCAAACAATGTCCCTTGCATTATGTAGAATACACAAATGCACAGCTAAAGCCTTGGAGGCTTTGTGAATAAAATAATCTCCAGCTTGCAAGTCCAGAAATTAATCATTCACATCTTCCAAAAATCCTAAAAGGCTGCTGAGATTTTGACATTACCTGCATTTGTTTTACATCTACAGTATTTGTCAATGTTTTAGAGGCAGCTGCTGTGTTGATATGGATCACGCCCAAAGAAACCCTGCAGAATTTATGTTTTTTAACCCAAGTCACCAAAGCACATTAATCACACAATGTTAGTTCATGCACATTTTTAAAGATAAAATGCATTCATTATATCCCCCTATAAACCAAGATTTTATCATTTAGGCTCTGAAATAAACACATAGGCTAGACAGACCACAGCACTGTGTTTTAGGGGGGGAGGGCTTTTTCCCCTGCTCTTGGTAATGCAAATCTTTGAAGCCCAATATTATGATGATCATGATTAAACCCGGGTTCATATCAATATTGAAGAAAAATAAGGAAACACACCCAAGGAATAAATGCCCATCCATTTGGAAGGGCTGGCTTTAATATAGAGGATAAATGGAGCTCTCTCTTAGGGCTCCGCGATTTCCACTCCTCCCTGTGAACTGCAACAGAATATATTTCATGCACAGAAAATAATCATCATCATGAGAAAGACACTGCTGCTTTTCCAGAGCCAGGGACCCGGGAGCCGGGAGCCACAGCAGGCAGGCTCAGGCTGCTCGGTTATTCCCATGGAGTGTTTCCTATGCCACCTCGGGTGTACAAAGGCGATTCGCACTGGATTCGCATTCTTACCCCGCACAAAGCGCCTGATTGCTGCTGTGTAAACAGAGGCTGATCAGATCATGGCAATGGTTTAAAACCATGAAATCAGCCTCCCCCCAGCCGCTTCCCCCCGCTCCCCGCTCGCCCCTCTCCATGCACATACGTACACAGCGCTGCAGGGACGAAGCGCTCCTGTGCTCCAGGGGAGCTCCATCCGCCCGAGCCCGGCCACGGGCTCCAGCTACGGGGAGCTCGCGGGGAGCCCCGCGGAAGAGGCATTGTCCGTGTCCACTTCCATTATGCAGTTTATTAAAAAAAAAATCCCCAAGGGAGGGAGCTCTCCCTCTCCATGCACAGACCTGCAGCTGCATCAGCCCTGTGCCCCCTCCCCGCCCCCCAGGCCCTCTCCTCCTACCTGTTGGTGCTGGAGATCCCCACACACCAGAGCTGCTTCTTTCTATAAATTGCTGATATTTTTTTAATTATTACTTATTTATTTATTTTTGCCTTGGTACCTTGACTGAGAATCCAGTCACTGGCTTGGGCGGCGCATGCTCACTGAGCCTCCTTGAGCTGCTTGCCTCGTCCTCCCCTGTCGCAGCGGCACAATATCTCCCAGTAACGCAGCAGCAGCAGCAACAGCCGCCTCAATGAGGGCAAGGCAGGCGCAGCAGCAGCAGCAGCAGCAGCAGCACATTTCCATTGCAATACTTAGCTGAAATGGATGTCTTGGGGGATCTGGGCAAGCCTGAGGAGGAAGGGATGGGGAGGGGATTTAGGCTCGCTCCACTTTGGCTCTGCCTTTGCATTCCTCCAGCCACCCCTTCTCACTTAAAATTCTGGCCTGGGAAGAAGCTCATTTAGGCCAGTCTTTGCAGCGCATTAGGAATCCTGGATGCTGTTCCGATGCGAGCCTTCGTGGCCTGATTTTTGTCTGAAAGGCCATGGTTGCCCCACGGACTCCTTTTTTTGGACTTGCAGCGCCAAGAAGGGGGCCCTAACGTGCTCATTTTAGGTCAGGGATGTTTGGTGAGCAGAAACCAAGACTCCCAGAGATTCCCTGTTTCTGCCATTAGCCAATTTATTAAAATCCTGAGGAAGACTGTACAGAACAGGCAATGTATTTTATGGTAATTGTTTTACCGCTAGACTAATGTATTTCCAAAGTCTGTTTGCTCATAAAAGGCCAGACTTTCTCCTCAGAATAGCTGGTGCAAGGAGGCATGCGGTGACATACAAGTAGCAGTGTATGTGTGCCAATACACATAACAGTATTCAATGATGACAGGGCTACAAGGCCATAGACATCATAGGAGTTGGATGATGTCATGGGAACCACTGGAATGAAATGTGAGTGCTGTGATTTGGCATTGATGATCAAAGGTGCCTGTTTCTGTCTCCCTGAGTGATATTTCATTTACTCTGCTTTTTACTGGATTTCACAATATTGGAAATTAAAAAAGCGTGTGGATTTTGGATAATACTTCAGGGAGTACATTCTTCTGCCCTCCTGTATATTTCTTGTTATGGACTATTACCTCAGAGAAAAGCACAGAAAAGAAAACAACTGCCAAAATGTAGTCTGATCTGAAGACCATTACGAAAAAGTTCATTTCTGGTGGGGCGATTTTGATCCTCTTACATAGTGAACATCTATCCAAGTCAAAAGAAAATCTTTAGAGAGTAGATGTATAGGGTTATCCCACTATTAGCACCTCTTGGGAGACTTAAACTGCAGTCCTTTATGTTAAGGTGCTATGAAAATTGTTTGGGGTTTGTTGCACTTTTAAAATAATCATTGGAGTCCCCAGTAAAACCCATTGACTTCAGATGAGGTACATTCAAGCCCAAAGGAGCAACAGGAATGGAAAAGCACGTTTTATTTTTTTGTTTTTTTTAAAACTAATAAACACTCCTTGGAGGGTGTAACTAATTTCACATAACATTTTTCCTTATGCAAAGAGCCCTCATGGAACTTTATCAGAAACAAATTGAACAAATAAATGTGGGCTAGACAAAACTACTATAAGGTGGATGCACAACTGGCTCAATAGCTACAAAGAAAGGGTAGTTATAAGCAGAGGCATATTGGAATGGCAGGAGGTTTTGAATGGCAGGAGGTGGAGTCTCACAGTGGTCTCTCCTAGGCCCAGTGGTGTTCAACATGTTTAATATTTATTTGGATACTGGAACAGAAAGCATCTTGGGCAAGTATACAGATGACATGTAACTGGAAAGGTCTGCAAACACACTGCGGGACGGGAGTGCAAGTCAGAAGAAGTGCAACTGACAGATTGGAAAGCTGGGCTGGAGCTAACAGAATAAAGTTTGATGCTGACAAATGCAAAGTGCTGCACTTCTCAAAGAATAAAAAACATGTATACAAAATTGGTAACAACTGGCCGGATAGCAGCACTACGGGGAAGGAGCTAAGAGTCTTGGTGGATCACAAATTCAATATGAGGCTGCGGTTGACTTAGCTGCCCAAAAAGGTGAATGGGGTTTTGGGCTGCATCAATCAGATCATTAAGTGCAAGATACAGGATGTTCAGTGACTCTTTATTCAGCACCAGTTAGGTCTCACCTAAAGTAGTGTGTGCAGTTTTGGGCTCTGTGATTTAGAAAGGACATGGAGAAGTTAGAGATGGTCTTGAGGTGGGCAACAAAAATGATGAAGGTTTTGGAGGGCAAATCATGCAAAGGAAAGGTTAAAGGAAAAGGTGCTTAGGAGGGGACTTGACAGCAGTCTTTAAATATCTGAAGGGCTGTTGCAAAGGAGAACACCTTTTCTCTGTTGCTACAGAGAGGAGGAAGTTGCAGCAAAATATGTTTAGACTGGATATCAGGAAAAACATTCATCACTGTTAGAGTAGTGAGGCAGTAGATTAGGAAAGCTGTGGACTCACCATTGGAGATGTTCAAGAAGATTTTGGATAAACATTGGTCAGAATTTTTTGCCTTCCTCAGAAGTGTTGGGTGTTGGCTGCAGGCAAGGCTGGGGATTTTGACTCAGATGTGCTAGTGTCCCTGCTGGGACTAAAATCCAGAGGGTCCTGGCTAGAGGGTCAGAGGAATTACCACATTTGGGTCAGTAATGAATTGTAATGCCGAGACAGACTGGGATGCACTGTAAAAAGTTTTGCCTTCCTCTGTTGCAGGGGGTGTCACCCTCTTCTGTGGATCTCTTGAGCATATTTTAACAACCCTTTCAGAAGCAGGATATTGGCCACCATATTCCCCTTGCTTTACCTCTGACAGTTTAGTGCATGACTGGGCTGCCTGTGTAATTTTAGTAATAGGTTAGACAAGGATTTTATATGAGATGATTTGGATAGATATGATCTTTCCTCAGTCAGGGGGTTGAACTAGATGATCTCCATAGGTCCCTGCTGGCCATACTTTTCTATGATTCTATATTCCACTTATGTCCAATTTTGAGAGCTTATATGGCACTAAGGATATGTCTTTACAACACAGTACTGAGTCCTGCTGAGAAACAGGGTATATTAGGCCAGGAAGAGAGTGCTGAGCTACATGGCTGCACTGCTTTCAGTACTGGATATAGTTCATTCAGAATAAACTTGGATATTTTTATGTAGCACTGTATTGGGTGCTATAGAGTGGTATGTAAGTGGTTCATAGATTTTGTGTAGACATTAATTGCTTCCTTTAACAATTTACTTTTTAGGTAATTAAGCTATAAAAGTTCTGTCACTCCAAACTGTACATTTCTTACTTTATGATTACTTTAGGTAAGCCAGTTCCTCCATTTTGGAAATCCAGATATATGAAACTAAACATATAGATACCTCAAACATATTTTTTCAAATAATTACTGTTAAAGGAAAATACTAATGACAAAGAAATACCTGGTAAGACCAGGCACACATCAAATAGATTGATCAAATGCACTGAAAGAATTCCATGAATGGCTTGAAAATTATGTACTTTTAATAACAGCATATTAACTATACCTTCGACTTTCTAAATATGAAGAAGGTATATTGGTTTCTAGTTCATTCTCGTATAGAGTATGCACAGGTAGGATTTGTTTTTTTGAAAAGAATGCAGTCAAAGTAGATCAGCCAAGAAAGGGCTGATGAAGAAGCCTAGACTAACTCTCAAGAGCTCTTAGTCAAAAAGCCTAAGAGAAAAGTCTGAGAAGACCAGGAGCTAGGTAGGAGAGAAGACTTAGCAGGGACATTAGTCAGGGTCTATTCATAGAACCTAATGATGGACTTATGTATGCATCCAAGTACCTTTGAGGGTCTGGGCCTAAAAATGTGACTCAGTTCAGAAAGCTGGATGGAAGAATTGCATTTTTCTTGAGTTTACAGTAGAGGACAATAATTGAAAATATATTTGCCAACCAGAGTCTCACCAAATGATGAAGCGGAGCAAAGGGAGGGAGGGAGTGGCAAAGCCTGAAGACTGAATAGGTGTGATTAAGTGAAAACTAGTGACAAGATCCAAACATGGGGCTGAAATCCTGGCCTAATTAAGATCAACCACAAAATTCCCAGTGGGACCAAGATTTGAGTGTATGGATATAAGTTATGATGAATAACCAAAGAGAAGACTATCCCATGCAAGAGGGGTGTAGGGCCTCTGAGGGAGACACTTGGGTGGCATGTGGCCACACGTCTGCAGCCCATGCAGTCTGGCCCCTAACTGCCCACAAGTTAGCCCCATTTGTAGATGCATTCATACAGACAGACTGCTGTGCTTGCACATATGAAATCGCAGGATTGGGATCTAAGCTAAGCAAATGTTTCTACATGACCATGCTGGATTTCCTTAAAGAATCCTTCTCACCCTTCCATGTTACTTTTTTAAGCATAGAAGTCTAGATCCTCAAAAGTACTAAATCCACCATCTTAACAGCCACTGACATCCTCAAATCCATCAGTTCCTGGCTAAAAAATCTTGCCCTTCTGGTCAGGGTCAGAGGAATTACCACACTTAGGGTGTGCCTAATGGCTTGCCTATATTGATTCCATGCCAAGCCTGAACTTGCCACTGAGAAGCAAGTCCTAGAATTAAGGCAGTGTAGTTGGCAGTAAGCATACACCTCAGTACAGCTCTCAGACTCTCTAGCTTGGATATGCTTCTTGGCATGTACTTAGGGCTGCTCTAAGCTGGCTACATTGCCTAATTTCTGAGCTTTGGCATGGACTGTGGGGAAGGAAGGGGCTAAGCATACTTCTTAACAGCAGGCCTAGGCTCAGTATGGAAGTGATATGAGTTTCTTCTGAGCCACCTAAGTGCTGATGTTGCTGAAAAGCCAGTGATCTGCTTTGAACTAGTTAAAGCTGAAGCATGATCCTCAAACTGGGTGAGGAAAGGCTTATCTTATCAGTAAGGCTTGAACTTTTGAGTATCTTCTAGTATGCCTGCAATCTTATACAAAAGAGATCTGGCCATATGGGATGGGTTCCTGTCCTGGTGCTGGTGCTAAGCTGGGAACCAGGACATTTAAATTCATATTCTTGCCCAATAAAAAAATTAAATATTTTGGTGGAGGAATTTGAACCCAAATCTCAGGTGAGCTTTTCAGTCACTGGCCTAACCAGTCAGTTTCACTCACTCTATCTAGCACAATAACTATTTAACTGGTGATATCACATGGAACAGTTAGAACAGGAGAAACAGAGAAGTTTTTTGCCCAAGACATCTGACAGCCCACTGGCTAGGACACACACCTGGAACCTGGCGGTGATAATACATTCAATCCTTGATCTGTGTAACTTTTGCAGGAGTGATGTCCAACATGCTTTTGAAAATCTTCTAGTGTGTATCTGCATCCTTAAGTACCTAAATAGTTTAAAAATCAAGGTCTTAGTGCCATATTTTAAAAATTTCTCTTCTGAGGCTGGGTTTAGGGGGAGCACTATTACACCTACAATTATTTATTGGTGCAGTTCAGTTCATTTATTACCTGATTTCACCTGTATGTCAAATAGTTGAATATACAAGTGACCTTAACTGTACTCATAAATAATTGCTAATGCAATATTGCATTGGTAATTATCTGTGTCTGCAGAAAGTTATTCTAAATTTTAAATAATGTGGTCCCTTAGAATGTGATCTTAATTATGTCTTTATACCAGAAGATCAGAGTTATTACCCATAGCATAAGGCACATTCTTAACAATAAAAAAATATTTTGTTCTGTGTAGGTTTGTGTACAACATAGGCACTTTAAAATTCAACACCCTTCGACATCTGTAATTCACTTGTCATTTATTGAAGAACTACTGAATTGCTGATGTCTTCACAGCCACTTTGGAGTCATAATTCAAAACTGATGTCTTTGAGAGATAAAGCAAACTGAATCCTCAGTGGTGTAAACTGGTGTAGCTCTATTGATGTCAATAAAGCCAGGGACATTTATATTAGCTTAAGATCTGGCCCAGTGTGAATAATCCTTTCTGTGAAAACAACATTTTGAAAATCAGGCAGGTGCCTCAAGATCTACATGTGAATGGAATCCAACCAGAGGCTCTTATTTTTGTTCTAGTCTGTCTCTTTAGGTAATATGGACAGAAGTAGTGATAGCTCAGCATGCTTTAAAATAGTAGGATCTGCATTGTGGTCTTGATCTCCTCAGCAAGGGCATTGGTATGAATACAATACTTGTACTCCTGACAAGCAGAAAGAGCCTCACATCATTCTCAGGTGAATTTTGTGGACCAACCATGGCAACATTCATTCTACATCTATCCCTAAGTCCTCCTAAAGTGTTGGTAATTGAGGATGGAGTGAAATGAATACAAAATCCAGCAAATATCTTTCAGCCAAAAAATATACCCAAACAATAAAACAAAAACAGAAAGGCTCTATTCCTACAAAATCTTTGTGACATCATACTGGTAAATGAGACTTGAAGAAACACATTCATGGACACTAAGAATTCCCTTAGAACAGAAGTGATTAGTTTAGTACATTAATTTTCTTCTGCATTTTAATTAATACAGTTAATTGTATATAATTTAGTATAAGTTACATTGCAATATAGGTTTTTAATTATATAAATACATTTGATTCACAGTTTGGATTTATTCAGTGTGTGTTGTACAATAATGTGGGGGGTGCAATACAGTAGACTTGATAGTTTTAGTTGAAAGAACTTGTGCAAATCAGAGTTATGAGATTACTACTGGATTGCCACTGGTGTATTCCTTACCTTGGCAGAAAGCCTGTCTATCTGGTTATGTAAAACTTTCTGGTTGGGAGTAGGCAAGAAAATCTTACTTCCATGTCCCAGTCTGTTCTTGGAACATCAGCTCTGCCACTGCAGAGGGCAGGCTGTGGTAACTGGGGTGAGTAACTTGCATTCCTCATCAACAGAGCTCAGTGCATGACCCACTCACCATGCTGACACCTCTTTACTGACCTGCAACTTAAATTCATATTCCTTCTTACTTGCTGATGCATGACTAAATTGCAATGATTCTTCTGTGCTTTGACCTCTTTCTACAGCAATTGGACTGGGTGAGTATAGGGTAGGATTTCACCTCATCTTATTTCATTGATATACTATGGAACAGATTCCCAACAGTGTAAATCAGTGTGATGGTGTCACTGGCTTAAGGAGAGTTATGCTGATTACAGATGCTGAGGATATGTCCTTATGACTTCAAAGGCACAAATTATTAGCTGTAGAAACAGACGGTAAGCAAACAGCCATAGATTTTCTTTCTTAAACAACTTAAGTATTTGGCTTGTGTTCTGTTTGCCCACCTTACCCCTTCCTGGTTATTCTGGCTTGATAGCCTTTTGGTCTAGGCCATTTTAACACTGCATTTTCAACAAAATGCTTACTCAGAGACTATTTAATGCTCCAGGTTTACCTAGCTAAATGGAAACTCAAAGCTGGAGGTAAGCCAGCCACAGATGAAGCAAACAGCAGCTGGGCCTGCTCTTCAGTGTCACCGCCATTAACAGTGCCAATCATGGAATTCAGTATTGCTTCTCTTGTCATCATCCCAGATGTCAAAGGAACACTGTTGAACACAGTGAATAGGATTTAACAAATCTGAAACAAAACTGTATTTAAAAAAGGGATCTTAGAGTTGATTTGAGATGTGGCCCAGGTGATTTCTAGCTGAGAAGTTTGGCAAAGCCATAGGTCCAGTATGAAGTAGTGAATAATGTGAAGTAAAAACCTCCTTCAAACACTGAAGGCTGGATGATCTTGTGTCTGGGGTAGCACAAAATTACACTATCCAGGCAGAAGCTATTATGCTGTGATCTGTTCTGGAGCTTGCAGCGCGTACAGGATATGTGCACAGGCTGCTCTGATGAGTGAGCTTGGCAGTCTGGGGAGGTAGGTATCAGAGACTTTGAAAAGAAGCATGAGGTGGAGAGATCCCTGATTTGGGGGATGTGACTGGCACGGGGCGTGGCTGGCAATGGAGACTGGCTGTAGAGACCAGAGCTCCTGGTAGTGGAGAACTCAGTATGGGTCCTCCACTGCCCGTGTGCTATACACTCGAAGTAGAATGTGACCACGCCACTACACCCTCACTGGATCAATGCCTGCCCTGCTTGGAGGGATTTTTGCAGCACTTGGCATTTCATCATCCCCTTCATTTGTGCCAGCATAAGTATGCTGTTTATTCTTATTATTACTTTTGTTGTTGTTATCAGTTCAAGGGGGATAACCACTTTTCACCGCGCCCAGCCACTGAGCTGGCAAGGCATAAGTGAATGTGGGGATCATAGTATCATAGTACCTAGGGTCAGAAGGGGCCTAGAGCAGGCCATCTAGTCTGACCCCCCGCCAATTGGCAGGAAACGAGTGCCAGGGTCACA
>JAGPOW010001296.1:94390544-94409180 GCA_030014935.1 Caiman crocodilus
CTTACCTCCCATGCTGCGTGCATTAGTATAGAAGCATTTAAGGCTATGCACTGCCGCCTCCCCCTCCTCTTGCGTATCCCCCAAGCTACCACCACTTTTGCCCGCCCGACTTACCTGACTTAGCGGCCGAGCATCCTCTCCTCTTTCAGCTGGCCCGTCCCCCAGCGAAGCTAGTTTAAAGCCCGCCTCACGACATCAGCCATGAGATGTAAGCAGAGAACAAAGTGAAAGGAGAGCACTTTGTTAGGTGACCAGGAATACTTGGCCATAGCATTTCCTGTATACAGAGAACTTGAATTTAAGAAAAAATGATGTTACCCCATACTTTAATAACACGTAAAGCTCTACTCATGAGGGAAAGGCTTAGTAGTATAAACTTCCTATTAGAAATACTTATTCTTCCTTTTCATACTAGTCCAAATCTAGGCTTTAGATTTTTGTCTTCAAGATAAATAAAAGCAGGTCCCCTGACAGTTTAGTACCTTACTTTTTTTATCCTTTTTTAAAAAACACACTACAGATTTACTTATCTACTGCCTTCTGGGGTTATTTACAATGTGAGTACAAAATGGAAGTAAAAAATAGCATTTGAATGAATAGTGCTGGAATGATGTTGTTAGTGTGATGGTCCAGGAAGTGAGAGGTAAGGATTGTTGTGGGTGGTATCTTTTTATTGGACCAATTGTATGGTTGGGATAGATTTAGACATTCATTCTTCTTGTGGATTGATACAAACTGATTACGCAGGATCCAGGGCCAGAGAGACTCAATCCCCACATTTTTTAGGGGGGGGCGGAATGTAACCATTAGGTTTCAGTGACAGATGGGGCCTCTGTGTACCATCTACATGGGATCATTGTATCCTCAGATCAATATGGTGGAAATTCCTTGACACTGCTCAGTCACTTGCAAATCATATCTCTGTGGGCTATGTTAAAGGCCTATTCCCACAGGTTTAGACTTGATATCTGGCAGTTACAGTTATAGTCTCATTTTGTCTGTTTGCAGGATATTAAGTGTGAAATACTATAATTAAAATGCAGAATGAGAGAGAATTTTAGATTTTATGGCACTTAGGAGGATGCAGAAAACAACAAAATACCTTTGGGTAAGAGCTAGGTATCATGAAAATAAACCAAAAGATCAAATACTGCATAAGCTGCTGACACCATCAGAAAAATGCTCACGTGGCATAGTACCATGAACTGCATCACCATAGTGCCAAAACTTACTATTTAAATATAAAATATTATATAACATCTTATATCTCATTGGGAAATGGCTTAACAGGATAGCAGTTTTACTGGGACCTTACCCAGGAAACTAATCTAGCCTAATGATAGCAAATAACAATAACTGTTATTTAATTGAGAATTTTTTGCATAAATTTAGCTAGTGCTATGTAATTTAATGATAGTTAACCAAGTGCCAAGTAGAGGCCTGAGTACTAATTGGGAGTACTTCCATTGACTAAGTAGAAGCTAACTGCAGTACCTTGCCATTCTTTCAGTGAGGGTTAAGGTACTGTGGTTTGGCTTCCACTTTCACAGGATACGAAGAATGCACAAACTCAGGCAACTAGAGCAAGGAGCTGATGGATGGGATAGCCCTCCCCCTTTTTACTATGCAGTAAATTTTTCCATTACCCTAAGAAAAGTTAATGTAAAATGAGTGTGAAATGCTACCAGATCAGAATTCTCAACTCCTACAGATGCTACTACTTCACATTCATTTTCACTTGCCCACTCGTGGTTTTTGTTTCAGCATCTGGAGTACTGCGATCAGGTGATAATCTTAGGTTCTGTCTAAATAAAGTAAGCATCTAGTCTTCCAGGATGCGAAAAAGCTTCAAATTGTGATGTTTCCTAGCTCAGAAACTAGAAGGAAAATAAAATCCCTTTTTAATTATTTGGCTTAAAAATCATATAGTATTTAATAAATATCATATTTTTGGGGAGAACCCAACTCAAGAATTTTGAACTCTTGAGTTGGCTATGCTGTTCTTACACAAAGATACAGAATTGCACAAGATGAAAAGCAATGGAAAAGTGAACCTTTCAGAGAGAGATTTTTGACTTGAGCTGATCCATGAGAAAAGACACTGAGAAATGGTTAGGACATGCAATGACATAGCAAGAAAGAGATATTTATCAGCTGTGTATTTGTACTAATCTTAAAAAACCTTTACTGGAGCACATTCACTAATTACAATGAAATGTGAAAATTAAAGCCTATATGCCAATAATTATAATACTACATTTTATTTACTGTGTATTTATATATTTGCACATAAAAGTGCTTCTAAAATGGCTGAATATATTCATTCCTTCTTGCTTTGGCCCAAGCAGTCACTCAATTTTGACTGTCTAGAGGCTCATTTTTAACAACTGGGAAGTAGACAATGCCCTCTGCTCAGGTTGGCAATTAGGACCGTGTCCTGATGAGTGGGGACTAATGATTCAAACACCTTGCAGCTGACAAGAACCTGGCCAAGTGCCTTAAACTTTATGCTATTGAGCAAAAGGTAAGTGGCCTCATCATCACTAAATGCTTGCATTATTATCAGGCAAGGTTCTTTGGGTAGATGTGCTATCTTTTATTAGACCAACTGAGTAGTTGGAAAAAAGGTTTTTGCAAGCTTTTGGGTACAATCACCCTTCTTCAGGCATAGGAAGTCTCTGCTGTTCTGAGACTCCAAGGAATGAAAGAAGCTTAAAGTGTGACAGGATGTCAGTGAGAATGTAAATATGTGGAAATTAGGAAAACAAAAGGTAGAGCAGGGAAGGGAGGAGGAAAAAATGAAGGGAAAAAAGCCTAAGGCAAGTAAGGAAGACTGCAGAGGTAGATTTTCAAGGTAGAAAAGAGGCTGGCTGTGAAAAAGTAAATAGCTGGAAATTAGGAATACAAAGGGAAGAAAAGGAGGGGAGGAAGTGGGTGAGGCAGTTTTCCCCAAAGACCTATGAAGAGCTTATTTGCTTTGCCAGGTGGAACTGAGTTAGACACCTGAGAGGCCACATTGGATTGTTTCTGAGAATATTCAGGAAGCCAAGCCTATTTGTTTGGGACTCTTCACATCAAAATTCATAGACGTTAGGACTGGAAGGGACCTCGTAAGATCATCTGGTCTAGCCCCCTGCCCAAGGGGCAGGAAGTCAGCTGGGGTCAAAGGATCCCAGCAAGGTATATGTTCAAATATTGAAACCTTGAAAGTGTCCGGAATAGATGCTTGTATTACCTCTGGGAGGAGTCTGTTCCAGGCCTTGGGGGCTTGGATAGTTAAGAAGTTTTTCCTTACGTCCAGTCTAAAACAGTCTTGCAGGAGTTTGACCATTGGACCTTGTCATCCCCTGGGGTGCTCTAGTGAACAGGTGTTCCCCCAGATCCTGATGCACACCCTTTATGTACTTATAGGCTGCCACCAGGTCTTCCAGCCTGCGCTTCTCCAGGCTGAAGAGTCCCATAGCTTGTAGCCTCCCTTCATAAATGAAGATGCACAAGGAATATAAATGTCTTAGCAGAAGTTTGGTTGTTGCACAGGGTGAAATCAGTATCTGTCTCAGATACGTGAAAGCTATGTAAGCATAGCTTAGATATTTTTGTGGTGGAATATCATCTGGCCTCTGTCTATAGATCTGTGTCAGACTACCAGCTCCATTTTGAATGTGGACCTTTTCTATCTATTCTTCTGTCTTTATACAGTGGTAGTAGACTGAAATTTGAAGGGTTAATGTCATAGGGCTAACAATGGGGCATTGAGAAACCTTGACAATCCTTTGTTGAAATGGAAGCCTCCTGGGACAAAGAACTAGCTTTCCCTCAAAATAACCAGTCTATTAGGTGGACTGGTATTTAGGCAATATAGGCTCCAGCATGTGGCCACAGTACTGCTCTCTGGCAAGTGCCCCACAGGGTGAGCTTTACCAGGACTGTGACAAATATTATAGGTGAAGTATATTGCTATATGTATAATCAAGTATGCCCAAAGATTTTAATTTTAAATGGCCCCTTGCATTTTCCTATCACTTTTTCTCAAGCATTTGTTTTTGGCTAAACTGACAAATATTCTCAGACTGGGGATGATTTTTTTTAAAGAAAGTTTCAGCTAATGTGGTTCAACTCTTTTTCAGTTAAAAAAAAAAAAAAAAAAAAAGGAAAAATGACTTTCCTAATACAGTATTTGTGTGAATCTATTTAACTACCTTTGCACATCAGATGATGGGCCCTTGAAATTTGGCATGGATTTGGGCCCCTTTGTGGACTGATGGCAAATTTACCTTGAGATTTGAGGCTAAGATTGAAATGATGTGACTGGAACATCCTTCAATAGACACAGTGAAGAGAATTATGGTTATACAAGCTATCCTAGCTACAGCATTTTCAAATTTTTTACTCCTTCCCTTGACAAACATGGAGTGAAATTCTGGGCCTACTGGGAACTTTGCTGTTGGGCTAGAATTTTACCCTGGAGTCAATCTTTTGTGTGTGTAGGAGGACAAGTGTAGCTATCCCACTCTGTGTCCCTGTGTGTGTACATACTTCTAATAAGTGGTTTCTAATAATTGGATACAGAAAGGTACTGGCACATTAAATAAAGAAGTGACTTTCTACGACTGAGAAAATGCCAACACTTCTTTTTAATGTAAAAAAAATACATACCAAGATATACTTTTGAGGCTTTAGAACTAGAGCAATGCTGCAAGGATGAGAAGATTTGTGATCTCTGGAATTAAGAATGAACACAGCAATTGCTTTTGAAAAGCTAAAGTAAAGCAAGGGAAACAAACTATGGTAGACTTGGATTCAACATTAATGGATAGATTAATGCAAGTACAACTTGGTTGTACTACACTTGTTTGCAATTTGTTTTTGGTATGTGTTTCATAATCACTGTGAAAGGTGAAATGTTTGTACTGGCAGACTGTGAATTCTAGGAGTGACTATTTGCACTAGTTTAGTTCAGGGGTTTTCATTATTTTCATCATGAGTTAAGAAGACCATATGCACTTTAAAACTTCATACAAATATCTCAGTCTCTTAAGCTGTACACTTCTCAGTCTTGTTAATAAGACCATAAATAGTTACTGTAAGCAGGTGGCATAGATCAACTGGTTCAACAATGAAAAAAATCTTTCACTCATTAAGTTTTCATCTTTAAGGTTTAATTCTTGAAAATTCAGAGTGCATTTTTTACAGTGAGATGAACAAAAACTGGTTTTCCTTCACTGGAAGAAATTATACAGCAGAAAAACAGCTTTCTAACACCTGGATGTGGAACTTTCTCTGGGCTTTGCTTTGCAGCCTATAATGGAGTTTTTGCAATATGTTTGTACTTATACTATATAGTCCTCTTGTTATAGTCACAAACTTATCTTCTTTTCCTTTTGTTCTTGTCTGTCAGTACAAAAGCAGTAGTGGGGAAGAAGTAAATGTTTCCATTTATTTGGTTTCTGTAGTCTAGAATTTGCTGATTGTTCAACCACAATTTTTTGGCTTGTATCTGTGCTACCCAGAATTCCAAAATCATCTCCCATCCAAATACGGGGAAGACCTGGGATTACTTAGCATTGCATAAACAGATGAAAATAGAAAAATTCAATCTACTCTTGTTCAGTTCTAGAGCTTTTATTGTAGTAGACTGAGCAAAAAGTTCAGATTCTATGCACATTACATTTATATTCCACTAAAATAACATATTTGTTAGCCCATCTGAAATAAAACACACATGATTATTTGTTGTTTGGGACTGTTACATCTGAATTGGAAAAAAGACAAAAGTTGATTAAAAGTACTTTGCAGATTTAATGAAGATAATATCATGTAGATTTAGAAGGGAAATAGCTGAAGAAAAACTCTGGCATAGAAATGAAGTAGAACTGACCTATTATTGAGTTCATAGCAAAATTAGTGCAGATGTACATTACAAACAAAAGACTATCTGTACTACATGTATATATATTTGTACGTGAATGCCCAATTTTAATGAGGTATGAATGATGCTGGGTTGTGCTAATTGTATTTTTTCTCTTTCTCTAGCTGCTCACTCTTGAGGGTCGAAAAAGCCCCATTTGGACTAATATTTAAATATAAGCGGTGTTTTGGTTGTCTGAGGTGTTTGTCTGTTCTGTGTGTGTGTGTGTGTGTGTGTGTGTGTGTGCGCGCTTTAATGTTACAAAAATGTAGATCCACTAACAATACTGGAAAAGAGACAGATAAAAAAAATAATTTGAAGAGTTTTTTCAGCTCTTGGCCAGTGGAAACCCAGAGTAAATACTGAGTTACACAGGGTGCCTCTACACATGTATGTTAATATGGAACAAACCCTGGTGCATATTGTGCCAGGGTTTATTGCTCTGGGGCACCACATCTACACATGTGCCTGAGACTGCAGGACTTTGAGCTGGGTTGGAGCAGTCCCAGCTGGCAGGAGGCCTGGAGGGTCAGCCTGCCAGCCCAGGGCTGCTCCAACCTAGCTCAACGTGCTGTGGAAGGGCTGGCTGCGGCACAAAGATGATACAATACAGGGCTAGTCAGTTGCACTGAAGCACTCTTGTGCCCCAGCCAGCTGTGCCAATGTCTACACCTGTGTTGCTGCAGAATAAAAACTCTGCAGCAGGGCAATATTTGTAAATAAAAGTACTATCCTGCTGCAGAGTTAATTAATTTCCTGTGACCTAATAGGGCACAGAGTAGTTTGAGGTCAGAATCAAGCTTATGATTTCTGCCCAAAATGAGTTTTAAGGCCATACAGCAGATCTTCAGCTGGTGTAAATCAGCATAAGTGCCTTGATTTCAATGCAGCTAGGGTAGCTAATACAAAATGAAGCTTAGCCCCAAGTTTACAAATGTTCTGTCTTATCTTTGACATTAGGGGCATGAGTGATGATTGTAGATGCGCCCTTATGCCTCACACCACACACACTGCATATTCAGGCATCCCCTGCACTGCTAATTTTCAGTGGGATCAGAGTGGGGAAGGAGGGGAGGTTTGACCCTGGCAGATCCTGGAATCAAAAGAAGGCACACCTAAAAAAAAGTGCGGTGGCACATGTGGCAGCAGCGCATGCTGCCTAATACTGAAACCTGGCTGGCCACAGCCAATCTCCAGTGGCCAGCCAGGATCCCTGGTGCAGGATCGCCATGGCTGCGACTCCCAAAGGTCCCCAGGTAAGGCTGTTAGGGCCAGCACAGTTGACAAGAAGCAGCAGCAGCAGTTAGGCTGCTGCTGTTTGACCCTAGGGAAAAGTATGTTCCTGCTCATGGGGATACACTTTAGGAGTTTTTGACAATGGGAGTTCTGTATGTGGGACAAGAGTAGAATATAAATCACAACACTTAGTCAAGATTGGCAACTTTCCGTATTTTCAAAATACTGATTTTCACCAAAAACAAAATATTAGCATTTCTGGCTTTGAATTGAAGTACTGAATTTAATTGGGTGGGAGTTAGGCACCAAGGCAACTTGCAGACATTTAAAAGAAAAAGAAAAAAAGCAGTGATTTACTTTCAACTTCGCACACCCATGCACTGAGCCCACCACATGTCCAAAAGACGCAACGCATTAGTTGGACCCAACTCACCTGACATCTGTATAGACCGGGTGCTTTAGTGGGGCTTTTTTTGGCACTTTTATCTAATAGCTGATTGAATCCCAGCCTAAACAGGGATTAGTCTACATATGCTGTATTTGCTCCCTTTTTCTGTAACCTTTTAATGCCTCAGGGATTGAGTTTCACTTGACTCAGTGGGAGAATCCTGGTACATCTGGTTTCCCCATGGTTTTACATGACGACTGAACAGACTTTCAGCTTTTGCTGTCAGGTTTCCTATTGACTTAGACTGCGATTAAATTTGTTCATCATGAATACCTCCTGTTTTTTTTGTAAAGATACAAGTGAACTGTCTTGCTATTTACACATCAGTTTAGCATTAATATTTTCATCTTTGATCTCTGCCACAATTCATTTTTTGTGGATGGACTGTATAAGAAATATCCCCCAAGTCATGTGCGAGTTCTGAGAGAATGATACTCATTTCTCTCAAGCCCATTCCCACCCCTGCAATATATTTTATGTAATTATTTACAGTTTTTGACAGAACTCAGAAACCAGACATGTGGCCTGGAAAAGGACTTAAGCAAATGCTCACTGAAGTCAGAGCCTCAAAAAGCTTTTGATCAGGAGCACAGCCTTCCATGAATGTAGCCAGATTGTGATTAAGGGTCACTAGTTGCCAAAAGTTGTTATGTAAAGGGCACGTCCACACATTGCCCTATGGCAGTGGTCACTAACCAGTGGATCTTGATCCACCGATAGATCTTGGAGCCTCTTGGAGTCAGTCAGAGGCTGGGAAGGGGGGCTGAGTTCCTGTGTCCATGCACACATGTGCTCCAGCCCAGCCGGTCAGTCCATGTGGGAGGCAAGGGGTGGAGGCAAGATCAAGGCCCTTGTGGTGAGAGAGACTGCTGCAGATCCAGGAGCAGGCGTAAGTTGAGTGGGGCCCTGGCTGGGTGGGACTTACCTTCTGGGAAGGTGTGCCCCCAAATAATTTTTCCTTCCTCTGCCTTGATCTGCCCCCCCAACCTTACCTGCTGGGTGGGGGGTAGCAGCGCATGGTAGATCTTGGGTTGCTTTTAAATGCAAAGGTAATCTCCTACTTAAAAAGGTTAGAGACCACTGCCCTATGGTGACATTGTTATGGTGCCACACTTTAGTACTTCCAAAAGGGAGAGCAAAAGTATGGCACAGTAACTGCCTATACTGTGCTGTGCATGTGGTAAGTTTTCGCTGCTACTTTGTCACAGTGGCACGCTAAAATGGGGAACTGCTGTTACGGCGATGTAGCTGCAGACTGACGTGTAGACTGATGTGATTGCTATGCTGTTGTAGCGCATCATATGGTGATGTAGTGTGTTGCTACATTGGCGTACAGCAATTTGTAGACATGTCCAGTGATACGCAAATCCCATCAACTGTGATGGGAAGACAAAGTCACTGCGTCTCTGGTGAATACTGGCTGCTTAATGGTGACCACTATAGATGTGTTACCAACATTTGACTTCTTTAGTCGTGTGCGATTGAAAATTGTCTATTATGCTTATGCAGTAGAGAATGTTACCAACTTGCATCACTCCTGCCAGGTGGTTTCTTTAAGAAAAGCAGGTACCTGCCATATTATGGCTGATAGAGTCACTTCCCTTCTGGAACTTTAAGTCTTCTGCTCTCCTCAAATTGTAGACAGTCTTTAGACATTGGCTATGAATGACCTTTCCCACAACACTGCATCACAAAAGAACACGGATGTTCCTTGTTACTTTTGTCAGACAGCAGAAATTAAGTTGGCCACTTGGACTCCGGTTTCTGCATCAGACTAGACCAGATCCTGTTCCCTGCAGAGAGGCCTGCTTTGCTAAGAGCAGGTGTTAGCCCAGTTTAATCCTTGGCTCTGAATGTTGCAGCTCCTCCCCCATCTCCAAACGTGGGCAGAAATCATTGTGCTAATTTACACAAGTTTGCTTTTGCTTGGTACCATAAGGCCCAGATTGATTTGTGTGTTTTGGGTTTTTTCAAATTAAAGTTTAGATTCTGATATGACTGGAAGCTAAGAGCCAAGGCTAGTGCCTATTGATCTGGCTCCTTACTCTGATCCTGCTTTTGGATGAATTTAAACTCCACTATACCTGAGGAGCCCAGTATAGCATGGGATAGTATTTTGACTGTCTGCACAATCTGCTTCATTTCTAATTTTGGTGCTCAAAGTGGGAAGAGCTTGGCTTGCAGGTGGTGTTTAAGAGTAGCACCACTTATTTTCCTAATTTGTACTCCTGGAAGGATGCACTACACACAAACATAGGACTTGTTTTGTTTTGATTTTTTTTTTTTTAAATTTCTCTACACTTAACATTGATGAATTTTCAATGCATGTGAAGAAGCATCTCCTACCTGTTTACATTCTTTTATAAATGTAACTTCATTAATGTGTGCTAGCCAGTTGAGTACACCTCAAATGGTCCACAACTGTTTTGCTGAATTGGGTTTATTTTCAGAAGTGCTAGACAATCCTGCTCTACTGTTGACTTTAGTAGAGTTACTCCTAATCTTTCTTGGTGTAACTGAGAGGAGAATTGGACACTAGCTCTCCTCCTCACCAGTCCAAATCCTCTTGAGGTTACAGCATAGTAGAACTGCCAAACCTTTTTACCAGATACGATGCAAATTAAAATATTACTGTTGTAGTGCAGAAATTATGGCTTGTACCATGGTAACAGACCTATGATGGGTCTTTGCTATTTAGTCATGTTTATAATATGATAAACACTGAAATCAGCTCCCCCCTCCTTTCTCAGAAAGTACAAGCAGCCTTTATAAGAGTAACTAGTAGGAATTTGGAGCTTCAACCTGCTTTATAGGGCATAAGCCTCTGGGCTAGCATGGAAAGATCGTCCCCCCAGTATGTCAGTGAACATGCAGACTGCACAACATGCTTCCTGTGAAACACTGGGCCAAGCTTTTTTCACCTCTTTGCATCTCAGTGGAAAGGTATTGCCAGGCTTTAGTGTCTGTATAAGGGCTTGGCTTCCTGGATAAAAGATGCTAGAGAAATGTCAACACTTATTATGGCTGTTAAAAGTGCAGCAGCATTTACCTGAGTGAGTGAATGGCTCCAGCAGTGGCTTCATCCATTTTAGTACATTGGGGAGGCAAGTGCTCTAAGCAATTGAACTTTAGTATTTGCATCCAGTCTTCCAAGGTTGTCGTACAGAATAGAATAACAATAGCAAGCTCTTACAGAGCACAAGAAGCTATGCAACGTTAAGCATGCAGGCATTTAGTCGTCTTTATTCACAGCCAACCTTCTTGCTCCGTGCTGATTGTCAAAAATTTGCAGGGTTGCTGCTCTTCTGAGGTATGTTATTGGTAAGGTATATAGGG
The DNA here is from genome assembly GCA_030014935.1 of Caiman crocodilus. Lineage (NCBI taxonomy): Eukaryota > Metazoa > Chordata > Crocodylia > Alligatoridae > Caiman > Caiman crocodilus. Next base: position 94,401,473 of record JAGPOW010001296.1, read on the forward strand.
TATGTCTACACATGCATTTAGGCATGCCTAAAGTTAATTCACATTCAAGGCAATTTAGGCTCATGTCTACACAGGCATGCATTAAAGCACATTAATGCTGCATGTAGACTCACGTGAGACTAAAGTTAGTCCCACATCAGTCCATACAGTATTAATATGTCTATACAGGAGTTAGTGTGCTTTAGCTATCCATGCCTAAATCTGATACCTGCTTTTGCAAATATCAAATGTAGGTGCAAGTAGCCTAAAACCACCATTTTTAAGGTACATTCAGGGTGCATGTATGGACATGTGTCCTTAATGTGCCTTAAATTGGGCTAAAGCATCTTAAATCAGTACACAGACACGGCCATAAAGTATATGTACTGAAAGCCAGTAAGTCTTTACTTTGAAGCCTTCTACGTTAAGATATATACTATCTTCTCAGAGTTAGTACTGCATGGTTACATTTACAGGCGGTCCCCGGTTAACGAATGTCCGAGTTACGAAGACATCCGTACTTACAAACGGCGCAGGCCGGGAGGAGCGTGGGGTCCCACTGGGCACTGCACCCACGTGACAGCGCCAGGACCACGCTCGTGCTCTGTGCTTGGCTGCCATCTTTCTTTCCTACCCTCCCACCCCCACTTTTGGCTGATGCTGTCCTAAGTCATTGTGCCCTTGGGTGAAGCCTGGTTTCTCCCCTCGCCTCCTCGTCATTAAAAAGATATGCATTCTGATTTACATACAAAATCGACTTAAAGACGGTCTCAGGAACGTAACTCGTTCGTAACCTGGAGACCGCCTGTACTCTATACAGTTGTCTCTATACAACTACTAAATGATACATTTGGTAGAAAAAACACCTCCCACAACACTGAATGGAGGTCCAGAAGTCAAGTTAAGTAGCTAGACCAGCTTCCACTGAACAATACCAAGGTAAAACAACCTATTTGTGGGGGCTCCATGAAAATGTATCATTATAAGATTATAAATATTAGACCGTAATTTTTGGGGACATTAAATGTTCTTTAATTTCCTTGGGTGTCTAGTTACAAAAGCTACTGTGGCAAAGTTAGTTTTAAAAATACCATTCGTTTCAATCCTGGAAATTCAGCCTCTAAGCTAAAAAAATATATATATATAAAAAGTGCCTCAGGTCACCTTCTAACCAGCCAATTAAGAGCTTGACCCTGCCCACTGAACTCAAAGGGAATGATGATATTGATTTCAAGAAACAGGATCAGACCCTTTAAGGGGATTTGAATTGCTATGAAATCAGTTATGGACAATGAAATGAGACAGCATTGTTATCTTGTTAATATGGCAAAGATGTTCATAAGCTAAAATACACATCAGTGTAGGCTGCAAATATTTTTTTAAAATCAATTTAAGATTACTGCTTTATTTAAACTTTTTATTATTCAGCCATTTCTCTCCCATGCCCATTATTCTTCTTACACAAGTTGAATCATTTTACTACTGCCAGAACTTACTTGAAAGAATTTATTAAAAATTGAGGGAAAACGAAAGAAAGATCAGAATGTATGCATGCGGTTAGTAAACCCACGAAAGTTGCAATTCTTTAGCAATAAGTAGTTTATGCATAGAAATATCCTTCAGTTAGGTACATGCGGCCACAGGCAAAGAATACAATTCCTAGTATCCCATAACCTGACAGTAGTGATGATGATAAGAATTTTTTGCTTGGCTGCTCTACGAGGGAGAAAAACTTAATACACAATTGTGAGAAATTACTAAAGAAGAATCTAGCATTTTTTCTTAGGAGAACAAGATAGAGGAGTTTGGGGAAAGCTAGCAATGGTCACATTTTGCTCTTTTTGAAAAGTTCAGTCTGATAGGCTTGTGAGTCTTGGTCTAGTAAACAGATTCACTGATGAATAAAAAAAAGACTTAGATGTGGGGAAAGGAAGGGTGCATCCAGTATTTATGCCTCTCCCCTCATGATCCTCCGTTTTGCTAACAGCATGGAGTAGGACGTGGCAGCATTTACCTTGCTATATAAACATATCTGGTCATCCACAGCTGCTAAGCAGAGGTCCCTTCACTGCATTTCATGGAGGGCAGGGCATCGCTAAGTACTTTACTTCTTTTTTGGAGTGTAAATCTTAAAATGCAAATTTCACTGTGGTGCTTTGGTACATGCAGAATCACTTTCTACTCTTGACCTCAAAACATCAGGAAAAGGACACTGCATGTCAGCTGAGGAAAGGCCTGCCGCTGAACACAACAACCCTATGAGTTGAACCAATGTTGATGTAGTACACACAAGCTGAATCAGACTAAGAGCAGGGGGGATCTCTCTGTTGTACCTGATGTTGAGGGGCAGCTGCATTTGTTCCTACAACTCCAACACTGTATGGATTTTGGCAGCCTGCTGGCCAGGCTGCTTGGAAGAGATTAATCACAAGATTGAAGAGCCCAGAGTTTAACAGCCATTGTCCATTTTCCACAGAAGAGGGCTGTATGGGCAAAAGCATTTCTAAATGACATCTGGAAGTCTAAAAAGCTTCAGAAATCAAACTATTGTCAAACTACCCAATGACTTGTCAAATCTGCCTTATCATTCATCCCTTGCTCTGTGATGCATCATTATGAGACCTTCTGAGGGAGAGAGAAGGGGTAGCAAAAGAACAGGGCTTTGCATCCTGCCTCTTACCCTCTTCACTGACTTCCCAATTATACCAGTCCAGGCAGCCAGCTCCAGTTGAGCTGCACACGGTGCAAGTTACAAAGGAGATCACCTTCACCTTCTAGTCACTCCACTAGTGTGTGTGGGGCTGAACTTTTACTGAGACAAAGCAGCCTAACACTGGCTGATAACAACTCCAAAGGCCCCAAACCACCTATAGAAACGATGTGGTCAAAAAACATTCCTAACTATAGCCATATGCCTTTCTGCTGGTAGAAAGGAAAATGTTACGTAGGATGCTCTACCTCACCAACATTAGTATTTTCTGGTAGGACCAGAAAATGCAGAACAATGCTTATCAAAGTTTTACTAGCATGAGAAGATCTGGCTGTAGACGTATAGAACAAGACTATTAAAATTCAGGCATATTATCTGCCAAAACATTCTCCAGCTTTTCAGTAAAGTTTTGAATACTTGTTTAGTTGTTTTCTTTTGACACAAGCCTTGGCCACAATCTTGCATGGAGCTCAAGTGGACAACCCAGGGGAGTTAAGACTAGGGCATCAGCGCTAGCTAAAGGTGGCATAAAGGCATCATCATGAAGTGGAGCCTACTGACCAGCTATTAAGATTCTGTCAAACTGGATTTATTGATTTTTTTCCAATATAAAGATACTGCAAACAACAAACCCCCAAACTGAACTCATTTCAGAGAGAAATGAACATAAGATGTAAACAGAGAAGATACACTCACAAAACATTTGGCCTTTCCAAGTTTTCACAACATAAATTCTTTCCTTTTGACCAGCAGACATGTTACAGACATTCCTAAGCATCATATACATATTAAAGAAAAATAATAGTCCTCTTGCAAAACTAAGCTATTAATTAAATGGATTCTAATTTGTAACATAAACCTACAGTGGAGGTATGCTTTACCATTAGAGATTTTTTCCACATTTTTCTAAGGCTCCTATGTCTTAGCCCTATGACAAAAGAAATGAGTTATTACTTTTTTTTTTTTCCTTTTAAATTCTCATTAGGAAGAACCTGTGCATTTACAAATAGGCCTGACTTTCTAGTTCTCAAACTGAGAGATTCAGTACTTCCAAGTTTCTATACTGACTAGTATCTTAATGGCTTTCTGCTGACCAACCACTCCAATCCAACTTGTAGAGTCAGTCAAGCATTTTGCTCAAAAAAACCCAGTATTTTAAATTTTTACTTAATCAGTCCGAGTACATTTTTCTTCAAATAGCTCATTTCAACCTTAGTGTTAAGGCAGTATCTCATCACAAGCTATATGAAATCATCTTACTACTACGGGAATAGATCCTGCAAACACTTTCTGCCAAGCACAGTCCTTATTACTGGCATAGCAGAGCAAGAGAAGTTTGAAGGATCCCACTTCATAGTTCAGAAAGCTACCAGAAACTTGACTCACTTTTAAACCTTAAATCCCAACAAGAAGACTTTAGAATTATTCTTGACCTGGCCATATCCTTAAAGTTATAGCTGTCCATTTTTTCTTCTTGCGTACCAGCCTAGACAGGCACAGAGTCCAGTGACGCTGACAGCTAAGCCCAGCAAGAGGGCAACTTCATCTCCAAGATCCAGGGCTTCAACCCCAGGCAGTAGAAGCAGCAGTGAAATGAGTACGAAGAAGAAGTCTGAGGCTTTGCAGGGAGAAGCCATGCTGCTGACCAGGTGATCTTGAAAGAGGAGCAAAACAGGCTGGTACTTCAACAGTATCTAAAACAGAAACAAAAAGGAACAGGAGAGGGTTTCTATCTTTAACTGCATCTCAAAGAAACTCCACACTCACAGCTATAACCACAAAAACTGCATCAAAATATAAGACTAGGATGCTGGAAGTGTAGGCTTTTCTTTACAGATAGCTGTCTTCACCCCTGCTTCTTCCCTCCTTCCCCCCACTTATTTTGTAGTGATACACCAAACCCATATTTATCTCCTATGGACACAAAGCAAGTATTTACCACAAGGAAGCTGGACAAGGGCCACTACATGCTTCCTGCACATAATTATCTTCCTTAGCTTACCTGGCAGTAAAACTAAACAGCCTCATCTGCACTGAGGTTTTTCAGTGGAACTGTTAATGTCCATTACTTACTACTTCTCAATTTCTTGGCTCAGATCAAGCATTAATGGGTAATACCTGGACTCTGAGGCCTGGGACTTGTACTTAGGACCCTGGTTTGGTTGAAGACATGGCCCATGGATATGTACAAAAAGGGTTACTGCGCTTCACTGCTTTGGAACTAGAATTTAACTGGATATTTGGATTTGAGACCGGAATAAAGCCATATATTATCCATGTCCAAAATGACTCAATTTAAGATGACCCATCCCAATAATTAAATTAGCCATATGGAAAATTCATCAATTTGTCATAATCTTCTAGACTCAGAATTACTGGAGGGTTGCCTTTGAATTAGCCCCCACGCATGGCAAGGGGTCACATGGCCCCTTTACCCCCAATTCTTTTCCCTCCAGCTTGCTGGTTCCCCCCTCTCTCCCCCTGCTTGCCCCTTATTGTGGGACACCGCTGTGGCCCAGTCCCTCCCCAGTCACAGCCTCTACCTGGCCCTGAAGCAGTGCTGCCCTGCAGACGGGCTGGGCAAGGGCAGCTCCCTCCTGCTCTGCGCTGGGAAGGAAGGCAGTGGAGGGAGGCAGGTATGGCTCTGACTAGGCTTGAGGCCCCCACAGCGCTGCCCCTGCCGTGTACCCGGGTCCGAGACGAGGCGCTTCTCCCTGCGGGGGCACAGGCCAAGTCAAGGTGGCTCTGAAACTTGCAGGAAGGACCCTCACCTGTCCTGGCGCACGGGGCTGCTGCGGGCGCTCCCTCGCTGCGGAGCTGGTGCAGGAAACGCCTGAGGGAGAGGGAGAAGCAGGCGGGCGGGATTGGGGCCTGTGGCCCCCGCCGGAGATCAACCCCGCTCCCGCACCAGGACCCCGCGTGGACACGGGGACCCGCCTTCAGTACCAGACTGCCCACGCCGCCTCCCGCTCCCACCCTGGCCGCGGGTTACCGGCAGCTCCTCCAGCAGCGCACGTCCCAAGCACGGCGTCACGTACGGCAGCGCCTATCCGGCCGCAGAGCACGCCGCCCCCGCGCGGGGGCCACTGGGAACGCACCCCTCCCCCCGACCAAGCGAGAGACAAGCGGGGCCTCCCTTCTCTGGAGAACGAAGGCGGGACTATATTTCCCAGCATTCCTGACGGTGGCAGCTCCCACAATGCCTCGGGGCAGGCTGGCTGCTTGTCTGCTGAGTAGTCGCAGCTCCGCCTTTGTGGCGGCGGGTGATGACTCCAGGCTACGTGATGTCGGTCGTCTCTTCCCTTCCCCCAGCCCTGCGGCTGCTGATTGGAGCGAGCGGCCTCGGATGGAACGCGCTGCCCGGCCGCGTCCTGCCCCTCCCGGGCTCCCTGCCTCTGCCAGTCGCGCGGGAGAAGGGCCCTGCGGAGGCGCCGGAACGCCGTGGTGCCCCCCCCGCTGCTGCCGCTGCTTCATGGGGCCCGGCTGTGGCCTGCTCCTGCTTCCCCGCCCGCCCAGGTTCCCGTGCCCCGGGGGTGATGCATCATGCCGCTCATGGGCTGTTGCTGCCTGCTTGTCCATACAAGAAGCCGGAGCCGGTGGAAGTCATCAGAGCGGCTTTCCGCAGAGAGAAGCTGAGTCCCTGCTCCTCTTTGCCCCCACGCTTACAGGGGTGATTAACCAGACAATCTGTGACCCCGCTCCACCACTGAACGGTCATAAGAACCGTGGAATAACTTCTCAGGGTTGTTGTTTGTAGCTATATTGGTCTAAGGACATCGGAAGGCCAGGTTCTTTGGGTAGCTGGGGTATCTTTTATTAACAGTATTGCAATCACCAGTGTGCCAAAAATCATAAGAGAAACTCTTCAGAATCAAGAGATTTGGAATGTAAATCATTAGATGCTATTTTTGACGTGCATGCATGTGATTCCTGGGACAAAGGCAGGAGGGCATGTGAGGGGCCCGCCTGTACCATGCACAATTCAGGGTGGGGGGCACATGCCTCCCATGACCCTGGGGACAGATTCACCCCTGTCCCTTCCCAACTCCCTCCCTCACTGTGGGAACCTCAATCTGCCCCCACACCATCCCCTCTTTCCATCCCCACTCCTCCACAGACCAGCTTGGTGCTCTGCATTCATCAGAAGAAATCCTGAGTTATGATCTCCTGATAGCGAGATCAAAAGTCAGTTAATTTGATTTGGAAATCAGGAATCTCATGATTTTTTCATGAGAGCTGGCAATACTGTATTGAACCAACTAAAAACTTGGAAAAAAGTTTTTTGCAAGCATTTGGCCACAAGCATCCTCTGTCAGGCATAGGGGGCTCTGCTGGTGTTAGGGGCATAGGGGGCTCTGTGGTCTTCCTGAGTAGACTAGTAAAGAAGCCAGAGGCCAGTATGCATGTATAAAAAACAGTCAGTGAAAATGTAAGGTGAGGCAGACAATGGGTAAGAGATGTGTTCTTCAAAGTAGTAACTTGTTCTAATAACACCATTAATTGAATGAGTGGCCAAGTGCTCCCCTGTGACTGGGAGTCCCATCAACTGAGGTGCTTTGCACCATTCATTGCCATCACTGCAGCTAAGGAGGCTTATGGTAGCAGCAGTGTTTCTAGAGCTGTCCCCAGTCTGAGCCTCATCAGCTGCAGGGCTTACAGAAAGGAGAACACTGTTCCCTCACCAGACTTGGAAGATGTAGGCTTGCAGGGGGACAGCTTCCTCAGCCCTGGAGTTTGCAGTGGGAAATGCTGCCCTCTCTGAGCCTTGTCAGCTATAGGCCTTGCAGTGATAGCAGTGTTGTTCCTGCTGTGAGCCTTGCAGCAGAAGAAGCTTGCAGCAGCAGTGTTTTAGCTGTCCTGAAGTTTTTTTGTCATTTATACTAGAAACAAAGCTACTTGTTGCAATAGGGTTCCATGTTGTCATGTTATGCTTCAGCCCAAGTCTGAATTCGTTGCCCGGCATGCATGAGCACCAATATATGAATGCCAGTTGGAAGTTTGAAAGAAAAAAAGCTTTTA
>JAGPOW010001296.1:94413856-94446260 GCA_030014935.1 Caiman crocodilus
AGGTGGTGCTCTCCCCTACCCTGGGGGTCTTCAAGAGGAGGTTAGATAGGTATCTAGGTGGGGTCATCTAGACCCAGCACTCTTTCCTGCCTATGCAGGAGGTCGGACTCGATGATCTATTGAGGTCCCTTCCGACCCTAACATCTATGAATCTATGAAACATTTTCTTCTATGAATCTTGTCATCCTGCCCTGTACTCCACAGACTTCATTGTTGTCTTTTTACTCTGTGTTCTTTACTCCCTTGCCATCTTGATCATTTTAGGGTCTAATTCTGCAATCTCAGTCCTGATTCACTTTTATAATATTGTCTAGCCACTCCTGTTGCTGTGCATCTCCAAGGATGGTCCCAAAACAATTCCCATTGGCATTTTTTTTCTCCTTCAGTTTTGCATTTTCTTAGCCAAGCACCTGTTATGTTTTCATAGTCTTTGATTTTCACGCTCACAATCACAACCATCTATTCACTGCTTTTAACACTTTCCTCAGATTCCTTCCTCTCTTTTCAGGACAAAAAGCAGTACAATGTTCTTGATCCTTTTCCATCACCTTCTATCATCCACTTTCCTGACCTGAGGAAGGACATTTTGTGCCTGAAAGTTTATCTAATAACTATAAAGTTGCTTCAGATATAACCTCACCTCACAAATCTTGTTTTTGACATATTCTCTGGATCATGAACGACACGTGCTCTCAGAGGCCGGGGCACCAACCAGTGGTTGGTGACCACCCACAGATGTTGCCAGCAGTGATAGCCAGGAGCAATTAGGGACTGCCTGCTGATGCTGCCAGTGGTGTCAATGGTAATGGAGCGGGGAGCAGCAACTGCCTGCATTGGTGATGCCTTTTGCAGGGAGTGCGCTGCCAATCTCAGGGGGTGCATGGCAACCCGTGTACACCCCCTACGCATTGCCAATACTCTGGATCAGTGTCTACAACACCACTCCTTCATTATTCCCTGCCAGGCATTCACTTTGCTTTCCTTCTTATTCCTTCTACCTACCCCAGGAATCCTCTTCTTTCCCATTCCCTTGCTGATATCTCCCCACGTGCATTCTTTTCCACAACCTTTCACTATCTCCAATTTTTTCTCCTTTACAATTTGCATTTCTCTTCCTTATAATCCCTTCCATCTTTGACCCCATCTCCCACTTGTCCAAATTAATTAAGCACGCTGTTTAGAACTGTTATAATTACAGTCTAGACCTTTGATATGACTTCTTCCCCCCTTCATTACAATGAGACTAATTTCATACACATCCTTAAAAATCTCTTCAGACACCAATGCCTGTATTTAATCATCCTTCTTCTTGACTGATTAGTTGCCTCTGTAGATGACCCTTTCAGTTTTTCTCACACATCTCCCCTGCCCCCAAGTCTCCTATGAGATTGCTCTTTAAGTGCATTTGTCTCTCCTTGTCCCTCTTTTGATGGCAGTCCTTAAGAACTGTTCTTAGTGTGGTACGGAATGGGGGAGGTAGTTGACCCCTGGATCAGAGCAGGCCGGGGACGAAAGGGTTCTGGAACGCTACTTTTCTACCTTTTCCCATTCAATAAGAGTCCAAGGGCAATATAACAAATAAACGTTTTACTTACAAACTGCAGTACAGTGTAGGCATGCTCCGTTAGTTACTCCGTGAAGCACATAAATGCTTCGTTTGCATTTCCGTGCCGGCAGTTCCCCTTACAACAACTTTCGAAATCACAAACCGTAGGGAACTCAAGAGCTCTTTGGCATCCAACTGATGCAATTATCTGAGATGGGGGCGTCTGGGGGGAAAGGGAGCCGTGGATGCAGGACCTCCAGTGAGGGTGATCAAGCCTCGCCGATGTTGTGTGGGTCCCACCTTCTCCCATGGGCTTTGCTTTTATACTGCCCTAATAGCCAATGAGATTGGGCCTTTTTTTGCATGCTTAACGAGCTGTATGAGCCAGGGATCTTGCTGCATGCATTTTCCACATGGCTATTAGGCTGCACCCGCTGCTCCCCATGCCGTGAGCATAGCTTTCTGGCGTTTGGTCACCTTTCATCTACCACATGCCCCCTTGACTAAATGACAAACTCAGATATGCTTGAGCTTGAGAGTTTCCCTTCTTACACTTAAGTCTCATATAACAAAACATGTAAAACACAACATTATTAACAAGCTATCAAAAGTGCAGTTAAATGCATAAAAGTTCAGCAACTCCAATGGTATCAAATCGGTCTGCTCCAGCTGAGGTCCATTGGAGATAGGTTTATCCATGGCTGCAGGTGTCGATGCTTCACACCACGTCATGTGCTGGCAGCTTCGTACCATCTCGGGCTAGAAAACAAACTCAAGATTCATTAACAACTGTGCTACGTTGGCTTAGCCAATTATGGTGGGCTAAGACGGTGCGTGCGTGTGGGACTGCTTCGAGAGAGACCAGATAAGTATTTGGATACTCGCTGGGTTCAAGCATGACACCAGGAACTGGACTTGGATGCTTGCTAGTGGCTGTGGGAATGGCCAGCCACACTGTTTCTTGCGCTAGGTAACACGGCTTCCAAGGCGAGCGTGGCACCGGAGCACGCTCATCCCACAAAGCCTTGTTAGCATTCATGGCGATTAGTACATCATTGTTGTACTTGGTCGAGTTCTTGAATGACACATTCTCCTTCAGTCTCAATTGTTCTTTATACAATCCTATCTGCTGCTCCACAACGCAACTGGACTGTGGATGATAGGGCAGGTGATGATGCCACTGAACGTTATGCTCTGCTGTGAACCGCTCTAACCCTTTGGAGTTAAAAGGTGGTTTTCCATCAGAATGTGTAATGTGGGGGACTTGCCAATGAGCGAAAGCAAGCTGCAGGCATCCTTGAATCACAGAAGTGGTGGTCTTTCTTGTAGGAAGGAGGAGGTTCTGACAAGTTCCCAGATCCACAATTGCTAGTCCTTTGTTTGGTGGCTTGGCCCCCAGGAGTGGCCCGAGTAGGTCCACTTGCCACACTTTACCTGGGGCATAGTACACTGGGTCATAAGCGCCTCTCTGGTGCTTGTGATGCGCCGGTTTTTCTCATACGCAGGCAGAAAAAGCTTGAATTATTTTTGCCCATTGTTCTATACTTGGTCCTTTGTTGCCTTGTTTTCTGCAGCGGGCCTGTGCTCTCTTTGCTCCAGGGTGTCCCCAGTGTTCATGGAGCCATGTCAGGAACGGGTTGGTGTCGATAATGTCAGCGACATGTAACTGAGGCGTATCTCCTTGGTCCATGAGTCCTTGGTGAGCTAGCAACTGATCCACGATGGCATGCACGGGGTCTGTGTCGGGTCGATGGGATTGAGTGTGCTTGATCAAGGGACAGATGGAGAATTTCAGTAAGATTGCCTTAACATCATCCCAAAGGGCCGTACGTTCCTTAGCTTGTGCCATTCCAGTGACAATTCTCTCTCTATATATTCTGAGTCTATGACTATGATGGGCAGCGGGAGCGTTCCATCATGGCATCGGTAAGTGAGTTCGAGAGCTAACCGAAACCTTCGTAGTTCAGATGCTTGGACCGACTCTCCTGGATGAGCCGTTTGAAGCTTATAGTCGTGGCAAGGGTCACAATAATATCCATACCTTCCACCATCACAGGATGTACAGTCTGAAGCTATCCATGCCAGGGATGTAGTCCTGTACAATCATGGTACAGCAAGATCGTCCTCTTCGATGTTTGAAGTCATTTCTCCATCAGCAGCTTGACATGCCAACCAGTGGTATTGATGGCAGAGGGCTAGGGCGCCCCAAATTTTTGTTGTGCCCTGGTATTCTGGGTGAACTTTGCCAGGTTCAAGTAGTTCCATTGTGGTGCCGCCGGGTGCGACAAATATACCTGGACTCGCTGTGAGCTGCTCTCCCAGTTAAGCTGCGAGAATGATTTTTCCTAGGCAGCCATATCGGTGCTGATAGTTCTGGAGTGTGTGGTGACCAGTGTATGCGAGGTTCCCTGTTTCAGCATCACTAGCTGTGAACCAAATATGCTCCATGGTGTAGCCTATATGAATTGTTAGGAGGTTGTCGGCAGGGGGTGCGATTAAGCGCATCTCTTTAACCTCTGCCATGACGTTTTTCAATGCAGTTTAGTCATGTTCGCTTCATGGAGTTTTACGTCATGTCTTTTTGCGAATCTGATTCTGTAGCCTTTGGAGGACTCTCAAGTGTGGCAGCGTCATGAAGTGACAAAACCACTTCAGCTGGCCTAGTAGGCCATGGAAATCTGCCTGTGTAGTCGGCCAAGATAAGGGCAACTCGGGGGCAGCATTATGTGCTGTCCCCAACCACCACTGTCCCGTGAATTGTGTCCCCAAGAATTTGATGTCCGAGGACTGCTCACTCACGGACTTGGCCAGATTCACTGTCCATCCTTGGTTACTCAGGTGGTCTTTTAAGTCTGCAGTAACGGTGCTTACCGTGGCACCGTCATGTCCTATAATAATAATGTCATCAACATAGGCCCAGATGCAAACATCTACAGTCTCCGGGCGGAGACAAATGAAACTGTCAATCGTCCCATTCATTGCTGTGGTTGCCAATACTGGTGCATTGCGATAACCTTGTGGGGAAACTTTCCAGGAAAACATTTGCCCGCCTACACACATATTAAGGACCCCATGCGGGTCATGTATAGGGATCGAATAGAACATGCCTTTCAGGTCTAGCATGGTAGCGAACCATTCTCTGCCCCTTTGCATCTCAGTTATGCCATTGAGAATGTCCAAGACAGTCTATGCAGCGGGCATTTGGAGTGGTTTACAGTGATGATTTGCCTTTCAGTAGTCCAGTACTAGACACACTTCCGTTGCTTCCCTGGTTTTGGAATGCCCCATCCAGCCAAGAGGTAAGTGGAGGATTTTATGGGCTGGATACATCCTCACTTGCACAAGTCAGCCAAAAGATTTCAAATCTGAGGCTGCAGGTCGGTGTGTGTTGGGATTGGCTGATATTGCCAGGGCGCAGGGTTTACTAGCACTGGCTGGTGCTCCTTACCTGGTGTTACAGTCAATGGGAGTGCTAGGTATATGGCATCCTTCGAGGCCAATGCCCTGATCACGGGGATACCCAAGATGTTTATGCCCCCTAAGACTCCATGCAGGGCTTTTTTATTAATCCAAAATTAACTACGGGTGTGGATTCTGTGGCATTCAACCCCTGTACAAAAATGACTCTGGATGTCTTGACGTGGGGTGTCTCAGGCCTCAATACGTTACTTGGGCTCCCGTGTCTAGCAAAAAACGTATAGGTATAGGGGTGGAATCTGCAGTTGCACTTACATCGTAAGTTGCATATGGGTGTTTGTCATCCATAAGATGGCTGTAGTTGCCCGCGTTAACGGCCGCTACTCGGTTTTTTCATTGTCTGATTCCTGTCCCCCAGGCCTAAAGCCTAGATTCTCTGCTGGTCTTTTTTGTCCTTTGTCTCCTAACCTGCGAAGCTGGCTCCTTGTCAGACCGCTTCTGCTTAGTAGAAATCCGAACATGGTGTGCTCTTCATATGTGTGGTCCGGTGGTCGTCCACGCGGCAAGTGATCAGTCTGGAGCTTGTCATGCGTTGCTTTCCTTGCTCCAACTGCTTGCACTGCCGCTGGCAGGGTGAGCTTGGGTTCCATTTTCCGTGCTGTGGTAAGCTTTCCCAGACTGCTCAAAACATTTCCTATCGGTCCCCCTGTCAATGGGTGTAACAACAAATGGAACATAGGTGTGTTAATACCTCCATAAATTTCAACACAAGCCTCCACTGCTGCTGCGGACACAGGCACCTTGCCAGGATCGTTGCGGCCAAACACTGTTTGCCTGTTGTAGGGTTAGACCCAGTGGGTAACGTCTCGTATCCCAGGTTAAATAACTGGTTCCCACTATTGCATGCAAAAGCTGCGCAGGTGATGAATCACTGGGTGGATCCGCATGCCAGGCATGGGCTCGGGTCAGCAGTGCTGGGACTACAGCAGCACACAGAGAAATCGACCAGATCTTGTTGTGCAGTATTTGAGTTGTGTCATTACATGCTCCTCCTCCCCATGCGGGTTGGCGCATCAAGATTTGTCGGGAAATTTCGCAGCCGCTCTCCTCTTTTAGGTATTGGATGCACCTGTCATAGTCCTTCTCGGGGTTATAATCATCCATACTCTTAGACTTAATGCGGTTGAGCGATGCCTCCGATTTTACATCGGGTGGGTGATAAAGAAGTGCGGGGCTGGAGAGAAGACATCCCAGGGCTGAGGCTGGACACGACCCACCCTTTAAGCGGCTCCTCGCTGTCTTCAGTTGGGCGAATAGAGACATAGCCCCCCATCTTCCTGCCTTGCCTTTCTTGGTGATATGCCACGTGAGCCCGCAGAGTATTGGCATCCGTGGTCAGGGGCCAGCGATGGTTCCCCCACGGGCAGTACTGAACTAATTTGTCAAGGTCTCCTTGGTTCCCCCTTTGCCCTGAGGATCCTGTTCATGACACCATGGGTATGGAATCAGGGGGGTAGTTGACCCCTGGATCAGAGCAGGCCGGGGACGAAAGGGTTCTGGAATGATACTTCCCCTTTTCTACCTTTTCCCATTCAATAAGAGTGAGGGCAATATAACAAATAAACGCTTTACTTACAAACTGCAGTACGGTGTAGGCACACTCTGTAAAGTTACGCCGTGAAGCACATAAATGCTTTGCACTTCCGTGCCGGCAGTTCCCCTTACAACAACTTTCGAAATCACAAACCATAGGGAACTCGAGAGCTCTTTGGCATCCAACTGATGCAATTATCTGAGATGGGGGCGTCTGGGGGGAAAGGGAGCCATGGATGCAGGACCTCCAGTGAGGGTGATCAAGCCTCGCCGATGTTGTGTGGGTCCCACCTTCTGGGGGCTTTGCTTTTATACTGCCCTAATAGCCAATGAGATTGGGCCTTTTTTTGCACGCTTAATGAGCTGCATGAGCCAAGGATCTTGCTGCATGCATTTTCCGCGTGGCTATTAGGCTGCACCTGCTGCTCCCCATGCCGCAAGCATAGCTTGCTGGCGTTTGGTCACCTTTCATTTACCACACTTAGCACTTCTTTTTATCTTTTATCTTTGGTTGATCACATCAATAGTTACAACTTTGAATATCCTTATTTGGACCTATCTTCCTTCATCCACACTAGATCTATGCTTGTCTTTCTAACATCTTCCAGGAGTCCATTGATCGTCTAAAAATTAACTTGGCCAAGAATGAATCCTGACATCTTTTTCCTGGAGTCTTCCCTTCTTTCTGTACCACAATAGGCAATAGAACTTTGTTCCTGTTATTAAGGCCAGGAATCATAGCTTCATCATTAATTCAACACTCTTCTTCCTTTGGATTTTGCCCAAACTGAAGTCATCATCCTAATCATGTCACATTTTGAGTACTGTGCTGTTTTCTTCTCTGGCCTTGACACCTACAACATAGGCTTATTCAAAAAAGGTACTGCTAGGAACATCTTTTTGGTTTGTCATTCTGATAAAATTGTTTCCCTTAATTGCATCCCTTGGCTTCACCACATTACCTCATAAAATAACAAATTCCAACTCTGATCTCCTAAGGCATCCTTAGCTTAGCTCCCCCACAACCTGTTTGCTCCATTATCATATTACAAGATTAGTTCCCCAGTATTGCTTTGCCATTCATGCCAGTCATTTACTGCTCACATCTGGGAGGCCTATACTTTTTTCCTGAGAGCTAGGAAGGTAGAAGTTGTGGAATTCATGAAAGTAACTATTTTACTTTTTGAGTGAAAATTCCTTCCATGAGTATGGTGGCAGAGTTTTGCTGTCATTAATACTGAGATGGAAGTAATGGAAGCAGCTAGCTTCATAATTCCTCCCCCCACAGTTTTCTTCCCTGTAGCTTGGCAGAGGCTTCTCTACCTGCTGGTGTCTCTCTGCTCTTCTGTCATTCTTTCACAGACTAGTTAGAGGCTAGTTAGAGATACATGGAGACAGCTGACAGCTCTGCAGGAAAAAACCCCTGAAGCTTGTGTTGACAATAGGAAAGAACAGGAGACTAGCACCAGTCAGTGCAGAGAGCAAGCCAAACACTATCTGATTGACTTTCCTCTTGGAGTCAGCAGGGAAATCTGGGAGCTGCTTGTAAGCAATGGAAAAAAAAACAGGGTTTCCCTGTCCTTATTGAGATCTATGTTTTACACTGTGGTGCCCTTTCTGCATTATAAGCCCTGGGCATTCACAGTGCACCCAAACAACTCTTTATCTCTGTGGAAATTAAATTGAAACCCCCAGTTTCTTGACTAGAGTGTAATAATGTGAAGTCTTGGAATGTTCTCAAATTTTTTTTGTTTTCCTCTAAATGATTTGCATACTCTGTTTTGTTTGTTTTGTACTTTCTGCTTTTTTTTGAGAATACCAAATCATCACACAACATTGGCGAGGGAAATTTACACAGCATTCATAATGCAGTTTCAAAGAACCTGACTATTCACATTGAATTCACTTGACTAGCCACCTTGATTCACATTGAATAAGTGGATGGAGAACTTGCTAAGTAAGACATCCAGCTCAAGTAAGGATAATAGACTGAGACTTAGTGTGGTAGTATCCCTAGCTGAGCTGTCAAATGCCTTCTCTACCTTGATGAATTACAAAATGAAAAGGAGGAAAGAAGAGGGTGAAGTTCAGCAAAAAGCAACTATGGAATCAAAACATAAGGAACTCAACTGCCTAATTCAGTAGTAGAAGCCTTAAACAAGGTGCCTAATGTCCTGTATTTCTAATAGTTTTGGGAACACATACAATAAGTTTTTCAGGTTTGGCATCCAAAAAAATTGGGGTTGATGAACTGAGTTACTGTTTTTGAAAAATTAGACTTTAATGGCTTGCTCATAAGCAGCATAAGTGGAAATAGAAATCACAGTTGGGATTCTTTGCTGCCCTACAGAACTCACAGCCCAGGGGAAAGAGCTAACATAGCTCTAAATTACCATATTTATTCAACTATAAGATGTCCCTGATTATAAGACAGGAGCAGGCAAAATGTGGTCTGGGGGCCGGATGTGGCCCACCAGGCCATTCTATCTGGCCTGCAGGGCCCCTAAAAAAATTAGAAAATTAATATTTATCTGCCCCTGGCTGCCTATCATGCAGCCCTCGATGGCTTGCCAAAACTCAGTAAGCAGCCCCCTGACCAAAATAATTGCCCCATCCTGTTATAAGATGACCCCCAATAATTAGATTATGTATAGGGAAAATGTATACATTTGTCATAATTTTTTTAGGTATAGAATCTAATTATTGGAGGCTTGCTTTGAATTTGTCTTCCTACTACTACTATAGCAGGGAAATAAATCTGGGTGGGGGTCAGGTAACCCCTTTGTTCTCTGCTTTCTCCCAACCTCTTCACCCTGCAGCCCCTTATTGTCAGACCCTGCCCTGTCTGAGAACATGAAAGCGAGGAGCAAATTTGAAAACACTGCCCTTAAAATAAACATAGCTCTAGTAATATGCATATAGTATCCACAGTCTTAGCGGCCACCATCCAGAACTGATGCAAGCTACATTTTTTAAACTTCTGCAAATTTTAGCACAAGTACTCCTTAAACACAGTTTTAAGTAGCACTTTGGCTCCTACATATATATAGTACAAACTATACTTAAAAAAACCCCAATTTTTTGTAGATCCAAATCAATTCCAAATTAAATTCCAAATTTTGACTCAGCAGAACTCAATAATTCAAGTCTGTATAGCACTACTGCTGGCAAGTATCATAGTTGCATAGTTGGTAGGGTTGGAAGGGACCTGAGCAGATCATCAAATCTGACCCCCTGCCATGGCAGGAAAGGATGCTGGGGTCAAACGACCCTGGCAAGGTGTCTATCTAGCCACCTTTTGAAGACCCCCTGGGTAGGAGCAAGCACTACTTCCCTTGGAAGTTGGTTCCAGATCCTAGTCGCCCTGACTGTGAAGTAGTGCCTCCTGATGTCTAGCCTGAATATACTCTCTGTCAATTTATGGCCATTATTTCTTGTTACTCCCAGTAGTGTTCAGGGGGAGCAGGGACTCTCCCACTGCCTGCTGTTCTCCCTTGGCCAGTTTATAGATGGCCACCAAATCCCTTTTCAGCCTTCTCTTGTGGAGGCTGAACAGGTTCAGGTCTCATAGCCTCTCCTCGTAGGGCCTGCCCTGCTGCCTCCTGGTCGTGTGAGTGGACCTCCTCTGGACCCTCTTGATGTTGTCCACATCCCTCCTGAAGTGCGGTGCCCAGAACTGGACGCAGTACTCCAACTGTGGCCTGACCAATGTCATATAGAGGGGGAGGATCACCTCCTTGGACCTGGTCATGATGTGTCTGTGGATGTATGATAAGGTGAGGTTAGCCTTCATGACTGTGTCCCCACATTGGCGGCCCATGTTCATCCTGGAGTCTGTAATGACTCCAAGATCCTTTTCTGCCTCCGTGCTGACAAGAAGGAAGTTCCCAAGACTAAGTATGCTGTTGGTTCTTTCTCCCTAGGTGCAGTACCTTGCACTTGTCAGTGTTGAAGCCCACATCTTATTCTGATCCACCCACACCTGGAACCTGTCCAGATCCAATTCCAGCCTATCCCTCCCTTTTAGCATGCCCACTTCTCCCCACATCTTAGTGTCATCTGTGAATTTGAACAAGGTGCTTTTCACCCCCTCATCCAAGTTGCTGGTTGAAGATGTTGAGCAGTGCAGACCTGAGGACTGAGCCCTGTGGGACCCCACTGCCCACATCCCTCCAGGTCAAAAATGACCTGTCCACCACCACTCTCTGGGTGCGGCCCTCCAGCCAATTGGTGACCTAGCTTACTGTGTAGGCATTGATACCACAATCTCCTAATTCTCTAATGAAAATGGGGTGAGACCTACCAGACTTAAATCTGGGGCTTCAGGTACTCCCAAATCCATGGCAGGCATCCTATGTGCAAATCCCAAGCCCAGAGACCTTGGAGTTTAGATGTCCCCTAGTCTTGCTTTCCTCTAACCAAAAGGCAGAAGGAGAAAACTAGGGGTAAAGTCTGAAAATACTTCCCCATCACAACAGATTGCATAGCTGAGCTCCTTGCATTTGGAGGCGTTTTTAGGCTGTTGAAGGGGATCAACCTGCCTGCAGTGCAAGGGACAGGCCTACACCTTCTAACTACACTTGAGTCCGTTCAAGGCTGGAAAGATGCTGGTCATGGTATCTCTTTTTTTTTTAATTACATTTTGTGTCTCCAGCCAAATTAGCCAAATCTGTTCCAAATTCCATCAACTAAGCAGAACTCAGTCTTTCAAGTCTATGTGGTGCTGCCACTGGCAAGTTTCTTCCCTCCCAGACTCTTCAGCCTGGTGCCTTAGATACTCCTAAGTTGCTACTACCAGCAAGTATCTTACCTCCTAGACTCTTCATTTTGGGTCTTTGGTTACTCCCAAATCCATGTCAGGCACCCTATATACAGGCCCAAGATGAGAGGTCTTGGGGTTTGGATGCCTCTGAGTCTCACTTGCCCTTCACCAACAGGCAAAGGGAGCAAGCTGGGGAGAAATCCCCCACCTCCATAAAATAAGCATGTGGCTGATATCCTCCCATTAGAAGACTATAGCGCACTCTTATAGGGGGGCCTGCCTGTAGTGCATTGGACAGGTCTCCACCTTTCACTACCCAATGCCATTCAAGGCGATCTGGCTTCTGTGAGGAGCCATCTTCATGGTTTCTCCCCTGCCGGGTAAACTATATATGATATTAGTTCAAAACTAAAAGGCTCAGAATGTACCATGTAGTTCACTGGACTGGACCGTACCAGAGACAACAGCATTTCAAGCCTTGGTGACCCCATAGCTCAGCACTGTTCAGTATGCATGTACTCCAGATAACCCCTACAAAGGATCCATGTGCTAATTAGCCTTCTATTCATGGCTGGAACTGGGTGTTTTTTCACGAGTCCTAGGAACCTCAACAAAAATTATATGCAGATGAGGCACAAGTTGGTGTGTCTCCATCTCATGGAAGGTGGAGCCACACTAATCATATGTGACAGGTTCAGAGATGGGTGCCAGAGGAGCAGCAGGAGGATTCCAGCTACATCACTGATGAGGGAGACAGAATAATCAGAGCCAAGAAGATGGGCCTGGACAGATCCTCCAGGTTGCTGAAGCAGCTTGTCAGTGACCATGGTCTGGGGGATGCAAGCACAGGAGCCCAGGGCCCTGGGGAGAACTTCATTTGGGTAGACCTTATTGGGCAAACAAAATTGGGCATAGACTTTGCTTTCCTCCCTGAGGGGTGATAAGCAGTGAAAGCTAAATCCATACCCATCTGCTTCTTGGACCATTGCTTCCTAACAGTAAAGGTAGAGATAGGAGGTGTTGGGGCCACAAGGCAGTGTGTCACTTGGCCTTTTTGATAGTTTGAACCTGCTCAGAGTACCCGGAAGCTGGAAGGTTTTGGAGTTGCTGAACTCATCGTCTCTGAGGGGGGTTGATCTACTTTTAAGGTATAAGCATGCCTGGTAAAGCCTCAGTTAAGGCAGGAAAGCCTCTGAGGTAAATTAAAATTGTTACTTTTAAGTGAAAGTTAGATGTCATGTGCACATTAGCATGCTGGGTGAAAGAGACATGTGTTATGTTTGTGTGCACAACAGGCTGATTGGTTGGGCAACCAACCAACAGGTGCCAGTCACCTTTGTGGATAAAAAAGGCCAGATCAGGTGGATCTGAGCTGTCTGATCTGTGCTTTCTGTGTGTGTGGGGCTGATAGGTGAAGACAGGTGAATGAGTCAGCTCAGTCTCTTCCCTGAAGAGGTCAGTCTTTTCCCTGATTCCTGTGTGTTTGCAGCAGCGGGAGGCTTGACGGTGAGAGACTGATGGAGAGTCATACAAGTCTGGAATGTGGACACAGGCAGAGCGAGGGTCCAGGCGACTGATCCCATCTGTGAGCTGCATGGTCCAGAGTGCATATCACATACACAAGATGAGGGGTCTGGGGACCAAAAGCCTTGTGGAGTGAGTGAGCAGTGTGTATAAATGCTGTGGAGAGAAAGGGTGAGAGCAGGATTGCTAGTGGCTTCCTGTTGGATTGTTTTGTTGATATTGTTGCCTGTCTGCTTTGTTGTTATATTGCTATCAAGTATATTGATACATATATAGTATTGTATAGTATAGTATTTGAATAATTTGCATATCTGATTAATTCCACAGTGATTGATTAATGAATTAAAGAAACATGCAGATTATTCCAATTAAGCCCAGTCCACCCAGGGATGCCAATTGTTAATTACAGATATGCAAATTAGCTAATTAATCTAATTAACTAATCAACATGGCCATTCCATAAATGAAAGGGGTGGGGACTTATTCTTACCAGCTCTAGGTAGACAGCCTGACCCTAAGCTGATGGCATAATAATACAACACAAATAGGAGGGGTAATGATATATATATATATATTATTTAACAAGCATCAACACTCAACACTAACAACAATACTATATACATATCAAATATACGCAAAAGCACTATAACAGCAAAGGAGGCCAGCAACAATATCAAAAAAGGAATCCAACAGTGAGGGTGCTAGCAAGCAATCGTGCTCTCTCCCTCTCTCTCCACAGCACTCACACATGCTGTTCACTCATGTCACCCACTTACTCCACAAGACTGTTGGCCCCCTGGACCCTCACCTTGTTATCTGATACACACTGTGGACCATGCAGCTCACAGACAGGACCAGTCCTCCGGGCCCTCACTCAGCCTGTGTCCATGCTCCAGACTCATATGACTCTGTCAGTCTGTCACTGTCAAGACTCACACTGCTCCAAACACATGGATCAGGGAAGAGGTTGACCTCAGGGGATATACTGCCTTGTCTACCCAACAGGGGCAACCTGAGAGGAGCAGAGGGGTATGAAAGCTAAATATGAGCCTGTTGGAAGTCAAAAAGACCCAGCAGGACTTCAAGCAGTGCTATATAGGATGGAGGACCTTCAGAGCTGGGTACTGGAACCACATGGCGTGGTGGGTCAGCATTAAGGAGAAAGCAAGGCATGAACACCATGTGTCCCCAGAGGCTGGGGGGGCATGGCGACTGCCCACAAGTCAGCAGGGGTGTGTCAGCGGTGAGCGGGAAGCTCTTGCAGGTGGCTGCCACAGTGTTGGCAGTGAGGGTGGGAGGGTGGGGTTGGTGAGCACCGACCAGTGATTAGTGACCACCTGCAGACACTGCTGGCAGTGTTGCCAGTGAGGAGACAGGGGGATTGGTGAGCGGCAACTATGGCAATCTTGGGGGGGCATGAGCACCTGCATGCACTCCCTATGCATCGCCAATGGAACGAGGGCTATCTTGCATCAGGCTGGTAGAAAGTGAGTCTGGAGACAGAGGAGGCACCACAAATGCTTAAACTGCAAGTTACAGAGCCTGCACAGGCAGGCATCTGTGATTTGGGACATGAAAGAGGCTATGCAGAAGGTTAAAGCCCAGATCGGGGCTTGATACAGGGAACAGGCTAGGAAGACCTTCCCAGCCCAGGTCCCTTGAGTGGAGAAGAGGGAGCAGCGGTCTGATTAATTTAGCAAGTTAAAGAGGAATGAGAGGGAGGCCATGACCAACTTGGTAGACACAGTGGGTGTGGAGTACTGGTCAAATGAAGGGATGCTGGAGATGGTGGCAGCCTTATACTAGGAAATCTACACTGTATACCCAGAGGACCCAGATACCTGCAGGAATGCCTACAGGAACTCACCTGGATCCTCAGGGAAGGCAAGAATCAGTGGAGGAGTGAACACTGGAGTAGATCAACAATATCCTTCACAGTTTCAAGAACCGTAAGACTCCTGGGACGGATGGTCTATCCAAGCAGTTTTATGTGATGTTCTGGGACCAGGAGGTCTGTGACCTGTGGGAGGTGTATGAAGAGTGGATGCAGGAGGGCCACCTGGGGAAGGAATGGAGCGGGACCTCATAAACCTTCTTTACAAGAGAGAGAGGAGAAATTTGAAAAAAATGGTGACATATAACACTCCTGAACGTTGACTACAGACTGATGGCCGAAGTCTTGGCTGAGTACTTTAAGTTTGTTATAGGTGTAGTGATCCATGAGGACCAGTTGTGTACAGTGCTGGGATGATGGATCCATAGAGCCCTGCTGTAGCTGTGAGATGCACTGTGGTACCAATGGGAGAGGGGACTGGACATCGCTGTGCTGAGCCTGTACCTAGAGAAGGCTTTTGATAGCTTGTCCCAGTGATTCCTCCTTGAGATGCTGAAGAAGATGGGGTCCCCCCAACCTTCCTCACCTTGATAAAAATGCTGTACACTGATGTCAGCAGCAAGGAGCTGGTGAACAGGTTCCTGACTGCCCTGATCGTGGTGGAGTTGGGTTTCTGCCAGGGTTGACTGCTCTCCCCAGTCCTTTTCATCTGTGTGATGGAATTGCTAGCCCAGCAGGTGAGACCCTGGGATCCTTAAAGTGGAGATCCCTGGGGGCAGCAGGGAAGAGATGAGAATTCTGGCCTACATGGATAATCTCAATGTCCTATATAGAGAAAAGTGGTCAGTGAAAAAAGTGCTGCAATATGCCCAGGCGTATGGAATGGCAGCAGGGGCCAAGCTAAACATGGCCAAAAATACCTGCCTGACATTGGGCAAACTTGGAGACCTATCTATCCTAGGGATTTTCATCCCCCTGAGGAAGTAAAGATCCTTGGGTTGGTTTTCAACTTGGAGCGGAAAGGACAGAAAACGTGGTGAAAAAGTGAGACCTCAGTCAGACAGAAACTGGGATTGTGGAACTTGTCCTCCTGTCAATGTGTTGCTACTGGTGCATCTGTACATTGCACTGGTGTTCCCCTCCTCTAAGCAAATCATCTATAGAATCCAAAGGGCTATGTGCATCTTGTTCTGAGGCATCAGATGGAAAATGGTTGTGAGGACTGAGCTGTATAAAACAAAAAGGACCAGAAGCCAAGGAATACCAGATGTCCGTCTGTTTCTCTGGGCCAAGTATATGAGCCAGATCTGCAACCTGGCAGCTGGGGCAGACTCCAAAATAGCATAGTTCATAAAATATTATGCAGGGCATCTGCTATGATGCTGGGGGTTATGCACACCACCAACCATGTGTCCGGACCTAGGAGCTGCCGTGGTTCTACAAGGTCCTAAGGCAGTTCTGTAGCAGATAAAAACTAAAAAAAGAATGCCTGACAACCCTGAAAAACTACCCTAAGATATAGGAGGTGGTAAGAGCAAGGGACAGAATGTCGACCATAAGTGTGCTCCCTGGTTTTGGCAGCAAGATTGTGTGGGAGTAAGTCTTCCACGTAGGCAGATTTATGTATGGGCCAGCTGAGCACAAGCCCAGGGCCCCTACCAATTCAGTGCCCCAAGATCCTCATCATCAGGGAAGCAAAAGCAGGATTTTACATTTGGTGTGTTTTTGACTCCCAGCAGGGAGACAAAATATTTCCTCTACAGGTAGCCAGTGATGCTGAGGGGACCTTGGGGGTTGTAGCCCCTCAAAATTCATCTTAGCCCCCTGTAGCCACCCCTCCTAGTGCCACCACCTGCCTGCTCAGGTGTGGTGTGGTGCTCCTGGCCTGACCCAGCCTGGCTCCATGCATGTGTGCGGCTACGCAAACACAGCTGGGCAACAGCACCCACCACTCAGTGCAACAGGGGCCGGGTGAGACTTAGACGGTGCCATGAGTGGCTCATGGGGGGAGTAGGAGAGGCCTGCCTCATAGGGATCAAGAGTCGGGGAGGGGAGAGGTCTGTGAGGGGGGAAGTGTGTAGTTGGATGTGGGTCTGTGTGTGTATGTGCACATCTGCTTGTGTCTGTGTGCATCTGTGTATGTGCATACATCTGTGTGTGCATGCACATGCCTATGTGTCTGCATGCGTCTCTGTGTATGGGTGAGTATGTGTGTGTGTGCATCTGCATGTCCATCTCTGTGTGCATGCATGAGTGTGTGTCTTTGCATGTGCATGCATATGTGTGTGTGTGCCTACATGTGTGTGTGCGTGTGCATATGCATATGTGTGTGTTCATTGCAGGAAGAGTGTGTTTGTGTCTGTGTATCCATGTGCAGAGTGAGTAGAGTGCATCTGTGTGCATGTGTTTCTGTGTGTGTGCGCGTACATCTGCTTGTGTCTGTGTTTGTGCATCTGTGTGTGTGTTTGTGTATGCTTGTGTGTCTCTGTGTCCATGAGTATCTGTTTGCATACACGAGTGCATGTGTGTGCATCTCTGCATGTATGTGTGCATCAATGTGCACGTGTCTGTTTGCATGCATGCGCATGTATGTGTGTGTGCATGTGAGTGCATGTGTGGGTGTGTGCATGCATTTGTGTGTTTATTGCAGGCAGTATGTATTGCAGGCAGTATGTATTTGTGTCTATGTGTCCATGTACAGAGAATGAGTGAGGGGAGTGTGCACCCATCTGTGTCTGTGTGCATGTTTGTGCTTATGTGCGTGTGTGTGTTTGCCTGTGTTCATGGCAGGGAGAATGTGTTTGTGTTCGTATGTCCATGTGCAGAATGTGAGTGAGAGTAGAGCATGTGCCCATCTGTGTACACTCCTATGTGTGTGTGTCTGTGGGTGTGTGTTTGGCCAAAATGCAGGTGTGGGGAGCAGGGAGAAGAGGTGGGCATGTGTCCCACCACCCCCAGCCCAGTGGGGTCCACTCAACCTCTCCCACCAGCACCAGGGGAGAAAGTGTCCCCTCCAACCCCAACTGCAACCCCCCTCTCCCATCAGGACAGGGGGCCTGCAATTTTGTGTTCACCCAAGGCCCCAGTACACCTTAATCCACCTCTGGTCTTCCGCAAGGACCTGCGGAAGGAAAAGAGGGATTTCAACTGGCAGGTAGCCCACCAGGCACTCTCTGTGTGTGTACTGGCAAACAGAGAGGGGCAGAAAGGTCCACCAAACTGCCCCAGATATACCTGCTAGTGGAAGGCAGAAACAATTGACCACCTCCTGCGGTGTTGCCCATACACAAAGGAGGCATGGAGGAGAGTAATCTTACTTTTTATGATAGTGACAGGTGGAGACCCTGACAAGAGAGAGAGAGAGAGAGCACTGTTTGGGCACTTGACTAAGCAGCAGGGGACCCCAATAACCTGCTTTGACCAGTTCAACTCCTGCTTCATGTGTGCCCTGTGGAAGACCAGGAACTTGTTCCTGTACAGGCACAGGAGGTAGAGGGATGAAGGTGGTTTGATGTGATTGTAAAGCGTAAAGGAGACAGCAACAGGCATGTGGGGATGGGTATTATAAGGGGAAGTTGGTGGTATGCATGTTAGAGACTGTCAAGTGAACCAGACCAGTCACAAGACAGGGCTATTAATGTAGTAATTAAAGTAGTAGAAATATATTTCCCCCCCTCAAAAAAAAATCCTGTTCTTATCAGTGAGTTGCACTAACCTATCTTTGTGGTAGATTCCCATCAATTTTGTGGCAAAATGTGGGACTGCTTTCATGCTTTTCCCCCTGGGCTTTTGGCTACGAGCAAGCAAGACTACGGCACTTGAACTTTAAGACTCCCAGGCCTGGGGCCACCCCGCAAAAAAAACGTCAGCATGTTTGCCAATATGGTCCATGTGTTTTATAGTCATGCTCAGTATTGGCTGCATTTAATTGGCTTCGTAGTTGGTTTTCATTATTGAGCATATGCTGTTTCTACCAGCAGTTTAATAATAGACAATGTACTGAGGTAATGATAGACAATGTAATGAGATAACGAGCGTCCCCCCCTGCTGATTGGGGTAAAAAAAGTACTCAGTACCTTTGCACTCTCCCAATCTGGAGTTGCTGGGAGATGACAGAGGCTCCTGGAGCAACTTGTACAACCCTGGAGAACTGTGTTAGGACTGCTTCCCTGGATAGTCTGCTGCTGAAGCTCTATGCCACATTCTGTCCTTATTTGTGGCAGGACTTGCAAAGGGAAGCCTAGGCCAGCAGCCCAGTTTCTGGGTTCAACACTAAGTGCACCGGGGGGATCCTCTGGATGGAATGCTGCTTCGGCCCCCTTACTAGGGTAAACTGGCTGAGGGAGGGGTCAGGATCTGACTCTGGAATAGTGTTGTTAGTGTAGAACCCACACACTAATGCAAAG
The DNA here is from genome assembly GCA_030014935.1 of Caiman crocodilus. Classification (NCBI taxonomy): domain Eukaryota; kingdom Metazoa; phylum Chordata; order Crocodylia; family Alligatoridae; genus Caiman; species Caiman crocodilus. Next base: position 94,432,939 of record JAGPOW010001296.1, read on the forward strand.
CAAACTGAAGATGGAGACAGGTTTTTGGGGATGTGAAACAGATACAACAGAGAACAAGTAAATAGGACCTGTAATAAGGAAGGAAAAGGAGTGCAAAATTATTTTTCCAAATTGTTGAAAGTTTGGGCACACAAAGAAAGAATGGTTAAAAAAAAGGCTAAAGAGTAATTGAAAGGGAAGAGGAGGAAAAAGAAATAGAATGAGACAGGCACCAGCTAGTGGTAATTGGAGATGTAAAGAGAGAGAGCTAGAAGAAAATTTCCTAGTTAATGGCTAGCAGAGCTTATAAAAAACTTAAGATGTCACAGATTCCCCATGTCACCTGGATTAATACATTCAGTATCTTGGATTTTGAATTCACTGCATGAAATCTTGGCTCATTGTAGTCAGTGGAAATTTTGCCAATGCAGCCAAGATTGTATCCTCTCTCTGTGATGTGGGTAAAAAATTCTTTTTGATCTTACAAAGGTGTAGCTACAGATTCATACATGCAGGACAAACACACAAATACACATGATGTAACGCACTGGTTAACTCCCTAGGAAATCCTATAAATAAATATGATAAAATTCATTTAACTCTACAAGCAAAATCCATTTATTCTTGCTAATGCCCAAGGTTTATGTTTATAGGATTATAAGAAAATAGGGCAGAAAGGGACTTCATGAGGTCATCTAGTCCAACCCCCTGTTCAAGGCAGGATCATCCCTAACTACACAATCCCAGTAAAGTATTTGTCTAAACTCCACTTGAACATTTCCAAGGATGGAGATTTCACAATGTAAGTAGCCTATTCCAATGCTTAAAAACTCTTAGAATCAGAGAGTTCTTCCTAATCTCCAACCTAAATTTCCACTGCTGCAGCTGAGGCCATTGTACCTAGTCCTGTCCACTATAGGCACAGAAAAAAAGGCTATCTCAATCTTCTTTATAATCTCCCTTTAGGTTTTTGAAGCTTGTTATTGAATTTGAATTCTCTAGACTAAATAACCCTAGTTCTTTTAGCCTTTCCTCATAAATCATGCTTTTCAGACCTCTAATAATTTTTGTTCCTCTGCATTGGATTCTTTCCAATCTGTCCACTTCTTTCCTGAAGTGTGGGACTCAAAAATGGTTGTATTTTAACAAGTTATTTTAGCTGTGGAATGTAATTTTGCATATTAGCTTATCATGACAATAAACGGGGTCTCAACAAAACTGATAAAAATGGAATGAAAATTTGGATTATTTCAACGCCAAAATAAAAAGTGGTGTCAAAGCCATGAATTGTAGAGAAGGGCACATTTAACGACCCTGCTTGCAGTCAGTTCCAACCAAGTCTTGCTCGTCTCCTGTTTTATTGGTAAAAACAGTTTAAGTTTCACTTTGCACTAAATAATCAGCTGCTGTTATTAAAGGCACCCTAATTTCAGAAAATAACTGTTATTTTCTTTGTGTTTCACAGATTACACAAACTCTTAAATGCAAATTTATCCAAGTTCTTGTCACCAGTCTGAAAATTCATGCAGTGAGAAGTACCGCTTGCCATGTGTAAACTGTGAAATGTATTTGTAAATACATATAATTAAAATCTGCATTTCTCACACCACTGTTTCTAGTGACCACAATTATAAAAATCTGAGACCCATTGGGCACATATACAAGTGCAAATTAATGTGATGCAATAAACTGTGGCACAGTTCACGGCACAATTTTTTGCTCCCAGGCTCAGTGTTTACACATGTGACTGGGACTGCAGCACACTGAGTCGATGCACTGCACCCCTTGCTGCCAGGGGAGCTGGGGGAGTCAACCTACTAGCCCAGGGCTGCTCCCTACCAGCTCAATGTGCTGTGAAGGGGCTGGCTGGGGTATGAGGGTGCTACAGCAAAGGACTAGCTGGCAGGCAGGCCCCTGCACTGTAGTACCCTCACGCCTCAGCCAGCCCTGGTCACCGTGTACGGGAGGGTTGCGGTGAAGTAAATAACTGCAGTAGGATAATATTTGTGTCTGGCAGTACTAACCTATGGGGGAATTAATTGGTTTACTCTGGACTAATAGCTCTGCATGGGTAGACAGAGATGCTTTGCTGTGGAGGTAATTAGGCAACCCTGCAGTAAGCATCTCTTGTGGATGCCCCCACAGAGTAGGAGAGCTCTAAGTATTATGTTTGTATCTTAAGTTTACTTAATAATATAGTAGTCTATTGTCTGATCCAAACGTCACTGAAGTTGATGAAAAGACTTCCACTTATTACAGTAAACCATTGATTAAGTTTGCATAATGCTATAAATATACTGGTTGTCTAGTATTTAATAAACATAAGTGAGGAAACTGAGGCACAGAGCTATGTAGTGACTGACTTGCTGAAAGGTGTATGCTAAATTATTGGTAAAGTTAGGAAGGAGCACCAATTTTCTGATTCCTACTTTTGCAATGCACTGCCTCAAACTTCTTACAAAGCGACTTGAAGAAGCTTGGTCACATTATGTTGTGATATGTGGTAATGTCCTCAGCTCTGATATTTCTCAGCATGATAGAAGCCACCAGCTGTAGCTCTAAATAGTTATATATATTCATGTTTTCCAAAAGGTGTGTAAATCTTACATATGTCAATTAGTGTTCTGGTGAAATGATAGGTTGCATTGTGATAGGTGTAGTGATCACCAGCTTCAATAAGGAGTCAAACATGAATGAAAAGAACAACTTTTATTGTAGAACAGTAAGCAAGCTTCTGCTAGAGACTCTTTGTCACCCTAACTAAGGGACCAGCTCCCAGTTCCCAACTCTTCTAATTTAGGGAGTGTCTTTAAATTATAACCTTTATCACAGTGTGGTGTCACAAACTCATAGAAAATTAGGGTTGGAAGGGACTTCAGGAGGTCATCTAGTGCAGCCCCCTACTCAAAGCAGGACAGTCCCCAACTAGATCATTCCAGTCAGAGTTTGGTCAAGCTGGGCCTTTAAAACATCCAAGGATAGAGATTCTACCACCTCTCTGGGCAATCCATTCCAGTGCTTCACCACTGTCCTCGTGAGAAATTTTTTTCCTAATATCCCTTGCTGCAACTTGAAACTATTGCTTCTTATTCTGTCATCTGTCACCACTAAGAACAGTTTAGCTCCATCCTCTTCCAAACCCCACTTCAAGTAGTTAAAGGCTGCTATCAAATCTCCCTTCAGTTTTCTCTTCTGCGGACTAAATAAGCTGAGTTCCTTCAGCCTCTCCTTATAAATCATGTGCACCAGTTCCTAACCATTTCTGTTGCCTTTTGATGGACTATCTCCAACTTGTTCACATCCTTTGCTTAGTGGGGGGCCCTACAGACAAGGAGGGTCCAGGAGGTGACATTGGAGAGTAAGTCTATCAACCATCAAGTGGTTCTCTTAAAGGCTGGTGCATGGCTGGGGTGTAGAGGAGGTGGAGCCCCAAGAATACCTGCAAAGAAGTGCGACCAACCTGAGAGGAGCTACAGGAGGAAGCCCCATCACTGAAAGGAAGACCCAAGTTGTGGCAGGTGAGTTTTGGGGCTTCCCTCAGGGACAACGTGAGCCCTCGCCAAGACTGCAGGAACAAACTGTGCGGCCAACCCTAGGCGCATGCTCCAAGGCAGCAAGGGAATGCCTATACAAGACCAGTCAAGAAAATACAGGTGCCTGGACTTGTGTGCATCAGTATACATCAGTAGTCTTCAGCTTTTTAAAGTGAGAGATCACATTTGGCATTTAAAAGCAACCCAAGACCTACTGTGCACCACTGTCACCTCCCCGCTCCGCTGCCCAGCAGGTAAGTCTGTAGGGCAAGAATGGGGGGAAGACAGATCGAGGCAGAGGGAAAAAAAAATATTTGAGGGTGTGCCTCCCCAGCAGGTAAGTCCCACTTGGCCAGGGTCCCACTCAATTTACCCCTGCTTCTGCGGCACTGTCCCTCACCACAGGGGCTTTGATCTAGCCCACGCCCCTTCCCTCCCCCATGGACTGATCTGCTGGGCTAGAGTGTGCACGTGCATGCACACGGATGCTTGGCCTCCCATCCCAGCTTCGGATTGACTCTAAGGGGCTCCAAGATCTATCAGTGGATTGAGATCCACTGGTATACACAGAAAGGTAATGTTAACTTTAAAAATGGAGTTTCTTAAGATAGGTGTACATTTTTATTTAACTATTTTTCCTGTCAAACAATTGGATTCTTTTACTCATTGACTGTGACATTGATTGAATCAGCTACTAAAATAGATTAGTTGAAATCCACATGCATATTTGTCCTAATTAAGAATGTTTACCAGGATAGAGAGGAGGTCTTCTTTAAATAGTGGTTGACAGTATGTTACCAAGTTTGAGACTGACTTCATTTGAGCACTTGTATTCTAATGTTTTTGATCCTAAATTGCAAATTGTTGACTATCTGTCCACACTGTAAAATGCACAGTATAACACTGCCTTGGAAGTATACAATAAATGGTGCTAATTACTTATATTCACAGACACTAGGAACTCCTTTTGCCAATATCTGACATGTTCTAAAAGTGTCAAGTGCTGAGGTATACAAAATTTATTCTGACTCTTTTATGACTTGCACTACAAATAAAGGCAAGTCATGCTTTTCCTTTACTAGCAGCAGCCTTTAGTAATGCAGCCTCTTATTTATACAAAGTGAGGGCAATTAAAAAAAATATATCCTATTGAATTGCGTATTTTAGAACACTTGAGTTTGCACAGATACCTTTGGCTATTGCTTCCCTTATGGACTGACCTTTTTCACTGTCCTCCTCCATGGGTGACTCTTCAGCATTTTGGATGGATTGCATATGAATGATACATGCATCAAGGATGCCACAGAGGAGGAAGTTACAGAGGTCACAGTAGGAAGTGACTGGAGTGTGGACATCTGTTTAATAGTAGGAATGGAGAGGAAAGGCATATGTTTTCAAGATAAGAAGAACTACGGGTGTTTATAAACATGCTCTGGGAGGTGGGGGTGCTTTAATTAGCGCACCTCTGAGAGCCATACTAATTAACAGCGCCTGGAGTGTCAGATGTATCAGCATCTCTGCACTGAAAAATGGCATTGAGGTATTTTGAACTAAAGCTCATCAGATCAGCAAAATCTGTGGGTATCTTTGGTAAAATGAGAAATCAATGTTTGCCTCCAGCTAAAGGTAAAATCCGCAATTTACTTCATTTTTCCATGGGAGATGGAAAACTCTTACCAGGGATCCTGGTTTTCTCTGATAAAAAGTAGCAAATTCTTTATTAAGAAATTGTAAATTCTCTGATAAAACCCCCAAAGTCTGCGATTTAAATGAAATGCCACTCAGCTAGATAGCTAGATGTGGCAGTGCATCTTTGGTGCCTGCCACTTTAAGGACTGGAGCAGGAAGCAGCCCGATGGCTGATGAGGATGGCCATTTTCAAACACAGTCCAGCCATATAAAGCCAGTAGCAACATCAGCTGGCTGAGCTACTGCTCATGAAACTTCTGGAGGTAAAAGTAGAAGCTAGGGGGAGTGTTTGAAGGCTCCAGGTCCTGTGTAAGACCTAAAACTGCACCCTGCTGGGAACAGGTGGCTTGATGGGGCTGCTGGTGGCATGGGAGCCCCCAGGAAATGCCAAGCCAGTTACCTCTCCACTGAAAGGTAAGTATGGGGCACCACCTAACCCCAGCCCCACATCCCTGGTGGAACTGAGATCATACAGGCGAAGCTCAGGCTTAAGAGCTCAGAGGCATAGCCTAAGCTGGAGGAGGGACCTGGGGCTTGCCAATCCCACAGCAGTGAGGAGCACAACTCCATGCTGCCATTCCTGCTGCTGCTGAGCATACAGGGGACACCTCACCAGGGCAGTGTGGGGCAAGGAGGTTCCTTGTCTGGATACACTCTGCCCCACCACACTGGGTCCCACCTGCTGGGCTGCAGAGGCCCTGGGGGGAGGGCAGCAGGGTAGGAAGCCTCTGCCACAGCAGGCAGCCAGCACTTGCCCTTGCCCTGCACACAGATCTGGGGGGCATGGGTCCCCCTGTCTCCTGGGAGTGCATGCAGTGATGGGGAGCCAGCCCCACCCCCTACCTCCCTGGATAAGTCACCTGCAGCTCCGTCACCCTCCCTGCTGGGGCTCTGTGGCCATGCATTCTGGCTCTGGGCCCCAAGCCCCAGGTACTGCCTGGCTGGGCAGCAGCTCCAGCCCCAGCTCTGCCCAACTCCCTTCCTTCCTTCCTTCCTCCCTCCCTCTGGGGGCCCTATTCCCCCGTTCCCCCCTTGCCAGATTTACCCAGAGCTACTTTCCTGGAATCCTGACAACCATGTGCATATACATGCACATGGCATCCCCTGCCTGACCACCCTTCTCCCACTCCCCACAGCCCCTTGCAGGCTGGACCTCTGACAGCCTGCAGACAGCTCTTTGCAAAACTGCAAAATCCAAGTGTTTCTCCATTAAAATGAAAACCCCACATTTTTCTCAAGTGAAAGGGGAAATCCGTGTGTTTTTCCTTTTTCTGTGGGAAAATCCAGATCCTTGGTAATTACCATGCTTCAGCAGACTTGATTAATCGAGCCTGATCCAATGTGCTGTAACTGCAGCACATTGGAGCAGCCTCCCTGTACATGTATAAGAGCCCTATGTGACCAAATTTAGTGTCACTGAGAAATTCAGGGAGAAGGATGACACAATAAACAATGCTTAGATTGTAAGCTTCAGAGATTGGTGTTGATAGTAGCAGTATTCCAATGAGGAAAAATGGGAAAGGGAATAAAATTTCCTGGTCTGTGTTTTGCTTTTGGTTTTGGGTTTTTTTTTGTGATGTAAGCTTTGGATAGTGACCATCTAGACTTACTGATATAGCTTGATTAAGATGTCATCTTTCCATTGTTCCTGGATTGGGCTAAATTGGGACTGAGAAACATTTTTTGGCAGAGTGCCAAAAACTACTGAAACTTCAACTTGTAAGATGTTGGCATGCCCCAGGCAGATGGCTGGGGAGTCATGGCGGGCCTGATCCTTATCATAGTAGTGCAGCCCAGGTCCATTCTCCATCATCTGCCCTGAGATACCCACGTACCCGATGCTGACAATGAGTCAGGCCAGGGCTCCATGGAACCTGGTGCAGCTGCTTGCAGTCTTCCTGCTGCCTGCAGTGAGCAGCCTATAATCTGTGGCTGGTAGCAGAAGCCTGCCCAGAGCCTGAGCCAGTTGTGATATGCCAAGCAAAATGAACATGTGCCATGTTTTGGTATGCGTGCTGGGGGTTACCAACCCCTGGACTAGATTTCACCTAACAAATACAGAGCCAAAAAACTGCATTAGCATTCCCCTGAGATATCCTGATAACTGCATTTGTTAAAATTCTTCTTTCTTATAATGAAAATATTAAGGTATTATTTAAAGTATGTTTCATGTCACAGACTCAGTTTTCTTGCACGATCACTTGTTTTTCTCTGACTACTAAAATCTTAACAGCAAATAGTTTTATTAGCAATGTATTTTTTTAAACATTTTTTTTATTTGGTGTGCAAATATAACATTCAAGAAGAAAATGTAGTTAGGAGGCCTATTAAGTAATCCCTGTGGCATTTGGTTATATTCACAAAATCTCTGTGGAATTGTAATTGCTGTGCTCTTAATCTCACATAGAAGACAAATGATAACCCCTTTGAGTCAGTTTAAGGTACTGACTTAAAGGTACAGCACGATGCATGACCCACTAACATTATTAATACTAATATCAATGAAGCTGTGAATAATTGGAAGCTTTGCACTACATGTTGTTCATCTGTTGGAGAAATCTGATACTAAGTCTTTTTTCTCTCAGTTACTACCAGGGTGACAGCTTATTCCCGGAAGTGTCGCATATATTTTTTTTCTTTTTTACATTTCTATAATACTTTATTTTAAAGTGTAGAATAATGCTGAAAACCCAAATAAAGCATATCTGTACCACTGCTACAGTTTTTTCAATTGACATTTGCAAGATAAGACCCAGTGATCACAATTCCCTGAAGATCCTGGAACTGAAGAAAGTCACATTATTTAGCCTTTATAAGCAGCTGGCTTCATGGTAAGACAAACAATAAAGGAATTAGTGCTTTTATAATTCTGTGATCAGCTGATTGAAAAAACCTAGTTAAGATGCATCTTATCTTTCTTTTCTGTACTGGGCAGAGGAATGCTTCTTAGCCCAGCGCAGCTCAATCCTGTGGGTACATTTTGGACACACGTAAACCAGATGCAGCCAGTGTCCATGCATGCATTTGTCCCCAGAACTTCTACTGGTTGGAGATACGAACAATTCAGGTTCAGATCTGTAAGCAATATAATTCAGAGTAAGGGCTTGTATTGGGGAAGTTTTCTGTTCCAGAGGAGTACCCTCGTTGTTACCAACACTGTAACTGTTCAGTGTCCTAAAGTGAATATTACACTCATCTTAACTCTGGTTTAAGGATTATACTGGATGCTGTAACTGAGAGCTTTTGGAGCAAATCTGCAGACAACATGAAACTGAGAAGGACTGCAAACACACTGGGGGACAGAAGTGAAGATCAGGAGGATCCCGACAGATTGGACATCTGCTGGAGTTAACAGCATTGTTCAATGCTGACAAATACAAGATGCTATACCTCAGGAAGAATAATAAAAAATACAAATATAAAATAGGTGACACCTGGCTGGATGCCAGCACTACAGAGAAGGAACTGGAAATCTTGGTAGATCACAGACTCAGTATGAGTCTGCAGTGTGATATAGCTGCAGAAAATGTAAATACAGGTTTAGGGTGCATTAAATGCAGGACAAAGGAGATGATGGTGCTTCTTTACTCAACACTGTTTAGGCCCCATCTAGAGTATAGTGTGCAGTTTTGGGCTCCACTTTTTTAAAAGGATGTGGAGAAGTTGGAGAAGGTCCAGAGGGGGATGACAAAAATGATAAAGGGCTTGGAAGGTCACTCATGAGGAGTGACTGGAAGATGTATTGATGTTCAGCTTGTGAAAAAAGGGCTCAAGAGAGGGCATGTCAGTGGTCTTCAAATATCTAAACTGTTGCCATAAAGAAGAGAAAAAACATCTCTTCTCTCTTGCTGCAGAGAGCAGGATGCAAGCTAATGGCTTGAAGTTGCAGCAAACTAGGTTCACATTAAAAGTCAGGCAGGACTTATTCACTGTTGGAGCAGTGATGCAGTAGAGTAGATGGCCTAGGAAAGTTGTGGAATCTCTATCACTAGAGGTGTTCAAGGAAAGGTTGGACAAGCTTTGGTCAGGGATGACCTAGAAGTAGCTATGCCTATGTTTTACTATGGATATTTCCCATGCTTCTGGACTTGTTTGCTGCCACAGGGACCTGGGAAGACATTTTCTTCCCTTCCTCCTGCTACATGTCAAGTTTTTGGTTTTTTGTTTCTTTTTTCCCCCATTCCACAGAGGCAGTTGGTGTTGGCTGCAGCCAAAATTGGGGATTTTACTTGGGCTGTGTCTTTGCTCCTGCTGGGACTTAAAGCATGAGATTTTTTGGCTAGAGGGGCTCTTGTCCCTCTGCTCAGTGTCATCCTGACTATCATATTTGGGGGCAGGAAGGAATTTCACTCCACAGTCAGATTGAAATGGACTGTGGGGGTTCAGCTCTCTTCCCTGCATCTCTTGAGCATATTTTAACAATCTTTGCAGAGGCAGGACATTGACCGCCAGTCTCCGTGCTTTACCCAAGGCATGTTAGGATGTTATTATGTCTTGTAGCGGTGTCACTGTTGACTGTATAGTTTTACCAGTAAGTTAAACAATGGACTTGTACAAGATGATAGGGATGATCCTGCCTCAGGCAGAGGATTAGTCTAGATTACCTTTTGACAGTACTAAAGCATGGCACAGTAACTGTCCATGCTGCGCCATGCACATGGTGCATGGTTAGATTTTGCCGCTATACCGCTGTGCTGTAGGCGATGTGTAGATGCACCCTGTGAGTAGTAAGTTATTTAAGAGGTAGACATTGCCGCACTTGAGTTCATGCAAAGACCTAATTTACAATGCTTAAAGGCTCAATCATGAAATGTAGGTCGTTTTCATCCACAATTTCCTGTGGGGGCAATAAGTTGTTCCATAGCACCCTGTAACTGCAAGCAGAGAATGTGATGAGCTGTGGTGCTTGAATCATGGGATGATGCACCAAAAATCTTTCACAACCGGATACAATGCCAAAGCAGATATCAGGGAGATGGCAAAAGCATGAAACTTTGCTGTTCTGCAGTGTGCTCATGCTCTAAGTTAGGTTAAACTGAGAAAAATAAATCATCACATTTGAATTCACTGAGGCTTCAATTAAATGAAAGCCTAAAGCTCCTTTGACAGTGTACAGGAGCCTTAATCTAAAAATGAGAGTTACAGGCCCCTTCATACTTCTACAGCCCTATACTGATCTCAAATTTTGTCCCAATTAAATTAAAATCTTTTAGAAGTTATTTAATGTTCTTTCTTTCTTCTTAGTAAGAATACAGTTGTCACATTCATATAAAGCAATAAGCTTTATAATTATCTTGCATATTTACCTAAAGTTTGGTCTTTCTCAACATATATTTGAAGCTAGGTATTCTCTACAGGAAGGGGGTGCTAGCAATCCTGCTCTGTACTCTTGTTTTAATTCCCTTGCTGATCAAGTATCTATTAATAACTAATGCTACTACATGTTTAAAATGCCAGGTTGTTAATATCTATGACTATTGACTACTTGCTAAAAATGTCCAAAATTATCTCATCATCTTAAAAATCTTAATTTTATCTTCATGGATCTTAGGACCCATTATTTTTGTCCTTTTCTTCAAGTCACTGTAAAAGAGGTAGGAAATAGTCTGTGTGCTCTTGACCTTTTTATTCATTTATTTTATTAGTCAATGTAGAAACCTCTTAGTTTATAATGGTCCTGTTCATATCTCTCAATTATTCTCCCCTAAATCATTAGTCTTTGGGTTTCCTGTCTTAGTAGAGTAAAATATTTTTAAGTACTCATTTACATACTTATCTATTTCCTAGTTCATCAGTACCTGACTAGATTCCTCATGTTATCTGTACCACTAGAACAAAAAAGTTTCTTGAAATCTCATGCAGGAGATGCTATATTTCCAGCCAAGTTTCTAAACCAGGGCAGTTAAAGAAAAAAATTCTGATTGAAACAAATCATTAACCAATTGCTTATGACTGCATGGTTTGATGAAAACAGCCATACAGCTAGTAACTGTAATTTTTCCTTCTGGTTTTAGGTTGTCCTACCCAAATTTCCAGGTGTTCTGGCCTTGGATGATTAAATTCATGATCATTTTAACAATCTTATTCTTACCCTGTAAATGGAGAAAGTTTAGTTCCTTTACATAGTATATCAATTGTGTAATTAGGGAAAACCTTATTATATGAATATCTTTAATGCTGCTATCTGTACTTTTCACTTCCGACCTTCAATAAATCTACCTGTTATTTTATCCATTTTCTATATTACATCTCTTCACCAATAAAGATGTGTCACTAAAAAGACTTCATTATTGTTCTGGATAATACAATATACAGTTTGTTCCTTCTGCTAGATTGTAATAAAGATCAGTTTCTTTTGCATTTGTGCTAATAGTTTGGTAAAAAATGAGAACTTATTTCCAATTATATTCCAATAATGTATTTGAGACCTGTGGACTTATCCGGCCCTTTTAAAGTTCAAGTTTTAGATTAAGGGATATGTGATGATGCCAGGAAGGCAATTCTTTAGCTTAAAAAAGAGGCCTTTAAGAGAGCTTTAAGTATGGATACAAGCTACAGACCATAGGTTAACTTTGCTCCTTTCCTGACTTGTTCAAGACATCTGAACAAAGAAAAGTCAAATCATTTATAGCCTGCAGTTCATTAAATTAAAATCAGGGGTAGATTCAGTCTAGTATAAGCCAACAAACTCACTGACCACAATCACTAATCTTTAAATTAAAATCTTTAAATTAAATATTTAATATTTTATAATTTAGATACATTCAGGTATTCTCAGATTCTAGTAATTCAGGGCAGCAAATGGGCCTATATTTGAACTCAAAGACCAAGCATTTAACAACAAAAGCAAGGACTGGGAGGCAGCTATAGTATAGTATGTGCCTCATGCTTTTGAGGAAATCTACAGTAATAAGATTAGGTTACAGAGGTGCATGTAGCCATTCATTAATTCACCATAATTATGGCACATTAAGTTTAAAAATTACGGGCACTACCTTAATGCGCCATAATCGGCACTATTGTGCATTAGCACAAACAAACGCTGTTTTGTGATGGTAATGCTCATTGGACTAGGTCTACTGTGCATTAATGCATTAGCATGGTTTTTGCCAGGCATGCCAATACACAGTAGATTTAGTCCAGATGTCTTATGTAGATGCACCCAGAGTGACTGTAAAAGCCTCATTAACAAGCCAAGGTAAATTCTTAGTTGTGAGCTTGATTTGTAGGAGGTGCTGAGAATATTAGGGGATGGGCTGAGCTCTCATCCCTGGTGAGTTGGTATATAAGGCTTATCCACATTAGAAGCATAGAGTGGGGTTTTTATTATTATTTGTAAAGCACTTTGTGTTCTTTGCACACTCTCTTTACAAATGCAAAGCCCTTTGTTCAAGCGTTTTCTGCAGTTGGTTCATCTCAGTGCATTTAGGTGTTAGATCCATTCTACAAACAATGCTGAATTACCTTTCATGCCAACTTCACAAGTTAAGTTAGTATTGTCTTATTTTACAGACTGATGCTTTGTGTTACGATTCTAGTGCTTCTCTAATAAACCTGGCCTTGCTCTAACACTGACTTCTGTGACCTTGGCAAGCCATAGAATCATAGAAGTAGGGTGGGAAAGGACCTTGTAGATCTTCAGGTCTGACCCCCTACCTGGGCAGGAAGAAAACTGGGCTCAAATAACCCCAGCCAGGTAGGCATCAAGCCGCTTCTTAAAGACCCCCAGGGTAGGACCCAGCACCACTTCCCTTGGAAGTTGGTTCCAGATCCTAGCCACCCTGACTGTGAAGTAGTTCCTATGGATGTCTAATCTAAACCTGCTCACCAATAACTTGTGGCCGTTATTCCTTGTTATCCTGGGAGGAGTGCTAGGGGAAACAAGGTCTCCCCCAAATCCTTCTGGTCCCCCCTAGTGAGTTTATAGATGGTCACCAGGTCTCCCCTCAGCCTTCTCTTGTGAAGGCTGAACAGGTTCAGGTCCCACAACCTCTTGTTGTAGGGTCTGCTCTGCTGTCCCTAGATCATGCGGGTGGCCCTCCTCTGGACCCTCTTAATGTTGTCCACATCCCTCTTGAAGTGGGGTGCCCAGAACTGGACACAGTACTCCAGCTGTGGCCT
>JAGPOW010001296.1:94446360-94458349 GCA_030014935.1 Caiman crocodilus
TGGCCCTCCTCTGGACCCTCTTAATGTTGTCCACATCCCTCTTGAAGTGGGGTGCCCAGAACTGGACACAGTACTCCAGCTGTGGCCTGACCAGTGTCACACAGAGGGGGAGGATCATCTTGTTGGCCCTACTTGAGATGCACCTGTGGATGCACGATAAGGTCCGGTTAGCCTTGCTGACCGTGACCTCGCAGTGTTGGCCCATGCTCATCTTGGAGTCAGTGATGACTCCAAGATCCCTTTTTGCCTCTGTGCTCTCAAGAAGGGAGTTTCCCATCTTATAAGTGTGCTGCCAGTTACTGCTGCCCAAGTGCAACACCTTTTTCGTTAGCCCACCCCGGCAACCTATCCAGGTCTTTCTGCAGTCTCTCCCTCCCTGCTAATGTTCCCACCTCTCCCCATATTTTGGTATCAAAAGCCATTTCACTTCTCTGTGTTACTGTTTCTCCTTTCACTTGTCTCTATAGATTGTGAGCTTTGGGGCAGAAACTGCTTTCTACCTCATATTTGTTCAGTGTCTAGCAAATGGCATCTTGATCTTGGTGCTGGCATATAGAAGTGAAGGTAATATTATTTATAATCTTTATAGAAATCAACTAAATAAAACACATTAAGTCACTTTTAATTTGAAAAAAAGGACTTGTGCTCTTTAAGATCGAAAAACTGCTCCCACACAGAAGCATGCTTCTGCATCTTTTAACCCTTCATTTTGTTCTGAAAACAGTGGCATAAGATATGAAATAGATTGTATACTTTGCAGAAACCTGTCCATATTGGGACTGAAAAGATGTTGACTTTGAAGACATTACATTTTCTAACATTTTTGCTCTTGTAACAAAAAAAATGAATAGGCCTAAGTCTGTCATGTACAGCCTTGTTGCAACAGAAAGGTGAATCATGCCCTGTTTCTATATTAACTGCCAATAATCCACCTCACAGCTGTAGATGTCAGTGCTTTATTATGGTTTATGGCTTTAATTGATGACAATACTGGATGTAGAAGTGCATTCTAGGGCACTAAAGATGGACTAGAAGTTCATATTCTTCAGGGAACTGATTAATTTTAAACTTATTTCTTTCCTCATTACTATATTTAGTGTTAGGACAAATCATTTTTATATAATTTTCTGTTCTGGTTACAATCTTAAGAGTGCCAAGGGAATGGATAAATGGATAAATGCTCTGCTATTTTCCCTTTATTATTATAATTTTTCTCACGAGATTAGGAAAAGATGGGGGGAATATAATGAGAATAAAAATGCACAGTATTGGAGCATTAAATTTTGGTGATAATTCATTCTTGTGACAGACTATAGTAAGGGCAGAATGCAGCGTAAGATATTCATTCTTCTGAAAAACTGTAGGATAGGAAAGGATAGGAAATGGAATAAAAGTAATTTACTCTTATGACAGTCCTCCTAGGGAGCAGTTTCATGTCCTTTTGGAAATGTCTTTTGTGCCAACATAGTTCTGGATATAAGTAATTATAAGTTCAGATTTATTTCTAATGGCTAGGAAACAAACCTAATTTTGGTTTGCAGGTAATGAATTTCAATTTTAAGAATCTGTTTATCATTTCTATTATTTAAATGCAAACTTATGACTAAACTGTACTTCTGCTAGACACTGAAATTGTTTCCAAGTCACTTGAAATGCAGTCTAGAAAATCTATAAGTAGTCATATTTTGACATTTTTCATACCTGGACTTACTTCCAAACTATCATGTTAACTAAATCCCTGAAAGCAATAACAATTTGATTTTAAAATTCTCTTTTGGATTAATCCCATGATACACATAGAGATGTAGAATAATGGTACTTTTTTTCAGCAACGTTAGCATGGGGGTTTGTGATTATGAAATATGTCACTTGAAATTACATGTCTGTGCAAAATTTAACTCGAATAAAAAGTTCATTTAAAAACTATTAGAACAAACAGCAGTGCTATTTTACCTCAAATTGTTATGAGTGGGTTTAACACATTTATTTAATACACCTCTCTCAAGAACTTTGCTATTTTAATGATTAATCAATAAATAGTATGCAATAATATATAACACACTTTATCCTGTATTAGATATCTTGGAGTGCTTTGCAATAACAAGTTAGATACCAGCTGTGCAATAACTGTGTAGTCAGTTGAGGCATTTATATGTTGCAATAGTTTGTATTACCTTTGCAGACAAACATTTATTTTATTGAGAGGAAGCAAGCAGACCTGGACCCTGAGCCACATTTTAGGGTAAAGCTGAGCCCACAATAGTGCAGAACTGAAGTGAGGGTGGCTTTATGCCACTTTGTCCCCTTGAGCCAGTTAAGACAGCTGGCATCCAATTTTCCTATCTTTCAAGGAGCTGTTTTGGGAATAGCTAGAGCAGTTACTCTAATAGCAAGTTGTAGTTGGACCACAAATGTCCCCAAGTCAAATGCTGTTGGACAAGTGGTGTAGGTCTATTATTCTGGTTAAAGTTATACACGGACTCAAGAAGCCAGATTCTCTGTCTTTGACTCCTTCATGCTGGCTTAGAGATCATAAAACTTGTTTCCACAGATTGTCAGCTTTCATGCTGTTTCCTGAGGTTATTTTCTGCTGTTTTTGAGAAGATGAACTTAATAATTAACTTCTATTTGGGTATTTAGCAAAGTTATGCTGAATCTCCCTTAGCTGAATATATCATTTAAAGACTCCATACCAGCTATGAAATGACTGCCCAGAGGAGTTTTTCGTCTGTTGACTCCTCTGTGAAATCCTATGAAATATGAACTTTCATTTCTACCCAGCAGACTTTTTACAATCTTTCCTCCAATGCCTGATGAAGGGTGTTTGTGTCCGAAAACTTGCAATTAAAGACATTTTTTCGGCAAAAATTCTGTTGGTCTAAAAAAAGATATACTGAGCCACAATTTCATTTAAAGACCAGCACTCCTGACAATACAGGCTCAACTGCAGTTAAGGTTCAGCACTGACTCTGACTACTTCTCCAAATGTACTTTATAAGAATGTTCACCATAGTCTCATTGGCAAAAATATCAGATTGAAAACTGGGGTTGGGAAGTTATTTTTAAAAGTTGCTTGCCCATGGCTTTTAATAAGGGTCAGCTCTTGCAGTCATTACTCAAGAATATTCCAAGTGAAATTATGGTAAAAATAAAATTCCTCAGGTACCTAAAGTTCTGCATGTGCACATGCTCAGAAGTACATCATTCCTAACAAGACAGAACAGCTGCATGACTAGCTCATCCCAATATGCTCTCAGTAGGATCTAGAGATGAGGTATTCCTTCACCTATCTCCTTAGAAGGACGGTGGATGTGTTCTCAGAGTTCATCTAGAGCAGGGGTCAGCAACCTATGCCCCACAGAACCAGTACAGCCTGCAGAGCCAGGGGGATTCTGTGGCATGTCAGTGGCAGGAGGCTTTGTCCACATATTGGGCAGAAGTGGTGGTGGCACTGCTTAGGGGAGTGGTGACTTCAGCTGTAGCTCCAGTGGTAGCTATATGGGCTGGTCTGAAAGTGATCTGTGGTCAGAACTGAGGCCCACTGAAGTAGTTCCCCCACTACAGTATACTGCTGACCTCTGATCAACAGGGTAGTTACTACTTTCTTCTTTTAAAATGCAGGCAGGAAAGAAGCCACCTCTGCCCGTTTATGCAATAGCCTAAAGGCTGTCACCCAGAATGTGGAAGACTTGAATTCAACCCTCTTCTCAACTATGGCAATTCAAATCACATCTTTCAATACTTGTAAAATTGCCATTAGCATGAGATTATAGGGAGCATGAATCTGTAGTCTAGTTGTTAGAGCATTCCTCTGGAGTAGAGAAACATGGTTTTGATCCCTCTTCCAAGGACTACTTAATGTAAAATGCACAGGGGACCAAGTACCAAAAAATCAGGTGTGGCAGTTGAAGCACTGTAGTACCTAAATCCATCGGGCCAATCAGGGGCACTAACATTAGTATGGAACAAGAGACGGAATTTTTTTTTCTTTTAAGTCTGGTCTGTGTTTCTGCATGATATAAATACAATAAATTACAATTCCTTCCTCTCTAGAAACTTCTATTACAGCACTGGTTCTCAACTTTTTTACTCAAGGCACCCCACCATAACCTTTTAGAATGTAGCAATACCCCATTTGCAAAATGAATATAAATATCTTGTAAGTATTATATTATTATGATTATTAAGGTACATAATACACTATAAAATAAAATACAAGGATAATATTCACCTCTTGAAACTACTGGTGGGGTCCAGCAGCTGTCCCAGCTCTGCCTGGCCTCATACCTTTTCTCTCAGGGCAGGCCATGGACTCCCTGCATATGGCCCCAGGTCACTGTTGGGAACAGGGATCTAGTGGGTCAAATTCTGCCCTTTGTTACCTACCCCGGGGTGATCAATCCTGAACTCCAGTCCTTGTGCCATAACAGATGCATGCTGGGGACACCCAAGGGACCCCATGCCTGCTAGGCAGCACATGCATCTGAACATAAGATATCTGGGGGACACTGAAGGGGGTCAGAGGAACAGGGGGTTGAGCAACAGGATACACAAAACCAGGAAAGGATAAGCCATGGGGGCCTCTGCCTGGGGCACAGTAGAGGGATATTGGAGGGTTGTGGGAAATGAAGGTTGAATTTGCAGGGGAGATGGTGCTGAACCTGAAGCTTGGTGGTCTCCAATTCACCTAAATTTGACCACAGAGCAGACTGGCCATTCCTTCAGGGCCTGCAGCTTCCCAATCTTGACCTGGCTGCACAGGGCTGGACCACAGTGCCCATGGAGCCTGGGCCTTATTAAGGATCAGGATCAGCTTTAGTGAAGAGCAGTGAAGGAGGAGTCCATTTTGTCTTCGTACTGTATGGAGTCAGACACACAGACACCCAACCCCAGGCTGTGGGCGGGGCTGCCCAAGCCAGGGCATTCTAGAGGAGGGGCATTCAACAACACCTTAAAAGGATCTCATGGCACCCTAGGGTGCTATGGCACCCTGGTTGAGATTGCTGTGTGACAGGCTTCTCAGCCTTCTGTTCTAAAGGAACCCAAGCTCTTTCCGGACTCTTTATTTAGATTTAGGAATACCAAAGTCTAGCTGCTCTGTCTGGCTCTATCATAGGGTTTGATTTGCATTTATACTGGCAGTATAATGGATCATTAGAGTGGGAGTAAGTTATATTTAGCTGGAACAGTATATATTGTCATTAGTGCAAATGAAAATAAAGTCTTAAAACTTTAAAAAATATTTTCATGGAAAGTCTTGGATACATATTCTAAGTTATTTAGAAAATTCAATTTCTGCTTCACCCACACCACCTACTGATTTTTTTTCTCTTTATAAAAGTGGGAGAGTTTTGGTTCAACTGTAAACATTTGTTGAAACAAAAATATAACAGTTTTATCTAGCTTCTATGTTATAAAGAGAAGTTTTTCATTACTATAATGCAAAGTAAACTTTGTGAAATGTAGCTGATTACTACTTAAGTAATAATGACATTTAAAAGCAGATTAGTATGATAGTAGTAAGCTGTAGACTACTGCACTGGCATCCTATGAAAATTACATTTTTGCTGGATTAATGTATCTGAACCAATAATGTAGATAAATTTAACCTTTTTCCTGCTAATGGAATAACAAGAGACAGATGATAATTTTCTCCAGATTACTTAGCTTGCTGTCCTGGCTATATATGAAATCTAACAATATTCAGAAGCTGAGCTTTGCTGATCAGAGTCATATTGTATTATTTCTATTCACTGATTGACTGAATGCACAGACATTAACATTCAGTTTCTAAAAGTGTGATGTTGCAGGTGAGGGGCCAGGTCCTCATACTCATTCCCTTGGCTCCAAGAAAGCCAGCTCTCCAGAATATTATCTCCATGGAAATATAGGGGAAGAGTTGTGACAATATCCTAGGATGGAATGGGGTAATTACATGGATGACTCTTTGGGCACAGACAGATATGCAGCTCCCTGCTGTGTTGTGGCACTTCGCAGGAGGTTCAGGGGGCTGGGGGATCAAACTCCAGTTTGGAGCAGTTGTCTATCTGCTTTCTCCCCTAGCCTTATCCCTTCTCCCTAGCTCTTGTGCTGTCTTCAGAATGGTAGTGGGTGAAGGGAGAGGAGGGAACTTGGTCTAGTTTTTGCCCATCCTGTGTTGGAGGGTGGGACATGTGGAGTTGCACTGCCAGCTCTGGGTGTGCAGCCCCTCCCAGGAGGCCAACCCAGGTGTGGCACCGCACACCCTGATGAATTCAAGCTCCTCCCTGGAGGGGTGCTCCTGCCAGCCAGGTACCACACCCCTGCACCCCATGATGCTGCCGGGAGCTGCATGTCATTACTGCCAGTGAGGACAGACTCAAGCCACTGGGCATGCCTGCCATGTCCACTCAGTAAGCCCCACACTGGGAGGAGGGACCTTTCCTCTCCTGCTCCTGCCTTTCCTGGCCAAGTTGTCCCCTGATCCCCAGAGCTCCTCCCACAGCATGCAGGGAGGCAGGAGGCAGTGAAAAACTTCACTGAGCAGCCAGTGCCCCCTCAGCTAGGCAGGTATGGGCCGCTCACATGTGGAGAAATGCATCAATGCCAGCAAGGATGTCCTCAGTTGTGTGGGGCAGGGATACGTAGTATAGATACAGGTACCCCTCCAGGCAGTGGTGAACATTGCAGGGAAGCATGGGCTTTCCC
Source organism: Caiman crocodilus (assembly GCA_030014935.1). Classification (NCBI taxonomy): domain Eukaryota; kingdom Metazoa; phylum Chordata; order Crocodylia; family Alligatoridae; genus Caiman; species Caiman crocodilus. The sequence continues at coordinate 94,453,048 of JAGPOW010001296.1, forward strand.
ACCATACTGTTGAAGATCAGGGTCCTGCATCAGGTTCTCAGATGTGCCTGGGGCATCATGGTGATCAACAGCAAGAGGGCACAGTGAGTTAGGCACCCCTTGGTCTGTACTAACAACCTGTCATGGTGCACCTAGGACATTCTCACCAGAGGCATATTTGGGGTGCAGGGCATGTGCAGGGACAGGGGATGTGGTGCAGCTTGCCCAAGGGCGCCTCTCCTGAGAGACCTCCTGGCAGAAGGGCAGAGGTGCCATCAGCTCCACCTCCTAGTCTTCCAGGAGCTCCCCAGCCTCTGAGCCCAGGTGCTACGAGCCTGGTAGCAACAGAGGAGACCACCTGGCCTGAAGAAGGAGGAGGGGGGAGGGGTCTGGAGAAGCCACAGGGATTGCTTCCAGAAACCAGGTCAGTCCTGGCCTGGGAAGTGGGTGGGGAAAGCAGGCTGCCTGCAGCGAGCACCCAGCAGCCCACCTGCCCCTTTGGAGCATCCATCCAGGTGGCCTAGAGTAGGGAGTGCAGGAGGAGGCAGTCCACCGGTGCCCTAGCTCCCCCCCGTGCTGGGTGTACAGCCATAGTGAAGGCTGATGATAATGGCCAGCTTGAGCAAGGTGATGGCCAGCTGGGTGTCTGTGGGGAGGGGCATGATGGTGGCCTGCCACTCCAGGTGTGGGTGGAGCTGGTCAAGGAGCTCTTGGAAGGTGGCCTGGGTCATCTGAAAGGACTCCAGCCCTGCTTGTTGTCCCAGGTGCTCTGGATGATGAGTAGACACCAGTTCTGACTAGCTAAGCAGGCCCACAGGTGGCAGGGCTGGAGCCCCAGGAGCTCATGGATGGCACTGGTGGTAGCATCCATGTGCACATAGTTAGTATCCCTGTCAGAGCCCAGGCAGCAGCCCAAGGGGTGGGTGGCCTCAGCAAAGTGGCAGGGAGTCTCAGATGTTGCACTGAGCATAGCCACACAGCTGTGCAGAACAAGGGATAGGCAGGGCTGAGACTAACATGGGCCAGGTGGTAGGCATGGCAGCAGATAAACAGAGTGGGCAGGGTGGCAAGCTGGAGCCCAGGGCATGGGTTGTTGCTCTTGGGGCCTGGGGGTGAAGCAGCTATTTAATGGTGGGCACAGGCTCTGGTGACAGTCAGAGTGGGCTGTGCCAGCGAGCTGCAGACTGCTCTGGACCAGAAATGCATGTGGCCAAGGAGCACCACATGGGTATGACTTTTAAAGAGTGAGCCTGGCCACAGGCACATGTGGCTAGAGACCTCAGCTGCTCCTGGCTACTGTAGGAGGGTGGTGCAGGGCCAGAGGAGGCTAGAACAGGCTAGTGCCATGAGCTCCCAAATGGCTGCATGTGTAGACGCTTTCCCAGGGCAGTTTACTGCACAGTAAATTACTATGCCGTAAACCTACATAGTGCTAATTGCATGTGTAGACACACCCAGTAATCATGTAAATGATGCAAGTATGAGGAAGAATGGACCTACAAAAGTAGGAATTTGCTTTGCCTCTTTAGGGGATACTAGTATAGTGGATTACAATCCTGGGATTATTATTGACCCTGGGTCCTTTCCTTTTGCAAACAAATTTCTGTGTAGTTTTGGGTACATCACATTACCACTAATTTACTTCTGTTACCTCAGTCATAAAGAGTTTGATTGGTGCCTACCCATCTTTTTAAGTACTTATCCTTAAGACCTTTCAGTTTACTTCACATGCATTAATAAAGTTTATTATCAAGTTATAATGGAGTCTATTTCATATCAATTCTAAATATTTTATTACTTTAGCACCAATATGTTCCTTTAGCTATAATTTAAATGACAGATTTATGCAGAAAACATGCTGTTCAGAAAAGCATACAGCAAATGTTGCTAGAGATCACACCAGGGATAACCTATGGCAAACAATTGGTTGACAAGCCAGATAAGACATGTCAACCACTGGAGTGAGAAAGTAGTGTACAATAGGGTAGAATATTTATGTTCTAGATACAACAACCCTCTATGTCAAAGAAATGTCTGTAAAACCTATCTTGAAGGAGAATGCATTTGTCATTTGTAAGAACAGAGTGTAGTTGAGTTAAACATAAAGGCCATTGTTTTTTTTCAACAGCATAGACTGAAAATGTTGAAAGACTTACATAGTTAATTCTAATAAGATGCCAAACCCTTGAATTTCTGTTTTTCAGTTAACAGTAAACAAGACACTAAATTAAAATTATGTTTCAAATAATTCTTCTACAATTGTGGCAGGGCAGTGGAAGGAAGGAAGGACCTTTTTTGGATCAGTCCATTGCTTTTGAAACACTGAAAGAAAACAATTGAAAGAAAATAGTAGCCTTTAGATCTTAGAAATCAATGTCCTTAATTTCTTTGTATTTACTAGGGAATGGACAAACAATATTTTTAATTTCAAAACTTCCCTAAAAGTTTCCTAATGACAAAATGCTACAAAGAAAATCTATACTATGCTGACTGCATTGTCAATAGCAATAAAAATGTTTCTCTTGATCATAGTGAAAGTGGGCTAGATATCTTAGTATGTCTGCATACAAGTTGCCAGCTAAGTGTATTTTTTCTGAGACCTGTCAAAACCTAACATGACACTATGTTCCTTCTGTGTGAGATGAAACAGCTATGCTGCCAGTAAGAATATGTCAACACAGTAAAATTTAGCCTCTCTGAAAGTGGGCAGCTGATGATTGCAGCCTGATTGTAACACCCAGGAACATTACTGTCAACACTACTACCTCAGATCAGAGAAGAAACACAAAGGTGTGTCAAGCTGAATAATCATTTAAACAATTTAGAAATGCAGACAGTAGATTTCCCCCGCTTGAAAGACAAATTGCATGTCAACATATCACTAAGTGCTAAAATTCTATGCTATGGCAGCTCACGTTCCTTTACCTGCTAATTCAGGTCCTGTAAAACAAATTTCTACCCTGAAAATTTTGATTCTTACTTCTTGCATGTAAGAATCAAAATTTATTAGGGATTTATCTTTATCAGAGATTTGGCGTTGCGTCTCTTGACTGGAATTAAAAACATAGCCAGCTCCTGAGGCTGATCCGTCATGGCTGTCCATCTGCTGTGGCAACATCAATTCTTCTATATGTCCATTAGCTGATGTGTCTTTGGAGGAAGGCAGCGAGTGTGTTTTGATTGTTGCTCCTTTTATTACTAATCTACTTTAAATTAGAAATTTATCTAAGAAGCAAAGACTTCTGGAGGAGATTTAAAATGACACTGTTCATGTTTCTTTCCTAAGGAGATAGTCATGATGCACTTCTGTAGCAGATTTCCTTTGAGAGTTTTGAGATGATGAACAACATTCCTTATAGAGAGATTTCTGTTTCTTTAAACAAATTGATAAATAAACATCTGAGCCAAATCTCCTCCATAATTCACTTTAGCAAAAGCCAGTTTAACTCTGTTTCCTTTAGTGACAGAAAGAGGACTCCATTCTCCTATCTGGTGAGAGTGAGCCTAATCGACTTCAGTAGAAGTATTCCTGATTTTCACCAGCAAGAGGAGGAAATAGGATCTGCTAGATTCTCCATATGATTGACATCACCTGACTATTTGGTCCTAGATGTCTAATTTTGATTTAATTACTGGTATCCCAACATGTGGTAGGTTTAGGAACATTTCCTTTCTCATCTCTTTCACTCCTTTCAGGGTAGAAGACAGACAATTGATACACTGCCCATTTTGGAATAAACTTTGAATTTCCTTAAATTTCTTGTTTTCTATGTTCTCTGACCTTTACATATCAGTATTGTTGTTATTTTCACTTCTTTTTTGTTTCAGAACAGCTCCATCAATTTCCTTACATTGTGTGCTACCAAGTTATTTGAATTACAAGCTCCTCTCCCTGCCTTTTTCCACAGTTTAAATTTTGCCAGTTTTGATTAATGGTAAGTTGTTACCTATCTACTTAATCAACACCCATCACCAAATGCAAACATTCTCTTATCACAAAAGCTATCCCTGTGTCCTGTGAATCCACGATATTCCTCTCTACACCAATATTTATTGAGTACACTTCTGTACTAGTGGTTGCCTTTGCTGGCAACCAGACTTTCAGCCTTTCTTCATAAGACTAATCTGTATCTACTTAGCTTGTTAATGAGAATATTGTGAAAGACTGTTATAAGTCTTGCTAAAATCATGGTGTACCATATCCACTCCCCTCCCTTCCCTACCCCATCCACAGAGCTTGTCATCCCCATCACAAAAGGAAATTAAGTTGGTCAGGCATGACTTGCTCTTGGGAAAATCCATGCTGGCTATTTCTGATTACCTTGTTCATTTCTAGGTCCTTCACAATAGATTTCTGGGTTATTTTTCCTATTCTTGGTACTGATTATTGATGTATCAGAATTTCCTTTGCCAGTCCTGTGTATGCCCTTATGAACTATAATATATGAGAAATTTAAAAGATTCTTAAATTGAGCTGTCATCCTTATAATTTATCCTAATACTTGGAAGACAGTATACTACCTGGACTTTTAACTAGATCATAAATGTCTTGATCTTGGATTCCAACTTCTGGGACGTTACTTATGATTACTTCCCACTGCTTTCATTTAGCAATATGACATTGTTTGCTTTATGATTAATAGCTAAGCTGCTGACCTCCTTTGCTCTGTTATAGGAACTTTTTTCCTAGCAAAGCTGAGTGAGGGCATTCTCTTATTTCTCTCACTTGGTGTTCACGCTGCTGCACAGTGCAAGATTCACAGGGCCAGGAAATGCGAAAGAACAAGAGAGGAAAGACACTCATTTGGACAGGAGTGGGAGGGGAACTCCTGGTTCTGGCCCTTGTTCCTGGGACTGAGTCTATATTTTGCATTATGCAGTTATTTCACAAGATTCAGAAACAGGGAGCTTAAACCAGGGCCCAGGAATCCCTTCTTCTTTGTAAGGACCCTCATAAGAAGCTATGTACTCTGGCCCCATGAATTTTTAACACTTTTTGGCAAAGTGGTACAGCTTCAATGGGAGGCGTGAAGAGTGCCTCCTTCAGCCTAGTCTAGAGTGCCAACTTCAGACATTCTCTTGGGAGATCAGATAGGTAGACTTGAATCTGCTCAGGCTGAGTTCATGTCTCTTATTTTGTTGGGTAAGTGTTTGTAACCCCAGGCGCAATGTTCCATGCACCCTCACCTGAATAATGGGATCCTGGGGTACCTGGTAGCCAGTAGCCCTGCCCAGCCCCCCTGGGGAGCTACTGCAGTGCTCCGAGCAGAGAGCCTCCCCGTACAATCAAGCACCCTTGCAGACAGTTCTCAAACTATTTACA
>JAGPOW010001296.1:94471065-94491656 GCA_030014935.1 Caiman crocodilus
GTTGAAATCCCTGCCCTGAGGGATTCTCCAGCCGCCCCTCAGGCTGGCACAGACAGACGCTTGTGCAGGAAGGCGCCCAGGGTGGCAATTCTGCCACACAGGGCAGATTCACTTGGTAGCACAGCACCCCTGAAAGGGTCTTGTAGCACCTTGGGGTGCTATTGAACCCCTGTTGGTAAACACGTAGGGCAATGATTCTCAAAGTGAGGAAAGATTACACAGTTTTGCCATAAAGTATACAGCAAGAAATAAAGAGCTGTCATAAAATTGTTCCAGGAACAAAAAACCTGTAGTTGAAACCCCAGACTTCAAAATATTTTAATCTTCATACCTGGGTTAACCTATGTACAATATACCCACTTTTAAAAACAGTCTGTTTATAATAAATGCCCATTTTTAACAATTCCTACAGCAGGAACTGATTATTATTATTTTTCTAGTTGTTACAATGCAGTAAATTTACTAACTACTGTGGTGAATCCCCTCTTCTAATGACCTTTTTCTCCTGGTCTCATGTGGATTCATTATAATAAGCTTGAACCGTATTTCTAAGGAGTTTATGATATGCCTGCATCACTTCTAGATGCATTGCTATTGTGGGCAAGGATTTGGGTGTTTTTCCCCCCCCAGTAACAGTGATTTAAATTAGAAATGGCCTGGAAGGGGAATGTCCAGAATCAGATTCGGTTTAAACTAAGGTTCAAGGACTGATTCAACACTTGGATAAAATGGTGCTGAAAATGGGAGAGCTGTCCAGGCCCATTATTGCCAAAAAAACTCTTGATATTGGCTGATTAGGTAATATTTTCACTGTCTTGAATAGTAGAAATTCCTTAAGATCAGCTGTGGTACAAAATTCAGTTGTTGCCTAACTGGAAAATACTGCTGGAATCCCAGCAATCAGGCTAATACCACAGAAAATAGGTGTAGTTGACCAGGTGCAAGGGATGATCAAATTTTCTGGGGGATGTGCTGATTTTGGTTATTACCTTTGCCTATTACCTGTTGTAAAAGAAAACACATAGCTTGGTAGGACTGCAGTGTAAACTTCTACACTTATCTTAGGGGTGAAATTCTGAAATCTGAAGTTGAATGCACACTGCAAAAGCAGAATTAATTTAGCTCGGGGTGGGAAACTATGGAGTAGAGGGACACTTAAGGAGTTTTGGTGAGCTGTTGTAGGCTGGGTCAGCATTACCTATCCCCCAACCCGCCCTCAACAGCTCACTAAAAGTCTTTAGGTGGTTCTGCCCCATGCTTGGCCAGGCAGATGGGGCTGTAGGTGCGTGGGGAGTGGCATCTGGGAGTGGGACAGAAACATGGGGGTGGGGCTGGGATCAGGATATTGGGGCTGTGACAGCACAGGGCTGGAGCCCGGGGCATAGCCACAATCCATTCCCCACATGTCCCTATGATGGGCCCCAGTTCCTTAGTAGGGGCATGCGGGGAGCAGATTGCAGGTCTGCCCTGGGCCTTACCCCCATGCTGTCACTGCCCTGTTATCCCTATCCTGACCTCAGCCCTGGCCCTTGCCTTGCTTGCCTGTCCCACTTCCAGATGCCACTTCCTGCCCACCTGCAGTCCCATCCCATGTACCTGGCTAGGCAAGCCCTGCCTGAGCAGGTCCTGGCTGGTATCCACGCAGACCCTGCCCACCCACTCTATTTGGTGCCCCTGGCAGTAGGTGTGGGGTGGAGGGGTAGAGGTGCTCGGGCATAGGACATGAGTCTAGCAGACACTGGGGCTTCTGGGACATGAGTTTGGTTGTTGCCTCAGCCCCTCTGTGCACCTTGGGATGCTGGGACCAGCTGCATGCGCCATGACCCAGACTGCCCCCTATGCCTAGGGCAGGGGGGGTTGAGGGACCTGCCACAGGATGGACAAAATCCCTTGACAGGCTGGATTTGGCCCATGGGCTGTGTTTTGCCCACCCCTGATTTACCATGTAGCTTTTAACTTAGGGGTCAGCAACCCCTGGCACACATGCCAGAGCATGGCATATGAAGCTATTTTGCTTGGCACTGTACAGCTAGCCTGAGCTCTGGGAAAGCCCTTGCTCTCAGCAGGTGGTGGGGAGGTTGCAAGCAGCTACACTGGTGTCTGTGGAGCCCCAGCTTAGTTTGTTGCTGGCAGTGTGTGTACACACATCTTGGAGCAAAAGGCAGGGAAGGGCTGAGAGTGTTCTGTCACAACAAGGATCGGACCCTTCATGGCTCCCCCACCACTTGCCCCAACATCTTACCAGTTGAGGTTGTAGGGCTTTTTGTCATTCTGCCCAAAAATGTTGCCAACCCCTGCATTAACGCATGCATTCAGTCTAGGAAATCAAATTTGAGCTTATGCCCTTTGGAAATCTGAAGGATTTGGGATTCAAAATTTTAGTTTGTCTTTAGTTTAAAAGATTCATAGAACTTCTATGAATATGTTGCCTATATAATACAAAGATTTAGCTATTGTCAGGATTTCTGTAGATATAACTAACAGATGCCAAATTAGTTCTTGAGATATAGAAAACAGCCCCTTTTTGACTCTGATGGACTTATAGCTATCGAACTGAGAGTAAAAACAGGGCAAAAGGATTGTAAAGAGCCCATTACGAAACTCCTTCTTCTGACCTCTTAAACTGAGAGTTTGATTCTACTGTTGCATACTAAATAATTGTCACATGCACAAAACCCATTATTATACCCCCCTGCATATGAGGCTAGAAATGCTTCTGTTTCAAATGGTGGAACATAGATACTAATTAGCAATGCACTTATTCTAACACCAGATAAATCACTTTTGCAAAGTGCTTGCCCATACGTAACATATATATATTTAGCTTTTTGTAGCCATATTATCTATAGTTCAGACCAAGGATTATTAATTGAAACTGTAAAATAATGTGTGTATGTAGACGACGTGTGTAATTAAAGTTGGCATCTCTGGTTGCCATAGCAAAAGCAACCTGAAATATAGTCACTGAGGAAATCATGGTGAGGATCTACACAGTCCATAACTTAATAATTTCGATATATGAGTTTGAAACCACAATTGTATAAGATGTATCCATATCCAGCATGGTTCTAGTATTTTAAACTCATCAGAAAAGGTAGCCGTTCCTATTCTTGCATTTGAAATTATGGATTTTGTAGCTATTACAATTATTTCACATTATTTAATAAAATTATTTAAGTAAACATTGATTTAAAAAAAACCTCACAAGTTGATAAGTAGTTTTGCAAAAAGAACCTGGATCATAAATCAGGGAGTGGAGAGTAATTGTCATGATGACAAATGTTGCTACATTACCACAAGCAAAATGTAAACAATGAAAAACAAGTCTTCTATAAAAATACGTAGAGAACTCCTGCAGGGTTGCTATAACTTATACTGTGTCAGTATTTTAAGAATTGTTAATCTGTATTAAAAAACTGAAACAAAATTGGCAGAAATTTGCTTTGCCAAGATTTTTGGCTAGCCTGTAATTTAAAGTCAGGTTAGTTTTTTTTAAACTATTACAATTCTCCAGACTGGTCACATCCTCAACTCTGATCAATCAGTATCACTGTACCAGTGATTCTCACCCAGGGTGCCATAGAAATTGTATGACTTACAAACTCTGCTAGGTGTGCATAAAATAATCCTTGCTAGGGATTCACAAAATAAACCCAGAGATTTCAAATGGGAATACATAGTGCTCTTCACAACAGGAACAGGCTTTAATTTTCTGTAGTAAAAAAAATGAGTGAAAACTAAGATCTGGCATTTTCTGAGGGGTGCCTTGTGTCTGAAAAGGTAGAAACCCACTGAGCTATGCCTATTTACATCAACTAAAAATCTAACCCTATTCATCTGAACATAAACTAAAGCCTCTAGACTAAACCTATTCTGCTGGGGTAGTGTGTGTATGTGTATTTCCATTTACTCTTCAGTATTTCATCTTGAAGAGGAAGTCACGAGGTTTATGCTACTCTCCTCCCTGGCTCTTGCCAAGAGATGCAGCAATATTTTGTAGCAAAGGCTGCTCAGTTAATAAACTGACCAGCTCCTCCTGTATAGTTCTTGCTATCCATTTTCCTGGCCAACTACACCTGTTTCTGGACATCCCTGTTCAGTTGTAGGCCACTGTGGGAGGGGCAAATTTTCTGTGATGCAATGGGTCTCTGCAATCTGGAGCAGGAGGTCTGAGTCCTGGCATAAGCTGGAAAGGGTTTTTTCTCTAGATAATACATTTTAAAATCTGGAATTACTGCACTGAAAAACTGGTTATACTCAGTGTGAATTAATAATTTTCTCCAGATAGTGTGATTGGGATTTTTAATAGGTTGATTTACAGTGCAACTGCAGATTTTTCAGTGTAAGGTTCCCTAAGTAAAGCCTGAATAGCATGGAATAGCTTTGAATTGTGTCAATGATTGATGGATTAAAGATTCCCCGGGTACAGTGTATAAAGTGACACGACTGACCTGAATGGTTCCTTTAAAGCTGTTCTGGTTTACTGTGTCAGTGATCCACAGATAATAGGCCTCTGGAGGGACCTCAGAACCATGCGTTTGAATTCACAGTGCAAAAAGGATGCTCTGAATTGCCATGTCTAGGCAAAATTCAGCACACACTGAGGTGTGTTGAAAATTTTGAAGCAGCATCTCATAGACTTCTGTTGAATTTATAATAACTCACAAGGAGAAACATTCAAAGAGATGCAATAATTCTCAACATAACCCCTTAACAATCCTGGATTTTTTGATAATTTAACGGCCAGCCTGAGTCTTAGTTTCAGTTACAATTTAGATACAGAAGAAAAAAAGTGTGATTTTTATTTTTTAAAAGTGACAATATCCTTACCCTACCATGTTGCCCTTTTCCATATGCACCAATTGCAATTTCTGAAGTCAGCTGTGAGCAACCTCCTGCAAGTATCAACCATGCACCATGTCTGCTTGGTGAAAACATGTTGGAGGTCATTCTTGGCAGCTGCCCCTCAGCTATGGACTTCTCTCCCTGATGAGGCCTGCCAGAGCCTGAACGTTTTCTGAAAGCACTGGTAGATCTTTCTTTTTGGGCAGGTATTTAGCAAGCAAAGCTAAGTTGGAATATTATTTAGGTTTGGGTTTATATTTTATTTTAATATTCTAGTCACTTTCATAAGTTCCTTTGGGTTTTTTTTTTGTGTAAGCTTCCCTGAGCCTTTGTTGGAAGGGGTGGCACATAAATCGAATACATAAATGCATTTCAGGCTTACTGCAGATACATGGTACAATATGACTGTGTCCTGTTTTCATTCACGTAGAATATTGAACAAGAACTTAAATTATGAGCAATAACTATTCCTTCTAAATTTCTTAGCTGTCCTAGGCAAACCTAGATATACTGGTGAATGTACAATATGTTCTAATTTTTAAATTCGTTTTTAACTTATTGTTGCATTTACTTTGTGCTTAAAAAAGGGAAAATACTCAACATTAACTGGAACAGTTTAATGTTGTAACCTGGGTACACCCAAGGGTGTGCCCTATTTTCAATTGAATGGGATGGGTAGGTAGGATGGGGTGCTGTGAAAGGATCCCAGAACTGCAAGCAGATCCCTCTTTTCCCTATAGAGTTTGCCCAAGACCAAAGTTCTTAACTACATACAATTTATTAAGTTATAATATACATAAACATAAACATTTACCTGGTCCAATGGAGGCCAGCAACTGTTGGCTACCAGCCAACCAATTTGAAGTGCATCACTGGTTGCTGGGTAGACTAGCATTGCTCAGAACAATAGGGAGCCTAAGCCCCTCACCCAGGTATGTGATGCCAGTCACATAGGCAGAGGGAGCGGGTTTCCCCCTCCCTCAGGAATGTATCCAACTCAGGTTACCCAAAGAGATGGGATGTCTGCCCTCTGTAGGGACCATGTTAACCAAATTGTCACATAGTAGAGTTTTTGGGGAGAGACAGAGGTGGCATTTTGCTACAATGCCCATCAATGTTACATCACCATAGCATCTCATGTAGATGCACCTTGTGAAAGGCGCCTTTCCTTTTGGCCTTGTGGTAGCATAACCCTAAAGCTGTTTCATGATACTAGGACCTGTTTAAATGAGATATGGGGAAAGGTTCCATGGAAATGCATGCCACATGCCCAAAATTCTATTTTTTTTCATTGCATGAGCAATTTCTGTTGTTAAGTTAACTAGTGTAACTAGTGAAGACTGTGCCCAGGACAGTTTTCCCTTTTGGTTCTCCATGTACATTCTGGTTCTGGAGCAGCAAGCAGTGGTGGGATAGCAACGTAAGTCACAGAAACATGCAGAACACTTTGGGATCTGGAAGTCTGTAGAGTAGCAGCAGTGTTCCCTGCAACTGAGGGGAGATTTCCTCTAATATTTTGCCATGGATGCCCATACTGAGCAGGCAAAAAAACACCTGAGTTTGGCAGCAAAAAAATGGGTTGAAATCTACCCCCAGCAATAGCAAATTCCACTGCTACTCTACTAAATTATGATTCCTGCAGTTCCCTGAACTCTATGACATGCACTACTGTGACACTGCTGTTTGCTGGAGCTGGCAAATGCAGGTAGAGCAGGAGAATGGGAAGGTGAGGCACCTCATGTCCAATCTTGTGCCTTTCCCTCCCCTGGCAGTGCCTGGGGCACATGACTCGCATCCATCCATCCTTACACTATTGAGATTAACATTGCATCATAGGAAACAGTTTTATTTCACTTGATACATCACAGAAATAAAAAGCTTCAAATGTTGATGCCAATTTTTTCAGTCAGCTTCTTCACAGGTGAAGGTACTTACTATTTTTTGGACCACATTTTACAAAGGATGCCTGTGGTATTGAAGAGCAGAGTCAGAAAATTGGATTATAATTAAAGAACAATACGTATTACATATGTACTGGAAACTAAATAGATAGGAATTTTGGAAGGAAAACCTCAGGTGACACAAAAATAAAATCTTACATTTGTAGAAAGCATATCTTATTTCTCCCCTCTCTTTTGAGAATCCAGCTTTGCCAAAACCATTGTACCTTCTTTCTCTTCTACACTTCACCCATAATGTTTCTATACACTTCATGGGGGAAAGGGAGGAGGTTGTTGTACTTACAATTGTAACAGGTATTGGAACAATTGCTGAAATTTACAGAAAATAATTAATATCCATACAAATCCATAACTCCTTGGTGCTAATGAAAACTATGCATCTAACAAGAAAAGGAATAGTTTGAATAGCAATTACACTATCAAACTGATGAAAGAAAATACTTAATATATACTTAATACTTATTAAATACTTAATAGCAGTGGACATTGAGCTCAGTTAAAAGTCCAAAATTAGCATATGCCACAACTGTCTATAAAATGTGCTGGTGAATGAATTACACTGGGAATTGCATAGATTGTGAAATGGATGCCACAATGGATGATAAAATCCCAAACTGTGAAGAGAAAAAGTCCTGTAAGTGTTGCACAATCTGTATTGACACTGAAATTAAATTTTCCTTCAGTATTCTGAAAAACAATGGGGATCCTGAACACAAGAAAAAAAAAAGTGTATTTATCCGCATTTCATGGAAAGTTTCATGTAGTGGCAATCAATGCAATATTGGTTATTTAAGAGCTTGTGATGAGAACAGTGTGCACACATGCACACACAGACATGACACAACATGACACCTCTGTATAACTAATTCTTCTTTCCTTCATTCCCTGCAAATGACAAGTGATCAATCCAAATTACTTAAAATGTAGAGAATGAACAGATAAAGCAAGCAATATCAAGAGAATATAACTAATTGTTATTCAGGCTATGATGCTGTTAGCTTTGCAATACATCTTGATTTAGGTTGTTTTTTTTTTAACACAATTCTGCATCTTAGGGACAAAAACCTGTAAGCAAATATATGGATGCATAACTTTACTTCCCTGAATAATCATTATCGACTTATTCACGTGTACTTGTAGGATCAGATGTGTTGCATCTCACCAAACATTTCATGCATAATGTATACAAAATTTTGTGTCTTCACCTTAATGGATAAAGTACATAGTATGATAAAAAAAGATTTTTTCAAGCAAAATATCTGAATTCTTGCCACAAAATATTATGCATTCTATGTGTGTTGGACTCAATCTAAAGGGATTTGAGGGTGTGGGAGAAGCCACAGAGCAAAATAGTTTTAAGCCTGTTGGGAGTTACCCATTCTCAGACCTTATTTATAGTCATATCTTTCCTTGAAGGGCTTTGTCTGAGGACCAAGAAAACTGGGAAAAAAATTGCAAGTTGAGGCTATATGTAAGAATTTAAAAGGACACCATTAAGATGAAAATCATATTTAAAATAATTTTGCTATGCTAACAGTCTCATACATTGTCTAGGAAAACCTTACCACACATGAAATAATTTTTGCTAATCAGATTTACTTTACATGTATTCTTTCTTTTAGCTTGGACATCAAAGCTAACACAGTTCTTTCAGTTGGTTTTAATGGTCTTGCGATTGCTTCTGTGATTATTGCTAGATTATGCTAAATTTTGCTGAGAGCTAGATTTTTGTCTTTAGGCACAGCCCTAGTTATGGAACAGTATATAGACTGCATCACCACAGTAGCAGCTCTCGAAGGTAATTTGCCACATGGACACTTCTGAGGCACAGTGCATCCACTAGTGGCCTTTTGTTGTAGCATGTATGTAAAGGACAGATTAAGAAATTACTTCAACACTTAAAAAGGAATGCTCCTTCTGTCCTCACCTCTCACCCCAACACTTGGACCAGTAAACAAGTGATAGGTGGTGGAGTTCTAGCCCAATGATTCTCTGCCTGGGGTGCCATGAGATCCTTTGAAATCTGCCACTCAATATTAGCTGTTAGGGGTGCAAATGCCTATATATAATTCACAAGAAAAGCCCAGAGGGCACATCCAGATGGGTAGGAACATGTGCTTTTCAGCACGCGGCCTACTGAAAATGTTCTGCAGTGCAGAGCCAAAATTAGATGCTTAGAAATCCTGGTACGGTATCTAAAAAAAATGCCTTAAAAAAAAAAGCAGCGTGGTGCATGTGGCTGCAGTGTATACTGCCCAAAACCAGAGCCCAGTTGGGCAGAGCCATGCTGCAGCTGCTGGCCACACCTGCGCATCCAGATTGCCACTGCTGCAGCCCTGGGAGGCCCCCAGGCATGAATGACTCATGCCTTCTGAGGCTGGGAGGGGCATGGCGACTGCCCACAGGCGGTGGCAGCAGTGTCAAGAGTGGACCACTCGCAGGTGGCCGTGGTGACATTAGTGGCAAGGGTGGGCCAAGCAGGGAGCACCCATAGGCGGCTGCAGCAGTGTTGGTGGCAAGAGGGGGCAAGGGGTGGTGAGTGGTGACCACCTACAGACACTAGTGGCAGTGTCGGCAGCAGCCAACCTCAGGGGGGACACATGTCCCCCCCTACTCATTGCCTATGCCCCTGGGACCCCAATACTTTAGCTGGAGTACTGCATCCAGTATTGGGCCCCCCACATCAGGAAGGATGTGGAGAAGCTTGAGAGAGTCCAGAGGAGAGCCACTCTAGGCTGAAGGGAAGGCCATATGAGGAGAGGCTGAGGGACCTGAGACTTTTCAGTCTGGAGAAGAGAAGACTCAGGGGGGGACTTAATGGCAGCCTACAATTACATAAGAGGGACCATGAACAATTAGCTAATTACATACATCAGGATCTGGGAGAACAGCTGTTCACCAGAGCTCCCCAGGGGATAACAAGGTCTAACAGCCATAAACTCCAGGAAGGCTGATTTAGACTAGACATCAGAAAAAAGTTCTTTATAGTGTGTGTATTCAGGGTCTGAAACAAACTCCCCCCAGAGGTGGTGCAAGCATCTATTCTGGACTCCTTGAAAAAACAGGTGGATATATTTCTTGCTGGGATCACTTGATCCCAGCTGACTTCCCACCTATGGCAGGGAGGAGGGGAGGCCTGGACTTGGTGATCTCATGAGGTCCCTTCCAGCCCCTAATGTCTATGAAATCTATGTAAGGCTGCTGGAGCCAGACCATGTGCTGGCCCTGGTTCCCCTCTTATCCTACCCAGGGTAGTTTGTGGTGCGCCAGAGCATATGTGCAGGGGCATTCCCCAGCAAAAAGTAGCAGCAGCACAACTATGTACTGCTGCTATTTCTCCCCAGGGACATGCATGTTCCCATGCATCTGAACATACCCAGAGGTTTCAAATAGGAATCCACTGTATCAAAAACATTCCGACCTATTGTGCTCTTTATGACTTCTGTCTGAATTCCTAGTTTTTGTGTATTCAAAAGAATGTAAGCTAAGAGCTGGCATTTTCTGAGGGGTGCCTTGACTCTTAAAAAGGTTAAGAATGACTGATTAAGCACTTGCATTGGAAATATACTTGCCCTGTGATATTTTAAAGAGAATTGGTGACTATGAACCATGTCCTAATTCAATGCAATCTATATACCATGGTGGTACTTGTAGTACAATATTAGCTGTTTGAACTCCAGCCACCTTTTTTCCCTCTCCCTACTTACTCATTGCAGATTTACTGCACACTACACCCAGGCCTTACTTTAATTTTTGCAGAGGTAAAGTACTGTCTAGCTCAGAAAGAGGAGCATGTGATGTGTAACTAATAGGATTTTCGGCTTTAGTTTCCATTTTCAAACTGTGTGGACCTCCTATGTAGTAAAACAACAAATCATTGCTTTATTCTGTACTCAGACTACAAGAAGTCTGAAAGTGTGTGCATTATCGCCTACATTTTCTTCTTGGTCTTCTGCATTTCTTGGTTGGAGGTGGGTTTTAGAATTATACTTATGGTGAGCAGACTAGTTCTGCTGCAACAAAAGTAGTGACACTGCAGGCACTGGAGCATTTGAACAACTCTAAGACAGCTTGGTCTAGTGGACTAATCATAGGGCTAGTTGCCAGATATCCCTGAGTCTGACACTTGTATTTAACCAGTCTGACACTGACCACCTGTTTTTGGTAGAATCCTTATTTGATGCCTTCGCACACAACCTGTCATATTAATATATGTTGTACGTTTATCTAGAAATTCAGCAGTACTTGTGGAAAAGATCATTTGGATAAACTGTTACTGACTTCTACAGTATAGAATGTTTGTGATATACCTGGGTGTTTTTCTTCTACAAAACTGTAGGACAAAGTTTATTTTTACAGTTACTTGATATGTTTTTGTCCTCCTTTGTGGCTTCAGATAGGTCCTCTTACTCTCACAGCACCCTTTTCCTATTTGTAAAATAAAACCAGAAATGTTTGCAGCATTCACTGAAGTGTGTTGAGGACTAATGAGATGATCTGCCTAATAAAAGTACTTATCTTTTTCCTCCGGTTTCCATCATAAGTTCATTGGACTTAATGTAGTTATTCTCCTGAGGTTCTAGCACTCAGGGGGTGCATCTACATGAGATGCTTTACTGTGCATTAGACTAATCTAATACTAGGAAAGCATCACCCTTTACACATGCATAGTAATTCCTGTGCAGTAGATTTGTTAAATCTACTGTTTTCTAGTACTGTGATAAGATTGTTAAAATGGTATTTTATTCAACCTTGCACAAAAGGGTTGCTTCACGTTGAAGTAATTTTCAAACTTATTTTTTTGGCTGGGTGATTCAGTTTCTTAATATTAAAGTCATTCTATTGAACTGATGTAATACACAAGTCACAGAAAATCATTTAGAAAGACAGTCAATCCCTTGAAAAGAAAAGTATTGTATGCCATGAATTAAAAAAGAGCAGACTGCAGTTTTTCTCATCTTTAATAACTGAAATGCATCTCCTGGAGACTAGAGTGTTTCATAATCTGAAATACAATCCCCAGGGCATGTATAGGTCCCAGCATATAGTGCTGCAACTTAATTTCAGGAACAGAAGGCAGAAGTTACAGGACCCAGTATATAAACTTCCAATTTCATCCTGCTCGGATAAAGATAGTGTTATCTGATGGGACGTCTTGTCTGCAGGCTGTTCCTCTGCATTAAAAATGGAAGGCGTCATAGATTTTAAAGTCAGTCTTGATCTGCTGCATTATAAAAATCTCATTGACCATACTGAACCCACTGACCTCATTTTTTATAATCCCTCCTCTGTGGTCAAATTCCTAAAAGGAATTAAAATGTAATTACTGTTGAATATGGTAACTTGGACTTTCACACTATGACTAGGGACAGAAATGACACATAAACCAGTATAAACGATTGGAAACCGGTTCAGATCTGTAACACAACAGAAGTTCAGTGCACATAAACCACTTTCAAAATGCCTGAAACTGGTTTAAGATAAACTTGGATGGATTTAGTATCAAATTTAACTAATTTAGGTTAAATCAGTTTACTTACTAAACTTCTGTCCCAGATCCCCTCTAGATTCAAGTTAACTCAGAGTCCTCCAGCATCCCAGGATATTTTGCACCTCCCCTGAAACCTCTTCCCCACTCACAGGGTAGGCAGGCTAGTCTTGGCCCAAGGTGTCTCCCCCAGGTGAGCAGAGAGGCATGCTCCAGCATCCCTTAGCTTCTGGCCTGGGCCACAGCAGGTATGTGGCTGCATTTCCGGAATCAAAAGTGCATGTCTGTTCACTGGCTTATTGGTTCAATCTACAGCCTGAGAAGATTAAATTGATTCAGTGTCAGGCTTTTTGACTGTCTCTACTTAGCTTATGTGACAAGTGCTCCCCCCATCTTTGTGCTGCATTGTGAATGAATGAAAAAATGACAGCGGGAAGGAGAATGGTTTGCAGTCAATAAAATGGAACTCAGTAAATTTGGGTTCTGCTGATATAAACTTCTGTGGATCTTTGGACAAGCTACTTATGCCTTGAAATTTACAGATATTTAGGCATCTAACTCACCGTGAAATCAGTTATTTCAGTAATTTGAGAGTCTGGGCCTTAAAGCTCGGAAGTGCTGAGCCCCTTCAAGTCAGTTAGAAGTGAATGCAAACTGTACTTCTTAGGCTTAGGCTCTTAAACTCATTATGCTTCAGTTTCACTCCTTACAAAAGTGGAGATGTTATGGCAGTACTTGGTTACCTCATTGTTTTAAAGTGTCCTGAATTTCTTGAAAAGATTCTGTTATAAAAGCTGAAAAACTCTTATGCTTAACCAATATGGTACTATTTCTGCTATCTTCTACTTCTGATATCTTAGCCATGTTTTCCCATTCCCTGACAAGCTGAGATTTATAAATCAATTTCTTTTAAAATTCAGCCTCCATATTTTCCATATTGGATTTTCCAAACCTTGGTCTCTCATTTGAAATGTTTAATTCACACGTACAAGATATATCCCTAATTCATACTTTTGCACTTCATAGATTTCATAGACATTAAGGCTGGAAGGCACCTCATGAGATCATCGGGTCCTGCCCAAAGAAAAAAGAATTATGTTTTCACACTTCTCCAGATATTTGTACATGTTCCTTTCTAGTTTTTAGCCTAGGCCTACAGAAACATTTAATGGTGTGTGTCTTAGACGTTGATTGCTCCTGTTCTTATTTTAACTGACTGCTTGAAAGTGAGAGCAAAGTACTTACTGTTGTTGTCAGTAGCCAGTCATTCTTTCTGTCGTACCAAACTGAAGCCATCAGACCAAATCAGCGTGAAGAAGCAGTGTTGAACTAGATGCAACCTTAATGGCTCAACTGAGGCCCACTAGCCCATGTTTTCCATGCCTGAGAACTGAAGCACATTTTGTATAGATCAACTTGCTGCTTCACTAGAAAAAAACAATAGACAAAAATCTATCTGTCTTACCCTGACTCTATTATTGAGGGACTGAGTAGTGTAAAGTGCCAGAGAACATGTGTTTATATAGGAAAGATGGCAATGCCCCTAGTTTTATATAGGATTGCAGCATGTCTAGTTCCCTAGGAATAAAGGTATTTTCTTAGTGCTTGAGGATTATATTGTGTTACTGTCTTTTAGTAATGGAAATTGCTTAAGACAAGAAACATAAGGCAGAGAAAATACATAACATTTTGTCATTCAGTTAAGGGACTGAGATTTAGAGAAAGTGTGGAGATGTCAGTCAAGGAACTAAGTTGGTTTAAAAACTCTGGGCATATCATACAAACAAGGGTCCAAGTCCTATTTAATCTTTAAAATGTCTAAGTGGCATGTATGCAGCTTTTAGTCTCTAAACATGATTCTGTTGCACCTTGTGAAACCAAAAATTCTGCTGAATTGCTAAGGTTCATTAGGTACCTCCATCTTAGACTGAAAAGATCAGTAACAGTCTTCAAATACCTGAAGGGTGATTGTATAGAGGATGGGAATAAACTCAAATTGCAATAGGGGAAATTTAGGTTGGATATTAGGAAGTGATTTCTGACTGAGGTTACCTAGAGAAGTTATGGAATCTCCATCCCTGAAAATTTAGAAGAACAGGTTGGACAGACAATTGACTGCGATGGTTTTTTGTCAGGGATGATCTTGCCTTGAGCAAGCGAACGGATTAGATGACCTCATGAAGTCTCTGTCTGCTCTTGTATGCTATAATCCTAATAAAACTCTGAAGCTGCAGTCTTGCAACAGTTTGATTTAGATCCCAAAGCTGCATTGCTTATCAACTACAAAAATGATTGAAGAATGAAATATCCTTTGAATTTAAATACATATCAAAGAGGCTGATGGTCAAAGGGATAATATCTTCTTGTCTATGTGTCTAATGCTTATTATTAATGATAATAGGGGAAGATACAGGTATTGAAAGAAAACAACCAAGAGCCAAAACAAGAGGTTTCATATAAGGCGGTGCAAACAAGACCCTCTGATATTCACTTATGCTTGCGTACAGAGGGATAATACAAGTATATATTGATAAGGACAAGTAATTGTTTAGTAGTGGTGTAAACTCTCATTCTTGTGGGTAGAAATCTATTTCTAATAGTAGCTTGAGGAGGAAATTTTTCCTTTATATTGGTAGCTTATTCTATTATTTCCTCCAGTAGGTTGTTTTGTGTCTTCATCTGGAACATATGGAACTGCCCCTTTTCAGAGTGTGGGTGGTAGATCAGCTGAACAAATTATTTGACCTGGACCTGAAATCAGGTTTGTGCAACATGTGCTACCACACAGGGTTCAAATCTTTAGGACTGTAAAGTAACCCAGGTGGCTGCCCAATAGTTGCCACCCCTGCCCAATATCAGGGATGGTGTGGTGAGAGCAAGGTAGGGCTTCCTGCCAGCACCAGTTTACTTTCCAGCCGGCCCCTGCTCCCGCATTAGTCAACCCTTGACTCAAGAACCACAGGTAGGGTAACTGGCAGCTTTCAGCCACTGCTGAGATGCTACCACAAGGAAGCAAGGTGCTCACTCCCTGCAGCTGCAACAGTCTTCCCAATAAGCAACAGACTGCAACAGGTTAAGCTCTTCTGGTCTGTAGCAATCAAATTGTATCAAACCCCAACCCCTCAAGGAGGCTGAAGGGCAACCAAAACATAAGCAATAGAGTAGGCTCCTGCAACAATCAGCATGACCCAAGCACAAAGTTCAGGGACTCCATCCGATGACAATCAACAGCAGAATAAGGGACAGGACTGAGTCCCCTCTGGGCCAGTCAGTGGCAGAGGGTCAGCAGCATAGGCAGCTCTCGGGGGTTGTTGCTCTAAACCCCTGCTCCAGATGACTGTCTGGGCACCCCACATGCCTTGTGGCATGCTAATCCCTCTCTGACCACCAGCCTGTGCCCTGAGCTCCTGGGGACCCTCGTTCTGGTGCTCTGCTGCTCCTCAGGATCCCAATGCCTTATCTGCTGCTGTCCTGCTTCCCCAGGGAAGGTGAGAGGGTTCCTCAACTCACCAGCCTAGCTCCCTGCTCTGGATAAGGATGTTGCCTGTGCTCCTGGCCTCTGCCTTTTCTCTGCAGTGGAGTGGGGGCCAATTGCCACCCCTAGTCTCCAGGACACCTGGCACATCCAGCACACTGCAATGGGGCCTTGGGGCACCAGCTCTCTGCCCCAAGGTCAGCTCACCCCAGCTCTTCTTAGGCCTCCTGTGCCATTCCCAGGAGTCACTGTCAGCAGCTCCAACACACCAGTTTGGCTGCTGCTTTTATCCCCTTCGGCAGTCCCTCCCTGGCTTGCAAACTGGCCAGCCAGGGCTCAGGGTGGTGGGTCCCTAACCCTGGCCATCCCCCTTCTATGTGAATGACGGGACCGAAATCCCCTTCTTTCGATTGTCTTCTTTTCCACAGGGCAGGGCTCCCTTGCTCCACTCTTGGGGTCACTCAGAGTTCACTGGCACTGTTTCTAGCCCAGGGTAAGTATCTCAAGCCAATCTAGTGAACCCACATTGGCAGTCTGTTACAGTAAGAAGGAAGGAAAGAAAATGCAAGCATACACAATCATTCACCAAAATTAAAATGAGATGATTCCATGGGATGCCTAATGCCCCTGAACATGCTGTCAAGCAGTTACCATAGTAACTGTCATATGATTCAAGTCTGCCAATCAGTGCTGTGTCCCATGCCTTCAAAATCCTTAAAAAAACTCTGCATACAATGCATTTCTTTAAAGGGGCAGATTGGCTGGGTCTTGTATATTTGTGCATAACTTTCCTTCATGTAACAACAATCTTCCCTTTTTCTCAGACATTACATTCATTTCTGGTGCTTCCTCCCCTTCTACACTATTTCACTACATTATAGTCTATTTTAATTTCCTGTTATTTTATTAATCAATATATATCTTGGTACTGCACTACTAACTTAAATGCTGTCTCAGTAATCACTGGTTTATGTCTTGAAGCCTTTAGAACAGGGGCGGGCAATTATTTTGAGTGGAGTGCCGTTTACTGAGTTTTGATAAGCCATCGAGCCATATGACAGACAGCCAAGGGCAGATTAATATTGATTTTCTAAATTTTTTTAGGGGCCCTGTGGGCCGGCTAGAATGTCCTGGTGAACTGCATTTTGCCCACCCCTGCTTTAGAAGCCTATAATTTGTATTCCATGTACCTGCTACTTAGGAGAGTAATCTTCAAGTTCAAAATGTGTGTGCAAATTATGAACTATATTTGAAACTAACATTTTAAAGACTATTGCTGTTAGCTGTCAAGAAGTAGCACCTTAGTATCAAAGACTTTACACAAATCTTACCCTGCTTTAAAACAGACTATGGCTTGTCTACATGAGATGTCTACTGTGGAGCTGCCTAATTAGATCTGCAGTAAAGTCTAAACATTTACATGTGCAGCCTTATTAGGCTACAGGAAATGAATTAACTCTGCTGCAGGTTACTGCTGTTATATACAAATACTATCTGCAGAGTTCTTTAGTGTGCAGCAACGCACATGTAGATGCTGAAGTGGCTGGCTGGGGTATGAGGATGCTTCAGTGTGGGGGCTGATTGCTGGCTAGTCCCACACTGGAGCACCCTCATGCCCCAGCCAGTCCTTCCACAGTATGTTGAGCTGGGTCAGAGCTGCTTTGGGCTGGCAAGCTGACCCTCCTGAGCTCTCTGCCAGCTGGGGCCCTCCAACCCGGCTCAACGTGCTGTGTGGTCCCAGGCATACTTTCAAAGAACGCACCCAGAAGCAATAAAATCTGGTAAGATTTGTGCCAGAATTTATTGCTCCATGCTAATAGCACATGCAAATGCACCCTGTGTATCTGAGCTGTAGTATTTAGAACTGGTTGGAATAAAATAACAACTGGTTCAAAACTTTGCCTCATGAAAATGTTTTAAGGTTTTAAGACTGTGTTAATTTAATACAAGATTCTTCATTCAGGTGTCTCTGTAGCTTATTCTAGTAAGGAGATTGGACACAGAATGACTGAAATATCATGCAAAGAGCTATTCGTCGGCACCAGTATTTGCTTTATCATAGCACTTATGAGCCCATATCATGGGCCTGTACTGAACTGGGTTAGCTGCTATACAATAATGGAAAATAACAGTCTCTATTTTCTGCTCTAGTGGATGTGCCAGAAATGCTGGCAAAATCACACACTAGCAAAGTTTTAAATTCTCCTTGTGACAGGGTGCTTGGTGTGCCTGACACTTTAATAGGAGAGGCTGCCTGAGAAGCAGCCTGCAGGTGGCAAGGTTAAAGTGGACTCATTAGCAGTGGGCCAGGCTTGAGCCATATAAGCTCAGGACCTGAGCTGATCAGGCAGTCTAGCCCTGAGAGCCACAGGGAGAGATGGCAGCAGGACTGTAGCAGGGCTCCTGAGATAACAGCGGGTCTTAGGTAAACAAATTTGCGGGCCTGGGAACAAGAGAATATTATCTGGGGCAGAGAGAGACTTGTTTCTGCATGCAGGTGGCCTTTATTTTACGTTGAACCTGGAGGGTGTGTCCAGACAAGTGCGCACTTGCATTTCCCTGGGTACAATACCTGCTGTGGCACAATATGTGCTGCTGCTACTTGTCCCCAGGGAATGCCTGTGCACTCGCACTCTGGCATGCTGCAAATTGTCCTGGGTCGGGTAAGGGGGGCTGGGACCAGCAGCTGGGCTGACTGCAGCAGCCTTACCTGGGGTTCTGGGAAACTCCCTGGGCTCCAGCAGTGGTGATCCAGCAACTGGCTTCAGTTTCAGGTGGCACATGCTGCCACCACATCTGCTGCCCTGCTTTTTTCTGCTGCAGATTTTTTTGGCACTGGAAACTCCTGGTGTCACCACAGTAGAGAGGTGGAATCCAGGAAGTCTGAGGCCTCAACAAAGGAATGAAGACCTGAGGTGGCCTGATGACTTGGGGGCAAGTGTCTTACCTCACTAGTGACTCAAAACACATGCAAGGCATGGAGCATGGTGTAGGGAAGGTTTGGAGCCATGCTGTTAGCCCTTAAGGCAAAACTCATAGGCACCTATGATCTAGAGGCCCAGACTTGGGAAACCCTGGGGCACCCTCCTTTTCTTTAATAAATTAATGACATTAAGGCATGGCAGATGAGGGAAGGGAAGTTTGCCTGTGAAATGGTGGGGCTGAGGGCTAAGAGGGTACTCCAGGGGCAGGAGGGCCACCCCTGGAGTGAGTATCCTGTTACATTCCTTCTCTGAAGACTATACTAAGTCCAGGAAGGGCATCCATTTCTGTGGGCATTTATTATATTGAGTGAATGTGTTGAACCTGAAACATGACAGCTGTTCTATATACTACTGGTAACAGTATCATAACCTATGTGTTTTTAGCCAGATCATAGTGTGTGCAGCCAGTTTAAGAATATTGGTATCTCTTTATTAGTCTTGTTTAAATTTACTATAGCTCTAGTGACACTGGCAGTCTCTCTAGGTTTAACCTAATGTCAGGACCCCCCCCAACACTGCACTGTTCCAAGGCCCCTGCACTACATACACTGTGTCATGTGACTTGTATTTTGCTGTAGTGTGGTCTTCCTGTGCTGCACTGTGCTGGCACTTTCACACCATGTGAGGTTCATGAGTCCCTCTGAACACTCTGGCAATGGGCTTCCTCATACCTATTGACCATCCTGCTGCCAGGGGCAGGGGCAGGCAACAAAGCTGGAGGAAGGAGGGCTGCATGCTGCCTGTGAGCCGCCAGTTAGATAGCCCTGATCTAGTCCTTTGTTTTTAATTGCAATAAAAAATTTACAAGCCATACCATCATTTTCTCCTCTCCAGAATAACTGCACAAAACAGAGTGGCCCGACTTGTGATTTTTTTACCTCTCTCTCTGGGATACTTACATTTTTAGACTAATAAGTTATTGCCAACCTGAGCAGGTGTGTTAGGGTGTGAATAAAATGGGTTGAGGCTGTACTCTGCATCTGCTACTTCATGGTAATTACTTGTGGGTCAGATCTTACCCCCAATAAATGGTACCTCAATCTTGGTAATGTATTCCTCAACTCTTTCACTGGGGGCTAAGTTACCAAGATTTAGCTCCCACTTACAATGCAGTCTTCTAAGCCAAAGCTGAGAAGCAGTACTCTGTCCTCATCCTCCTTGAACTTTCAACCATGTTCCACACTCCTGACCACGCTCTTCTTCAAATGGTGTCTTTTTTTACATCTTATGCTTTGTAAAGAACAATATTGGTTTCATTGCTCAGCTTTAACTGGGGAAATAAGCAGTAAGAAATAAGCAGTAGCAGTGTGCACACAGGCAATTGTCATGGAGCAAAACAAACATCTTGTGTCAGAACACACCCTTGTAGATGATGGATGCCAGAAGGCATAATTTCCCTAAATTTACATAACAGGAGATCCAGCTGGTGCAGTTACAATGACCCACAGCAAGTGTGACTGGGAGTAAAAAGCCTGATTCTTGCTCCTACATGCATCATTAAGTGTGAGCACAAGAACACCAGTTACACTTTTTTAAAACTTCAGGCCATGTAATGCTCCCCAAGGGACATTTCTAAGAGGGCCACCTTATGCAGGCTTCACATGTACCACAAAATACATTTCCCCCATCTAGTTTCCAACCATGCCTCTGGTTCATAGATTCATAGATTGTGGAATCAGAAGGGACCACAGTGGATCATTGTGTCTGACCCCCTGCCCCTGGCAGAAAAGAGGACCATGGTCAGTAAACGGAGGCTGAGGGGGGACCTGGTGGCTGCCTATAAGCTGCTGAGGGGTGATCAGCAGGAAATAGGGCAGGCTCTTTTTTCCCGGGCACCA
>JAGPOW010001296.1:94491756-94503521 GCA_030014935.1 Caiman crocodilus
GCATTTTCCCAGGAATAGAGGTAAGACTGACTGGTCTAAAGTTACCTGGCTCATCCCTTCTCCCTTTCTTGAAAATGGGCACCACATTGGCCCTTCTCCCATCCTTAGGGACCTGACTGGAGTACCATGAGTGCTCGAACAGCTGCGCCAGTGGCTCAGCTATGACACTGGTCAATTCTTTCAGCAGCTGTGGATAGAGGTCATCAGAGCCTGCTGACTTGTACCCATCCAGCTCCTCCAGGAGCTCCTTAACTATTTCAGAACTAACTGTAGGTGGACTGGTGCCAAGTGGACATCTGTCAATGATCGAAGTGGGGGAATTGGCTTGGTTGTTACATAGAAATACTCAAGCAAAGAACTCACTGAAGAGCTCTGCTTTTTCCCCGTGTCAACCACCAACTGTCCTGGTAATTAGTGGGCTCTTGTTGAAATACCTTGGAATGAGATTAGGTAACAATTGCTGCCCCAAGGACTTTCAGTGCATTTTTTTTAGTGTGGAGGTACACTTCTGTCATAGAACCATCTGAGCAGATAAACCTGTCTTTGTTTTGTTTATCAGATATTCATTTATATGGTTATCAGAATTAGACTCTCATTCTTCAGGGGTGATTATATTAATGCAAAAGACTAACTGTATTTGCTAGTGATTATAATCTTCTCGTACAAAAAGATGAAGTATTCACTTGAAAATGCTTTGGAAGTTATTTGATTTACATAGCTGCTACAGAAATCTGCCTAGCTAATGGACTTGTCACCTATGCTACATTAATGTGGAAGATCTGATGTCAAGGACACATGCCATGCTGATGTAGGCTGCATGGTATATGTCACAAAGCTGTCATGCTCATTCTCTGGGGCAGGAATCTGTCTAGCCAGAGCAAGCAGAAGGCCCTGCTGTCATTTTACAGGGAAAAAAAATGCTAAGTGACGCTGCACAAGTATGGAAAGGGTGAATGGTAGATGAGAAAGAGAGATGGAAGAAAGGCTAATATAAAATATGGTCCCTCATGGAGATCTTCTCCATGTCTCATTAGATCACAAGGCTAAATTAGAGCACATCCTCCTGTCTGCTTTGCCAAAGAAAATTAAACTCTATCTCAGAAAACAGCCTGCCTGTATGGGTGAAAATGTGCCATAATTAATTACTTTTTTCTCTATATAAAGTAAGAGTGGGAGATCATTTAGGATGTACTAAACCTACTGCTTATTTCCCCAGTTAAAGCTAAGCAATGAAAACAGTGTTGTTCTTTACAAAGCATAAGATGTGAAAAAGGACTCCATTTCAAGAAGAGTGTGGTCAGGAGTGTGGAAGATAGTTGAAAGTTCAAGGAGGATGAGGACAGAGTACTGCTTCTCAGCTTTGGCTTAAAAGAGGTAATTAGAGACTGACAGGAGCAATTTTGTTGAATTGCAAGGAGAAGGAACTGGACTGGAGAAGGTCTCCAATGGAAGTGGAGCTCTGGACAGAGACTGTAAACAGACCATTCAATTAGCTTGACAGGGAGTAAAAGGGAGATGGGACAGTAGGTGGAGAAAGTGAAGACATGGGTGGGTATTTTATTAAGATGGTATAATGAGTTGAGTTTCTCCCATAAGGAGAAAGATCCAGAAGAAAATGGGAAAAGTTATAGAGGAGATGAGAGGGAGTATATGTGAGATCAGAAGATTACAAGGAATGAGATTACTAAGGTGCAAGAAGGAAATAGAAGAAAATGTTCTATGACAGGGAAGATGGGAAAGGAAATGACACTTGTGGGGACAGGGACTCAACTGCACTCTGTTTCAGTAGTCCTTTTAGCCCTTCCTTGGCTTCACTTAGTCCTTTATCCCTGTTCCTCAGATTTAAACAGGACTTTGGTCTCAAATGATAGTCTTCTTCCTTTCAGTAAAGTGAATCCTCTTAACTTTCTCTTCACACATGCAAAGCAAAATCCTCTTGTTCAAAGATTGTCTATTTATTGCCTTCAGGAGGCACTGCTGAAGGCACAGGGGAGACTTCTTGCTCCCTATGCCCCTGGTCAGCCACTCTGAGCTCATCCCTCTGCCTCCACAGTATGTTAAGCCAGGTCAGAGCTGCCTTGGGCTGGCAGGCTGACTCCCCTGAGCTGCCTGCTAGCCAGGGCTCTCCAACTCAGCTCAACATGCTGCAGTCCCAGATGCATGTTTAAACATTGTGCCCAGGAGTAATAAACTCTGGTGTAATATGTGCCAGAATTTATTGCCCCATGCTAATAGCAAGTATAGATGCACCCTGTGTATCTGAACTGTAGTATTTAGAATAAGTTGGGATAAAATAAAAACTGGTCCACAATTTTGCCTCATGAAAATGGGATCAAATGTTTTTAAGGTTTTAAAATGCTATGTTAATTTAATACAAAATGCTTCTGTTAGGTATATAAATGGCTATTGGTAGCTTATAGTACCTAATATCTATTTCTGACTCGGCAGCAGCAATTCTTCTCTGTAGTTACCAGGCCTGTCTCTAGCACCTCCAAGCAGCTGCCTAGGCAGTCAGTGACATTTAAGAGTTGTGTTCAAAATTCATTTTAGCCCTCTTCCATGGCATGCATGTGTCTGCATGCCCTCATCCAAGCACAGTAGATACATCTACACAGCAGTCGCATCTGTTTTACTCCTAAAAGCTCCTCTCCATGGATTGCTACATTGACAGGGTGAAGAGGCTTCTGTGTACTGATGATCTTACGGGCAACACCACAAGGAGTCTTGCACTACTGGTAGGGTCAAAGGTAAGGTCAAAGGTGAAGTGTCAGATGAAGAGCAGTCCAACATAAAGACCTCAGCTGGCAGATGCAGAAGGCATACTTCTCATTGGCTATGAAGGCTGCAGTGGAAGCATCCCGTTCATCTTGGATTTCCTTGGCACTGGACACAGGTTTCTCCTTTGCCAAGATCTTTGTGGTTCCTGACTTGCAACAGCCTCCTCATGTAAAATAAGTCACGTGCAGGTTTCTTCCACTAGATCCAACCACCAATATGCATAACCTCTACAAAGGCCTGTGGTGATGGAAAAGTGGCAACGGAGGAAGACAAAGTGATTGCTAGGAGTCCCTAGTCATAGATCCACATGCAGGCGGCAGTTGTGTGTTTGTCGCTTCACTCTTGGAATGGGACAGGAGGGTGGTTCGGCAGCTGTGATCATGACCAAGCAGTTCTTTTTGAAATCCCCTCTGCTCAGCCTGCATGGGGAGGAGGCTAGAAAATTGGCCCCAAACATAGACTATCCCACCTCATCTTACCCAACCAGATAGCAGCTTCCAGGTTGATCACTCAAATTACAGTTGAAACAGAAAAATGTCCTTTGCATCCTGGAATGTTCAATGACAGGAAAGGAAGGAAAGGAAACAAGACCGAGAAATCTGTGGTCCAACCTATGTTGTTTTCAGAAGACCAAGGAGTTAAGCTTACAGAATGATAAAGCAGTACCTTGCGTACAGTTCTGATGTTCCCTCCTGCAACCTCCAGGCAAACGTAACAATTTATACATACGAGTCTTAAAGGTACCCACACATCTTCTTCCCTTACATTCAATATATCCCCATATAATAATAACAATGGCAGTATAGCTCAACTCATAGGTAAAACACATTTTAACAGGTCTCTGTTAGTTTTCATGTTGGCTTTTTAGTTCTAAGTGATTATCTCAGTTCCTCTGCATTTCAGTCCTTATTGATTCAGTTCTTGTTTGCTTTCCTTGTTCAGATGTCTCTACTTCTGTGTCATTTTCAATCTCCTTTGCTGTTTCTTGTTGTTTTCATGTTAGCTCTGTTTCCTTAGGTGAATCTCATGATGCTGCTTCTTTTCTCCCCTTTGAGCTGCAAGTGTCATCTGTTCCTTCTGAACACCTGCCCTTTGGTGTGACTACTTTATGAGATCCGGGAGCTACTTGATGGGAAACTAGTGCTCTATTCATCTATCTGAAATAAGCACGATATCTTTGTTGTGCAGTTGTGGTAACTCCCTGGAACTCCTGTCATAGTACTATTTTTGTTTGAGTTTGTTGAATTTTTAACATGTTTTCATGTCTTGCTTTTCATTTTGATGAGCATCATGCACGAGATTTGGCAGCCTGGTTTTGAGTTTCCTGTTAAACAGCATTCTGCTAAAAATGTTTCATAGGTGTTGCCCTCTAATTTAAGAATGACAGGTAAACATCAGTGTGTGAATCTGTAGCTTTTTAAAACAATTTCTTCACTATTTGTACTCCATTTTCCACCGGACCATTGGATTGTGAGTATTTAGGACTTGAAGTGTTGTGATGGAATCCGTATTTGTTTGCAACCTCTAAACTCAAGACAGTTGAATGGAGGTCCCTTGTCTATTCTCACAATTTGTGAAATCCCATGTCTAGCAAAAATTGATTTGATGTGAGTTATGACATGATTGCCTGTTATGCTTTTGAGCAATGCAATTTCAGAATAGTGAGAGTAATAATCCAGCACTAATACATATTTTTTTCCTGCATGTATGAATAAGTCAATGCCCACTTGATACTTACTACAGGGCTACAGGCTCCACCATGACAATCATGCGTTTTTTTCTTTGCATGGATCTGTACTTTAGGCACATTGTACAAGCCTTTACAGCATCTTCTATGTCATTATTTATGTTGGGCCAATAAAGATCACCCCTTGTTTTCCTTTTGCATTTTTCAATGCCTAAATACCCCATGTGCTCTGTTTAACATGTCTTTCTTTAGCACTGCTGGAACAACCAGTTATGAGCCTTTGAATGGAATGCCATCCAGTACAGACAGCTCTTCCTTGAATTGAAAATAGGGGCTACATATATGTTTTCCAGGCCAACCAGCACAAATAGCTGTCATCACTTTTTGCAATGTGGTACCCTGACCAATAGCTTGTGCAATTTGTGCCCACACTTTATCTGTGACAGGAATCACTCTTTTAATTAGACGTCCTATGTCTGTGTCTGGAATTCTGTTGTTTTCTGTTGTGTCATATGCACAATGTATCTGCAATAAGTAGATGTTTTCCTGGTGTGTACTGTATGTCTATATTAGGGCTAGGCAATATTTTTGGCTGGAGCACTGAAAAATCCTTAATGTCTAGCTTGTAAGGCACCAGAGTGCTGGCATGCCAGAAGAACAAAACTGGGGTGGGAAGTACATGGCAGGATGCACTGCATATTAATATAGTAAATAATCATAAATGTTGCTTTTTTATGGAAAATCCCAGGGTTTCTAAAAATTCTAAGCCTGGTGAAAATAAATAAAACTTCATGTACTACCTTTGTTCTTGTGTATTCTTTGTTAAGCATGTTGTGATAAAAGAGAAAAAAGAGCATGAAAAAAGAGAAAGAGGTAAAGAAAGAGAAGAGGAGACAAAAGGGGAGAGAAAATAGAAGAGAGAAAAAGAGAGGAGAGAGAAAAAAGGAGAGGAAAAAGAGGAGCGAGACTAGAAGAAAAAGAGAAGAGAGAAAAATAGGAGAGAGAGAGAGAGAAAAGCAAAAAGAAAAATGTTGTGTCTCTCACCAGCAAAGTCTGCCATTGTTACCAGCTGTGTTGAGCAGACAGATGCCCTGTCCCACTTGCTGAGCACCGGAGCTGAGCGCAGGGAGAAGCAGGCATGGGGGGAGGCACTGTGGGCAGGCCAGCCTGGCTGAGCCCTTGGGAAGGCAGCAGCAGGAGAGAAGTGGGGCCAGGCAGGGTATGGGGACTGCCCTAGGGCTCCATTGTGGGTGGGGTTGCTCAGAGGCACCTGAAGTGGGGCTTGGCTCAGCCTAGCCTGTGCAGCTCTGTGGGGATGGGGTGCAGCTGCTCTGCCTGCAAGAGGATGTCGGGCTCAGGGGGCTCCCAGGTCAGCTTTTGTGTGGATCTTGTGGATGCTGTGGGATAGAGTCCCCCACACTGCAGTGGGAGCCTCCCAGGCCCTGGAAACAGCCACTGCAGGTGGTGCTTGGGGCTGAGCCAGCCAGGAGCCTGCAGCATAGTGACCCTGCACAGTGCCTGTTCCAGCCCTGGTTCCTTGAGTGAGCTGCAGGTAGGGCAGTCTGGGACAGCCACAATGGCTGTTCCTGGGAGCTCCTGTGGCCAGGGTCTTGCACTGGGGGGTGGCTCTGGCCTGCTAGCCCTGTACCCTGCATGCAGGGAGGCTGATCTCAGTATCCTGCTCTGTCCCCTTGAAGGTAGGGTGGCAGTGTGGCATCTCCGTCGAGTTGCACAGGCTGGGTGGACCCCACCTTGGGAGCCTGTGGATGCCCCCACCCACCCATCTCAGCCCAAGCCTGGAGAGTCCTGTGGCAGCACCACTTCCTGCCTAGCCCCCATCTTCCCAAGGGGCTGGCTGGGTCAGCCTGCCCAGAGCGCCTCCTCCTGCACCTGCTTCTCCTCTGCCAGTGCCCTGGTGTTGCTCCAGTGCTTGGAGCCCCAGTGAGTTCTTCACCTGGGTGGGACAGGGCATCTGTCTGCCCAAGCCCCAGGCCCAGAGCTCGCCCATCTGCTGGGAGCCTCCAGTGCTGTGGCCCTGCAGAGTGCCTGCCCGTGCCCTGGCCGTGCTCATCCACAGCTCCCTCCAGGGGTGGAGCTGGCCTGGAATGCATACCCTGGAGACAGTGTGTGGGATCAGAAGAACACAGATAGCATGCCTGCCTGTGCTATCCTGACTCCACCCCTAGTTTCTGCTACGGTGCTGGGACCTATGGCTCCTTTGGAGAGCCCAGAGTAGCAACTTTAAAAAAAATTGTTTTTTAAACAATTTCTTTGCTCACCTGGCGTGCCAGGAAAAATGTTTCCACCTGTCACTAATTGGCATGTGTGCCAGGGGCTGCCGATCCCAGGTCTAGACCATACATTTGCAATCGAAAGAAAAAGTCTCTGTAATCTGGGTGGCATGTCTGATAACCCTCTTTGCTATAGTTACCAAAGTTTTATGACCAGTTTCAGCTATCATAGGCCTCACAGAAATGAATATATGAGATTTCTTACAGCTGTATACCAGAGCTAGAGTTTCTTGCTCTATTTGTGCATATAGACACTCTGACTTAGAAAGTGACCTAGATGCACATGCTCATGAATGATGTGTGCCTCCTGAGCCTGGGGGAGCATGGCGACTGCCTGCAGGCAGCGGCAGTGGCAGTGTCAACAGCGGGAGGGTGTTGGCGGTGAGTGGGGACCGTCCACAGGCAGCTATGGCGGTGCTGGCGGCAAGGGTGGGATGACCAGGGACCGCCTGCAGGTGACCGGGGTGGTGTTGGCAGTGAGGGTGGGCTGAGTTGGGATTGCCTGCAGGTGGCTGAGGTGACATGGGCAGCGAGGGTGGGACGAGTAGGAACCACCTGCAGGTGGCTGTGGCAGTGTTGGCAGCAAGTGGGGGCATGGCAAGTGGTTACTGTCCACAGGCGGTGACACAGGCATTGGTGGTGGCCAATTTTAAGGGACGACACATGCTTCCTCTCTGCCTTACCTCTCTGCATCACCTACTGGTCTCTAGCTATCCCCGTGTTTTTGAAGCAAAGCTGCTACAATGCCTTCTTTAGAAGCATCTGTTGACAATTTAATGGGTCTTTTAGGGTCATAGTATTTTAATACTGAGTTTTCATTATTTTTTTCCTTCAAGTTTTTAAGTTCAGCTTCATGTTCATGTTCCTGTATCCACTGAACATTCTCTTGTAGCAGTGATCTGAGGTGTTTGGTCTGCTCTGCAAAGTCAGGTAGGTATTCCCCTACAAAATTGATCATTCCCAGTAATCTTTGCACTCCTTCCTTATCTGTACAGGGTGGCATGCTAGTAATGGCTTTAACCCTTGAAGGATTGATTTGTACCCCTTTCTCAGAGAGCTTTTCTCCCAAATATGTTATTTTTTTGTCCCTGAAATTTCATTTTTGTTTGTTTCATTTCAAACCTGCTCTGTAAGCTCTTTCTAATGCCTTTCTTAGTCTCAAGTCATGTTCTTCCATAGTATTTCCCCAAATTAATACATCATTAATAAGCCATAGTTTCATGAAGACCTTCAAAAATTTGTTGTACCTTTCTGTGAAATACTTCAGATGCAGAACACAGTCCAAAAGGAAGCCTATGAAACCAATACCTTCTGAAGTGCGTATTGAAGGTGCATAATCTAGTGCTATTCTTTTCTAGGGGAACTTGCCAAAACCTAGAAGAGACATTTAAACTAGAGAAATATTTAACTTCTGCTCTGTTGCCAAAAATGTCTTCCCTGGTAGGAATGAGAAAATGCCCTCTCTTGATGTACCAGTTCATTTGCTTAGGATCCAGACACAATCTTAAGAAGCCTTTTTTTTTTCTATTATGATCAGTGAATGAAATCAAGCAGTTGGTTGATCTACTTTTTATATTATGTCCACGTTAAATAATCTACCTAATTTCTTTTTCAGTTTCTCTCTTAGTACAAGAAGAATATTTCTTGGAGCATGTATGGTGGGAATATTTGGTTCTCTTAATTCTGTCTTGTACTCAGTTGACAATTCCCATATGCCTTGAAATACATCATAAAACTCTTCTTCTATGTTCTTGCTTTCTAGTCCCTCAGTAGCATCCATTACCTTAATCATACCTACAATTTTACATGTTTACAATCCAATAATTGGCACTAGCTTTCCTGGGGCTGTTACAAACTGATTTTGTACTATATTAACCTTGTGTCTAACATACAGTGCACCAACCCTTGGTTGCAATCATGTTCCCATTATAAGCTGTAAATCTCATTTGCTTATTTCCATAGTACACAGGTTTAGTTTTCATTTTTTTGAATAGTGTATTTTGGTATTACATTGACTTGTGCCCCTGTATCTAATTTAAAAGTTACCATTAGTTCACTGGTGTCCAGGATGATTTTCCAATCTTCAGAAGAATTAACTTCTTGCATTGTGCCAATGAGGAATTCGTCCTTTTCCTTGTTGCATAGACCATGCACCTGCTATTATGGTACTTGTGTGGTGCATCCTTCTCCTTTCTGCAAACTCTTACAAAATATTTTTTTGTATTTGTTGCAGCACATACCAAATGCAGGGCATTGCATGGATTTTTGGTAACCCCCACAGCATCTGCAGCTGACCATTGTTTCTTCAAGCAATTCTCTTTGGTCTCTGCTTGCCTGCTTCATAGCGAGGTCCTCCTTTCTGTATTGTTTGTGTGTTGCCTTAGGTTTTTGCAGTCTTGCAATCCCTAAGGGAATGTAACAAGTTATACGTAATACTCTTAAAGGTATCCACACACAATCCTCCTTTCAACCACTACCTGTGGTGTTTGCCAGAGAGTTTGCAGCTCTAGGCTCAGCCTTCTTAGCCTTCAAATAAATATAACCATTTACTTGACCCATGGGAGCAGTCATACTTAACTGTGAAGAATCATCGCTGCTGCCTACTAGTAATTTATTTGCATTATCCCAGAGCTTGGTACAGGGAAGCAAGGCAAATTAGCCTACCAGAACACCTAGCTAAATCACTACCAGTATCTGTACTGGCTAGTTTGAAGCTAGTTTGGGTATGTGTATGCTTGACTGCAGTCACAAATGTGACTAGTGTAGTCATACCCACATGTGTGTTAATGTGCCTTTTCTAATGCACATTAAATGTAGTACAGGCAGTCCTCTACTTCCAATGTTTCAAGTTAGAATGGTTCGCACTTACGTTTGTAAATTGACACCCTGTTTCAACTTTCTGACGTCAGCTTCTACTTTACAACACTTGATCTGACGCCAGGCTATGCCAGCGAACAAGTTCGCTGCATCACACATCTCTCTGGAGAACCTCTGTCCAAACTTCCTTGGACACTTTCTTTAAGAAAGCAGACAAGATTCCAGAATAACTTACAGCCAGGACTCCTGAGAAGACTGCAGCCAAGAACCCTTCACAAAGTCCAGACAAGAGCCTTTCAAAACGTCCAGCAAAGTCTCAGCAAAGAAGTCCTTCCAAATCAATATGATTGCTATTTACAATATAAATACATTAATGTAGCTATATTACTCAGGTGTAATTGATTGAGTACAAAATTCTGAGTTATTTTTTGGTGAAAATAGAATATTAGGCCTTGGTTCAAGAACCAATCCCCCATTTATAACATTGTTTCCTATGGGAAAATTGGTTCCAAGTTGCAACATTTCAACTTAAGACGTGGTTTTCAGAAACCAATTGTGTTGTAAGTCTGAGGACTGCCTGTACCTATACACATGCTCCAGAGATGAGGGGAGGGTGCTCTGAGAGCTGCTCTTTAAAGCACCCAGAGGATCTTGTGTATCAGCGTGTCAACTTCAAAATGGCAGCAGGGTTGCTTTATTTAAATAGGACTCATTTCAAGTTCATTCAATGAGCTTTAGATAAAGCACCCCCAGTGCCAGTTTGAAATGCAGGGTCACTGATACATGAGATGTGGAGGCTGTCTGGAGAACAGTAATAACCACGCTCTGACACGCTGTAATTACAGGGCATCAGAGCAGCCTCCATGCTCATGTATAGGCACCTTCCAGTGTGAGGTACTAAATTAATGCACATTAGGCTACACTAATGCACAGTAACACATTTGCACACTTTCTTAGTGAAAATGAGCAGTAGACTATTTTACTCTGTATTAGCATAACTAGTGGTTTTTTACATGATGCTTTAATGCACAGTAAAACAGTCTACTGTGCATTAAAGCACATGTGTAGACACAACCAGTGTCAGGTTAGTTGATTCTAAATAGGGGAAAGTGTAAAACCAAAGCAGTGCAGAATTCCTTTATTAGTGTTGTTCCTCAGGAACCTTCTTGTTGATGGTGTATACCTGTTTTTTTCAATAGACCCTGTGGATTGCAATAGACCTGTATGGCAAGTAGTCATAAAAGTATGCGCCTTTGCCCTTGACTAATGTAGGTTGTTGGCATATTTCCAATCTCTCATTCCAAACCAGTTCCTGCTTATCTTGCTTTTCTGTTACAGCTATCCTGAATTTCTTATTCTTCCTAAATTTCCTTCTGTGTGAGTTCTATTTCACTGGCAGACAACACAGTAGGGCCACTATTGTACTAGATGACCAGGGGTTAGTATGTAGGGCTTGAAAGAGGCTACAAGGGCTTTCTACCAAGTTCACTTTTGAAAGCTCAGTCCCTTTAGCAATTTTTCTGCTGCTAACTGTCCACCTTATTTTCTTTGCTTATACTATAAAATTTACTATAAAATTGATATTTGAATGTCCCAAACAAAACCCTTAGTAAAAATGGTTGAAGTTGCTCATGTGCATGTATTTCCATTTCAAGCAAAAAACCCTCCCCAGCAAGTCCTAACCCAGTCTCAGCAATTTACAGTAACAACCTTGTTAAGGTGGGTAGATGGGAAATATGCCATAATCCTAGACTGATGGCAACAATATGGCTTTTCATTTTGGAAGGTATTACTTTTAAAGACCAAACTCCATGAGTTGGTAAGGCTAAGAGTGAGAGATTTGTTGGTATTCTGGGCTGTGCCTGAGATTAAGTGATAGTGTCGTGCAAACACACGCAGAGTACTTTTGGGTAAGGTCAGCAGAAGCTTTTATTCAAAAGAAACTACAGCTGTAGAGGGGATTCCAAAGTGACATGGATTTCCCAAGCACTTGGAAGGGGTCCCCCCGCCAAGAGCAAAAATCAGGAGGCTTATATACTTTTTAACAGTCGCTTACAACTCACGTGATCATATAGAGAAATTAGCATGAAAAACGGTTATACCATTACTTCATCATTTCTTTGCTTTAATTAGGATGGGAACTTATGGGGGAGACAAGGTTAGTTCACAAACCTGCTTCTTGCACCTGGAGA
>JAGPOW010001296.1:94503621-94540224 GCA_030014935.1 Caiman crocodilus
CTTTGCTTTAATTAGGATGGGAACTTATGGGGGAGACAAGGTTAGTTCACAAACCTGCTTCTTGCACCTGGAGATCAGGGTTGTACATGCTTTTGCTATGTTTCAAGGCCGCAGTGAGTGAAGCAGTAGCAGAGGAGTTACAAAGAACACTTGCTTTTAACTGTTCTACTGTACAGAGCCAGCAATTCTTCACAAAGTGGTTATGTCATCTTATAGCACAAATAATCAAAATTTAAGGCATTCATATATATGTATTTTTACTCCACAATAGTATGATGTCAGTACATACAGACACATGCACACTAGGTTTAATTAAGCTCACTCAGGTGACAATAGCAGGAAAATCAAGCTTGCTCAAGAGACACTGGCTTCAGATGCAAAGCACCTAAAGGTTTCTGCAGATCATGCTGAAGCCTATGGTGTCACAGATGCATTGTTTTTAGTGCCTAAGTTAACTGAATTGAATCTCTCTTGGGTATATCTATACCTACCCAAGACTGCTGTGTAGTCATTGGCTAGATCAGGGGTTGGCAACCTAAGTCCATAGGCTAGATTCGGCCAGTGAAGAGACTGGATCTGGGCCACAGTAGCTCAGGAAATTTGCAGCATGTTCCAGCCACAGCAGCAGAGAAGGTGTCCCTAGGGTCCCAGCTGTGTTTAGTTTATTCACTCTGTTGCAGCAGAGGGGGGATCCCTATCATCCTAGTTACTGCCTTTTTATACCTATCCTCCTTGCAGCATCTGCTGATTGCCGGGGCATGCATGGCTGTGGCCTGCTGTGGGGGCTGAGTTTTAAGCAACAGCACACAGTGGCAAAAAGGTTGCCAGCCCCTGGCCTAGATGAGGAAAATTTCCTTGTATTCTTTATTCCTGCCTATTTACATGGGGGGCCAATGTACAATGGGGCCTTAGTGCTTGATCCAGGTCCATTAAATCAGCAGGAGTTTTGCTATTGTCTTCATGGACATTCTTGATGCCATGGACAGTGTATTATCTTTTTTTGTTTTTTTTTAAAGGTTGTATATACAAGTCTGCAAAAGGCATGTTTGGAACTGGGCTAATAATGCATGTTTGGGAGTGGTATAATAATTAACACCTTCCTTCTAGTAGAAAATTTCTTAAATCTCTGCAGATAGCCGTTTTGCTTGGAATTCTCTAGCTCTAGTCCCACTAGAAACAGACATTTCATAGAAGGGTAGCAGGGGTATGGTCATGTGTTCTATGTTAGGAAGACATAATCCCAAAATAAATTGTGATATACTAAATGTTGAAGAAACTCCACCCTTATGATACATATAGTATATAATAAGTCATCTAGAGCTGTAGCTTTAAGAAATGTTCAGCATATTTTTCAGCATCTTCTGTTAGTTTGGTAATATAAATTTGCTCCAAGGGACAAATTAACTTTTCAGGCAGCAAAAGGAAGCACTAGGAATTCTAACTCCCAAGGCACCTTCTGTAAAAGTGGAAAAAACAGGAGCCAGTAATAAACCACATTTGCCACTATAAATGGGCTAAAGTGTCAGTAAGAGTAGATGCTTGACAGTCACATTAATCACTATGAGAAAGCAGGCTTATGCAACTAGACACTGCACACTCTATAAGTGCTTGGATATGCATTACTTTCAAAGGCTGATTTGTAGTTCTAAGCAGTCTGGTTGCTACTAGTCATCAAAGTACATTGTCCTTTTTGGGTAGCGAATCCAGAGCTATTCAACTTCAATGAAGCCTGACAAGCAGAAATGGAGCCATATTCTATTTTCTAAAATGTCTCCCCTCATTACACATTGGTGCTTCTTTGACAGCCTCTCTTCCTGCTGTCATAACTTCTTCTATCATCTAGCCTCCAATGGAAACAAAGCAAAACTCAAATTTCTTTCAGGCTATTCCACTGACTAAAGATTGACCTTTGCTGCCTATGTGCACATTTACCAGCATTATATTGAGAAAGTAAATGTAATTGACTATCTCTGCATAAATAGCTCTTTTAGTTCCCTTCATGTTCAGTATGCAGCTACAGGTACAGCTTTTAGGTTAGTCAATTTCTATTCATCTTCATATAGCTTTATTAAGTGTACTAGCCAATATCTCATCAAGAATGATGGGGGAGGGAGTAGGCAGGGATGGAGCCCCATGCCCCCTGATCTGGGCCCGCTCCCTTCTTCCTTCCTGCTGCTTGGGGTCTGGGTCTGTTCACCCATCCCTCCCACAGCAGTGGTGGTAGGGGAGGAACGGGCCTGGGCCTGATGCAGGGGAGGACCGGGACTGAGGGCAGGGAGTAGCTGGGCCACCACGGGGAGTAGTGGGCCTGGGCCAACCTGGCAGCAGTGGGTGGGGGGGGACAGGAGGAGTGGGTTTGGGGCTGATGCAGGGGAGAGGCAGAGGTTGGAGGAAGAGTGGGACCAGGCCTGAGGGGGGAGGAGGCCCGCTCCTCCCCTCCCCCTGCCACTGCTACTGTTGGGCCATGTTGGGCCAGGCCCAGTGCTCCCACCCCTGCTGCTGTGGTGGGCTGGCTTCTGCTCCAGCTTGGGCTTGGTCCCTCTCCCTGCCTCGGGCCTGGTCCGACTCCTCCCCCATCCCCTCTCTCCCCCACGTTGGCTCACAGTCTGCTCCTTCTGTCCCCCTCACCATTGCTGGGTCAGCCTGGATCCGCTGTTCCCTCTGCTGCGGCAGCCTGGCTTCTCCCCACCCTCAGGCCTGTTCCTCCCTTGCATTGGGCCTAGGGCCACTCCTCCCCTCTCCCCCACTACCGTGGCACACCTGCTATTCCTCCCACCCCTGCCATGCCATGTCCTGCACGTGGTGATGACAGAAGGGGGGAGGTGCAGGCCGAGGCCAGAGAACCCCCCCAGTGGCATCCTGACCCCACTACCCCCTGTGCCACTGTCACCTGCAAAGAGTAAGGGCGGGGGGGAGGGCCTGTTCCATCCTCTCCATTGCCCCTGTCTCCAGGGAGCAGGACAGGGGGGGCAAGGCCAGATGTGCTGGCACTCCACCACCACCAGTTTCTGTGTGAACACTTGTTCACACTATGATTGGCTGTTTGTCAGCCAATCAGAGCATGAATAAAGTGTTACAGACAGACAGACATAGGCTTTTATAGTATTAGAATAAAATGATGAGTTGATGTTCTAAGGTACCTATGTGCAGGATGGAACACCACAGAATAATAATAATAAATCAGTGGGTTGCCTCTTGCTTCCTGCATGGTCTAGAGCTGGGGATGGGGATCTAGTGCAGAGGATGGGGAGTCAAGCAAGTTGGGCTGACTTCCCATTCCCTGCCATATCTTGTGCTGGGGATGGGAAGTCAGTCCAGCTGGACTGACTTCTGATCCCCAGACTATGGTTGAAACATTTTGACTAGCCATGTTTTGTTTCAAGGCTATTTCTATGGCCTTTGTTTCATTCTGATTTTGCTGTTTTGACCTTGAAATTGGTTGAAACAGTGTCGAAATGAAACAGTCGGCAAAATTGCACACAGCCTTAGTACTCAGTATCTCAATAGGTCAGCTCATAATTTAGCAAACAAATATGTTTTTATCCCAAATGAAAAGTGAATGGTAGAATACCAAGTAAAATAATTATAGGATTGATACTATAATTTAGGTATCATGATGAGAAATTAGGAAATTTCTGAACCAAATTCTCATCTGATGTAAATCAGCATAGCTCCATTTAAATCAATATTATACTAGTTGAGGAAACAGACTTTTATATCTACACCCTTTCAAAGATCTCCCCTATGTTTATGGTTATCTCAGAGAGTGGCATTAATAGGCTTGTCATGGAAATGTGGAAGAAATCACAAGAAAAGTAAATAACAATTGATATGAGAAGTCATAGGCAATGCTGCGGTGGGGGGTACGGGGGGAGGCAATGCAGTGGTTCAGCAATGCTCCTTTGATTCCTATTCTACCCAAACTCTAAAACCAACTGCCTGGGATGGGTGGCAGCATCTCCATTCAGGCAATGCTGAGAGACTCAATTGACCTCAGGGCTCATAATCATCTCCCTGATTCCTGCAAATCTCTCTCCTTCATAGGTGTTAATGACCTCTATCCTCTTTAAAGGTCTTGTTGTTTCACTAGTCAAACTGGACATTATACACATACCTTTTCATACCATGATGTGCCGGAGATCTGGCAGGTCAGAGCAGACTTGATTAATCAAGTCAAAGGTGTTTTAGTTCAAAAGTGTGATGCCACTATTTTCTCAGAAGTGCGTGCACCACAGCGCCGGGCACAAACACGTACAAATGCCCACTGTTCTTTCTTCTGAGGTTTTGATGTCTGCTAGCCATTTCTAGTAATGTGCCTTTTCTTTTCCAGTCCTGCAGACTGCTTTCAGTTCTATCTAAAAACCTCAAGTCAGATGTGGTAATATTAATTCAGAAGTAGAAGTGACTGACAGTGAAATATCAAATACATTGTCAAGATGTTCAAGAAGACTAGATTTTGTTTGAATCTGAATAAGAAATGTACATTTAACTGTAATGAATACAGTACTAATGACACAATCTTTTGACTATTTTGACTATTTGTTTTTGTTTCATTTGTTGTGTTTTTTTAAAACTTGATATATAATCTAGCAAATTTGTTTACATCCCAATAGTTATGTTTGCTTTTGTTTTGACCTTAAACAGAATAGTACAGTGCTAGCCCTCCTAGAATATTAGTAAAGCATCTAGTTTCTCTTTAACTGGAGAAAAATGTGCCTTGTGTTGTATGTGATGATGTGCTATACCTTCTGCACCCCTCTTTCAAAATCCTAGATCCTCCCATGTGAGAAGCTGTATTAGTAATCTGAGAATGACTAGAATCAGTCACAGTATCTCAACCTTCCTGTAAAAAATAAAACCAAACACAAATGTAAAGCCTACTTCTTCAGAGACCTATTCAGAAGATGAAACATTCAACTCATAGTAATCAGTTTACAAATTATGGTAATTGCCATAAATCTGAGAAAAAGTTGAAAGTTAGATTGGGCAATTACTATAGTTTACCCAGAAACAAATAGGACAATGAATTCCTTGTAATATTAAAAGTAACATTTTTCCATAGAACATCCATATGTGTTCAGTGTTGTTCACACTCAGGACTATAACCACAAGTGGGTTTATAGGGACCCTACCGGTGAAGTCATAAGAACTTGCCAACTTTGTATTTATTTTAAATAACTGTGTGGGGTTGTGGTCATGTTGCAATTGTTGTTGTTGGAAGGGCATCCCAGGCCAAATAAGTATGAAAATTGCTCACTTAATCAGACATTATTGCATATTACTAAACAACTTTTTTGTGTTTTTTTTAATTCAATTCAGAATTTTAATGTCAATGTATTTATTCTCCTGTAACATTAATTATGTGACTTGTTTGTAGAGACACCAAACTTTACCAGGTACTCTGCCTATTTACAACGCCAGTGCTGTCACTTCAAAAATAGTTACAACTCGGCACCTGACACTGAAATCCAGTGATCAAAGAATGAATCACTAGAAAATCAACTACTACTATTCAGAGGTGATAGGATAGCCATCATGAATTACAAGGAGGTCCCATGTAGAAAAGGAGTCTACTGTACATTGGACATATTCTGATTTTTCAAAGATACTGAATATTTGATGCTCTGATCGACTTCAGTGAGTAATGGGGTGGTTCAGCATCACAAAAAAAAATCAATCCAGCATAAACTAAATAGTGACAGTCAGTGAACATTTGTACCAGCTGATTACTTATGAAATCATGTTAGATGGTAAAACAATATTTAAAAGTGAGTCATCACCCATATTCATGGAAATATTTCATAGAAGTTTCCTGTTCACAAAATATAGGAGGTGGCAATGTTCCTAAATGCTAACTCTATTTGAAATATGACTAATGGGATATAAAAAGTAGTAATGTAATAGTATTAGATACTTCTGTATACAATGCTGACTGTATAATGCAGTTGAAATATTGCATAACATTTTGAGTATGGCCTATTGAAAGTAAATCTGAGATTTTAAATAAGTGCAGTGCTTTAATACTGGCAATATGCATTTTATAATGAAGTAGACTGAGAAAAGTTGAAAGACAGAAAGAAAGGCTTTACCTCATATACTATTACTTAAAAATGCTTTATAGGTTCATGTAAAAAGAGAAGCTTCCTTTGTAAAACATGGTTGCAATTTAACTCTGGTAAATATTGTTCACAGGAAAACAGTTCACATGGAAAGAGGTACAGAGCTGGGATTCTGACTTAAGGGAGAATGCCTGGTTGTCTGGCTGTAGGTAAGCCAGCATGCTGTTAGGAGTCAGGACTTAGGACCAAATGTGCTAAGAGTGGTGCACAGATACCAAACTTTGCAGCAATTATTATTCTTATTCCCTGTGATACATTTAAATCCACCGGAGTCTATAAGATATAAGAATAGATCCTGATCATATTCCATTATACCCATTTGATAGGCCAGGAACTTAGACTGGCCAGTACTACTTTTAAAATGCAATGTTTTGTATCTTAGCTTGCAAAAGAATTAATTTTAGAATTTAGGATATCTGTAGTTCCTTTTATTTTGTTTTGTAAAAATTGTGTTTTTGTTGTGTGACAAAGGTTAAAATTGGGTTTGCACTTACTCAAAAGGGTCTTGTTAGGGTCTTTTGTACAAGTAGGGTTTTTTTGTGGTGAGACATAGCAAGAGTAGCAGTTGGGTTTGTGTATGTGTAACAGGCCACTGGCAGACATTAAGTTAAATGAGTAATGGGGTCTGAAGAATTTTATCTCAAATCCTCCAAATAATGTGTCATGTCATGCCACATGTTTAAGATCTGTCATGTCAGAATGCACGATTTTTAGGATCTGGGAAATATTTCAATTCCTCAGATCCCATTGCATGCTGGAACCTTAAAGCTGTGCTGGGCAGTCTGGCCTTGGGTACACCAAAGCTGAGCAGCACAGTATTACTTTAATCATTCCAGTGCACATTAAGCCCAGCATCACGATTACTGGCATCACTGAAGCCATACTGGGCAGCCTGGTATTGGGGACT
Source organism: Caiman crocodilus (assembly GCA_030014935.1). Lineage (NCBI taxonomy): Eukaryota > Metazoa > Chordata > Crocodylia > Alligatoridae > Caiman > Caiman crocodilus. Next base: position 94,510,648 of record JAGPOW010001296.1, read on the forward strand.
GATCCCTGACAGTGGGGTGCATGGCACAACTTTAAACTTGCTGGTGCTGGGGAAACCCACCATTTGAGACTGGATCTGCAGTGCCACACTCCGTGTAAGCCAGGCAATTTAAATAGGTTTGTAAACAGCCCAACACTGGGGAGTGGCTCCTGAATTGGGATCAGTTGGCACCCTTTCAAATGCCACACATTCAAATTACATCATGTTACAAACCAGTCACAAAGATGTTCCATACTAATACATGAAACGTGGAACACCTTTGTGGCTAATATGCCATTTTTATTGTATGATATATTGGTTGAATACATGGCATATTCCAATTTTTTGCACAATTAGCATGCTATTCACATGAGACATCTAACATCTGTTAGGGGTCACAGCATTAGAAAACTGAAAATGCAGGTTGGGTGGGGGGGAGAGGGAATGCATTTGGACACATTGACGCTTCTGAGGAGCAGCTGATGCTGCAGAAAAAGCACCCCACAATCTCTAGTCACCTGAGGACAGACTAGCTATCTGGTGTAACACATTGTTGATCATTTAGGGTAATTATTTTGGTAACTGTGATTTTAATTATCTAGCTCTCAGGCTTGCTCTGTCAATAAATTCTCTGCTTTAATAGATGGGCTGTAATTGTTGAAAGCGGTAAACATAAACTCCTTAAAAAATAGTAACACTTCTTCCATGGTGCGTCTCCATAAAGAAAATCTTCCTTATTTGAACTCCCATCTATGGTTTCTACCAGTGAGCTGGGGCATAGTATGGAAAAGAATATCATGCATATAATTTAACATGTTTTTCATGTAAGATATATAGTAGTCATTGGAGTCATTTTGCTATTTGATCTTCTCCAGTTATTGACCAGATGGAAAGAACTGAATGGAGGTAGTTTGAGGGCTAAGATCATGAAATACAACGTTGATTTTTAATGTAAGCAGAAGTCCAATTTAAAGTTGTTTATGGGGGCTTAAAATCTGATCTTGTCCAACCAAGTATTTTGAGTTTCATTTCTACCTGTCTGTTCTGCCTAATGATTGGTGGGTTGTTCTGGTTGTACACCAGGAGGAAACAAATTTTCTTACTCTTGCTTTCAGCTATGCTGCAGGCAGATGGAATTATTTTCCTGAAATAGAAAATGACTGTGATAAGAAAATATAGATGAAGCTAATCACAGTAGGTTCCATCAGATCTGTCACTGTTGCACTTATTGAACAATTTATCAGAGTAGCATGTATGCTTCACTTTCCCTAAGGCTTCTGTGCTGCAAATATGTGTAGGAAATAACTTATTTTGGAGGATTTACTTAGTTTTAACATGAGAATTTCAGCCAATCATAGTTTGGAAAAATAGATCACTGTCCTGAACAACACTGAAACTCTTATTTGTGCCACAAGTACGTATCTAATCATCGATTCCTCTTTTTCCTCATAGGCTGCTGTACTGCAATTAGCCTTTTAAAAAAATAAAGAAATGCTACCCTGATATATAGAATAGTACTATATATCACTTGACTTTCATTCATGGATATCAAAGAGCTTTAAAAGCTATGGATAGGCTTCAGCCACACATGGATTCAGATGTTTGGAGGCTTGTTTCACAAAGTTTTGGTTCAAACTTATAATCGTGTTCATTAGTTCGTGACCTTTGAGGCTTCAGTCATCCTCCCTTTTATAAGAAATATTGGAGGGAACTGCAAAGAGGTAACACAGAAGATGTTTAATGATGTGCCCAAGAAGGGATATGTGTTACAGTAAGAATGGGAAAATGGACAACGTTAGGGCTAGAGCATTCTAAACCAAACTTTTGTCATAGGTAGGACTCAGGTAGGAATTGCCATCCTTGCTTAGTCCATATTTTCAAAGAATATAACATATACAAATTATTTTGGTGAATCTTGGACAATAATAAACTCTCTACATATAAACAAAGGACTTTTTATATTGGAGTGAATTATTGATCCTTCTATAGCCTAATATCTACAGTTTCCTATTCTGTCTGACAATCATCTATACCAGTTGCTGCAGAAGAAGATATAAAAAATCATGAAGTAGGTTATTATGGGACAGCTTACCCTGAGGACACTTATTTCTGAAAACAAACAAACAAACAAATAAAAACACCCTCTTGGAAGAGGTGGTATATAGAGGGAAAAAAAGGTCTCCATTAATTTTGTGTAGTAGTAGTGGATAATATTTATATTCACAGGTCATGCTGATAGTTTTGGGAAACTTTTCCCCTAAAACTCTTTCCAGTTGAGTCCAGATTAACTTTATAATGTTGTAGAAAGCCTTTATTTCAATGTGTAACATAAAACTGTTTTTCACACTCTGGAGACTATATTCAGTTCAAGACAAAAATTCCTTTATTTGCTTGGGTGACTTAAGTTTAAAGTAACCGTTATAATATAATTCCTATCAATTTAATTTAATATTTATTTCTCAAACAATTTCTTTTTAAATTTCATATTGCATTATATAATCACACTCTCCATTAATTTTAATATACATATTTCATTTCTGAATGCTTCCTATAGTCTGATATTTTTCAGCATTCAAGATCAAACATGCCTTTTCAAATAGGTGTATAATATTTTAACAAGGTCTTTCCCCAAACACTTTCTAAATATGATATTAATACAATAACCCAAGCTTGATTTCTGTTTTCCCCAAAGAAGAGGAGAAAGAAAAGAAACGTGGAATATATATTATTCCATCTAGGATTTTATATTATGCTTATCAACATATGTTCTGTGGGACTGGCTACATATAGAAATCTGTACTGCACTGGTTTAATTAAAAAAAATTTAAAAATACATTTCTTTTAAAATACATTAAACTGGTTGAATTGTCTTAAACTAAATGAATCATCTTGTTAAAATGAAATAAGATTGTATATGCATCAGTTTAACTAACTTGGTTCGCAATCACAAATTAGGTCAATAGCTTTCTTGAACAGACATGCCTTGAGCTGTACTTTTTTACAAGGTTTTGTCCACATGAAAAAGTTGATTCAAACTAATTTTTAAATGGCTTTTAAAATAAATGTACCAGTAATCAGACTTACACACTTCTGTGTGGACACCCTTGGCTTGAGGGTGGCTTACTGCTGTTCAATTTTATATGATTTTCAGTGGGTTCATCTCTATGTGCGCTTTACTGTGCAGTAGACTACACAGTAAAGCATCATTATTTAAATGTGCATGACAATTAGACTGCTGCTTAGACTAATTTACAGCACTTTTGGATAGTGTTGTCAGACACAAGTACTATCCAATAGCACAGTAAATTACTAGGGTTGTACAAAACTTCAGTAGCTGATTCAATTTGGAGGTGATTCGGTCTGATTTGGGGACCAAATCTCTGAATCTGAATCGAATCAGGAGACCAAGTAAAAGCTCCAAATCAATTCAAAGCATCCGAATCAATTTGGAAAAAGATCTGGAAAAGATTCAGCTGATTTGGAGATTTGACCATAGACTAAAAATGCAACTAACACAGGGGTGGGCAAAATGCGGCTCAGGGGCTGGATGTGGCCCGCCAGGCCATTCTATCCAGCCCACAGGCCCCCCCTCAAATTAAGAAAATTAATATTTATCAGCCTCAGGCTGCCTGGTATCTGGCCCTCAATGGCTTGCCAAAACTCAGTAAGTGGCACTCCGCCCAAAATAATTGCCCGCCCCTGAGCTAACAGTTGCTTCCAGCTGGTGAGTCTGTTGGGGTTGGGGGAGTGGGAAGCGAAGGGGCATGGGGGAGGGAGGGACTGAGGCTGGGACAAGCTGCCCAGCTGGGGTGAGGGGCATGTTACTCTGGGAGGCAGGTGTCGGGTGTGGGCCCGACAGTGCTGAGAGTAGGGGTTATGTCCTGCTGCTGCTTGCTCAGCTGGGGTGGGAGCTAGGCCCACTGGGTCTGAGAAGTGCCAGGCTCTGGCTGACTGCTGGAGCCACCCCAGCTCCCAGACATCACTCAGCACCCTGCTAAGCCATGCTGCACCCATGCCATGGGGCAGCTGCCATATGGGTGCCAAGCACCCACTGCTGCAACCAGTGAGTACAAGGTTTTAAGTGCAGGAAGCTGGGCCGGGCAGGGGATGGAGCCAGGCAGTGTTACCTTGGGGGCTTCTCCCATGGCTCCCCTGGCTGTGCTTGCCTCTGCCCTGGCAGGGGGAACCATGGGGGCTGTGCCCTGCTGTCATGCGCCCAGCTGGTACGGGGTGTGGGGTCACAATGCAGGCATGGCTAGCTCCAGGCAGCAGCAGGGCATAGATCCCACTCCTAGCACTGCTGCACCTGCATTGACACCGTGCCTGCAACCCGTGCCACCATGCTGACTGACAAGTGGCAGCAGAGCAGAGCCCCCACTTCCAGCGCTGATGCAGGTGCGGCAGTGCTGGAAGTGGGGGCTACGCTCTTCTGCCATTCAGAGCAAGCTGCATCTGCATTGTGGCCCTCAACCCTGGCTGGGCAAGTGGCAGCAGCACATAGCCCCCACAGCTCCCCCTGCTGGGGCAGAGGCAAACACAGCCAGGGAAGCCACAGGGGAAGCCTCCATAGCTGCCCTGCCTGGCTCCATCCCCTCACTGGCCAAGCCTCCTGGCACTTAAAAACTTGTACTCGCTGCAGGAGTGGTGATTGGGGTCTCTGGGTGCTCATGACAGACCCCCACCCATGCAGTATGGGGGAATGTGGGGCAGTGGGGATTGCTCCCCCTGCTTGGCACCTGAGTGACCCATGGCGTGGGTGCAGCGTGGCTCAACAGAGTATTGTAAACTGTCTGGGAGCTGGAGAAGCTCCAACAGTCAGCTGGAGCCTGGCACTGCTCAGCCTCAGTGATCCCAGGTCTCAGGCAGTGTGCAGCACCCTGCTGAACTGTGCTGCACCTGCGCCATGGGGCAGCTGCCATGCAGGTATCAAGTGGGGGGGAATGATCCCTGCTGCCCCCCCGATCCATGCTACATGGGGGGCCTTTGCCATGCGCACACAGAGGCCCCAGTCACCACTCCTGCAGCTAGTGAATATGGGGCTTTTATTATTTTTTTTGAAATGCCAGGACTAGGGTGGGGCTAGACAGGGGCTGGGTAGGGTTGCCTTTCCCCAACCCTGGGAAAGGCAGCCACAGCTGGAGTAGCCATGGGAGAACCTCTAGCTTCCTTTGGGCTCCACGTGCTATGCACAAATAACTCCAGAGCTAATTGCTCCAGAATTTTTTGCTCCTGGGCATATGTTCAAATGGTGCATGTAGGAGCAAAAAAGCTCTGGAGCAGGGGTGTCCGACATTTCTGAATGTGGGGCTGGATCACAAACTTTTTATCACCCAGTCGGCCAGCGAGCCATATTCAAAGACCTCACAGGAAGTGGTATCACATCAGGATGGGATGTCACGTGTCACGTGACACCAATGAAGCTGCAGGAAGTGACAATGAAATGGGTCTGGAAATGTGGTTTAAAATCCATTTTTTGTCTACCTTGATCTAAGCATAGGTATGCCTATGTTCTTCTATGGGTACTTCTCATGCTTCTGGGCTTTACTGGTTGCCCCCACCATGACCCTTCCTTCCCCTTTCTACTGTATGTGCCAGGGTGTTTTTAAGTCTTCCTCAGAGGTACTAGGTGTTGGCTACAGCTGAGGCTAGGGACTCTGACTGGGGTGTGCCAATGCTCCTTCTGGGACCAAATCCAGAGTATTTTGGTTAGAGGGTTATGTCCAGAGGTAGGCAACCCCTTCCATGGGTGCCAGAGCATAACACACAAAGGCATTTTGCTTGGCATGTGTGCCTCGGGGCAGACTTCAGGGGAAGGGCCAGGGCTGTGCTGCCACAACAAGAATGGCTCCCTCATGGCTCCCCTACTGTCCGCCACTGGCATGCCAACATTTTACAAGTCAAGGCTACAGGTGTTTTTGGCACTGCCCAAAAAATGCTGCCGAGCCCTGGTCTTGCCCCTCTGCTCGGGGTCCCACTGATTGCCAAATTTGGAGTCAGGAAGGAATTTTACCCTATGGTCAGATTAGAGCAGACAGTGGAGGTTTTTGCCTTCCTTTGTAATGCTCCAGCACCTGGCTTCTGGGACATGGGCATAGCCGGCTCCCAGGAGGGAAGACCAGGCTTTGAGGTTAAAGCTTTGGCCCCAGGAGATGGGGGTCAGAACTGAGCCTCCCTTCCCTGTGAAAGGCAGGGACCCCCCTCACCACAGGTGCCAGGAGCCCACATTCCTGCCCTGGAGGAGGCCCTGGGGGAGGCACCATCTTCCTGGCCCGACCCCGGTCCAGCCTGGCCCGGCCCTACCTGCAGCACCCCGGCCGGGCAGAAGGCAGCAGAGGCAGATGATGAGGACGAGCCTGGTTGCCTTCATGGGTCCGCATCACTGCACCAGGCTGGAGGGAGCTGGAGCCGGGACTGGGCAGCACCTTGGGGCACAGCAAGCGCAGGCTCTGCCTGAGCCCAGGGCCGTCCCACGCAGCGCGGCCAATGCTGACAGCCCAGTAGGAGGAGACACTTGCCCATGCCGCTCTGCCTCCACCTTTGCCTCCGCCTCTGCCAGCGACCTGGGCCTGGGCAGCCAAGCCAGGCTGCCTCTCGCCTGTGGGCAGGGAGCAGTGAGTTGCTCAGGCTGGAAAACGGTGGTTTCCCCATGTGGTGCTGGGGACAGGAGGAGGCGGGCCGGGTCTGCACTGGCCAGCAGAAGTGGTGGCAGAGCCATGTGCCACTCAGGAGGGGATGAGCCCGGCTGGAGTGGCAGGGGCTCAGCTGCATTTTCCCTTTGCCAAGTGCAGCTAAGCCCCATACTGCTCTAGCTGGGCTCATCCCATCCCTAGCGGCACATGGCTACTCCTCTTCCCACATGCATCATGTCAGCAACATCAAGCTGACGCGGTGTGTGTGGGAACCTTGCCCCTTCCACAGACCTTCAGCAGCCATTAGGAAGCTGCTCAGGGGCTGGGGGAAGGACAAGGGGCAGGAATGAAAGTAAACTGTTTACTTTTGTTTCCCATCTCAGCACCGCGGGCCACAGAAAATGCCTTGGCGGGCCTCATGGCAGCCCGTGGGCCGTATGTTGGACAAGCCTGCTCTGGAGCAATAAGTTCTGGAATCTATTTCTGCGCATTAATTGCATGTGTAGACGTGCCCACTGTCCATAAGTTAACCTGAAAAAGACTTGTTTAAACCTGAATTACAGTGTGCACATAGGTCTGGAATGGTTTACCTAAAGTGGTTTAAAAATGCTGTTAAACTGGTACAACATTTTCAAATAGGCTTAGCAGGTTTATGCTAAACTGAAATGAAGAACTTTTAAAAGCTAAAGAAGAGTATCTACATCGGGTTTTGTATTTAAAAAATCTAGTAAGATCTGAACATAACCCTGCATATTTCTTTATAAACTTTATGAGGATTATTTAATAACAGGATATTCTCAACTTCATGCAACACTAACCAGTTTGTCTTTCAAAGATTTCCTGGCAGATAAAAAAGGAGAAATAACCAACCCCCTGACCAAAAGTTGTACAATGAAAGGGATTGTATGGGAAACTTACTCCCATTTTTCCATCTTAAGTCTTCTCCTATGAAAGGTAATTCTGCAAGGTTACACTATCTTCAAAATGACCCCAGATCTACTAAGCATTGCAGCATGTCTCATCTGTCTTGATGCCAATATTCCATTATATTTATTGGTTGTAGATGGTTAGTTGGTTTTGAAAATGTAAAAGTTTAGCACAGAATGGCTCTGCTTAGACCTTGTCAGGCAATAGTTTACAATGCAAGGCATTTTGGATCTGAAGTAGTTTAGTACACAGGGCTGTCCAACTGGCACTATGGTCACTCAAGCTACATGGAACCTGCAAGTGGTTAACACGCAGCCCATGAATTCATATCCCCTCATCTCCCCCTTGCTCATGCTGTGGCAGAGGCACAGGCCTTAAAGCTTCCCTCCTTCAGCTTTTGCTTCCTCTTGTTTCTGGAGGTGGGGCAATGCAGTGGGAATGGGCTGAGTGGCCCAGACTGCATGCATGGGAGGGGCTCCAGGGTGCCTGGGCTGTGCAGACAGTAGAGCAGGGGCTAGAGCTGGCCGTCTGACACTGAATGGCCCACACAGCATGTGGCCTCTGGGTCTGCAGCCCTTGTGGTATGTGGCCTCCAGTGTCCCAGAAGTTGGACAGCTCTAGCCTGTGATTATTTGCTTGGAAAGCACGTGCTTGGCACAAGCTTACTGTTTGGTACTGCTATAGTCAGGCTAAAGGATTTTTACTTTCATTTTTAAAAAGTTAAATTTACATAGTTTCCACATAGTCAAGCTATTTACTAGAATATGTAGAACAGTTTGTAACCAGAAAGAGGAAAACTTGATTAGATAAACTAAGAAGTGACCTGGATTTCAGTTCAAGTGTAAATCAAAGTTATTTGAGTTTCGGAAGTTTGCTTAATGTTTCCTCATTTTTATTTTGCCTGCATAATTCTTTTTCTTTGTGCACTTAATGCTCATGTAAGACACTGCCGGAAGCAGTATTCAGAAAGTAATCCATCACAACTAGGAACATGGACATCTCATTAGAACTCTTATTCTGGGGTAATTTTCAGATAAGTTTCTGCTAGGAATTGTGTATCTTAAATAAATTTCTCAACCTTTTGAAAATTTGTTAGTTACCATTTATAACCCTTGAGCAGTACTTTGGCATTACATCTTCACAGTGGAACATGTGAACAACCTATTCAGCCCAAGGTATTTCAGGTAGCACCCTTTTTGATGGGGGCTCTATATGAACTGGTTCAAATATCTTGCTACTTCCAGAGGCAGGAGTCTGGATTGGTTCTGGGCCTGTGTTAAAGGCTGCTCCCAGACAACCCAGACATTAATGGGTACCTGGCCACTTGGCCTGGAGATTCAAAGGCACACAATACTATATCACTCCCTTAGGTGCCATTTGATACAGAAAACTGAGCTATCCAAATGGATTTGGATTAACCATGCTATCCAAAAGGATTTGGGCAGACATTTGACCTTTTTTTGCTCTTTGCTCTATATACAATGGGCAGTAACAAAGTTAAAGGATGTCAGTAATTAGCTTTTGGATTCTTGTTGTTAACCTATATATGATATATCTTATACTTTATTTTGCTAGGCTGTAAGAGGAACACTCCTGTTTTTTGGCAACGGCTTTTGGAGGTAGATATTTAGCAGGGGCATTAACAGTTTGGTGCTTGGAGAAATTCTTTGGCCCCAAGGGCACTGGATATTACAACAACTGAAGCAGAGGTGCTGGCATCAGCAACATTGTTCTTCTCACTTTCACTGCTTGTGGCATTGATGGCTGGCTTGGAGGAGGATGGAGAATATCAACTAAGGAGCCTGGGGACTCAAGTGGCAGCTTTTCTTCTCTTTTATTTTAGAATTTTGCATTTTAAGTCAGTCTTCACTGATGGCTGAGAGAGAGTCTTAGCAGAAAAATACACAAGAGAAATAGCAAGATGGTTCACTACACAGAGCAAGAGTCCCTGATGATGACAAGGTCAGGCCAAGAAAATAATTAAATAAACACAGCAAGTGCCAATATGGTTCTGCTTTTAACTTGGCACTTCAAAAATAAATTTACTATAGGCAGAGGTGCCTTTGCACCTTTTTTATGTCCATTAATTCTCCTGAGAAAGGAAGAAAGATTTGCCAGACTGTAACAAAAGATCAGTTAGCATAAGCTTGAATCTACAAAAAATTGAAAGCCTTTTAAAAAAATTTGCCACAGATGGCAGCAATAGATTCACCTATTGGCCAGATGGACCCAAGCCCCAAGGCAACTGTAAACTAGGACATCAAGTAGTCTATAGGGGCCACTGAATAGCCAGCCTTGCAAATTCTACTCTTCTGTTTATCTGAGTTTGACTTTTTTCCCTTGATGAATGGTCAATTTATTTTTAGATTGTCATTACTTTTCCTTATTATGGCAAATGGCAGGAGTATAGATTCTGGAAAACTCGTGAAAGGCAGCATAAGGCTGAACTAAGGTGCAGGCTTGTCAGTTAGGGAAAACCATTTTCTGACTGGGCAAGCTTAAGCATTTTGTTTTTCATTTTCTTTGATTTATTATGGGACTCATACTTACCTTACAGGGGTGAGAGGATTTATTTGTTCATGTACGTGAAGTGCTTTGACAGTCTGCCTTGGAAGTATTACTGTTCTAAGGACCAGAGATAGAGGTACAGAAATAAGTACCTACAAATCTTTCTTCCAAGTTGCTTTAATTTTCTTTTTGCTTAATATTGGTCATGTGATTTGCTAAAGCACACACTAGGATTTTGTCATGCAGTCCATTCATCTTATGCCTACCTGAAATTTTACCTCCTTGAAGAATGCAGAGCCAGCAGAGTGGCTACCATCTTGGCTGGGTTGAACTGGCAACCTTTAGAGCTAAAAAGCAGAAACTAACATATCTTGAGCTAACACGCCAAAGGCTGGGCAGAGGGAACACTGGCAACACACTTGCCAGGTGTTAACATTGGTCTCTATAAGGAGTGATAGCAAGCTTTGTCTCCTCTCAAAAGGCGGACTGGGTAAGATGGATTTCATTTTTAATTCAATGTGACAGGAAGAATTAATCAATCGCTAACTGATGTAGTATTTCATGAACACTGCCTAAAATGATGTGGATGTAAAATGTATTTCATAATTGATTTTGCTCAATATTTGACTTCAGTAGCAATTTTAATCAAGGTTTCTTAGGTGAAAAGCTTTGTAAACGGAATATGGTTTATTCTACTAAAACAGGATATAAAATGGGAAAAGTAGTTCTGAGATTCTTTCCATTCACCTATGAGGACTGATAGGCTAGGGACAGAAATGACACAAACTGGTATAGTTTCAAAGTTGGTAGGGTCGGAAGGGACCTGAGCAGATCATCAAGTCTAACCCCCTGCCATGGGCAGGAAAGGATGCTGGGGTCAAACGACCCTGGCCAAGTGATTATTTAGCCTCCTTTTGAAGACCCCCATGGTAGGAGTGAGCACCACTTCCCTTGGAAGTTGGGTCCAGATCCTAGCCACCCTGACTGTGAAGTAGTGCTTCCTGAAGTTCTGCCTGAATCTACTCTCAGTCAATTTATGGCCATTATTCCTAGTTAGTCCTGGTAGTGCTTGGGGGAACAGGGTCTCTCCCATTCCCTGCTGGTTCTCCTTGGTAAGTTTATAGATGGCCATCAGATCCCCTCTCAGCCTTCTTTTGTGAAGACTGAACAGGTTCAGGTCCCAAAGCCTCTCCTTGTAGGGTCTGCCCTGCTGCCCCCTGATCATGCGAGTGGCCCTCCTTGGGACCCTCTTGATGCTGTCCATATCCTGCCTGAAGTGCAGCGCCAAGAACTGGACACAGTACTCCAACTGTGGCCTGATCAATGTCGCATAGAGGGGGAGAATCACCTCCTTGGACCTGCCTGTGATGCATCTGTGGATAGATGACAAGGTGCAGTCCTACTGACCGCATCCTCACATTGGTGGCCCATGTTCATCTTGAAATCAATAATGATTCCAAGGTCCTTTTCTGCCTCTGTGCTAATGAGAAGGGAGTTCCCCAGCCTATAGGCATGCTGCTGGTTCTTCCTCCCCAGGTGCAGTACATGTCAGTATTGAAACCAATCCTTTTCTCATCTGCCCGCCCTTGTAACCTATCCAGGTCTAGCTGCAGCCTATCCCTCCCTTCTAATGTGCCCACTTTTCCCCATATCTTAGTGTCATCTGCAAACTTGAACAAGGTGCTTTTCACCTCTTTGTCCAAGTCGCTGATGAAGTTGTTGAACAATGTGGGCCTGAGGACCGAGCCCTGGGGAACCCCACTGCCCACATCCCTCCAGATTGAAAATTACCCATCCACAACCACTCTCTGGGTGTGGCCCTCCAGCCAATTTGCACCCCATCTGACTGTAGGCATTGACACCACAGTTGCCTAATTTTTTGATGAGAACGGGGTGAGAGACAGTGTCAAAGGCCTTCCTAAAGTCCAGAAAGACTACATCCACTGTGACACCTGAGTCCAAGGATTTTATGACCTGGTCATAGAAGGCCACCAGGTTGGTCTGACAGGACTTGCCTCTAATGAACCCATGCTGGTTGCCCCTAAGCATAATCTCCCCTGCTGGTCCCTCACAGATGTGCTTCTGGATAATTTTCTCAAAGAGCTTCCTCAGGACCAAGGTCAGACTAATGGGCCTATAATTTCCTGTGTCCTCCTTCCTCCCTTTTTTGAAAATGGGGACCACATTGGTCTTTTTCCAATCCTCTGGCACCTCTCCAGAGCACCATGAGTGCTTGTAGAGCTGTGCTAGGGGTCCCACAATGTCCTCTGCCAATTTCTTCAGCACCCTTGGGTGGAGATAATCTGGACCTGCCAATTTGAAGATGTCCAGTCCCACCAGAAGTTCCTTGACCAGGTTCTGTCTGACCCTGGGCCTGGCAGTGCCTCTCCTGATTTTGTCTGGGATTCCGGTGAGGGGGGATGTCCTGGGTCCCTGTAGGGGAGCTCCCCTACAGTCTCAAGCAAGGAAGGTGTAATTCTCCTTGGTGATGGCCTCTCCCTTCCATACGGCTCCCTTTTAGCTTTTAGATGATTCTGAATGCTTTTGGTGAGCCATGGGGGCTTTTGAGCACTCTTGCCCCCTTTGACTTGCATTGGGATTGTCATCCTTTGGGCTCAGAGGATCGTCTCCTTAAGGAACGACCACTCCTCTTGGACTCCCAACTCCCCTCCCCTGCAGGACCTCAGTGCCTCCCCGACTAATCTCCTTAATTCATTGAAATTGGCCCTCCTGAAATCCAGGGCTGCTGCCTTGCTGCAGGCCTTTGCAACCCTGTACTGGATGATGAATTCCAGTAGGCGATGATTGCTATTGCCTGGGTGGTCAAGAACCTGCAGCCCTGGACTTCAGGAGGGCTGTGATCAGAAACTGGTTCATATCTGTAACACAACAGAAATTCAGTGCACGTAAACTGCTTTCAAAATGGCTGAAATGGTTTAAGATAAACCTGAATGGATGTAGTATCAGGTTTAACTGACTTAGGTTAAATCAAGTTATTGATTTTCTATCCCAGATCCCCTCCAGATTCAAGTTAAGTCATAATCCCCCAGGATCCTAGGATGCTTTGCACCTCCCCCACAAACCATCCCTTGCGGGGTAGGTGAGCTAGCCTTGGCCCAAGCTGTGCGCTCCAGGTGAGCAGGGAGGTGTGCTCTAGCACGTCCCCAGCTTTTGGTCTGAGCCACTGCAGGCACGTGGCTGGATTTCTGGAATCCAAAGTGAATCTCTGTTCACTTGCTTATTGGTTCAATGTAAGCAGTTTAGACTAACCTGGGAAGATTGAATCAATTCAGCCTCAGGCTTTTTGACTGTCTCTAATTAGCTATAATGAGTGACATCCCTTTCTTACTGGGCTGCCACTGGGAAGAGAAATGTGTTGTGCCTTTTGACTGGTTGATTTGGAGAACTGCTAACAATTAACTGCCCTGAGAAAAGGCTCATTTACAAACCTGTCAGAGAGCTGTTTGTAGCAAGCCTTTATTTTTTAGAAAGTTTTCTAAACTTTGTTCCAGAGATCAGCATTTCTTTCCAATGTAGTGAAAACCTATTTAGTATGCAAGAGCTCTTATATTTGTGTTATCCAGATGTAATAATGCAGTAGGTGTTTTTTTTTTTGTGTTATAGTAATGCTACTGAAGCTAGTCTTACAAAGCTGATTTGCTGATTATGACAGTTGCCATAAAATTGTTACTTAATTTGCACAACTTACTGATAAGAGGGCCACAGCCACCAGGACCCAGCAGTGTTTGGGAAGTGAAATGCTGTACTTTGTAGATGTGCACAAAAGCAAAGTTTGCCTTTGGAAAAGTTCTTGATTTAACTGCAGCATGCAATATGATCAGATTAGAAACCATATGAGGATGAACAATTAAAAGAATAATCTGCTTGACTACAACGTCCCTAGACCTGTTCCATATTGGTTTAGCACCCTTTATCATTCATGGAGGAAAGCACTAATTTACACAGAGTAAGGTCAGTATGTAGTCAAGTGCAAATTGTATCATTTTTATATACATCAGTGTTTGGATTTTTAAAAATTTTCTTACCCAGAACATTTTATTGTACATCTACTTTGTGGCACTTCATCCACACTAGGGCCTTGTGGGATGGAAGGTGGCAGCTAAAGCAAACTGTAGGCTAATTCACAGATGGACACACAGACTGGGCCCCAGTATAAAATGGACAACTGTTGAGACAAGTATTCTGGAAATACCATATTGTCTCACAATATGCTTTCAAATAAAACACGCACCTTGTTTTTCGAAAGGCAGAATGTAGCAAAAAAAAGATCCCTCCAGTGCCATAGCCAACTGTGTAACAGTGTAAGTACTCCTTAGAACACAGAAAGCACATCTACGTGAGACATTTAAGGTGGAGCTGCCTAATTAGTGCTACAGTAAGACATCACTGTGTAAATGTGCAACCCTATTAGGTCACAGTAGATTAATAAATGCTGCCTCAGCGTAGTCTCGCTAAGTACAGGTTTCTCTTGCTTTATGTGGGTTCCGTACATGCAAATTTGCTTTTATGTGATGACCCTTTTTATACAAAAAATTTGTTGTATGCAAAGTAAATTCACTCTTATGCAATTGGTGGGCTGGAAGCCTGATGTCAGTTGCTTGGTGTGGTGCATTATGGGAGTGACACACACAAAAATATAGTCTCCTGTATGGATCTGTGCTCCTTGCTTGTTGTCTGCGATCTGTGTTTCTGTAACTGCCATCCCCATTATGATAGTGCATCGTGCTTGTATTTATTGTCTTGTAAAAGTGGTAGAAATGGTTTGGGGGTCAGTACAGGGGAAGTCTTGGAATGTATCCCTATTTGTTACATTGTGAAGTGGGTTCCCTTTATGTAGATTTGAGTCATGAACGATGCATGCCCCCAGTGGCTGGAGAGGCATGGCAGGAGCAAGACAGCAGTGGCAGGAGCATGGCAGCGATAAGTGGGGAGCTCCTGCAGATGCCACTGGTGCTGTCAGCGGTGGGGCAGGGGTGGTGAGTGCTGACCTGAGGTCAGTGATCATCCACAGATGTCACCGGCAGCATCAGCAGTGGCCAGTGGCAATCACTGACTGCCTGCAGACGCTGCTGGCGGTGTTGGTGGGGGTAGGATGGTGAGTGGCGATGGCCTTTTCATAGGGGATGCATTGCCATACTCAGGGGATGCACGTGCACCCCCATGCACCCTCTATGCGTCACCAGTGATTCAAGTTATGTGTAGTTTTCCAGGAACACAAGTACTGTACAGAATAAAGCAAGGGAAACCTGTTGTACCCTGTGGCAGCATTGTTTCATGCACCAGAGTGTGCAGGTACACAGGGATGGGGATGGGTAGGACATGAGGGTGCTTCAATGTGGGGGTTTCCTGCTGCCTTGCCCCATATTAAAGCAGTCTTGTGCCCCAGCCAGCCCCTCTGCAGAATGTTGAACAGGGTTGGAGCAGTCCTGGGCTGGCAGGCTGTCCTGGATGCTGCTGCAGAGCAGCTCAGGGCTGCTCTGGCTGGGCTCCATGTGCAGTAGGGAGCTGGATGAAGCATGAGTGTGCTTCAGTGCAGGGGCTGCACCCTTGTGCCCTGGGTCCCCTGCCACTCCAGGGCTGCTCTGACGGAGTTCCATGAGCATTAGTGGGGACTAGCTGAGCATGGGGGCTGCCTGCTAGCTAGCCCCACACTGAGGCACCCTCATGCCTCAGCCAGTCTCCTTCTTCACATGGAACATGGTTGGAACAGCCCTGAGCTGGCAGGGGGCCCAGGGGATCAGCCTGTCAGCTGATGACTGCTCCAGCTGGGCTCCATGTGCAGCAGGAGGCCTTGCTAGGGCACGAGGGTGCAGTTCCCATGCGGAAGCACCCTCACACCTCAGCCAGCCCCACTGCTGCACATGGAGCCCAGTCAGAGCAACCCTGGGCTGGCAGACTGACCCCTTGGGTCTCCTGCCCATCTAGGATGCTCCCACTGGGCTATGTGCTGTGCATAAATGAATTTCAGAGCAATATGTTCCATTTTTTTTTTTTTGCTCCTAGATGCATGTTCAAAAGGTACACCTGGGAGCAAAACACTCTGGAGCAATACATTCTGGAGTTTATTTGTGCACATTGATTGAACATTTAGACAGGCCCAGAATGTCCAGCAAGTGTGGCATCTCAAGAAGTTCCTGGTGTCAGGTGCCTCATGCAGTCTGTCTCTTTGGACACAGCACTCCCTGGACCTTTTATGTTTCCAAAAGGGCTTACTCTGTCACACAAGGTGTGGCCCCAGACCCTTGCAACAACAGTAGAAAAACGTAGTTTTTTTACTATAAATTGTTCTTTATATAAGTTCTGTAAATAATATGTTGTTTTCACACCAGAAGCCTCATCAAGATACTACCGACAGCTCACTTGCTGCTTCAGGCATAAGCTACAGTGCTCAGCCTGCTCAGCTGTGAGAAGATTCACATAGGACCGTCATTTTAACAGCCACCTGAACAGCTGCATGGCATGTACAGTGTTTCCAGGCTTACTTTTTTCCAGTAAAGAAAACAGCTTCACTTATTAACACATGCAAACCCATTTTGGAGAGCTGATTCTAGGGAAGAGGTGCATGTTGTATGTGAGAAAATGGTATTTTAGATCTTTTTCATGTATGCCCATATCTCTATTAAAAGTGAGGATGCCTTCAATGTGCTCCAGTACATCTGGTGCAAGCCTTGGAGTCCTTGAACATGGGGCGACAATGTGTGGAAGGGAAGGAGAGAAGGAGGGTGAAAGGAGCAATGGAAGAGAGATACTGGAGGATAGAGGATGAAGAATGTCAGGGCAGAGATGAGGAAATAAGTAGAAGAAACAGTGAGAGAGAGAGAGAGATGGAGGAAGAAGAAAGCATAGTGAAAGGAAAAAATAGGAGAAACAAAAATGCAGTAAAAGATAGGATAGCAAGATACACAAGTAAAAGAATGAGAAAAAGAAAACACAGCTTTTAGGTTTAATGGAATATAATTTATTCAGACATGTTTTATCATTTCAACCTGAGCGAGTTGAAGAAATGCTGTATAGATTATATCAATCTATACTTTGGAGAGCATCCAAAGACGCTTAGAAACTTGGAAGTTCTATCAAATGCAGTACAGTTGTTCATTGAAGCATTTTCTATTCATGATCCCACTTCAACAGTGAGGAGATTGATAATGATATACAGCAACAATGAAGAACTTTTAGTCTGTTAGAAGATCCGTACCCACTGGTTCCCTCTAAAGGGTTTTTTTGTGCAAGTAAAATAACATTCAAATACTGGGAGGTGATACCTGCAGCAGTTTTTGCTGACCTTCTAAATAAGCTAATTGGAGACTTAACTCTTGATGTAACTTCAGCTTCTGTTCATTGCTTAGTCTTTAAATGCCTGCCTATAATTTTGGAGAATTTACTGAGCTGCCCATTATTATATGAGTTTCTCCTACCAGCAGTAAAATACAGTTATGATATGATTATGAATTATCTATTACAGAGGATAACTAGTCCATGGACCTAGAATGGTGATAATCCACAATGACTGAGAATGGAGGAAGTAGTAGTGACTCAGGGAAGAGAGGGGAAGGATAGTGTGGCAGAGCACCTTTGGGTGCTTGCCCCTTTAAGAGCTTGAGAAGGCTGTGAGGCAGCCTGCAGGTGACAGCAGAGCCAATCAGGTAGTCACATGACAGCCAGGAGGCTCCCTGATTAGAGCAGGCATGAGCAGCCTCAGTATAAGGCCCTAAGAAGAAGAGGTGGTAGTTGCTGCAGGGATGCCATCGAGGTAAGATCACCCAGCTCCCATGAACAATCTGGAGGTCAGGGTAGGAACTCAGGGTAAGGAGGAGGTTCCTAAGGACCCAATGGGATCCCAAGCCCTGAGGAAGTGGCTGTGGGCCTGTGGCTGAGGAGAGGCCAAGTACACATAGGCCTAGAGAAGGCACAGGCCAGTTTAGGAAGGGCCTTGGAGCTTGTGGGCCTACTGAGGGTCTAGGCAAGCCCTGATTCGAACTGGTGGTGAGGCCAGGGGTTCAGATGAACCCAGTGGAGTATTAGGCTGCCAGGTATAACATCGCTGGGGCTCTAGGTAAGCCTGGCTTGAGATGACTGTTTTATGGTGGGTCCCAGGGGGGGACCTCTACTGAGCAGGACGGTCAGCTGTTGCCAGACTGACCCTTTGAATCCTGACTGATCAATGCAAGGGGGCCAGGGCCATCGGGTCGAAGGCCAAGTAAGCCCACCCCAAGGGGCAAGCCAGGGCTACAGATAGCTACTGATACCCTGACTGGCCTTGAAGTGGGGCCAGGTCCTAAAAGAGGCCAAAGGTCCCCTTGACAGGGAAGGGAACCACTGCAGAGCAAGGATAGGAGGTCAGCCAGCAAACAGGCTGATGGGAGGTATCCTGCAAGCAGGCCTGAGAGAGATTTGGCCTGTGGCTGAGAGGAAGGTTATGAGATGAAAACTGCAATAATGTGCCCAAGAATGAGCAGCCCAAGAAGAAGAACATCCAGGAACCCGATGAGTGGAAATAAGAAAAGGGTATGTAGGCCTGCAGTGGTCCTAGGGAATGACCTGAAACTACACCCTGCTGAGGTTGGATGGTATGCTGGGGCTGCCTGTGGAAGAGCAGTCTCCAGGAAATACCACACCAGTGCCTCCCTTGTGAAAGGTGAGTATGGGGTGCTGGAAAGCCTCAGTTCCCACTGCCTTGTGGGTGCCCCTGTGGAGATGAAAGGCTAGGGGACCTGTGACAGGGGAACGTCTTCAGCTGCATTTTTTTAAAAAATGTGCTGGTAAGTGTGCCCCTGTCAAGTCTTGCTGGATTTTTCTTCTCTGGGGATCAGCTTCCCTTCCTTTACTCTCCTGCCATGACTTGCTGTTACTTGGTTCTAAAGAAAGAGGGAGGCTGACCCACAGGTTCCCAGACAGGCTCCACGCTTACCACCCATAGGATAATGAGGGGTTGCCTTAAGGGCAAAAAATGCATGCTCCTACCATCCCTTGATGTGCCCCATGCCTCACAGATGGTTTTATAAATTTTTCTTTATGTTGGGGGTCTCAGCCGCTGGGGCTTACCCTCTCTCTCTCTAGCCAGGCCTGTCAGTCAAAACCCACTAATCGGGTCTTGACTCTGAGGCTCTAGCTCTCTAACTCACTCAGGCTCAAGGCCTTCTGTTCCATACTCTCTGCGACATCAGGCCTAATGATCCTTCTACACTGCGCATCCCTGTGGCACCAGACTGTTGGGGCCTCAGCCCCCTTGGGCTTTGCCCTTCTTTCTGTAGTTAGGGCCTTTCGCCTAAGTCCACCTGCTAGGACCTGGCTTCAAGGCTCCTATCTTGCCTTCAAGCGACTTCAGGCTAGCGACCCTGTTGCGGCACCCCTAGTGCATCAGGGTTTCTCAAGCCCTCTATCATGGTGCCCTTTGGTGCTTTTGAGGCCTCCTCCACTTCTACAGCCTCAGTCATAAACCACCAGCTATTTTAACATCAAATGTGAACCATAGGCTCCTATGGCCATGTAATGAAAATAATAATAAAGAAAGAGAGGCAAAGTGCCTGCTTACTTTGTGATCATGCTTCTGTCTCACAGTGTGGCATACTTTTCCCAAAGAGATTGCTGCAGCTGCACCATAGTCATCGGGAGTCCCCCTCTCTTGTCCCTCCCTGACCTTATCCACTTGCAGTTTATATGGTTCTGGCCTTCCCCTTCCTGTCACCTGACCAGCAGGCAGGGCTTGATCCTTAACCCCTACTTGACCGTCGGCCATGCCCAGAAGGTTCTGGATTTAAAGGGACCACTCTGTTTCTTGGTAACAGGGCAAGGGTTCCCTGTTACAGGAGCACACCCTGAAAGAAAAGCACCAAGCTTGGGCAACAACATAGGGGCCAGGAGGGCCCAAGGTTACTGGAGAGACCTGAATAAGAGGCCTAGAGAGAAGCCAAGTCCAGGTATGGCAATGGATACCTGAGGCCCAAGGGGCACAAGGCCCAGAAGCCCCAGTGATGGAGTGGAGCAGTGACCCCAGTGAGGGGGCAGAGTATGAGGGTTTAGGAGCCTAAGGGGAGGCAAGGAGCCCATAGTGTGTGTGAGATTAAGGACACCTGAGGCTAAGTTGGGCTAGAGGCCAGGCCAAGGTATGTCCGAGGATGCCTGAGGCCAAGTTTGGACCAGTGGTCAAGTGGCCCAGCAATGGGGGCTGGGGGAGTTGGCAGTCAATTTGGACAACCTGTATAGGTGGCAACCTGTGAGGCCATGTATTACACCCTTGGCATAGGAGCATACAATGGGCATCCTCCCACCTACAAACAACTGTTAAAATACCAGAAAGGTGTGGCAAGGGAGAGTCAGGTGGGTGGGCTAACATTGTGGCTGGCCCTGGAGACTGCCCCCTGTCACAGATAGTTCCATTACATATGCTACCTTGTCCTGGTTTACATATTGTACCTTGTCCTGAGACCACTGGCCTCATCTCAAGGCCTTTAAAATCCATGTCAGATTTTTCCTTTGGTTACCCTTTGTGTTCATCAGGAAGTGGAGCTGTTGCATAGAAAATCTGCTGCCTTCCAGCTGGGGCAATTTTGAACACCATGCTACATGGACAGCTTAATCTTTAAAAAAAAATTACTAATTTTAAAGGCTCTCCTTATATTTTGGCACATTTGAGTCAGAACAAAATATGTAATCTTTGAAGAAGCCTTCAAAGTGGCCAGGAAAAAAGTGTTGACAATTAAATTAACATTTATAAACCTGAAGTTGTAACAGGCGGTAAGAGCAGAAGTTGTATTGTCTGTGGACTATGCTGTTACTTATAGGAATTGACCTTGAAATTCATGCCTTTGCTCTGTGGATATGAATTGCAAAGGAAGGACTGCAGTCAGTGCCAGACCAGCAGCAAGTAGGCAGAATCAAGAATTAGAGAAAGTCACTTTGGCCAGGGAACTGTATTCCACTTCCTCCTCATCAGAAGAGTAATATTATTAAAGCCTTATCATGGCAGCCACAGATTCCTGCCATTTACTGGGATGAGCATCCAGAGAGATAAAATGATTAAAAACGGGCTAAGACATTATCCTGAAGGAATTTTTTCTTACCATCCTAAAGCCATTAAATACTTCTCTGGTATATGTAATAAAGCCTCTTAGAATTTCACTAGAAGATCAATTTTTCTTGTCATTATTGGGGGTGTGTCGGGAGTACTAAGGTGGAGGAACTTTTTAGTTTATTCTAACAAGGTGTTCTCAAACTGATATTTAAGTACTTCGAATGAATATGCCTGCCACTAGAAGGACTGCCATGAAAACAAAAAAAAAATTCCCTGCGAATGTAAGACTAAGTTTGTGAAGAAGGGCAAACAGGAAAATTTAATCTTTCAAACCGGCAAAAGAACGAAGATTGCCAACGTGTATATATATATATTTTGTAAGATATACAATGTAAACTTTGACTTGTTCTTTACTTGGATCCAAAATATATTTTCTTCCATGTAAAGATTAAGTTATAACCTTCATCAATGTTATATAAAAATCTAAACAAAATATATAACTACATCTGTTAATTTTTTTAATTAAAAAAAACTTGGATTTTTTTCCCTGGAATGTTGGCCACTTGTGACCAGCTGTAAGTACAATAATTTCAGGTAGTTTGTTTGCAGAGCCTATAGTTGATTTTCTGTAATTTCCTAAAACTAGTTCACAGAAATAAATATATATATCTGTACAAGAAGTGAATGTGCTTGTAAGTCTAACTTGGGCCACTACCTCAAATACATATAACGTTCTCTTAAAATGTTATATTAACAGTTTTTTTCCAGCATGACAAGCTTTACTTCCCAGTGGCATATTTTTTCCTGTCTTTTTTTTTGCTTTTCATTTTCTATGAAATGTTATTTTGCAGGTTATCTTTTTATGCATTGTGCCACCATTTTGCAACTCTCATTTGCAGTTCCTGATCATACAGTAGACTGGGGACCAACTGTTTAATATATCTTTTTTTGAAATACAGACAAAACATAATACTGATAGGTGGAAAAAATACTTTCAGAAATATACAGGAGCTTGCTCAACTTTAAAGTAAGTTTGTTTTTGATGTGTTTGCTTTCCTTGTATATTCATTTGCTGTAAACTTTCAGATGTGGAGTTATAATCACAGAAATGTCTCTGGAAGGAGAGTTTTATTATTGAATGCCTGACCATTCAACCCAGAAGTGGTACATTTATGAGATGCAACACTTCTGAATATTAAAGGGATAAGAGTTTCCCAAATCCCTTACTAAATCCTGCCACTGTGGCTATCTAGCTATTGAACTAGTTGGAGAGGGCTCTTTAAGGTTGTAGTTTTAACAAAATATTAAAAGAAATGAAAATGCAGCCTGATCCTCATGCTTACCATCTCTCCAGAACAAGTGAACTCAGAGTAAGAGAATGTTTCATGTAGCTCACCAGAGCTATCAAATAGTGACCAAATGGCTTTTGGTACTTGCTCCCTACCCATTGCAAGGCTTATCTCTATCTTTAAAATCTGATCATTCCGATACAAAGTTCCTGAGTCTCAGGGGCCTGGATGTGGAAGACTTAGATTGTGGTTCAGATCTAAATCCTCTGCTTCCTAGTATATAATACTACAGTCTCATTGAGAAATCCATGTAATATTCTGTATTTCATTTCTGATAAAGCCATAGTATGGTATCATACAGTGAGCAAAATAGACAACTGTATTATCTGTCATCATTAGTTGTTACCTGATTCATTACTTATCATTTGCACAATTTAATTTACCTGAATCTAATTTGATAAAATGGAATGATTAAAAACCGCCAGCTGAGTACACCAGTTAAAGGGGAACTATTATTCATAATGAAAAAACATAATGAAATGCCCTGTAATAATTACTTTGCTACTTCCCTGTGAAATGAAGTTTTCTTGGTTTTTTTATTATTATTTTGGTTACTGGCAAAGAGCTTGCTTAAATATTCTTGCAGATGGTTGTTTGTTTTTAAATTAGGTAAGAAATCATAAGATGCAGGCTTTTGTGTGATTAATTATTTGCACCTTACATGAAATCTGAGTGTGTAAGTAGCAACCAGATGTCATATATCGTATCTTGGGGGGAGGTGCGGGATTAACACTATGACTGTAGTAAAATGCACAAGTAAACCGTCATCAGCAAGAAGTCCAGAGCACTGAGGAAGAGAAAACAATGCTTGTTTTGGAGCAAAATGGTGCAAAGTTCAATTAATTTTAGCTTTCTGTTCCCAGTATTAAATAGGTATATTAGTGTGTCTGTGTGACTACTGAAATGATACTCCTGGGACCACTGAAGCAGATTTCGCTGTGGCAATTCTTTTTCAACTGCTGAACCCAATTTATTTCTTCTGCTGTTCAGAACTCCCTTTTGTTTTAATTAAAGAATGCACGTGTAATCTTCTAATCTCCCACCAGTCTCCACCAGGTATCCTGATAAATATGATGGAACTGAATCTAGGATTTAGAACCTTTCTTTTTCCATTTAAAGTGCTTCCAGCAGGAGTTAGGATTTCCTGCTGTTTGCCTTCCTGTATCTGCATCTTATTTTCACTCTGCCTCCTTGAAGGGCTTCCTCTTGCAATTTTTAAACAACCTTTTCTCATATTTTAAGTGTCTGCAAGGCTCTTATGATACTGGTTCTTAAGATAAACCTCCTTTGAAGACTACTACTCATTCTTCCTTTTGCAAAGAGATATTTATGTACTACATGCTTACTCTTGAAAAGCTGTTAGAGTATTGCTAAACAGATACATCCAAGACACTCTTCAGTGTGGTTCCTACTGGCTGTGTAGCTTTGAACCTCTGTTGCACTGCTCAGATTGTGAGCTGGCTAAGGAATATAGGACTAGAAGGGACCTGGCAAGACAAGTGAGTCCAGTTCTCTCCATTTATGGTCACATTTTTTAAAAAGGTCCAAAAGAATATGCATTCCACTCCCTCATGCATCAAAGACATGTAATGCCTAATTAAGCCCTATAATGTGCCTAACTGAAACGAGGAAATGGACCATCTCATCTACAAAATGCAAAGGAAAGACCCAACCAACTTACTGTCCACCCGCCACTTCCCTACCACAGTACTTGCCACAATCTAATCTTGGAGAAAATTCTTTCATGATTTATCAGATTGGCCTAGATTATGAGAGCAAAACCCACCAGTGAGGCACCCATCAGGTTTCTCAGGAGCACTGAAAACACCAACGTACTTGAGCTGGTCTCTTAGAGTAAATCCTGATGTCACATTTGTGCCACCATAATAATTTTATGATGGTACAAATGCTGAGCAAATAGATGTCATGACAAAAGGTACTTATAAATGTATTATTGCAGCCAACATTTCTTTGGTCTGTGGCAGTCGAATGCACGCAGCCCAGAGCTGCCCACACTTTCCTGCCACCCCAGGCAGGTGCTCTGGGACCTTGAGGGGCCCGATTCTGTATATCCAGGGCAAGATTGGGCCCTTCAAGTCCCTGAAGTACTTGCCTGACTTTCCCCAGTAACAAAGATGTGCCCTAGGGGCATGTTTCAGCAGGCATGGAAAGCCCTCCTGGTGAAGGGGCATGGAACCTGAAGAATCCCAGGCGCTCCGTGTCTCCATGCCAAATTCACGTGACTCTGGGTCTCCATGCTGGGACCCGCACTGACCCATGCCTCAGCAGGAATTATGGGTCAGTGATGGTCCTGATATTGAGGTATGGGACACTGTGGATTTGTGGTTTCTGTGATGTTCTCTACCACACCATGCCAGAATCTGTACTGACCTGTGCCTCAGTGGGTCCTGGCAAGTAGGCCTGGGGTGGTGTGGGATCTAGGGAATTCTTGGATTTCTGTGCCTCCATGCCAGGTCCCACGTTGACCCATTCTTCCACCTGAAGCATGGGTTAGCCTGGCTGCTGGCATGGGGGAGTTTAGGAGCTAGGGAATTCCCTTCCTATATGCTCAGTTTCTAGGACCTATGCTGACACGTGCTTCATGCAGAGGCTTGGGTCAGCATGGGTTCCTCCTTGAAGGAATGGGGAGCCGGGAATTCTTTAACTCCCATACTTCCCGTTGCCAAGACTTGTACTGACTGTGTGAGGTCTGGATCAGTGCAGGACCCAACATAGGACAGCAAGGGACCTAGGCAAGGGGAACACATTGCCTCTTGTCCTGTACTGAGGCCTGTAACACGCTGTAACTCCAGCGCCATCTTCTCTGTTAATGCATGCCTTAAGTGAGACGCCCCTGGAGTCTTCTTTAAGGTTCTTATGTCCCATTCTGTACTTTCCTGCCACGTCTTGATAGAAATCATTATGCTGATGTTCTTGTAAGTGGGAGACTGCCTATTGTATTTCGTATGTGGGGCCTTTCGCCTCCACAGGCCTTGACCCCAGTCTTTTTCCAGCTAGGCCTCCACATCTAAACCCACCAAACAGGGTTTGATTCTGAGGCCCTAGCCTTTTTCGGTGTCTTGGGGCCCATGGCCCTCTTTTCTGCTTCAATCTGGAGCTCAGCCTCCCTGGCCCAGAGGCCCAGCCACTGGCCCCACAGCCAGGAATTTGTAAGTAAAGCCAGGGCATGGCTCCAAGCTCACAGAATCTTTGTCCAAAAAAAAAAAATTGCACCCGAGGTGCATCAGGACACCTCAGCCTTTTAAGAGCATGCCTTCCAGCATCAGGATCAATGAACCCCCAAATCCTTCACCCACACTGGCGCCAGGGCCTATGTACCCCTAAAGGCCATGCCTTTGCTGGTGCTAGGTTCTGAGCCCCCAAAAAACTGTACCCTCACTGGGGTCCCCACTCTGTAGTGGGCCCCCAAATGAGGCCTCCTCCTTTCCCCAATAGCCTCACCCAAACCACTGGTGTTATTAAAAAAAAAAATATATGAACAGTCTTGTCCATGGGTAATAACTGCCAGCCAAAAATGTGATTAAAGGAGGCAGCATGCCAGCTTACATTTACACAGGGTTCGTGCTTTGACTCCCCACCATTGGCTACGGTCTTTCTTCTGGGGTTACTGCCATCCCTCCAGGGTCCTTCATAGTTTCCCTCCTCCAGCCTTTGGACCACTCACCAAGCCTCTCTGTGGAGCTCTGGGACACACTCCTTTCCTTTTGGCTGCTGGCCCCTACTGCCACTCTGCCCAGGGATTTTATAGTCCTGGCCTGCCCCTTCCAGTCAGCTGACTAGCTGGCCAGGCTCAGCATTAAACCTCCTCCTTACTGGCACTCTGTGCCCAAAAGTTCTGGCCTTAAAGGGGCCAACTTGTCTTTTGGTGACAGGTCTAGGGTTCCCTGTTACATGGCCCCTGTCTAATGTAAGACAAGAGGTGACATGTGTCACCTAATAAAGCAGATTAGCTGTGGCAGGCCATATTCCACTGTAGTTTATCCACTTTGGTTTGGCAACATCTGATTCTACCCTTACTTTTAGCTGTGGCCTATGTCTAATGCTTCAGTAGAAGGTGCAAAAACAGAAAAAGAAACCAAATAATGCATTCAAAGGGCAGGGGAATATCTTGGACCCTAGAGTTAACCAGCAGGAGCCCTAAGGTATAGGCACTGCTGGCCATCTCACACATGTGCAGCAATCTACTCTACCTCAAGAACAAGTTTCATATCAGCTACATAAGTAGGATACTAAACATTCAAATCCACATACCGTATGTCCAGAACCTAGAGGACAGAAACCTTTCATAAAGTTCTAGTCTAAGCTGTTTGCGACCAATATTGTCTTTTCAGTTCTTATTCATTGGTCTTTACCTCACGGAAGTACTTATGAAGGATAATAATATCCCCACTCAATTTTTATTCTGCTAAGTGAAACAAGCTGAGCTCTTTTAATTTCCTCTCATAGAATAGATTTTCCATTCCTCTAATCAATTAGATCTTTTATGTATCTGTTCCAGTTTAATTTAATCTTTTTTGAATGTAGGAGTCCAGGTCCGTATATAGTATTTTAAATGGGGTGTCTTGTGTACTGGTGCTAATTCTAATATTTCTACAGTAAAAAATGTCCAATCTAATTCAGCCTTCAATTCCACTCATTTTTCACAACCACGTCACCCTGGTGATTTTCATTTAACAACTGACCAGTATTCTTCAGTATTCCTTTGTTACCTCCAAACTATGCACCACCATCTTATTACAAAAATTCTTGATATTAATTCCTAAGTGCACAACTTTACACTTTTATTAGAACATTTTTATTATTCTACTGCACAAAGTTATATAATTATTTTTCTATCCTTCTCCATATTGATGGCATAACTCAATTTTGTGTCATTCCCAAATGTCACAATAGTACTCATCTAGCTTTGCACCAAGGTTGCTAATGAAAATTCTAAACAAAGTGCACCACTAATAACCTCTTTCCAGTTGGATAACATTCCTTTAAGTATAACCCATTCCACCTTTTTAACTATCTTCCAATTATAGTATTAATACCTATCTTTTCCATTTAACTATAATTGTCTTGAGGCCTTAAGTCATTCTAAGCCTTCAGTCATTGAGATCCACAAGGCTTATGATGGAAGTATACAAATCACTCTATTAATGATTGGAATTTCAGAATTAAGGGGGTAACTTATAATAATAAATATTAAATGCTGAAGTACAAGACACTGTGAAAAATCAAGGCAGGTCTATACCACCACACCATTACTACTCGGCAATAAATCCTGGAAATGAAGCCATGTTGCCTCCACTAGTGCCAGGGTGTGCACACAGAGTTATTCTAAGATAGCTCCATTGTCTCATTCCTGTAATTAGGTAATCAATGAAGAAGAGTGAATGGGCAGGATATGCTTCTCAATGGGGGTCTCAAGTGTAGCACAGTGGTGCAGACAAGGCTTCTGTAGAAGCAGGGGGCTCTCCCTAAATGGAAACACAAGAGTAGAGACCCCTAGAGCATGGGATATAAAGGCTGTGTTTGCTGCTACCAGACCAGGCAGAAACGTTTCCTAGCTGAGAAGTAGCAGGAAAATGTGGAAGGTAAGAGCAGGAGGCTTGTGGTCCTGGACATAATCTAAAACTGCATCCTGCTGGGAAAGGGTGGCCTGGTGGGGCTCCTAGTGGCATGGGAGCCCCCAGGAAATGCCAGGTCAGTTACCTGTGGTCACTGAGGTAGGCTCCGGGTGGCTGCGGAGGTCCTCATGCCTGATGCACACCAGGTGAGGTGACTGGGTGGTAGCACCAAACCAGGTTTGCTTGGGGTCCTGGATAGGTGGAACCACGCAGCGAGAGTTGGAAAGTCCAGAGACGGGAGCAAAGGTAAATGTAGAAAACTTTACTTACTGGAATTTATATACACAGGTGAGGTACAGGATAAGGCAGTCAGTCAGTACAGGATACAGAGACAGGACACAGGTCACAATATTGGCGTGGTGGCTGCAGCCACTTGGCGGTGTACTACAGTTCTTACTTTCAAAGTCGGCAATCCCCAGACCCTCAGCTGGGGAGGCTTCTGAGAGAGGGGTGTCACCACCCTAACTGATAACCACTACTCTCAGAGCAGGCTTCTGATCCCTCTACCTCATTAACTTAGAACAATCACCAACGCTCCTAACTCACTCCTCACGCCCACAACACCCACCCCTTCTAGGGTGAGGTCCGTTATATAGGCTCTTTCACCAATCAGAGCGCTAGTTCAATCGACCCTTCTGGAAGCCTGACAGTCTTCCATATAGGTCAAGCATCAACTCTTTAACCCTTTCTAAAATAATGCTGGTCATAACTCTCTAACTTATTATCCTGTTGAAGCCAATAACCTGGCGGGAGTCACTATCTATATTCACTTTCCACATTACCTTCCTGGTGAAAGATGAAGAGGGGTACGTTAACCCCAGTACCCATTTTCAGGTGGGCTTTAGGGGCAGCTGTGGGAGTAGTAGGGCCAGGCGTGGCAAGCAGAGTGCCCCCTGAGCCTAGCAGGGATGTGAGATTGCAGAGACCCATAGCGGGTAGTATGGGGAGCGTGTTGTGTGGCCCCACACAGAGTAGAGCTGAATGGGAGTAGGCCTGAAGGGTAGTCCCAGGGGCATGTTAAGTAGGGCTAAACTGGGAGTAAGCCTGAAGGGCAGTGCAAGGGCCAGTTCTGTGAATAGCTGATCATGAAGATTAGAATACCCGAGGGTGGAGCATGGTGTAGAGGCCCTAGAGTGGGCATAGTAGGAACCCCATGTGTGGGGAAGAGGCCAAGGCATAGTCACAGATGCCTGAGGCCATAGTTTTGCTAGAGGCCAAGTAGGGGGCTCAGCCAGAGAGTTAGGGATGAGTCCTTACCCCAGTAAGTCCTCTGCCGGAAGGAGACTGAGAGTGGGATGAAAAAAAGATCTAAAGGGCAAGCACAATGATCCACTGCCGCAGGGTGGGAGGGAGAGTTTCTGTGAGACCCTGGAGCACCAGTGGTGGTGGAGGTTCTGATTACATCATGTGGATGTCATCTGTGAGGCATGGGATGCAGTGTATCATAGTATCATAGTATCTAGGGTCAGAAGGGGCCTAGAGCAGGCCATCTAGTCTGACCCCCCGCCAATGGCAGG
>JAGPOW010001296.1:94558334-94575773 GCA_030014935.1 Caiman crocodilus
CGCCGTCCGGTTCTCCCGTCCCCGGTGAGTCTCCTGCACCTTCCTTCGCCCCCCGGGGTCCCTCTCGGGTCCCTAGGGACGGCCCGGCGCCGTCACATTTGTAAATCTACCAGTTGATATGTTGAGCTTTTATACTTAACTAATGGGAAAATCCATTAACAGAATACAAAAAGAATGTTCTGACTTTGGAGAGAGAATTCTAGCACCTGTACATTGCAGATATTAGAAGTACATAATGTCCACATACACTTGTGGACTACTGTAGGGCAGGGGTCAGAAGCCATACATTTTTAAACATTTTTTTATGGAAAATATTTCATGTTCCAAGTCAAATCAGCCAAATTAGTTCCAAATCTGTGAGTCATTCAAGGACCAAATGTGGCCCTACTACTGGCAAACATCCTTCATCTCCACTTGGAACTTCAGATGCTTCCATATCCTTTGGTGGGCATCCTATGTGCAGGCCCAAGCCCAGAGGCTTAGGATTCAGATACCCCTGAGTTTCACTTGCCCTCAGCCACATGGCTGCAGAAGCAAGCTAGGGAGGAAGGAGTCTCCCATTTCTATATAGTTGCTGTATAGCCAGGATCTTCCCACTGGAAGTGGAAGTGGGAGATTAACTATGCCTTACCTTGGCCAAGGTACTATCCCCTGACAAGAAAGTGGTTTTCCCCTGCCAGTAGGAAAACAACCTTAGAGGTCATGGTATTTCCCTTGCCACACAATGAGCCTGTGCAGGCTACATTGTACACAAGCTGGTGGTTGTGGGCTGAAAGTGGCCAGCAGCCTGCATTCATGCTGCAGATTCCTGACCCTTTTGCAGTGAGGGAAGTGCAGACATAGCAGAGCAGCAGGCTCCTTAGCAAAGGGAAGTGCTACAGAGTGGATGGGCAGTACTGTACAACTGCCTGCTACTAATTCCCCATGCCCCAGATATGACCTTCATGGGTTGGACTGGACCAGTTTGCGGGCTGGATCTATCCCAGAGGCCACAGGTTCCTGACTCTGCTGTAGAACATCTAACCTACCCTTACTAATAGTGACACTGAATCTGGTCAAACATTTTCAATGGAAAAAGGGGAACATTTTGCAAAAGTTTTTGACACAATTATTGAGAGCCATGGGCCCTTTGCACTGGTTCTGATGCCCAAACCCAATGTGCAGGGCTGGGTGGAAGCAGTTCCAGGCCCCAGGGCCCATTCCTAGTGTGGGAGCCTGGGAGTAGGTTGTGCCAAGCCCCCCAGACCCAGTCCTAGTGTGAGGGGGTGGGATGGGGCAGTACAAGCTGCCAGAGACCTAATCGCAATGTGCATGGGGAGGGATGGGATGGTACTGGCCCTGGGACCCAATCCTGAAGAATAGGGGGCAGGAGAAGGTGGTACCAGGCCACTGGGACCCAATCCCAGGGCTCAGACAGAAGAGGGTGGTACCAGACTCCCAGGGGTTGGGAAGGGGCAGTGTAAGGTATCAATTCAATGGTAACATCTGAGAGATCACATTTGTGGAGATACTTATGTAGCAACAGATGCTTCTTAAATAGGTATGAAAAGAATATTTTAAAAATATCTGAATATACATGCTAGCACATTAGTCTGTATGTCAAACTGCTGTGGTTTCTAAGCTTTGAGAATTAATTCCTGTACGTATTTTAATTGATTACTGAGAGTTCACAATACAATGTTATTTAGATTTTTTTTACATATATAATCCATAGCAAGCCTTCTGAACAGAAAGGTGGAGTTCCAGTTTGATATATAAATAACATAGCCCTGATGCTCTGTTCCATTGCAGCCTCTGCAAATATGAAGACAAATTAAAATGATGGTGTTCTACATTCATATTTCACAAATATAATTTTTTTGATATAAAGGCACTGGAGGGCCAGGAGTGTAATTAAAAAAATTGGATTTCACAGACCAGAAAGATGTCCTAATGCAAGACTATGAGCTAGATTATATCAAAATAGAGCTGCAATATATATTCATTCAAGCTGCTCCAAACTAGCAAGTATATAATGTGCATAATCAAGGATTTGGCTAAATGCAGATTGACCCCATATCTGTAATTGCTTTGAAGGAAGTTTTCTTATTAATGGCATACTATTTGTAGCCTTTTTGTAGGTCTCATTATAATATTGAGATGGAGGATTTTTAAAAGGTAAATAAAGTGAAGTGAATAAAGTGAATAATAAAGTGAATAATGGCTGAGTTTAAACACCCCACCCTGAACCCATTTCAGATTTTCTAAGTCTGCTTGACAGATGATTTGAGGAAAACTTAGTGAATTTTAAATATAATTAAATGCATCTAGAACATATTAACATACCAGAAACCCATTTAAAATAAAATAAAGGAGGGAAAAAAGGAAAAATGATTAAATAATAAATTAGGTAAATGTCTCCAATTGCTCAACAAACAATATACATCATAGGTATTAAAGATATGGCCTGCAGGCTGGATTTGGCCCACAGAGCCTCACCATCCAGCTCCTGGTGCTGCCTCTGGGTCTCGGAGTTGACCCATATACTGCACACAGCATGCGCCAGACTAACCCCATGCTCAGTGCCCAGGATGTGCACTGTATCCAGCACCAAACTGCCTTGGGTGCTGGATCCACAGGTGGGAGCAAATCCATGGGTCAGATCCAACCTGGGCATGTCATTGATTCAGTCCATGGACTAGCCCCATGCCACTCATCTGACCCCTAGGGCCAGATGAGTTTGACATCACTGATTTACACCAAATAATTATGTTGAAAATACTTAGAAGCTGATCCTAAGCTAGCTTTGAGTGAAGGTCTTGTTACATGGTAATGTCAGGCTTCTAGAGCTCTTAACACCTGGATTGTGTGTGCATTAATACCTGAAATGTGTTTTAAGTACTCATTATGTGGCTCAAAGTTACACCACTCCAGGACAAGATTATTGCCGATCCATGCCATCCAGCTCTAAGCTACACCTTAGTGTAAGTCCCTACTCCCTTCCCCACCGTCACCCTTCCCTGCTGATGCAGACAAGGCCCACTGCCCACCCTCTAACCCCAGCACCCTGCCTACTGTAGCTGTCTTCTCTGCCTGTCCCTGGGGAGGGTTAACCTGCCTGCATAGCTGCTGCTGTTACTACTGCTCTCTGGGTGGGCTCAGACCCCAAAGAGCAGTAGCCTGTCCAGTGGCTGGGTTGGCAAGTTAACCCTTCCCTGCTGGCTGCCCTGGGGCAGGCAACTGAGAAGATACAAGTAGGAGGGGCAGGGGAGGGTAGGGAAGAACCCCAAAGGGCAGGAGAGAGCACTGGGGTGGGACTGGGGGAGCCACAGGGGGCAGGGAGGAGGCCCAGAATGGGAGGTGGATTCTTACCTTTTAGTCCTCTGGGCCCCTTGTGGCTTGAAGTGTGACTGCCCCAAACTCGAGGTAGCACTCACACAGATCACAGCGTAACAAGGCCATCACAGTCACCTATATTCAGAGGCTTTCATCTGAGCAAAGTAAGGGACCTCATTGATACAATAGTAAGAAAAGAGAATTGGTGCATGTACTAGTACAAACTGGTAAAAATGGCATGCAGCCTTTTTGATGTCCTCCTGCCTATTGGCAAATTTCCACCTATTGTATTTATGGATTTCCCAGGAAGTCAATTTCTGAAATTGGATACAGAACAAATAATTGGTTTCATTTGAATACAATAGAAATTATTTTTACCACAGAAATATTTAACCTGATTCTCATTTATTGTAAAGCTCTGGTATGTCACCTGCAATGTAACAGAGCCTAAAAAATGTTTAGTCATAGTTTACTCCTAATTTAAGGCTCCTTTTCATTTCCAGAAAGCTTTTATATGGACTGCAGTGTAAATGAAAATCAGGTCTGTTAAGGTTTTCTTCACATACAGGTGGCAGAAGATGGGGAATTTTCAGTGAGCTAAAACACAAAAAGTCAACTTACAAGAAGTGGAAACTTGGAAAAACAATGAAAGCTGTATATAAGAATATCGCTCAGGCATGCAGGGATGGAATCAGGAAGGCTAAAGTGCAATTAGAGTTGCACCTAGCAAGACACGAGACATGAAGGGTAACAAGAAATGTTTTTACAAGTATGTTAGCAACAAGAGGAAGATCAAGGGAAGCGTAGGTCCCTTACCGAAGGGGGAAGCAACCTAGTGACAGACGATGTGGAAAAGTCTGAAGTACTCGATGCCTTTTTACCTCTTCACAGGCGAGGTCAGCTTCTAGACTACTGCACCAGGTAGCACAGTTGGGGCAGAAGGTGACCAACTGACAGTGGTGAAAGAACAGGTTAGGGACTATTTAGAAAATCTGGACATGTACAAGTCCATGGGGCTTGGAGTACACTCATGCTGAATGGTAGGGCTAGGATTCAGAGTGACCTCAACAAATTGGAGGATTGGATCAAAAGAAATCTCATGAGGTTCATTAAGGAGAATTGCAAAGTTCTGTACTTAGGACAGAACAATCCCACGCACCGCTACAGGCTAGGGACTGACTGGCTAAGCAATGGCTCTGTAGAAAAGGACTTGAGGGGTTACAGTGGAAAATAAGTTGAATATGAGCCACCAGTGCTGCAAAGAAGGATAATAGCATACTGAGCGGCATTGGTAGGAGTATTGCCAGCAGATGAAGGGAAGTGATTCTTTTCCTCTGTTCAGCACTAGTGAGGCCACACCTGGAGTCATAGATTCATAGATGCTAGGGTCAGAAGGGACCTCAACAGATCGAGCCCAACCCCCTGCCTTAGGCAAGAAAGAGTGCTGGTGTCAGATGACCCCAGCCACATGCCTATCTAGCCTTCTCTTAAAGACCCCCAAGGTAGGGGAGAGCACCACCTCCCTTCGGAGCCCATTCCAAATTCTGGCCACCCTTACCATGAAGAAGTTCTTCCTGATGTCCATTCTACATCTGCTCTCTGTCAGTTTGTGACCATTGTTCCTTGTTACCCCAAGAGGTGTCCTGGTGAATAGAGCATCTCTGATTCCTTGCTGCCCCCTGCTAATGAATTTGTAGGTGGCCACAGGATCAACTCTCAGCCTTCTCTTGTGGAGGCTTCACAGTTTCATAGTAGCTAGGGTCAGGAGGGACCTGAACAGATCATCTAGCCTGACCCCCTGCCACAGGCAGGAATGAATGCTGGGTTCACAGATAGGTGACCATCCAACCTCCTCTTGAATTGCCCAAGGTAGGGGTGAGAACCACTTCCCTGGGAAGTTGGTTCCAGATTTTGACCACCCTAACTATAAAATATTGCCTTCTGATCTCTAACCTAAACCTATTGTTCATCAGCTTATTACTATTGTTCCTTGTCACGTGGTGCTGGGGAGAAAAGGGCTCTGCCTATTTGCTGTTGATCTCCCCTGATGAGTTTGTAGGCAGCTTCCAGGTCCCCCCTCAGCCTCCTCTTGCTGAAGCTGAACAGGTTCAGGTCCTTCAGTATTTCCTCATAGGGCCTGTCCTGCTGCCTTCTCACCAAGCAGGTGGCCCTCCTCTGAATCCTCTCCAGGCTGGCCACATCCCTTTTGAAGTGCTGCACCCAGTACTGGACACAGTACTCCAACTGTGGCCTGACCAAAGTCTCATAGAAGGGGAGCATCACCTCTCTGGACTGGCTTGAGATGCATTTTTAGATGCATGACAAGGTATGGCTAGCCTTGCTGGCTGCGGTCTGGCATTGGCGGCTCATGTTCATCTTGGAGTCAATAATGATTCAAGATCTCTTTCTGCCTCTGTGCTTTCAAGAGGGGAACTCACCAGCCTGTATGTATGCTGTGGAATCATTCTCCCAAGGTGCAGCACCCTGCATTTGTCTACATTGAACCCCATCCTATTCTCATCTACCCACTTTTGTAGTCTGTCTAAATCTAGTTGCAGCCCCTCTCTGCCTTCAAGTGTGTCCACCTCACCCCACGTCTTAGTGTCATGAGTAAACTTGGACAGCGACAGCATGCTTTCCACCCCCTTGTCCAAGTCGCTGATAAAGACGTTAAACAGCGCGGGCCCGAGGACCGAGCCCTGGTGTACCTCACTGCTCATATCTCACCAGGTTGAGTACACCCATCCGCCACTACTCTCTGGGTTCACCCTATCAGCAATTTTTTACCCATCCAACTGTGTAGGCATCAATGTAAGCCTCACCTTGTGCTTGGGAAGCTCTTGGAGAGGATCATCAAGGAGGTTATCTGTGGGGAGCCTGCAGGGGAGATCATGCTCAGGGGAAATCAGCATGCCAGACCAACCTGATTGCCTTTTATAACCAAGTAAATAAATACTTGGATCATGGTGTCAAAGGCCTTCTTAAAGTCTAGAAAGACTACATCCACGGTGACACCATCATCCAAGGATTTAGTCACTTGGTTGTAAAAGGCAATCAGGTTGGTCAGGCAGGACCTGCCTTTGATGAACCCATGCTGATTTCCCCTATGCATGATCTCTCCTGCAGGCCCCCCATAGATGTGCTCCTTGATGATTCTCTCCAAGATCTTTCTGAGCACTGAGGTGAGGCTTACAGGCCTATAGTTGCTTGGGTCCTCCTTCCTCCCTTTCTTGAAAATTGAGACCACATTAGCCAGTTTCCAATCCCCTGGCACCTGGCCAGATGATCACGAATACTCATACAGCCAGGTCAAGGGCTCTGCGATGACCCCTGCAAGCTCCCTCAACACCCTTGGAGGGCATCTGGGTCTGCAGATTTAAAAAGGTCTAGCCCTTCCAGAAGATCCCCAACTACATCTGCACTGACTGAAGGCCTGACAAAGCCATCCCCAAGATTGTCCCTACCTGTGGTAGGTGGGCTATCCTGGTCCCTATTCAAGAAAACAGAGGCAAAGAAACTATTAAAAATATGAGCTTTCTTGTCTGGCGTAGCCACAAGGTTACTGTTTGTGTCTTGCAGGGGCCCTACATTGCCTGGTCCCCTCTTCTTGCTCCTAATGTACTTGAAAAAGGACTTTTTTGTTGTCCTTAATCCTGGATGCTAGCCTGAGTTCCATCTCTGCCTTGGCCTTCTTAATAGCCCTCCTACACTCATTGGCTGAGGAAGAGTACTCCTCCTTGGTGATAGCTCCTCCCTTCCACTGGTTGTACACTCCCTTTTAGTCCTCAGGCATTCCTGAATGCCCTTGCTAAGCCAAGGCGATTTCTGAGTACTCTTACACTTCTTTCAGGGACTGTTTTCTTTTGGGCTGGAGGATCACCCCCTTAAGGTACGACCATCCCTCATGGGCTCCCATCTCCTCTAACTTCTTGGCCCTTAGTGCCTCCCCCACTAGTCTCCTAAGCTCATTGAAGTTTGCCTTTCTGAAGTCAAGGGCTTTAGCTTTGGTGTAAGCCCTTGATGCCCTGCGTTGGATAGTGAAATCCAGCAGGTGATGATTGCTATTGCCCGGGTGGTCAAGGACCTGCAGTCCCCTCACCAGGTCATCCCCCATGGCCAGGACCAGGTCCAGCAAGGCATTACCCCTACTGGGGCTGTGCACCTCTTGGATAAGGTGAAGGTCCTGTAATACAGCCAGGAGCAGTCAGACCTGGCTGTCTGCACCTCTCAGCAAATGTCTGGGTAGTTTAGGTCACCCATGACAATAACTTCCCTTGACCTAACGGCTTCCATAAGCTGCCTGGAGAAGTCCTGGTCCAGCTCCTCCCCCTGGTTGGGCGGTCTGTAGTAGACACCCACTGAAAGGTCCCTTTTGCTATGCCCCCCTTGTAGGCTGAAGATATCCAGGTCCCTTAGTCTCTCCTCATAAGGTCTGCCCTGCAAACCCTCAACTATACAAGTGGCCCTCCTCTGGATCCTCTCAAGGTTATCCATATCGTTCTTAAAGTATGGCATCTAAAACTGGATACAATACTCCAACTGTGGTCTGACCAATGCCGCATAGAAAGGAATATCACCTCCTTGGTTCTATTCATCTTGCATCTGCTGAGGCATGATAAAGTATGGTTAGATTTGCTGATGATTTTGTCACACTGATGACTCATGTTCATATTGGAGTCCACTATGCCTTTGCGATACCTTTCCACTTCTGTGCTGCTTAGAGAGTCATTCCCCGGCCAGTAGGTGTGCTGGATATTTTTACACCCTAGGTGCAGCACTCTGTATTTGTCCTTGTTGAACTGCATCTTATTGTGTTCTGCCCACTTTTCCAACCTGTCCAAGTCCAACTGCAATTGTTCCCTACCCTCTGGTATCTTCACTTCACCCCACAACTTAGTATTATCCACAAACTTGGACAGACCCACATCCAAGACGAAAACATTGAAGACTACAGTACTAAGGATCAAGCCCTGCAGGACCCCACTACCCATATCCTTCCAGGTTAATACTGACCCATCCACCACCACTTTCTGGGTGCAACCCCCAAGCTAATTTGCCACCCACTGGACTGTGTGATCATCTAAGTCAGAGCCTCTTCATTTTTTTATGAGAATGGGGTGAGATACCATGTTAAAGGCCTTTCTAAAATCCAAGTAAATGACATCCACCTCTACTTCTGCATCTAAGCATTTTGTAACCTGGACATAAAAAGAAACAAGATTAGTCAGCCATGAGCTACCTGCTACAAATCCATACTGGTTGCCCTGCTGCATTATTTTTTCTGCTGGACTCCCACCAATACGATGCTTAATAGTTTTTTCAAAGACTTTTCCAAGGATCGAGGCGAGACTAACTGGCCTATAATTACTTGGATCTTCCTTCCTCCCCTTCTTGAAAATAGGGACCACATTGGCCCTTTTGCAGTGCTCTTGGACCTGACCTGAGTGCCATGAGCACTCAAACATCCATTCCAGTAATTTTGTATGATACTGGCCAATTCCTTCATACTCTCGGATGCAGCTCATCCGGGCCTGCTGACTTAAACACATCCAGTCCATCCAAGTGACACTATACCAAGTCAGTGTCAACAGTTGGTGGGCTAGTGTCCCTCTGATACCCATCTAAGAACCTGTTAGGAGACTAGTCTTGACTCTTGTTCAGGAACACTGAGGCAAAAATCTCATTGAAGAGTTCAGCTTTGTCCCCCCTGTCTGTCACTAACTGCTCCTGATTTTTCAGTAGGGGTCCTATGGTGCCTTGCATCTTTTTGTTACTCCCTACATACAGTCCCATGTCCACTACAGAAAGGATGAGGACTAATTGGAGAGAGTCCAGTGCAGATCCAGGAGGAGCTGGGCAAGGTTATTTTGCCCCAAGTGCCTTCACTTTATGAAGAATGGGTGTTCCATTCCAGCTATCTCTCCTCCCTTGAGACTTATCCTGAGGAGAGGTCCTGGCCAATGTTCCCTCTAAGGTGTAGCGATCCATGAGTACCCCACTTTGGTCCATGAGCATGCTGCTTCAGTCCATTCCCGAATTGGTCCCACCTCCCCCTGTAATATTTACTACTACACTGTGCAACAGATATTTTCTCTAATATTAGACTCAGGATACTTATTATCTTGTTAGATGCTTTTCTTTAAAGGCCCAATTCTGCTTTTAATTTGCATGTAATACTCACATTCTTGGACCCATATGAAGGCTGCGTTCTGCCTGCTTCCTGCCTCCATGCCTCACTGCAGCCTTTGAAAGTGGAGTGGCGCCATGTGCATATCGCTGCTGGGAGGACCAAGCAGCAAGGTACACGGTGTTGCTTTCAAAGGCTGTATAGCAATGTAGCAAGGCACGGAGGCAGGGAGCAGGCAAAGTGCAGAAGACCCGTGGGGCCACTGGGCTTTGGCACAGGAACTGTGGGGCTTGTGGCGCAGGGATGAAAGCTAACATTAGGGTGAAGCCAGTGGGGCTTGGGGTGAAGCTTGCCCAAAGGGGCTGGGAAGCAAAGCAGTTCCCCAGAGCTGGCTGTGGCTGTGTCGTACCCAGCTCTGTCCCAGCCCCTGTCCCTGCCCCCAAGCTGTGGGCATGGAGGAGGAAGGGGTGGCAGTGATGATTGCCCACTGATCAGAAGCCCAGCACCTCATGGGCTGCTCCAGCCAGGGCTGCGCTCTCCCTCCCAGCAGGGATGTCGGTGTGGTGAGGAGCGGAGCGGAGCGGAGCAGAGCGGCCCCCATGCAACTTGAGTGGTAAGTGTCCTGCACTGGCCCCGGTGCCCTGCATTAAAAAGTTACTGTGTGGCAATATTTTTTATTGTGTGTGGCTGCACATGCATGCAGCTTAGAGGGAAACTTGGTCCTGGCCAGAATTAGGCAGGGTGCTGCATGAGGAACCAATCCAGAGGACACAGTAGCTAGGTAAACAGGGTTCTGGCCATGCCGGGCTCCCTGCCTCAGTGTCATGGCTGCTCCCATTAGTAAGTTCTGATGTGGATCTTTCTTTTCCTCTGCAGAGGCATAAAGAGCCTCTTCACACCTTCCAACCCTAATTTTCTACTAGCCTATGATTATTTTTACATCTTGTGCTGTGCTGAATGATTATGTTTTTCAGGTTTTATATTGTTACAGAATATCAAATGTTTTCTCCATTGAATATCTGAGGCAGAAGTAATTTTCTTTTACTTATAAATGCATTAGCTATGTAAACCAGAGCAGAGTTTAGTAGTGATAAATGTAATTGATAACAATGGTCTGATATAGCTTTTATAACTTTGGCTTTATATTAGCAAAAGATGCATGTAAAAATACCTGATGCATTTCCCTGCACAATTGTTAATTATTATACCTAATATCTACATGCCTATGAAGGATGGTACTTCTGGGAGCTGCATCTCTGCCCTGGCAAGAAAACAACTGGCTGACAATATAATGTACTGCTCTTGATCTTGGAAAGA
The DNA here is from genome assembly GCA_030014935.1 of Caiman crocodilus. Classification (NCBI taxonomy): domain Eukaryota; kingdom Metazoa; phylum Chordata; order Crocodylia; family Alligatoridae; genus Caiman; species Caiman crocodilus. Next base: position 94,569,094 of record JAGPOW010001296.1, read on the forward strand.
TCAAGTTCAGTTTCAGTACTTCCTAAAGTACCATAAATCAAAACTATATTGTACAACAGCTTATCGGTAGTCAAAACACCCAACTTAATCACATAATTTTCTAAACATTCTCCGTAAATTATCAAAAAGGGGAATGTAGTATAGCCTACAGCACATTTCAGAGCTATGTAGCCAAGACCCACGATTTATGTGGACTGGTGATGTTAAGCACCACAGATTTTTCAAGTTAGCCTGAAAGTTATGGAGAAAAGAGAAATTACTGGGTTCTCACCTTGAAATCAAGCAAAATGAAGATTAACCTACAAAATGAAGTATTCACTACAATGGATTCCTCTGTCTTTGATAACCTGAGAGGTCAAATAGGGAATGTGGAATTAGTTTCTGAATTCATATCAACCTCACTAGCAGCAGTACATTATCATCCCAGTGTACTGTTTACAAAATGTAGCAGAGAGTAGGGGTGTGCAAAGTGAGCCCTATTCAGTTCAGATTTAGATTTGGCCTGAGTCAGGGTCAGTGATTCAATTAATTGATTCCGGTCACTGTCCTTGATTCAATTCAGCTGAATCTGAAAATTCGAACCCGATTCTCTGAATCACTGATTCAGACATAGACACAGCTTTAAATGTTTTTTCTACATACTTCAAGGTACCAGTGTGGCTTGTGAATGCTGCAATGCTGGGCCTCATGGAGCATCCCACAGGAGTGTGGGGGGATTCTCCCTGTGCTCAGCAATGAACCTGGAAGTGGACTAAAAGTACTTCTGGTCCACTTCTTGGTCTGCCAGGAAGTGCATGGGGGACCCTTTGTGCCCCCTCAGATTGGTGATTATTCACGGGGAAACCCTGGGTGCCCCCCAGACCTAGGAGGCACCAGTTGTTGAGCCGAGGGGGTGCGGGGGGGCAGTGTGCTCCCCGGTGGACCCAGAAGTGTACTGGATGTGCTTCTTGTCCACTTCTGGGTCTGCTGCCAAGCGTGCTGGGGAGCTCCCCATTCTTCTGTGGGACACTCCATGTGCCCCAGCATCACAGCATTCATGAGCCGCTTGGTACCTAGAGGTATGTAGAAAAAACATTTAAAACTGTATCTATATCTGAATCTCTGAATTTTTCCAAAGCTCTCTGAATCGATTCGGAGGGTTCCAATTAAATATGGAGAGATTACAGTGTCCTCTGATTCAATTTGGATTTGGAGATTCGGTCACCAAATTGGGCTGAATCTCTGCCGAATTGAATCAGGGACTGAAGCTTCACACAGCCCTAGCAGACAGAGATGTGCCTTATAGACTACCTAAATTATTGATGCATAAGCTTTCATGAGCATCTGATAAAGTGAGTTCTTTCTCATGAAAGGTTATGCATTCCTGATTCAATCAGTCTATAAGGGGCAATTCTACCCTATCTTCTGCTTGGCTTTAGTGGTCTTGAATACTTGTGTCTTGGACTTTCAGGGAAGTTCCCCAGGGAAGTTTTAGCAATAGTGCACCTTGAGTGAGTAGTTATTCAATGAAACAAGGCAAAATGTGCAATTAATATCATTCACATGATATTTTTCAACCATTGATAAAGCTGGCTGAATAAAATAATGAGAATAATTATGTGATGAAAAATATTGTCCAAATTCACAATGATTTCTTTTCAAGAGATTAGTCAATTACCTGTAAATAGAATTTGCATCATTGCTGTAAAATGCAAAATGAAAATTGAACTAAAGAAATATCAATTCATATTCACAACAATAGAAGCATTGCTTTGCAGACTCTATAGACTAAATGCTTGAGCTGAATAGGGCTTAAAATTTGGACTTAGGGCAAATTTTGGTGCCTAATTGTTATACTTGGAGGCTCTGGAAATTCACCTAACTTTCAGTTGCATCTCTGCATGTGTCCAGAACAGCTTCAGTCTTGATAGGCCTGAGCAACTGAGCCATTTGGCTTATACTATGTCTGCACAGGATTTCAGAAGCTATGCATTCCCAGGTCTAAGTCTACTGAAGGGCTCAGTCTGATAGGTGTTCTTAGAATACACCTAACATGCACATAGGCTGCTTATGAAAGAAGGCAGTAACTGTGTTACCTACCTATACTATGAAAAATGTAATGGCCAGAGTGATAGTCTAATAAGTGGCAAACCTGGTTTCAGTTCCACGCTTGGATCCTAGTCTCTATTCCCAGAATTGTTTGTGTGCTTTATCTAATAACTGCTTAATGTAGAATATAGAAATGGCATTGGGATTGAAACCCCAGTGTCTGCCTCTTCTAGCTGAGTACCCTATCTATTAAACAAGTAGGGGCCAACTTTTTGGCATTCATGCCACAAACTAAGCTCTATGCCCTCCTAAGTGTTACTCTAATACCCTTCCCCTGCCTGATCTGCTGATCTACTTCCTGCCCTTTGCTCTCTACCTATTCTTTGCTGCAGTGCCACTACATACCACAACGAGAAGCTGCCTTTCAGGGTTGCTAAACCAATAATTATTCTTATTATTGAACATCTGGAAAGTTTTTACTGACAAGCATTTTTTTTTACTGATACATGTTTTTGATTATATGTTTTATGTAAAGTAAATGTAAGTCTTCATCCAGGCTCTGTCCTGCTGCCAGGCCATAGTTATAGGTGCTGCATTCAAATATGGGAGTTTAAAAGCAACCATAGTTCTTACACAATTTTAAAAATATTTACTTGTCAGTAAAAAGTTTGCAGTAAAAAAAACCCATTGGTTTGGCAGCCTTGCTTGACTGTAGCCACGGTTTTATACTATACTTCCTGCCCCCAAGAGCACCCTACTCACTCTCACACCCTGATGCCTCCAACCACATCTTGCACCATGCTACTCCCCCAACTTACCCCTGTCTGCCTCACTTCCTCTGTCCTGGCACAGATCCCCAAAGAAGCCTACCTGTGGCCCAGCAGTGTTATAGGCAGCAGCAGCTAAAGTTTGCATAATACCTAATCCTGAATCCTGGGCTTTACAGCCACCAATAAGAGTTTGTAATGAAATCTTTATGATTTAGGCACCACTTAACCAAACTAAAATGACTTTCATTTTATCTACTGTAGATGAAGAGTAGCTGTTTTTTTCTTAAATTCTAGTTAAAACACATAGTCATACTTGAGCATAAGGCCCATTTGGTCTTTTAATAAGTTTGGAATTGAGTAACTTGTATAAGCAGACTTACACTTTTTCTCAAGTGCAAAATCCATGTTTAATTTTTAAACATGGAAGCATCTACTTGGAAAGACTGTTTGGTTGTGATTATAAACATTAGGTTTATCTTGAGCACTCTCAAGTCTTCATTATTGGAGTTTAACTTATTATATTGCTACTCTTCATCTAAGTTGTAACCTTTAATTATCACTGGTACATTGATTTCTCCAAGCCTTCAAGCCATGATTGACCTTTACAACTGAAGGAGACATTTCTTTGTGTTGAAAAGGTGATTTATATATATTATTAAGTCAGATAAAAGCATCACTCAGTGGTAAAGTTCTGTCTTAAATACACAAAATAAGAAAACATCCTGATAAAAAAGATATTAAATCCTTAATCTTTGCTTCTGTGCCACAATATTGTTTTGTGTATATGTATAGTAATAAACCCAATTGGCCAAGTCATCAACTGGAGATCAATATAAGCTGGTGGATCTGCTGAGTTATATCATCTGAGGAGAAGGTCAGATTCCCATTTGCTATCTGATTTGACTACACAGATACTGTTACTTGTCCACTCAGAAAATATAAGCAGTTTGAGAGATTGAATTGAGGGTTGCATATATGACATTAACTGCTCTGATAACATTTATTTTAATTATATAGCCATTGCAGGTTACCCAACCACATCATCTTAAACCTGTGTATTTCTTTCTTCAGTGTCTGACTTCATGTTTTCCATTTTAATTACACACAACAAAACTGCATTAAAAGGACAAAGTATAATGTTTGTAAAATTTTATCTGGCACCCTTGCACATACATGTGACAATATAATTAAAAATGATATAGTCAGGACAGTCCAGGAATTGTTTGGCACCTGCTGATCCTTCCAGATCATGATGTATGCATGAGAGTTCACCCAGACCTTCAATACATATGCCTAAGCAAGAGTTTTGGAGGAGTGAAGGCTGTCTAAACCTTCCATCCCCTTTTAGGTCACTGAGACAGAACCAAAGGCTAGACTGAGTGGCTCCATGGCTACATTTCAATAAGGGTCTGGGAATTGAACCCAAATCTCCTGTAGGGCAGACAAGGAGTCTACCACTGAACCACATGGGACTCTAGTCTAAGAATTATGCAAGAGGAAAAGATTTTTTTGGGTGGTATCTTTCATTGAACCAACTCTATAACTGGGATAAAGTTAGACAAGCTTTCAAATGTAAGACATTCTTTGTCAGGTCAGCATATGAAGAATGCCTTATATTCAATAGCTTGTCTAATTCTATCCTATCTATACAGTTGGTCTAATAAAAGATATCACTCCAAAATATCCTTGCCTTTAATATAATTTTACACATTTTTCACATACCAGGTTTTCCACAGGACCTTCTATGATTCATTGCCCAGGATACATAAAGTTGCTATTAAATATTTTATTAGCTCACTGTTTGATATACAGACCCATGCCTTATTTACTGAATACTATTCAAACCCTGTTCTGGCAGAGAATGAATGGTATCTTTCACAAGAGACTCAGAAATCTGAGAGAGTAATCCTCTTCCTGATATTAGGATATGACCACTAATCCAACTTCTATGGCAGTCAAAGCTGGTAACAGTCAGCCCCAATGACTATATGGAAAACTGAGGTAGGATTGCTATGGGAGAATGTCCATGTGGGCTGAGCCCTGTTACAGGGTCCAAGGCAACTGTCTCCTTTATGAGAAAATCCTGAATGATCCTCACTGCTTGGGTGTTTTCTAAATGAGTCAGGGAGCCCATGGAATAATTAGCACCTGTCACATAATTATAGGTCATATCATATTTCATAGATAAAAGTGGGCTAAGTTTCACAGCAGTCTTAATTCTGGCATTTGTCAGTGTTCTATGGGACCTCTAAGGAGGCAATGCAAGGGACTCCTAAGGAGCTAGTTTCCTGGCCATAAGCAGAAAGGGCTCAGGCAGGGAAGGGGTAAAATGCCTGCTAGGCTTGTTTGCTAGAGAGGGGAATCCAAGCAATACTAATGCTCAGGGAAGATGTAAGTAACCAGTAGATAGAGGGTAGGAGTTTTCTGGGACTTACAGAGAGCCAGGAGGCGTTTGTGTTTGAGTGTTGGCTGGTGAGGTTTGAGTTGCCTCTGTGGTAGCAGTGTAAAGGCTGTGGGAGGGTGTTTAGAGATCTGCCAGACCAGGGCCTGAGGAGTTGTAGTAGTCCCGCCTAAGTCAGGGCCTGGGATGACTGGGAAATCAGAGAGCAGCTTTGCCATTCAGGGACTTGGAGAGCTTGAGCAGTCCTGCTAAGGCTAGGGGCCTGGAGGACTAGGTGGCTCTAGAACTACATGACTAGAGGGGAACGACCTCAATGGGGTCAGGGACTGCGGTGGAGCACCTTTGGGGGTGCTTGCCACTTGAGGACCCTCACAGGCTCTGAGGGAAGACTGCTTTGGAGGAGCAGCAGAGGAAACTTTTCCCAGGTACCATTGTAAGGGGGAAGGTGTGTGGTAGGGCATTGGTGGTGCCTGCCACTTTAATACCTGAGCCAAGCAGCCAGCAGGTGCTTGATTGTGGAAGCCATTTTAGATCCCTGGCTGCCTATATAAAAAGATCAGTTCCCTACTAGGCAGCAATATTACCTGGCTGTGAGGCTTTATGTATAATCCTGGAGGTAAAGGAGGAGCTCTAGGGGATGACTAGAAGGCTCCTAGTCCTAAGCATGACCTAAAACTGCAGCCTGCTGGGAGTGGGTGGCTTGGTGGCTCTCAGTGGCACGAGCCCTCAGGGAATGTCAGGCCAGTTATCACCCTGGTAAAAAATGGGTGCCTTAACCCCAGCCCTTACCTTCAGGTGGGTTTGTGCAACACTGGAGGTAGTGGGGGCCAGGCACAGCTGTGGCTACTGGGGGGAAAACCCTGTGGCCCCGAGTGAAGGGGCTGGAGTTGAGGAACCCGAGTGAAGGGGGTGGAACACCAGAGGGATGAGAGCCTGATATGTTTTTATATAGAGAGCACAATGACGTGCTGCTCTGGGGGGGGAGTAAGAGTCCCTGTGAGACCCTGGAACACCAATTGTGTGAGTCACCTCAGCTCCCACAACTAGGTGGGTCACCTGCTAGTAGGGCCAGAAGGTAGACGCCAGGAGCGAGAGTGGGGCTAGAGGCTCAGAGGTCTGATTGTAGAACACTCTTGACTGGTCAATTCTGGGGCCAGGACCAGAACGATCAAAAGGGCCAGGAGCCCACCACAAGGGAGGCCCAGAGCTATGGGTCTGGGGTCCCAACTGGCCTTGAAGGCAAGGCCAGGGTCTGTGGCCTCAGGTCCCAGGGGGACCATGCCTGAGAGGGGGAAAATAGTTTTGGTGAGTTAGGCAGTCTGAATGAAGGCAGGGTACACTGCCAGATTGGAGGGATCATAGAGGGGGCTGAATTGGAGGATTCTGGGGCCTGGTGTGGAGCTGGTGAGATTAAAATCAGTGGATACCATCTGTGAGACATAGGCTGCAGTGTAGGGGAGGTACAGAGCCTCAGATATCAC
>JAGPOW010001296.1:94585374-94614394 GCA_030014935.1 Caiman crocodilus
ACAAGCTAATATTAACTAATATTATCTATTTAGGCAGAATACCAAATGCCTCCAAGAAGCACACATTATTGCTTATTAAACCCTCTTGGTTCTGGCTGTTACAGTCAAGCAATGGGCAAGCATCAGTGAGCTGTGGAAACAGTTCTAACCTAGGCAATGCTCCAGGAGCACCCCTACATTGTTGCTTCTCTTCTCCAAGCAGCATAGCCCTCTGTGTTAGAGGCAAAACTGAGGATATGTAATTATGACATTTTTTTAGTGATGCCAAGGATCCTGGTTTTCTGTTTAAAAATTCCAAATTCTTTGATTAGACTACCCAAAGTATGAGCTTTTCCACGATTAAAATGAAATGCCACTCTGTCAGCTGAACACAATGTTTTACTGATGTATACAATTTTAAAGCAATTTGGAAACCTATTAGTGCCTCAATCATTATAATAAAATAAGTTCTAAACACCTATATATTTTGGCATTTGATTTTTGTTTTTCTTTATCATGGAAAATCAGAGTTCCCCCTGCCACATCTGCTCCCTGGGATATGGGTCCACCTATGACTGTTCCTCCCCCCCACCTGACTCCTTTGTGGTACTGAGCAGCTCTGATATGCCAGTGCCCTGCCCCTGTCATTCCTGCTCACTCCCAAACCACAAACCCACCACCTCCAGCCCTGCCAGGGCCTCTCACTCATGACCCATGACCCCCCCCAGTGTGTGAGGAAGGGGGTGGGGTATGTGGCCACAGGTGACAAGTGGGAATATAGGTGGGGGGCAATAAGCAATGCATCATGGGAGTGTGGGGGAAGTTTCCCCCAGATCTCTGCAGCTACAGTTAGGCAGAACCAACTCTAGGTAGGAGCCACCTTCGCAGCCCAGCAGGCAGGACCTGGCATGGGAGGGAGTGTCATGTTGCCAAGGTGAGGTGCTGCAGCACAGAGTTGTGTGCCCTGATGCTGCTGGAGGGGCAGGGTGTCCCACCTTGGCAGCCATGGTGGCATAGTGTTCCCTCCAACACTGGGTCCTGCTTTGTGGACCACAGAGGTAGCTCCTGCCCAAAGCTAGTCCAGTTTGGCTGTAGTTTTGTATCATGCCATGGGTGCAGATATCAGGGATGGCACATGCCCCCCATCCTGTGATCTGTTCCTACCTGGACCCTACATGTTGCTTGTTCCCCTGAATGGAGCTGCAAGAGTTGCTCTCAGCCACCCTACCTGGCTGCTACATGCGTGTGTACACATACACATGCACATGGTTCCCTCTGTATCCCGTTCCCACAAGCCTCAAGCAGCCTCTTGCTGGCTGGAACTCTTCCAGCCTGTAATGAGAAACCTGTTGTTTCCCAGGTTTTTCTTCTTCAAAGGAGAAAATCCACATTTTTCTCCTTCAAAGGAGAAAATATGCATTTTTCCACAGCAAATGGAAAACCTGGATTCCTGATTGTGGCTAACAATTTAGGAAAAACATGACCCTCATCTAAACTAGTCATAAATGTGTTCTTTGGAATATACTCAGCAGGCTCTAATGTATCATTGTGACTTTATGGGATACTAATCTTATCTGGATACTTTTTTATTGTGAAGCTAACTCAGAAGAATGAACAGGCTGGCACATGATCTTCACAGTCTGGGTACTAGGAAAGAAGCTGATATTTCTCACTCTGTTCTCTTAATTTAAGATGAATGCCATTACAGCTACCCTGTGTTGTACTGTTGTGATTATGTTGCCTGTAAATGTCATAGTATTCAGCTCTGTCTAGGATTCATAAAAACACATGACTACAGGGAGGTGTCAAACTTTCATGTTTGCCTTTGAAAAATCCCTTCCTAGGTCTAATCCTGCAAGCCTTTTTGGGTTCGCTCACCCTTGGTGTAATCTTAAATTTTCTATTTATAGAATAAGAGAGAGAATAATACAGATACCCAATGAGCTATAAATCAAGGCAACAGAAATCTGCAGGAACTATGGAGTTACCATCATCCACAGAATGTTTAGAGATTGTCCAGGATACCAGATACAATGTGAAAGTTGTGTGCTGCCTCTATGTCTGGAAGCTTGGTCACTTTGTTAGACCTTTATTATCTGAGTTTTTCAATTATGTTTGTAAGTCTGCTAATGAATTCCACACTTGAGATGAATCAGGTTCAAGCATGACTTTTGAAAGTGCATTTACAAACAGGTTTGGTCCAAAATCTGTTGGTCAATACATTTTGTTAAACAGCATAAATTGCAAGCTTTGTGAAACAGACACCTTTTGCTTGTGTTAATGAAGTGCTCAGTAAAGCTCTGTGAAATTTTGCCAGCTGTTTTGCTTCAATGCTGTTTTGACTCATTTCGAGCTCAAAACAGTAAAATTGAAACAAAATAAAGGGTTTCAAAATGGCTTTGGGAAAAAAAAAACTGAGCAGTTGAAATGTTTCAAGAGTTTTGAAACTCAAGCTGGGCTTGCCTGCAGGGAAACAGAAAGTAAGGAGGGAGGAGGAAAAGTGGGGAAGGACTGCTCTCATTGACTGTATGTAGCTGACCAGTGACTCTGTGATCCTTCCCTGAGGTCCCTTCTGATCCCAGTGCTCTGGTGGAGGGATGGAAAAACAGCAGAAAATGCAGGATTGTTTGAACTGGCCTGCTTTTTCTCACCCATGTCACGAGTTTTGCTTGTCAGCAGCCTGTTTCCCAGAAATCCCAGCACCTATCTCCTTGAAACTTGGCAGGCTTCATGGCTTCAGAAGAGGCTACCATCCCTCCAAGTTTCATCTGAATTGGGAAAGAACTGACAAAGGTATAGGCAGTGTCATGGTTCCCCATTATAGCCTATGGGTAAAATGTCAAAACAGTTTTGACAGAACAAAACAGAACAGTGCTTTTGAAATGAAATGAAACTCAAAATGAAACACCATCCTGTTGAAATGGAAGTGGAAATGAAATGGTGCTGTTTTGCACAGTGCTAGCGCTTAGCATAATGGTCGTTCTGACAGTGGCTCCTAGGCAGTACTGCAGAAACTATAAATAAAAAAATCTAGTTCCACCAGATTTACTGAAACTTGTTTTCAAATGTGTTCCAGTCCAGAAGGCCACTGGATCTGCATCCTGATGAAAGGTGTATCTGAGACCCCAAATTCTGACTGGCATTTCTTTCTGGATTTTGAACTCTCCCTCAGTATTCCCAAACGATATTGAAAGCAGATGAAAGGCCCATCTTTACATGTGCTCTGGAGTTGGGGGCGGGGGGGAGGGTTGGAATGTAATTAGAATGGTTCCATTAACGTGCCCACAACATCTCATGTATTTAGTGTCCTGCACTTCAGCATGGCGGCTGGATGCTTTAAATAAAGCTAATTCAACAAGCTTTAGTTAAGGCACCCCCACTGCCATTTTGAAGTGCAGGGATGCTTGAATACATGTAATGCTAAGGTTGCAAGAGTGTGCCAATTTTAATTCAGTCTGCTCTGCTCGGAGCAGATGTCAGGAAAAGTATAGGTGCCCAAAGGGACCCAGAGCACATGTTGGGGTTTTGATTTGGGCATACTTCTAATTTTAGTTCATGGAATAGGTGGCAAAATGTATTTTGCTTTCCCCATTCTGTTGGCTTTGAATCCTAGAACCTGAGTATTTAGGCCTGGATCCTGCTTTTGGAATTTGTGTGACTTTTAAGTCTCTAAGAACAATCATGTTTCACTGTATTGGAATCCTTGAAAAACCATTAATATTCCTACTTTTATAACACACCTGCAGCTTGGCTTTCAGCTAAGTCGATGGGAGGGAAAACAGACCACTCATGATTTTCCTTTATAGGATAGAGATCTTGGTTATAGATGCCATTCACCCTAAAGGGGTTTGAAACCATGTCTCTAACTTCAAAGTGAAGTGTCCTAACCACCAAGCCATGGGCTAGTCAGGATTGAGGATGCTTTCTATCTGCCCTGTTAACACCGATATGCTGGAATGTGATAACTGCATGAGTCACAGGATCAGGGGGACAAAGGTAGCTACTTTTTTCAGCCCAAGGCAGAAGGCACTCTTTTGCAATGAAGGAAGCCTTGGGTTCTTCCTTCTGTTCTGTATTGCCCAGGGGTGGGAAATTATTTGGGCCAGAGGGCCATTTAGAGAGTTCTGGTGAGCTGTTGTGGGCTGGGTCAGTAACCCACCTTTCTCATATCTGATCTAAGAACAAAGAGGTGAGTGGACAAAGGTTAGGGGAACTTAACCTTTGTTCTTCCCTTCTCCCTATATCTCTTTCTCCTCTCCAAGTCCCGGGCACACAGCCAGGCTAGGCTGGGGCAGTGCCACACTGTATTCCCATTCATCACCTTGGGCCACAAGGGCACAGCTGGAGTAGATAATGTCTGACCTGGCCGCATGCTAGGAACCTGGGACAGGGGAGGTGGTGCAACAAGAGTGGGGAAACAGTGTGGAATTATCCTGGCCAGGCCCAGGTAACCTGCAGTTCCTGGCCCTCTTCTCCCTGCACCCTCTCTCTCACCCTGAGTCCCCAGCACCTGGCCAGGCTTTACCAGTGCCACACTGTGTTCCTATGTGCCACTTCAGGCTACCTGGGTGCAGCTGGCATGACTCCTTCCCAATCTCGCCATATGCTAAGGATTTTGGGGTCAGGCAGGAGCTGTATCAACCACTCCAGCCGCACCCACATGATGCAGCCTGAAGCAGCATGCAGGAACACAGTGCAGCACTGCATTAGTGGTGTCTACATCACTATTAGGCCCTGGCCTGGCCTGGCCCAGCAGGGCTTGGATAACCCATAGCTCCTGGTTCTCTTCCTTCTGCATCCCTACCCCACCAGTGGGGAGAACTTCATCTGAGCTTCGACTTGCCGTCGGGCAGACTGTCTGGTCTGTGAATGGTTGCAGAGTCAGAGCTTGGCACATACAGCCTTGCTGGAGAGAAGCCTGGCCAGGAGTTCAGTGCCCCCTGTCTTGGAGCATACATGCGGGGCTAGGTAGGGGAGTAGCTGCTACTGCTGCAGCCAGCTGGCATGGGTGAGAAATGCTGAAAGCCTGGCCAGCTACAGGCTGGATACAATTCTCCTTCAGTGGAACAGCTGCATGCCAGATAAAATCACTTGGTGGGCTGTATTTTGCACCCGCTGTGTAGCTGGAATCCAGGGCTCCCTCTTTCCCGGGAGAGGCTATTGAAATTTCATTAGTAAGCATGTGCAGGATCTGATTCTAAAGGCAACATAGTGTTAGTCTCTATGTGACCATAGGAGAGAATAAAAAGCTTATTCATGAAGTGTTCCATGACATTCTGTACTTTGGAAATAATATCCTCTTTTGGGGAGAGGGGGGAACAAAGGAAGTGGACTTCTGAGGGTCTCTGACTACGTGTATTATTTTCCACTGATAATGAAGTGCCAATAAATATATTTGCATATATTTATTCATACATATAATTATCTGTAAAACATTTTTTTCGCAATGCTGTCTTTTATTTAAAATTCAAGAGCAAGGCTAAGAAATATACATACAAACAACTAGCTAAGTTATAAGATACATTACTGAAACCTGTCGATTAACATCAGTGTTATTTTATCTATTCAATACCATAAAAGGCAGTCTTTGATTTGTCTCATAGCATTTGTAACCTTTCATGACTTCACAGTGGAAGTGATTAGATGCCTATAGAAGGAATGTTAATATCCATATATATGACGTTTGGTTCTTTATGACATCTGTCTCTCCTTGTGAGAAAAGAGAAGTATACCCCTATGAAGAGAAATGAGATTAGCTACCCAGCATTCCTTATGTCTTAACTTACTTTTAAAAAGTTAACCACACAAGCTATATAAATAGGATTTATGTAGTAGACCGCAGCAAAATAATTATTGTAGGTGAATTGTTTGTAAGTGCAATGTGGGATAAATTTGTGAGTGCCAACCATGAAAATGGCTCTGTTATTATAAATGAACAGAACTAACAAATGTAATATTTAACCACAGGAAATCAAATATGCTTTCATTTTTTAGGATAGAAATTAAATATTTATATACTACCAATGCAGGAAAAGGCACCCAGATTATGTGAATAACAGAATTTAATAGTGCTGTTTTGTGTTATTTCACTACAACCATTTCAATAAGAATATACCACAGTAACTTTGTGACTCATTCATTATTTGAAAGCTACCTGAGTAGGGGCTGTACATACTTAATGCTGGGTTCCAGTCACTTGAATTAATTCATGATAGAAATACTTCTGAATCATGTCATATTCAGACATCCCTTTGTCCAGGATATACAGTACCAGAAGGATCTTGAAGGATGTGTTTTATCTCCTGGCTTCCACAATTTATTGATTTTTGGGGTCCTTCAAGTAAGCTCAGTCACTTGGGATATGTCTACAGTACTGAGTTAATTTGGCACCTCCAATTTAGCATTCATGTGTTAGCAGCCACACTTCAAGCGATGCTCACATTTCTGTGCCCTCACAGTAACTAAGCTCCATGTATGTGTCCCTATGTCACCTGCCCCCTGGTTCTTTGTGCTGTAGGAAGCTGAATTATTCTAAGACTCTTTTCCAGTGATCTGTGGGAGAATGCCCCTGTCTTTCTGAGCATATTGGGGTAATTGTGGGGAAGAAATGTAGAGCTATCATCAATCAAGTGATTTAGCCTGTGTCCTGGTAGGTTACCAGCCTGAGTAAACATGACACAATTTATACTCTTTTTATTCAACCAGTTTATCTAGCTCAGGTGGAAAGTACCATCAGACTCAAGTAAGAGAGTTCTGCATGTGCACAGGAATGAATTTAGGGCAGTAGCATAATGAGGAGTGGATGATCAGAGCACCAGGCCCAGGCACCCACTTAAAGGGTGTGCAAGAATTGCCATCCCTGCTGCAGCTGGGCTGACACCCACTGCTGCTATTTCCACCCAGATTATGGACCTGGGTTGTTATGCTGCTAGGTAAGGGATCCAATAGTGACATTTTGAGTTCTTTCGTTACAACCATTTGTGAAGACACAACAACACTTGGTGTTGTGGGTTATGGCCACCTCAGTCTTATGATACTGGATGGTTCTGTTCTTATTGGTTAAACTTTGACTAGATAGCACAGAGGTATACAGCAACAGGTGACTTACAGGGGCAGAGATAGAGGGGGTACAATGGTGTGGCTACACCCCATTTCTGACCATGATGCAGGAGCAGCAGCTGAGGAATATTTTAAGCCCCTCAAGGTAAGAAGTTCTCTTCTCCCTTCCCCGCTGTGCACAGTGGCAATTCTATCCCCACCCTGCTGTTGCTATCCCCAGTGATCTGGTAGTGGGAGGTGGCTTCTGAGCTGATCCTGCCTGCTCCAGGTGGGCTGCACAGGAACTGGGTTCAATTGGGACAGCAGCAGTGATGGGCTGGTTCTCCTCACCTGAGTGGTCTCCTCAGGTGTTTCCTATCAGGCTAGGAACAGGCACCAGAAGGGAAAACCTATACTGAGGCTAGACTGGCATCCTGAAGCTAACTGGGTCCCATCAAGGGTCAGGGAAAGTCATCCCCAGAATAAGTAACACCTGAAGTAAGCCCTGAGCAGTGCCCAGGTCCCAGCTAAGTTGAGTGAGGTAATAAGGGGACCCAGTTTCATGATGCTATAGGTAGCAGGCCCTACCTGCTCCAGCCCTAGAGTATTTTCTTTTTGTCTGGGCAAAGGTAGAAGTTCTTGCTTTTGATCTGTGTTCTTTCTTGCTAGCTTTCTGGTTCTGACTCAAGCTTTGGTATTCTTTGTTTCCAGTTCCCTGCTTGTAATTCTGCTTTAACCTTCAGTTCTGGCTTTTTGGCTTCTGATTGTGGTTAGCCTGTCAGCTTACCCTGTCTCTGGCTTTGGCTTCTGACCCCTGCTTCTCCTGACTTTGGCTATGGCTTCCAAATTCAGTTCTGACTCCAGACTTCCCAGGGAGCCAGACTGGATTTCAGGTAATTAACCCCCATCTGGGCTAGACTGCCCTAGACATCCTTGTGCATATCAGAACTTGCTCTCCATTGCAGTTGTCCCAGGCTAAGCCTTGTCCTTGTGCAGGCTGGCTGGAGTAGGAAGATGCTACTCTGTTCCCCAGGACAATGGGAACAGTGGTAGCAGCAGGCAGGGGTGAGGTGGGAGGGGAGGGGAGAGGAAGGGACATCTTTCTAAGTGGAGAGGGGAAGAATCCCCAGCTGCTGTTCTTACAATGTGAGCTGCCTGTCTTGGCGCTGGGGGATGCAGCCACCACTGCAGTGCTGGTCACTGCTCCTCACTGCAAAATCCTGGATGTGGTTCTGGTGTCTTCTAGATACTTGCTTCTTACTTTGCTTATTATCCTATTTATTTAATGAACAGAACTCTTGACCAGCAGTGACATACCAAGCTATTGAGTGATTTAATTTCATTTGAAAGTAACAATGAGATCACATGTATAACATTCACTTTAAACATAACAGTACATACAACAGTAGCACATTTTGGGTTTGACTACTGCATTTTGTATCTCTCATTTGGCTAAAGCCTTTATCCAAATGTTTCAGGCAATGTATAAGTCATCTCTTTACTAAGAAATGGTAGCAAGAAAATGTGGAATAAAAGTATTGCATGAATAGTACTAGAGTAAATTTTTTACAGTTTGCTAAACGTAACTGAAGCACTAATACCCACTGAAAATGCATTTGCTGTGTGTGCCTACTAGTAGAACATTTGGATAGAAAATCTTAATTGAGGTTTAGGTTATAAATATTTTATAAAGTTGTTCAAGTTGGGGTAGTTTTCCAAAACTGCAGCAGACAAACTAAATATAACTGTCTGGAACCATTTGGATTTTTAAACCATGCAAAATAAAAAATGGGTCTGAACAAAAAACAATTTAACTTTTTATTGTTTTCTGACAACGTTTTCATTTTTCAGGCAGGCATAGGCCTAATCCTTGGCGAGGGACTGCACCCACTGTATTCTGTAACATGATAGCACAGCATCTGTGCTCCCTTGGGGCCTAGGAAGCATTGTTCCTGTGTTGGGGTACAGTGTCCCTAGAGTTCCTACTGGATTGAGGCTCTTCCAAGCATCTCTCTTAAAGCAGTAAAAAATGTTCTTTCTGGATTGTTTAATGTCAAGAGCTTAATTCATAATCCAGCTAAAAGCCTGATCCTGTACTCATTAAATCCAGTGGGAGTTTTGCCAACCACTTCAATGGAAACAGGTTTAGGCTCTAAATAAATATATCTTCCAAATTACTTCATTTGTGCATTCAGACATCTGTCCTTTCTCTTATTTTAATAACAGAACTCTCAAGATTGCTTTGAATGCAGACTCTCTTGCTACAATCTATAAGGGCTCATCTAGCTAGGTCAAAATGTAATCAAGAGCTTTTTGAACTATGAGGTTCTTGGAAAAAAAATTAGCTAATTTTTAAAATGGCTTAACCCAGAAAAGAGGGGGGAGAGTTCCTTTATTTAGTTGGAATGTCTTTTACAGCTTAGAATAGTATTAATACTATTTTGGTATGCAGCTACAGACATAGACCTAATATCTTTAGACAGTGGAATAATCATTTAATGTTTATATTCTGTTTTTTTCCACAATAAAGTTTTGGTCACCATTAATTCGATTTTAAAGCTATGACTGATCCAATAAATAACCTTTGTGTTAATTGCCTATGTCTCTAGTGTTGCAGAAAGTTCAAACTGATGAAAGATTCTCCTGCCTTTTTATTTAGACATCCGGAGTATTTTGCTATATCACTCCCCATTGCTCTAAGGTTAAGGCCTGTTTTGTGAAGGTGGCTTTTCTGTGCTCTGTCATAATTGTTCGCCTCTTGGTTGTTATGGAGACAAAGCTTATGCAGGCCTTTTTTCCTCCCTTTTACTTTATCATGCTTCATGTTCAATAGCACAGTAAACAACCTATTAGGTAACCTATTTATCTATGTCAGACCTACTTTATCTTAAGTTGTGTATCTTCCTGGATTGCTACAGGTTTTTTTGCCTCCGAATGATCCAGTTTGCTTTAGCTTTTTTTTTTTTTTTGAGGGGGGGTGGATTTCTTTTGAAACACATTTAAGAAAACTATTTTGTTCAATGTTTAAATTTTATCCCATTCCAACCCTTATTTGCTCTTCAATTGTATTTGTGCATCAAATTTATTACTACAGTGCCAGATTACCAAAAACTGGTGTTTTGCACATCTAAGTACTCTAATGATATCGCATTCAGGAATAACTAAATGACATGCTGTATAGTAGTGCCACTGAGACGAACTAAATTCACTTGAAACACTTTCAACTGTTGGTTTATAATCATTTAGTAATTAAAACAAAAGACAGTATAGGATCTTGATTAGAGAGAAACTACTTTCTTTCTCTATGTGCGTCTTCCACTAAAAAGTTAAATGTATGTGTATTTCTGGGAACTACTGGTATGTGTATGGTGGCTTTCTTTTTTTGCTGCAGATCCCATAACAAGCAAATTTTGATCAGGTCTTATAAAAATTTCAGTTGAAACTATTTGAATGAAAAAGTAATTGCTTAACAAAACAATTTTTCACGAAAAGTGTCTGCATAAATAGTTTCCATTTACTGTTGAAAAACTACTTTCTCTGCTACCATTGCTGAAAAAAATTTGGTGATTGGTTGATTTGTTTGTTTTACATTTGCAATTGCAAAGGACTGGGCGTGCCAACCCATTTCCTTTCCAGGTCTAGTCCTATAATAAAGCAGGAGTGTATTGCTTTGGAAACACTACTTCACTGAGTCATGGCAACTGTAGGTTGCTGCTTAATGCTCCCATATTTTGTTTTAGACTAGGCTCATTTGACCTCATTTGTCAAAATGTGCTGTAGGCATGACTGCTGTATTATAATGCTTCCTCTCACCAAGGAGGGAGGCCATGATGCATTGTCAAGGAGAGTAATAGAATGTAGTTAGTACCATGACAACATTTCAGAAGCTAAATATTTGGAGGTTTTTGGTTTTGTAATGAATGTTCCATTATCTATAGGCAAAAAGATTCATATTCTGACAGCTGTGCTTCTAAGGCCCTGCACAAGTATTCAAATGACAAGGGAGAATTCTCTTTGGTTTGTTCTCTCGGTGGAGAAACCTGTCCAGATATTAAAATACTGAGCTCTTGAAGAGCAGATGCTTTGCTGTGTTAATGCTGCGTAGACCAAGGGCCCCCATGGCCACATCTTGGCATGTTCTATAGGCTCTTCCAGCCTGCCTGAAGACTGATAGCAGCAGTGTTCAGGGCAGCCCCAGTTGGTTGACCCAGACTGCTCAGACTCAGCTTTTGTCTCCTTACAGTACAATGGGATTGTGAACAGGGGAATGTTCTGCTCCTTGCGTGGCTAGAGTAGTAGAGAGCATGTCACTCAGACTGAAGTCTCCAGGGGGAGTAAAGCACCCTTGGATGCTGGAGGACAGTGCTGTGACTTCTCTTAGAAGGGTACGTTGCATAGACCTTAACTCTCCCAGGTATGATTTAATACTGACTGTTTCCAGGTTATTTTTTTTTCTCCTGAAGTGACCATGTTTTCTTTAGGAGAAAATCCTGAATATTTGTATACTTGTGGCTTTTCATGGGAAATCAGCAACTCCTACAGGAAAAGCTAAATGTCTATATATGGCCTGTCTCCACTTCTTGTAGATCTGCTAGTTCTTTAGTTAAGTTGTGCATCTAATGATGCAGCTTCTGCTACAATGAAGCATCTGAAGGTATAATTGTATCTAAGTTGTTCAGGAAAGTAGTCGTTTAAAAAAAAAAATCATGTTCCAGGAAACTACAAAGTAATGGTTATAGAAGTTCTCTACCACTGAGTTCTGTTCTTCTAAACTTATGTCCCAGAAGAAATAATCAACCCCTCCTACTTGCTGAAAATTTATAAAATTTTGCAAAAGGAACTTTTCTCTTTTCTAGGAAATAGTCTACCTTTTGAAGAATGTCCCTGGTTCTTAACATTTTCTTGTCTCCTCCGTGTGCCCCTCCCCACCCCGGGGCATTTTTACTTTAGTTTGCTTGACTATTCCAGAACTAAAATAGTGCAGTGGGGCCAACCTCTTTGGCAGGCATGTCACGTAATATATACTCATTCCATTTCAGTGGAAAAAGACATGGGACGAGTCTTAAGTAATATGCCTTCTACTTTTAATAATTATATAATAAATACTTAGATTACTTTAGGAGGGGCTGTACTTCAAGCCTTTCAGCCTGAAGTCTTTTTTGTTTTCATGGATGAGATGAGACCTAAGCAAAAGAAATTCAAACCTCTTTTAACTGTTTCAATTTCATACCTCAGCCCTAACCAGGAGAGACCCTCCTTAAAAAGGGCAGGGGTGGCACCTTTATAGATTAACTTGTTCAGAAAGGCCTGAACTTTTTGTAGGTTACAGCTTATTTAATCGGATACTATCAGTCTTAATATTTACATGCAAAACCTGATCCTTCTGCAGAGTTTGACAAGGACTGTGGTGATGTCCTGTGATTGATGTCCACAGCTAAAAGACTTTCAAAATTTCTACAAAACTATTTCAGTTAATTCCTTCTTTGTCCTAAACATCAGCCAGTCAACTTTTATTGAATGCTACATAAAAACAAGAAAATGCCAGCTATTTTTCTTTACATTTAAGATCTTTAACTGGCTTGAAACCATTGGAATCAATTCAGGAATTGGCTGCAGCCTGCAACAAATGTTAATACCATCTGCCAATGAAAAATCTCCAAGCTCTGTGATTATGTATCAATTCAGTATCATTTTGGATGAGGCCAAGCTGCCTGTTTATGTGCATATTTCACCAAGACAAGAACCCTTTACTAATAAAATGTCATATTGTTAAGAGCCTTCTAGTACCGAGAAGTTGCAGTATACTGTGCGCACAATATTTCAGTGAAAATCCAGCTTTGTTTTCTGTCGGCTATTATGTAAAAATATTTCACCAAAACAAATTGCCATACAATACTTCAGTCTTGTCATATCTCCCAGACACTCTGAATGCACGGATTTATCTTGGAGAGATAGAAACATGTTTCTCATGTATCTACTGGGGGGAATCATATGGAATGAATGTTAGTGAGACGTGTGTATAAATGTTTTTCTACCTTAGTCAGTAGTATGTACAATAATTGGAGAAGCAATGGATCCTGGCATAAATTAGATGGGTCATTACAAATAAATGCTAATAATGCATCATGTCATTAGTATACTGTAGAAGTATGATATGCTAAGAAATAATCGAGAGTACTAAAATGTTTATTCTTCTTTTTTCTTCTGCTTATAGAAGATGGATTGCCTTTAAAGCAGCTATACAAACCTTGGATGAGAGAAATTCAAGCCAATTTTAAAACCTCTAACCACATTCCAATACATTTAAAGAATGGCAGACTTTAAGGGCATGTTCACACGTGCAAGCACGTGCGCTTTCAGGAGCTCAAATAGAAGCAGTGCAAATTTGAGCCGTGGATTTTTGCTTCAGCGCATGTGCTCGGACATGCACTTTGTTGTGGAGCAAATAGTGCTGCTTGGGGCAAAATAACTGTGCCTGGCTCCTGGATCTGCAGCCAGGGGAAGCTAGAGCCTGGGGCCTATCCCCTGAAGTATAAAAGCCTGTGCTATCCCCTGAAGTATAAAAGCTACCCTGGCAAGTAGCTCAGGGCTACTAGCACTCAAGAGCTTCTGAGGCCCAGCCAATTGGTACCTGGGGACACTACCCCTTGTGCCAGCTGGACTGCTGAAGCACCCCTGAGAGTTCCCTGCACCCTCTACTCACTGCTGCAGTCTGGCAGTGGGGGCTGATGCCTGGCTTTGACCTGCTGTGCACCTGCCAGACTTGGATAGGGACTGCACAGCCAGTACAGGCATCTGCCCCTCTTGGCCAGCTGCCAGTAGACTGTGGTTGCAGGGTTGGGTTCTATACGGCACTACTGCCATGTGTGCCCCCTGCCTGGCCATCTAGGCAGCTATTGCCTGGAACATGTTATGGGTATGATGGCCTGCTTTGAATTGTCAAAGCATGTTGTTCTCCTGGCCCCATTTGCGGGCTGCGCGTTTCAGCACCAGGGTGAAGGGCCAACCATAGAGACATGGTGGCAGCCAGAGCATCTCCACAGAAGACCCAGCTTCTGGTTGCCTCGGGGCATGGTCCAGGACTGTGCCCTGCTTCACTTTTTTTTTTTAAACTTTGATTTTATTTATTTATTTTAGACCCCTGGATATCCCCCTCAAAGGGGTTTGAGGCGGGGCAAGAGGCACATGCGTGCTCATGTGGATGCACACTAAGAGGTGAATCTCCTAATCCTACCAGGAGAGGAAAAAAATGTAATGCTACTAACACTTGTGGTAGCCAGTATTTTTTAAAAAATCTTCTGCTGGTAGTTTTTAAAAGCTTTTACTTTAAAAAGCCCTCATATGGCTTTCTGCTGGATTTCAAACTGAAGGCCTCATTACATAGTTATTTTAGGTGGCTTCTGGAGTTCCCAACCCCTACACTGGCTGCATGCAACATCTTTAAATGCCTTAAATCACTCACTGTTCAGTTTAAAGTTATGCCACACCGAGGCAGGATTATCTCTAATCTGCATAACCATAATTCTATTTCTGTTAAGGTGTGGCCATTCTTCAGAGCTATTCTGCTCAAATCAGAGTCTTCCAGTATCCCAGGAGGCTCCAGGGCTGTGGTGCTGTCTCTGCCTGGTGGGAACAGTGAACCAGCCTGGGTAGTCATGGGAGGCACTGTGGCTGCCAGGCACTCCAGGTGTGCGGTGTTTGCTGTGCCCAGCAGGAGGGGTGAGCTGGTGTGGGGGGTGCCCTAGGAACATCAAATAGAGCAAGCACTACAGCCCTGGAGCACCTGGCAGCTGTAGTGCCTCCTGCTGCTGCTGCTGCTGCCCAGGCTGGCTCGCTGCTCCCACCATGCAAAACCAGTGTTGGAGCCCTGAAGTGCTCAGCAGTTGCAGTGCTGCTGTGTGCATCAAGTCCTAGAGTCACCTTGGGATGCTTCAACCACCTTTTACAGTCTAAATTGAAAGGGGCTCAGATTTAGGGGGCTTAAAGTATTTTAATGCAGAAAACACAAGGAACATTATGGGAACATGATGGGGTACTACCTGTGCTTGGCGCCATGTGCAGCTCCTAGTTTTTCTCCCTGCTCACCAGGCCTCTAATGGAAAGTTACAGCTGTGCAGGTGAAGGACAGCCACAGATGGTTTTTCACCTTAAAGTGTGACTGCTCCACTAAGCCAAATAACATTAAAATAATGAATGGGGTTGTGGCTTACAGTATAAGGTGCAACAAGGCCATAACATGTATAACTCTCTTTTACTTAATACTGCCTATGTCATAAATCGAGACCACCCAAATGGCAGCCTGAGTGTGGTTAATCTCCAGCCCCTGAGTTCCCACTGAGCCAGTGATTTTTTTTTTCCACCCCCCCACCCCTACCCCCACCATTGCAGCGATGGCAGCAGCCACCTGAGTCTCTGGGCTTCTCCTTTGTCTTCTACTTCTTGTGCTTGTCACAAGGTGAAGTGCAGCACAATGCAGCTCAGCTTGGTAGAGATGACAATGCTCAGGGAGCAGGGGGAAAGATCTCCCACAGCATACACTGTTGTAGTTTGTATGGTGGACTGCCCCTCCTCCCCTGCCCAGTGTAACCGGCATGGTGTGTGATCCCCCAGCTGCTTAGAAGCTGGCCAGCTGCCATAGGTTAATAGAAAGACAGAGGTGTATGCCAAGCTTTTTAGTCAAACTTGTATTTGCTAACTTCCAAACTTGTAATGGTAATAACACGAAGCAAGATCCACACGTACAAGTTTTACATTGGTAAGGTGAATGGTGATTTGTTTTAAATTGATCAGTTTTGGGGTGCTTATATTGAGCTTCTTTAAATGAGTATGACTTGGAGGATGGTTGCTTGGCACTTGAACAAAATCTTTCTAGTCTCAGTCTGAGCATTCAAACACTGAGACCTATTGTCCCTTGTCTCTTCTGAAACCTTAGCTGAGCATTATGTTTGGATGTGATGTGCATCGGGGGTGATTCAGTGCTTTTGTTGTAGCTTGATCTGGATGGCTGCAAAATTTCTAGGTGAACAATGGTACAAGAGACAAGCAGAAGCATTTAGGACTCAATTGCACAGCACTGGATAGTAATGAGACCTGGGCTTTAAAAAAAAAAAAAGTGTCCTGTAGCCACTATGGGAGCGGAGCTAGACATGGCCAATGCCATTCTCAAGAGCACATGTGAGCCTGGGAGGAGCAGTGGATGTTCTCTGGGCAAGGAACTAAAGCAGCAGTGTGTCATGCTTCCTTTCTTTTCAGTATTCAGTGTGCATGATACTGGAGTGAGTAGGTGGGGAATGTTTTAACAGTGATGGTCCCTAGCATCCATCTCCATTTAGACATGCCCTTGGGAAAGATTTCCCATTCATTCTATAATTTAACAAAGTGATCAGGGAAACTGCTGCAGAAAAGGTTATTTTCACATTAAAAATATTTTTGCTGCTCAGCACTAAGGCTCAGATCCATGAACAAGATTCCTAACAGGAAATTGTAATGTTATAATTGATTTTCATACTGATTTAGGTTAGGGCTAAAACATGAAAATAATTAGGCAGCCCTGACTGAAAAATATTAAAATAAACAAATGTGACATTAAACAGCTCTGCATTAATTTCCAGCTTTCTGTGGCAACAGCTTGATTGTGACATAATATGCAAACACCTAATTGCTTCTGAACCACAAACATACACACAGCAACCAAAAGTCAAATGAGATTTTTCACTTTGTTGCAGCTCTCTTTCTCCTAAAGGATTTTTATATTTTTTTGTTTTCAAGCAAAATGCTGAAATAAATCCTATTTCAATGTAAGCAGAAAAGGAATATCTTTCCTATAGTCACTGGAATCTAATCATGATTTCACCATATAATTAAAAACCTTTGTACTTCTAAAACCAGAGGAAAAACAAATCCTAGGACTTGCAGCAATCAGTTTCCTATCTACAACTGCTAGTGGGCATCACATCTTTTATAACAATCTTCTTTCCTTAGAAAACTAAGAACATGGATAAGATTGACAGCATGTGCTGAAGGTCAGTGGGTTTGAGGGTGTTGAGATCGAAAGTCTGGAAAACAGTCCCACACCCTATGAAACATGCACTGATGGATCTCCAGCATGACTGTCTCAGTTGATCACAAGTGCAGCAGCATAGCACCGAAGAAAGCTGGTATTTATGGCTGCACATTCCTAGCTAAGTCTGGGTTGTTTAAGCAAAACCAAACAATTTAAATGTCATCCAAAAATCAGCAGGCAGCAATGATTCTGGCCCTCAAGTGCAATATCTACCTCATGTACTACTTGGCAAGTAGACCATAGCATTTTGCACAATAGCCCATAACTCAGATAAAAAGCTATAGTGTCCTGGCCTCTGCTTCTATTTTAATGTCCAACAGTAGTTGGGAATTCAACCTGAATTGTGAACATGAATAACAAATGCCAGCACCATCTGGTATAGAAGAGAAGCAGCTACAATTTGTATTCTATTCTAAAGTTGTATCTAGGAATTATGAGACTCTCATTGTCACAGTATCTAAGAACCTCACAGTCTTCACTGTATAATTGACATAAAACCCCTGTGAAATACAGAAAGACAACCCCCTTGCAAAATAGGGATCTATTGCACAGGGCTCCAAAAAAAGCAGCAAGGAGCACCATGACCCTGCCCCCCAACCCTTTTCCCTTTTGCACTATTTTTTCAGGGACTTGAGATGGACAGAACAGAGGCTACAAATGGATCTTGTGTTTGTCCTGAATAAACCATTTTATCCTGGGATAAAGTGTGATTGTTCAGACATTCATGTCCATTGTCTTGGGATAAGTCATAAAATGGTTCACAGGATAAGAAGTGCTAACAGTTTGTCCCAGAACATAGCAAGCTGCATCTGAACAGTTATCTTGGGATTGCATCATTGAATAAACAGCAGAAAAGCAGCAGTGCATTCAGCTGCTCACTAAACCTTGATTAGGAGTCTATGTGTACGTGCCAATCCTAGGATATTTATGCTTCAGGACAAACATAGGCACAACTTGTCCAGGGACATATGCAACATCTGTTTCTCGCCAGTCACACTTAGGAACCTAAGTACACTTGGATATCTAATAGGTGACTCAAGACCAGATTCTAGTCTAAGTTTCCTTTCTTGCTTTTTTTCTAATTTCCCAAAATGAGAGAGAGAGAGATGCTCGTTCAAATCTCCTACATTTTAGGTTGGATTCAAACAGCACAATCATAATGTCTCTTCATTAAATCAGTGGTACTCGGCCTTCGGGGCTCATGGGCTAGATGGGTGGTGTGTGCCAGTCTGCAGGCCAGATGAGTGAAGTTAGCACCTGGGTTGGTCTGTAGCCTTCATGCCACATGCCTGGATCCAGCCACATGCTGACATCATCTTGCACTCATGGATGTGACTGCACACTGAATGCACATATTATTCAGTGTGTTGGGACCCCAATATGTCCAGAAATTTGGCACAGTGAGTGGCAATTAATGTTCCCACTCTTCTCACATTTCCAAATTTCCAGATTCCAGGGGAGCTCCATGAGCTAGATCTGGCCCAT
Organism: Caiman crocodilus; assembly: GCA_030014935.1. NCBI lineage: Eukaryota > Metazoa > Chordata > Crocodylia > Alligatoridae > Caiman > Caiman crocodilus. The sequence goes on from JAGPOW010001296.1 coordinate 94,603,940, forward strand.
AGGCTGGGGGGTTGAGCACCCTGATGTAAATAAAATAAACAAAAAACAAACAAATCTACCCCCCTTTAAATTCATCCGATGTCAGAGCTAGTAAGACCATGTTATCCAACACATTTTGGTAACATGACCAAAGTTGAGGGCCTTATCCAACTCAAATTATGATTGGTAGACACTTTGGACATTTTTACATGTCATGTGCCAAATTCCAAAACCTTTTTCCAGACCCTACCCTTTTCAGAGATGATTAAAGGTGCAACCAATGGAATCAGATTTATCGATTCTTCTTTTTAGTGTCCCCAAATCTGCTATGGTAAGGGCTGAAGCCTCCTGAATGATGGCACAGCAAATAGGCTTGATTACCCACAAGCTACCACTGAGCTGCTTCTCCTGAGTACCCAAATAAGAACTTCAGGGTATATTGCAAAGCTCAATATAATCAATCCAAGAATCTTCCTGATCTCACCCTAAAAATCTCTCATATTGGACACCGACACTGATGTTTCACACAAAGCCTTCTCACAAGGCTCAAATAAATGCAATTCAGGTGTATTTCCCATCTCTACATGGTGTTTGCTACTCCTTGTTCAATTTCCCCATTTAAAAGAAGGTTTTAAGCTTATCTGGGAAGGCCCACCCCCATTAAATATGTATAAAAAATTACTTTACTTTCATCATCTTTTCCCTCCAATTAAGGCTCCTAGGAAGCATGCTGCCAGGAAGAAACATGAGCAGTTTTAGATCAACAAAATGATTTAACCAGAAGGTGCTTTTTTAAGTTGCCCTTCATTTAGCAAGCTTTAAATTATTCTAGGTCTGGTTGTCTTAACTGATTATGTACATATGGTTATTAAAAATCTGTGGCTTAAGTATATATTATTAAGTTGTTACATGCAGGAGATTGCTTCACAATGTTGCTGACTTGAATGGGAGTTGAATACCTGAATTCATGCCCTACTTGATTGTTCACATTGCAGTTCTTAAGGAAGAATCATTAGATTTCCAGCCTATTCAGGTGAATTCACTTCAAACTTTCAACTTCAAATAATGCAAATAATATTGGGCCATGTAGGGGGAAAAACCACCCAACAATTCTCAAAAAATCTTCCTCTAGGTCATTTTGTTACTTTGCTCCCTGGATTGTTCTAAACATATTTTCAGTCAAATATGCTGAGTCCCTCAGCAGCTCCAGTACCAGTCCATTTGAAGACAGCTGTGTTCAAGCCCTACTCAACCTCATCACTGTCTCCCCTTATTGTGAACAAAGGTCCAGGATTTCTTTTCTGTTTTTGAACCAAAGTTATGAGACTTGGTTTGCTCCAAATTACCAAACTTTATACTGGGCAGTCAGAGATCCTCTTGTTCTGCCCCGACGCTCTCTCCCTTTGTTGACTAAATTTTTAAAGAAGTTGACCTGGAGTACTCGGGAGTGCTTGCCATTGCTGAGCACCTGTTGTGTTAAGTGCTTCACAGACTCGGAGCAAAAACAGGGTCCCTACCCCAAAGTATAAGCATAAGACAAAAGACAACAGGTGGATTCAGACAGATGGATGAGGACATGCAAACCACTTACTTTATGTTGCAGTGTTTAACATTGGCCCAGAGAATGGGAGAGAAGAATTTGGGAGGAAATGTGGCCTTCAGTTAGGACACTCAGTATCTCTGGTCCTATGCATTGGGAGGGCAGAGTGATTCAGCTGGAAAGACCCCCAAACATCTAGAAACAGTGTGACAAGTACTAGATCTGTTCAGTAGCTTGTACTGAAACTAAGGGCCTAGTTACAAGTTGCACTTTGAGCTTGGTTTGTGCTAGGTCAGGTTTGGAGCAGTTGCACCTTAAGGCTAAAAACCTTCTCTGACTGTCCCCCAGCTGCACACCTGTGACTTGCCACTAGTGGGCTGTTGAGTAGGGTCCTGATTTAGAGTTCCAGCTGTGAGTTGCCACTACAGGGCTAGTGAGCTTTTGTTTAAGCATCCCTGCTGCCATTTTGAAGCATGGGGATGCTGATGCATGAGGCAGTATGTGCTTGGAGCTGCTCTAATTAAAGCACCCCTCAACCCAACCCCCAGAACACATGTAAAAATGGCCATAGAGACTGAGAAACCATCTCTAAAAGAAGACCAGGTGGGAATGAATTTATATGTGTGTGCTAAATTAATTGCTGTGTGATTATTATGTTGAAATCCTATAATTGAATATACGTACCAGCAATGAAGCGAGGAAACATTTATGAGGAACACCAGTACCTTTACTTCCTAATAGCTGTTGTTTTAAAGTCATCTGTAGACTTTCAAATAATATATATGTGTAAGTAATATATATGTGTAATGCTTTTTATAAAGTTTGGTATGTACTTAGTGCTTTTAAAAGGTTGTTTATAGCATGCTATTCTCTTGTTTTGAAAGGTGACTGGGAATTATGAAATGTACTTTTAATGACTGCGTGATGCTTTCTGAAGACATAGCTTTGGCTTGCGCTTCAGCAGAGTCAAACTGCAGAAAAAAGTCCAGCGTAATAGTTATATGCTATACTGCCTCAGCATGATAGCAGTTATGGAGAGACCACTGCTTGTCAAGATTTTTCTTTCTCTAGACATCAGAGTAAAAAAAAGTTATGTTCTCATTGTAAAAAACATGCTATTGGAATGATGGAAACTAAGTGGGCTTCTTCTAAACTTATTACAAATCCACCTAGTTTAACATTTTCTGTTTATATGCAAGTGTATTCTTACCTAGAGGGCTAAGACTTATTTGGCAAGAAACAACTGATCAAAGTTATTGTTTGGATCCCGACCAAATATTCTTATTTGTCTAAGATGGTGGAGTCCAACCTTTTTGCTGTGAGAGCCAGATGGGCAGTGCTATGCAGGCTGGACTGGGCCAGTGGGCCCAGTCTTGCTGCAGGGTGTTGTGCAGTCTGACCCTGATCTGTCTGTCAAGAGCAGGGGTGGGGTGGAGTAGGCCCAATTCAGATGCTGGCAAGTTTTCCGACCTGTGGGAATCCCTGCAGGCAGGAAGTCAGACTCCACAGGCTGGATATGGCCTGCAGGCCAGAGGTTGAGCACCCCTGGCTGAAGAGTTTGAAATAAATAAAAACATTTTTGGATTTGCAAGTAGAGATGAATTCAGACTCTCCTTTTGTGGAGGCTGTGAGAGCAAATGAAAATCAGACAGTTTTCAGCTGTCAACTCTAATCTTTCCTTGGATGTCGCTTGAAAGGAATAGTCAGTGGAACACATCTGTGAAGCCCAGGAAGAGATGCATTTAGCCCTTCAGATTTCAGCTGATAGAAAACACAGAGAAATGTATCTGAAACAGTTAAGGCAAAGGAGCCTTTATTTTACTCAAGTTGGACTTTTTTGCAATCATAAAGTGATATTATAGGATATTATTCCTGATCATAGGTAGGATGAAGATTAAGAGATATATCGAAGTTACAGAAATCCTAGGAGGAATTCTAGTTGCCAGAACTCCTCATGGTCTCCATGATAGCACATGCTGTTGTGGCAGCTTCTTCTACCTTTAGATGGGTGTAGTATATTCTCCTCTACAACACATTAGTTCATGGAGCTTGGGGCCATTGTGCAACCCTCCCTTGCTTCTTATTAGGAGGTAAGCACTGCTGAAGCCACTAGCTTGTAGCAGAATAAAAATATTCTATCCCCACCATGATGCCACCATGATGGATGCTGCCCTTATACTTGTTTCTCCAGGAGAAGGCACATGCCACCTCTGAGCCAGCATATGCACTCTCTTGTCTACTGTTTCTTTTCTATAGCCAGGATGTAAGAAATCAGAATCATTAGAGTGGGGAAATGAATCAGAAGTGATGTGGTATCAAAAATAAAAGAAAATAATTTGAAAGCATCCCTAGGAGTTAGGAAGGAGTACTATAAAATATTCTGACTCAAAAAAGCATGTCAAAAAGCAAGTAAAAATACAAACTATAAACAACAAATAGAAGTAAATGTTTCTCTTCCATTTATCCAATAAGCTATGATTCTGCTGATGCTGCATCTTGGTTATTGACTAGGAAGATCCTCTAAGCAGAGGTTAATGATGACTGCAACTCACTAAAATGACTAGAGCTTTTAGTATAATATATTGTTTCTGGTATTATCCAAAGAGGATGTAATTTTTAAAAAACATAAACACTTCATGGACTAGAGACCAGAACCCAGCCTTCACTCTCATCCAAGCTGTGTCTCTAAGCCACCAGGCTTCAAAGATATGTTCCCTCTAGCTTGCTTTTCTTCTGGACCAATGATTCTTGCAAGCTTGGCTTCACAGTGGCTCAGTGTCTACAAAAGAAGTTAAGTGTTTATTTTCTAGTTATGCTATAGCCTGGTGATTTTAATGCAGAGATGCAGAATTGAAAGCCCTCTGGCTGTGGCAACCCTAGAACTTGGGTGGGGGGGTCTTCATGTGAGATTACTTTGACTACTGGCCATCCCCTCTGTGTTTCTGAATAAAAGTGCCTGTGGCTGCTCTGTTGTGTGCTGAATTTAATGTGGTGGTGCATTAAGCATGCTCCAACCATGTCTTCTGGTTTAGGCTCCCCAGGGACTTAGACAGAATTTATTCCCCATTTTGCCTCCTGTTTGGATCATAGCAGAGATTATGTGGGAGTGAGGTACCCAGCTGCCCAGATTGCAGCTCTTCTTTGTGTGCATAGAAGCCTATGCTTAGGCATCTATGAACCTTCCGGGTGCAAAATAAAGGTGTGAAATAAATTCAGGTGCTCAATGGGTTTTATGGCCAGTAGAGCAGAGGTTTTCTAAATAGGGTTTTTTTTTATTTACTAGCCCATAAATTCTACCTAAATCCCATTTTGGGTACCTAAGGTGCCCTTCTGTATTTCACCCTCTGTTTTATCTAGTATTAGTAACTTGCCTAGACATTCTGTGACAAAAATAGAGGTAAAATGTGATCCTTCAGGATAGCATTCATGTACTTTAACCCTGAGACCAGGCTGCACCCCTCAGCTTTGTTCTATACTTGTGACTCTCCATCATTGTGCTGTGTCACCCTAGGGTGCCGTGAGATCTTTTCAATGGTGATGTGGAGTTCTATGCACAATTAGCACTGGTAGGTGCGCAAGCCTGTTTCACGTGCTAAATCCAAGTGAAAACTGAAATCTGGTATTTTCTGCGAGGTGCCTTGAATTTATCAAGGGCTGTCTTTAGTATAAACAGGTTGAGTACTAATGTTATACATACATTTTTCAACATCAGTGATAAATGAGGATATCGGAGGATAACGACCTCCTTTCCTATGCTACTCTGGTTCACTACTCCAACGTGGTAAATCCTCTGCAAGCTTTGAGCAGATGATTTCTTATTTGTGAGTTCTTGATTTAAAAGGTGAATGTTTTATTGTAGTCTTTGCCTGTAATTGTTGATATTTTTGAAAAGCAAGCTGGAAAATAACCCTAGAAACTTAATCACATGGTTTCATCTTGACATTACCGGAGAGCAGAGAAATTTAGTTCCACAACTCAGACCTGCTGCTTGAGCTAATGAAGTAACCAACAGAAGTTGTAGATTGTTCTTTATGTGTATTATAGTCAATAGACAGGGATGAAGCACATACTGTCTGCCAGAGTTTGGGGTTTCACATATCTTTTGGGAGCAGAAAAATGTTGAGAAGTAGAAACCATGGGCTTCATTTCAGGTTATGATAAGAACTGTGCTTTTCTTGTTATAGACCCTTCTGCAAATCCCACCCCCTTCTCTCCAGCCTGTCTCTGTGCATGTTGAGAAACAAATATTTAATATAGTGTGGCATAGCAGAAGCACTCATGTCACAACCCTATCAGATTCTAATGGATCTGTGAATTCTGCCATCAACAGTCTCAGACAGGACATGAGAAGAAAGCTATCAAGTAATTTTAGTAATGTACCAAATTTCTCAGGGCTTTTGGTTCAAATTCTGAAATTGAAAGGAAACCTAGCTCTGCATATTTTCATTAACTTTCCATGAAGCCAATAAATGACCATATTTAATATCAAATTTGATAGTCCAGTTATTTAATTCCAAAATTCACTGGGATTTGATAACAGATCAGAAATTCAAATTGTGATCATCCAGACCAGGGATGGCTTCCTACAGCCCACAGAGCCAGTGGGTGCAGTCTGCAGAGCTGGGGAGCTTCAGTAGCATTTGGCAGTGGGATGTTTCAACAGCAGGGGGCTTTGCTTGCACTGGTGCCATGCCACAGACAGGTGGTAGGAGTTTTGTCTCTGCCATGTCATTACCAGGCAGTGGGCAGAAGTGGCAATGGAAAGCGGGGCCTAGTGCCAGCCTGTGTCACACGCAAATTGGTAATTCTAGCCTGCTACCAGAAAATTTGGCCTTATATTGATCTTTACTGGCCTCCTGTTGACAATAGGCCACAGGAATCCTATGAACTAATTACTACAGGTGTGTGAAATAGGCTGTATTTGATTCGGATTCGGCCTGAATTGGGGACAGAGATTTGATTAATTGATTCAGATCACTGTCCCTGATTCAATTTGGCTGAATCCAAATCTGAAGATTTGATGCCGATTTGGATAATCAGCAATCTGGCCATAGACACAGCTTTAAATATTTTTTCTATATACCTCAAGGTACCAGGCATGGCTTGTGAATGCTGCAATGCTGGGGCAGATAGAGCATCCCACAGGAGGGGAGGGGGAGGACCTGTGCTCAGTGGTGAACCCAAGAGTGGACCAGAAGTACTGTCAGTCCACTTCCAATCCATTAACAAGTGCTTGGGGGACTCCCCACGCCCCCTGGCTTGGTAATCAGCCATGGGGGGGACCTGGGTGCCTCCCTAGACCCAGTAAGCACCAGTTGGTGAGCCAGTGGTGATGCAGGGGAACCACCCTGTGCGCTTCCCAGCAGACCCAGAAGTGTACTGGAAGTGCTTCTGGTCTACCTCCAGTCTGCCACTGAGTGCGCTGGGGAGTCTTCCCACATTCCTGTGAGATGCTCCATCCTCCCCAGCATCGCAGCATTGATGAGCCACCTGGCACCTAAGGTATGTAGAAAAAACATTTAAAGCTGTGTCTATGTCCAAATCGCCAAATCTTTCTGAATCTCTCTGAATCAATTCATAGGGTTCCAATTTGATTCAGAGAGATTAAAAGGTCTCCTGATTTGATTTGGATTTGGAGATTTGGCCACAAATCTCTGCTGAATCAAATCGGGGACTGAAGCTTTGCACAGCATTACTGATTAATTCCTGTTCGGATAAACTGTCAGCCACAACCTTTGGTAAATTGTTCAAATAGTTAATTACTTTAATTGTTAAAAATGTAACCCTTGGCTGCCAATACACATGCTTGTTGTTACTCCAATTAGAATGCTCCATAATTAGCATTGCTGCAGCCTCATGTGTATTAAGCTCCTGTGCCTTTTAAAATGGGCACAGGGTGCTTTATCTAAACTTCATCAAATGAGGCTTAGATAAAGCATCCCACAGTCATTTTTAAATGTGTGGAGGCTTTATACATGTGAAGATGAAGTGTTTTAATTAGAGCAGCTTGCCTGGGAACCACTCTAATTAAAACATCCACTCCTGAGCATGTGTATAGGCAGCCCTTGTTTTTAGTTTAAAACACTCCATTATACAATTTCAATTTCCTAAAGGTAATAGACACCTCTACCCTTTCTTTGTTAAGCAAAATAGATTGAGCTTCTTGACTGTCTTACTGTAAAGCATTTTCGAGTCCTTTAATCATGGCTGACTTTTATGATCCTTTTTTTAAGCTTTCTCTCAACCCTCTGACTGTTAGAACCTAATAGCATGAGGTGTCTGGTAGAAGACCTCAACAGGAACACAACTATAACTAATGGTGTAATGAATAGTTGTTGACAATCGCAATCCTACGTGCTTATAACATTTCTTAAAATAAATGAAGATGCCTCACAGCAGCTGTCATATTCCCATGCACCAGACAATGAACTGGCGGTAACTGTGGCTTTAACTGGCTGAAGGATCATGTTTCTCCTAGCAAGTTTTAACCTAGAAGTGGGGACAGGCTTTAAAATACCCTGCTTTTCCTTCCCCATACCTCCCTTATTTATCTGATAACCTCCTCAAATATTTCATCTTTAAAGCACTCTTGCAAGTGGATTATGAATAAATAGTGCAATGATCTTTTTTTTGCTGAATTTCTGCATTGTACATTAACCTATTACTTTATTCTGTGCTTAGATTAATATTGATCATATAGACACACTAGGCACAATTTGAAGTTGTGACAGTCATATAGACATGGACAAATAGGGACAATGCATTCTTTGAACTAGACTCTCCATGTTTTTGCTTCATGCCTTTCAGAAAATGGATAATACTTTAGGGAACATATGTAAAAAGCATAGGCAACAGAAGGCCAGGGGTAATGGGGCTTAGCCCCTCAAACATAGCTCTGTTGCTCCAATGCCACTACCATGCCTCATTGCTGCAGCACCATACCCAGTGGTCCCACCATACACTGACCCTGAAACAGCCTTTTGGGAGGAAGGGGTGGCCTTGCACCCCACCCTGCACCACCCCCTACACTTCCAGCCCCCACAAATAATATTTTCTCCCACCACTGCTGTGTAAAAGAAGTGAACGGGCTGGACACAACAATTTACACTTCTGTACTATATTTAAATCCCTTTTTTCTCAATTTACTATTTCAAAATATTTCTATACTTGTACTCTAAAGGAGTTTATACTATTTTAAAGTATGAAATCAGAACACAGACATTGCTATTTTGACTCAGAATAATGTTCTATCTAGTCCTGTCTCCAAAAGTTACCAATATTAGATACTCCAGAGGATGGTGCTTGCATGTTGAAACTGATAAATATATGGAACATTTCTTCATAATCACACTTCAGTTAGTAGTTGATATGACCTGAGAGATAATGAAATGCAGGCATGATTATAATAATATCTTATACAGCATTATGACAGATTTTCTATAAACATGTATTCTTTCTGAGGCCTGAAAAGCTCTTGAACTCAATGATAACTAAGGGCAACGACTTCCACAGGTTAGGAAATATGGTTCATTAAACAGAAATAAGAACAAACCCCCCTCTAACAATACCTTATAAAATTTAAACTTACTGCCTTTCAGTTTTATTAAAAGTTTTAACATAAATATATTTATGTCTTTGGGGCTAATTCAATTTGTAACACCCAAGACAATAACCTGCACATTAACCTAGCACATCGCAAATGAGATTTTTGGGAGTTCAGAAAGTATTATCATGATGACCTAACCTCTTCCATAGCAAAGGCCATCAAAAAGAATTTTTCAGTTTAGAAAAAGGTCTAATTTGATTTAAGGGTGCTGATAGACATGCAGCTCCCTGCTATAACTCATGGTGCTTCAAAGGAAGTGCCATAAGTTACAGTGATTACCCCAATGCAACAGACCTTCATTGTTGGATCCTGGGCTTTGGGGGATTGAGCTCCAGTTTGAAGTGTTTGTCTGCAGAATCCCTCCCCATGCTGGTTCTGTTTTCAGGATGGGAGGGGGGGAAAAAGGAAAGGAAAGGAAGGGAGGAAGGGAGCTCAGTCTGGGGTGTGCCTAGCCTCTGCTGGAGGGTAAAATGGGTGGTTTGGAGCTCCCCACCTTGAGGAGGGGATGGGTATGGGGCTCAAATCTACCCACCCCACTCTCCAGATCAGACTGGCCAAACTGCAGACTAAGCTCCCTCCCTTCCCTTCCCCCCCTCTGATTCTGAAGACAGCATTGGGACCAGCACTCGGCTGCATCAACCCAGTCCTGCTCACAGCAGGAACTGACAGAAGTTAATGAAGGTGTTCTGCTTTGGAGCACCTTAATTTGAAACTTCATGTAATGAGTGTTCAGATTGTTGTGTGACTGGGCACTTTTAAAAAGTGCTCTGCAGCTGTGCAAATCTTTCAGGGCATGGCTGTTGAGTGCTTCCAGGGACTGATTGTGTGACAAAATGTAACTTCTGTCAGTGCTCTAAAGATTGTAGGCATCAGAAAATCCATCAGTTTCCTTTATATACAGCATTTCATTGGTTAATTATCCCCACTATTGAATATTTGTGCCTTATTTCCAGTTTGAAATTTATTTTAAACTTCCAGCCATTGGATCCTTTTTGCCTTTGTCTTCTAGACAAATGAGCCATTTGTAATCAGAATCTTTTATAACTACTTATTTGATTTTGTTTGTCTATTGAGAAATAGGGGCATATGTGAGATTTTTAAAATGACTACTTGTCACAGAGCACCCCGGTGCCCTGTGCCGGAAGAGGGGAAAACTGCTAGGGAAGGAGCCCTAGCAGTGACTAAGGAGCACAGCTGGAGGTTGCTGGGGCAACCAGGGAAGGTCAGCATTTGGAGAGCCAAGGTATGGGCCCAGTGAGCCCCGGAGAGGGGGCGGCATTATTAGGGAGCCCAGCGTGGGCCCAGTGAGCCCCGGAGAGGGGGCGGCATT
>JAGPOW010001296.1:94615713-94646587 GCA_030014935.1 Caiman crocodilus
TCCCATTCCATTCCTTTTTTGGCATAGAGCTGGCTTGGGACACTACGAGGGGTTTGGCTTGTTAGGTGGTGTCATGGGTCACTGCTTGCAATGTGGCTTGCATGAAACTAAATTGGAAAAATTGAGAGATTTGTTTTGTTTTATTTAAACAAAACCCAAAAGATCTGTTTTGGGTTCACCAGGTGAAATGAATTTTAGATTCAGGTCAAACAAAATATTTCATCCATTCAATATATCTGTTCTATTCTGAATTTATATAAGCATTTCAATTCTCTCTTTTTTAAGGAAAAAGTAGATATTTTGACATGTTGGCATTTTAATAATGTCATTCACCATTCTCACAGGTTCTTCCCTGTTCTTATCAAGTCCAGACTGGGCTGATTTGATCTGAATTCATAAATAGCTTTGCTCCTCCCAAGACTAAAGTGTCGGTGAATTTGCCAATCACCAATAATTTCTGTAAGCTGTCCTTGGAATGATTCCTCTTCCTCCTACATCTCTCTCTCCCCAACCTGCATAAACTAAGCTAAAGATTTCCTCTAATTAAGTATTTTATAATACCCCTTAAAAGCTTTGCACAAATATTTATGCTAGACAATTAAAGCTGCAATCATTAATGAAATTATTTCAAAATTGTTATTTAATTAAATACTTAGAGAAATATTTTTTGAGGTATTCAATAAAACTTCATTGTTTACTGCAGCCATTCTATAGCTTAATATTGTGAAATATTATATTGCAGGCCTAACTGAGATCAAAATAAATCCTTTAAAAAGAAATCTAGAGTTCTAGTACAATCAATGATGCACTGAGACAGAAATCATCTTCCTGTAGCAATGCCACTAGACATTTACACACGAATCTGTTCCTTGGTGGATAAGAGGATGCAAATGTTAAGAAAAAAAAAAAGAAATGCAAATGAAATTGACAACATCTGGGAGGACGAAGCAGCCTGAAGAATCCGAGCATGAGATCTAACATAAATTTATAGAATCTACAGCATCACAGTGGAGCTTTGCCCCAGAGGGACTCATGGCAGGAGATTCTGCAGTCAGATTTGGTTAACCTGAATCCATTTATAAAATCAATACTATACACATCCCTGTAGACTGGTTATCCTTTAAATCTTTTAGATATCGTGCCCAGACAAATTGATAAATTAGGCCTGTACTAGGTTTATCTGAATCTTTCACAAATAAAGAAGGAATATTTTGGGACTCCCACCTAATCCTACTCTGCAGATAAAATACTTTATCATTTTCACTACTGGAAAAAATGGAGGAGAAGGAAGAATACTGCTCTTTGAATCATATTCCACACTAAATACATTTATAGAGAGATTAGCTTTAACCAGGACTCATTTTTTCCAGGGTAACTTTGCACAGTACTGAAAGGATAAAACCCCAGTACTGTTAATTTACAGATATTTATTTATATATGATGGCTGAGCTGGATGAATATTGTAGAAATTTCCAACTCACTGAATTTAAGAAGGAATTCCCTTTGGCCATGCTGTCAGTTTCTTTGTGGTCATTTTCTGCATTTGTTGAGGGATTTTTATTCTCTTGAATGACCATGAAAACTTAAATTGAGATTCTCATGTGATTGATCATGGACAATTTGAAAATCTGTGGATAATGGATTTCAAACTTGCAGCTTAAGAGTGGTATTTTTTAAATATAGCATGTAATGCTGACCAAGCAAAGGAATAAATGTTAACAAGTCCAAACTAGCTGAGATGCAGACGCAATTGCACGAGCTAAAAAAGTTTGGGCTGTTCATTCACAAAATTATACCAATGCATATCCTGATTTTGTGGGAATATGACGACACAAAAAGAAATTTAGATTAGACCCAGCCAATACAATTTACAACAGCCTACAATTCCTAGAAGTGATGCATTAGGTCTAATTTATTTTGCTCAGAAAGGAAGCAAATACATTTTCTGTATGTCTCTACTCTTGTTTACCCTCTATTTCTGTCCATATTCCAACCAGGGGCCGAGAGTCTGTCTTTTCAAGTTGAATAACATTTGTGCAGCCAAAAAATAGAAATAGTATGCAATTTCAGGGCCATTGGAAATGAAACAAAATTGGCCTTTAAAGTTTTCCCTTTTGCACCACTTTAACAGTGTTGCTATTTACATGCTAAGCGGCACATTCCACTTGAATGGTGTTGCTGTTTACACACTTGGCGGTATATTCCACATTAAATTACTTTGTTACATAGCAAGGTAAAATCCATCTGAGGTGTGTTAGTTTGCTATGTAACAAAGTGCAACCGTGCACAGGGTGCTGGAAGCCAACGTGCTCAGAGAAGCTAGGGCTTGGTGGGCTTCCAGTGCCTCATGCACCGTCTCTGCTGCCTTATCTTGCCACCAACACACCCAGCCACTCTCCTGCTGCCTTGGTGCTCTGCCCCAGGAGCAAGCCAGCCATTCCCAGGTGGTCTTGGACAGTGGGAAGGTTGCAGGGATGGTGCATGGGGTGCTGGAGCTTACCTGCCTCTCTCAAGGTTGTGGGGGAGCTGCCAGTTGGCTAAGTGGTCCTTGAGCTGTGGGAACCCCGGTACTTCCCTCTGTGATGGCGGTACCACCCAGGTAGCACCCACCCACTGGCACCTGGCCTGGGTGGTCCGGTGGGGTGCCACCACCACAGAGGGAAGCACTGGGCCCTGCGCAACTCAAGGGCTATGCTATGTGGTGGCAGCTTGTGCAGGCAGGCTCAACTGAAGAAAGAAAAAAAAAGTGAGGAGCCTCATCTCTTTTTTTCCTCCCAGAGGCTGCCTGCTTGCCTGAGCCGTGCAGGGCCCGGTTCTTCCCTCCATGGTTGCGGCACCCGCTGGGCAGCTCCTGCCTGCTAGTAGCTCACATGGGAGCTGCCTGGCAGGTACTGCAGCTGTGGGGGAAAGCACCAACCCCTGCATAGCTCAGGCAAGCAGGCAGGCTCTGAAAAGGGGAAAAAAAATCAGGCTTCTTACATTTTTTTTTTTTTCTTCAGTCAAGTCTGCCTACATGAGTTTCTGCCACGTCACACAGGCCTGGGGCCCCTTGTTTCCCTCTTCAGTGGTGGCCCCCCAGGACTGCATGGGCCAGGTGCCAGCAGGTGGGTGCTGCCAGGGGGGTATTGCCACCATGGAGGGAAGCACTGGGGTTCCCTGAATCTCAAGGACTGCTCAGCTTGCCAGCAGCTCACCCCACCTACCCCACTGCAGGACAGGCAGGTAGGCTGTAAGGATCAGGCCCCCTAACCCTTGTGTACACGCAACAGGGGTTTAGCTCAGTTTAGTTCTCCCTAAACTGAAATGGTGGAAATAGTAGATTTTTAAAAACATGCCATTTCACTTTAGGGAGAACTGAACCCTTTTCGCACGTACAACCACCCTCAGTGATCAATCACAGTTGTCCCACGCAACTCACAGTGCATTGCATAAAAAAATAAAAAAATAAACACATACAAGTTGCAGTTTGCAATAAGAATTGCGAAGCAAAAGTTGACCTAGCTGAAAAAGAAGCTAAGTTTATGCAATGAATTATGTATGGAGGTCTGGAACTACAAAAGGGCTTAGGTATTGCACACTGAGAACTGGTAGCACACAGCCTTCCAGTGCACTGCTGTCTAGAGGAATCCACAGCCTTGCAGATTCATTGGGACAGAGAGAAAAGAAGAGTACTTAGCCAGGAGGGATATAAACCTTGGGCAGTGCTCTAACCATGGAGCTATTGATACATAAGGATTGTTAACACCTGCCTCAGCATCTATGCTTTGTAGGCAGTCTGACCCAATAGATGCGACTCAGACTGCCAACCACATCGGGTCCCACAAGCAAGATAGGAAGAGAAGTGTTTTGGTTTGGTAATTCTGAAGAGGCTTACGCATGTCCAGAGGCTAGAGGCTCAAGACTAAGATAGCCATGGGCATACAAAGAAGCAGAACTCTGTGAACTTAAATAATTAGAAAAGCTCTGAGTACTTTGAATTGCACATAACCATTAGGGCTGTGCAAAATGGCAGCATTCCATTTTGACCAGTGTTTCACTGGAACAATGTTCTGTTTCAAATTTTGTTTCAATTCAAAACAGCTGTTCCATTCCTTTCTGTCAAAACGGCGAAACTGTTTTGATGTTTCACCCATAGGATATAATGGGGAAGGTCAGAACAGCCTATAACTTTGCCATTTCTGGCCTGATTTGGATGAAACTTGTAGGAATGGTATCCCCTTCTAAGAGCATGAAGTCTGCCAAGTTTTAAGGAGATAGGTTTAGGGGGTTTGGAGAAACAGCACCCCAAAGTCCTGAAAGCAAAACTCACATCATGTATATGTGTTAAGTCACAGTGAGGTCAAAACTGCAGGCACGCTAGCCCCTGCTAAGTCCACAAAGTCTGAAAAGTTTCAAGGAAATAGGTGCAGGGGTTTGGGGGAAACTGTACCTCAAGCTGCAGACAACGAAACTCGTGACATGGATGACACTGTGTGCGTTAAGGCACAGCAGGGTGAAAGCTGCAGGCTTGCTAGCCCTGCTGAGGCCACAAAGGCTGCCAGCTGTCAAGGAGATGGGTGCAGGGCTTCTGGGTTCTGGGGCCCTGCATCTCTAGCTGCTCACAGGCAAAACTCATGTCATGGGTGCTTGTGCAACTGTGTCTGTCTTGGGGCAGAGGGGGATGAAAACTGCAGGCCTGCTAGGCCCTGCTGTGGCCACAATGTTGGCTACAAAGGACCAACTCACAGGAGCATCATAAAATTCTAGTTTATTAGACAAATGCAAAAGTCAGGTCATAAACCTTGGGGTCAGTCTCCTCAAACACCCACACATTCATGAACACACACACACTCTCAGTAGCTAGCTATGACTACTGAGCACTGGTGTCAAAATATACCCAAGCTCTGGAGTGCACCATGGATGGCTAGTTGAGGCTTCTTTCAGGCCGATGTTGCTTCAGAAGGGGGTCACTGGCTAGTCCTGGCTGGACAGGCAGGGTGCTGGTCAGGTCAAAGAGGGCACCACTGGGGGTCATGCATCACTGCCTTTTATCCCTTTCTGGCAGACTTTGGTGACTCCCCAATTTTTGGGCTTGCCCAATCCAGGGGTTGTTGACCTCGTGGGAGGTCCCCATTGGTGGCTGCTGGATGGCAGCTGTCAGCCCCAGGGGTCATGTCAGCAAGTATGTGCAGTCTCAGGAGTCCATTGATGAATTTTGATTAATTCATTGCTATGATGCATAGGGCTCTGGGAGCGATTGATCAGGAAGTATTTGGTCCCAAGAATCAGTCTCCAGTGTTCATTAGCTCGTTAAAGCTTCTGTAGCTTTAATAGTGAAGTTTCAAGGAGTTCCCAGCTCTGTTTGATTCTTTCCTCTGTTCCTTTGTGGTTTAGTAGGTGTAAATCCCTGCTCATTAACTCGTTATTGTATTGTATTGTATTGTATTGTATTGTAGCTAACTACTGTGTTATGCAATCGATCATGATTCACTCAGGGACCAGCTCAATACAGGGAGGGCTGGTTTGATTCTCTCCCTTCCTAACGTTGTTATATGGTACAACTTACTTTTAAACATTAAGTACATTTGTTACAAAGTTAAAAAGCATAAAATATAAAAGGGTGAAATGCCATGGCACATACAACAAATAGACCAGATACAATGAGGGGGAGACATACCAATGCAGAATACTGTTTTACACCCATAAAAAGTATCTACAAAATATATTTTCATTACAAGTATACCTTAACTTTGTAACAAATATATTTTATGTTTAAAAGTAAGTAAGCATGCATGTAGTTTTAACCCAGCTGTGGCTTAACATATACACATGACATGAGTTTTGCTTTCAAGATTTGGGGTGTAGTTTCCCTGAACCCCCTCTACCTATCTCCTTGAAACTTATCAGGCTTTCTGGCCTCCACAGGGGCTAGCAGGTCTGCAGTTTTGACCTCTCTGTGGCTTAACACATGTGACATGAGTTTTGCTTTCAAGACTTTGGGGTGTTGTTTCCTCAAACCCTCTGAACCTATCTCCTTGAAGTTTGGTAGACCTCATGCCCTTAGAAGGGGCTGTCATTCCTGCATGTTTCATCCAAATCAGGCTAGAAACGGCAGTGTTATAGGCTGTTTCGACCTTTCCCATTATAGCCTATGGGTGAAACGGTGAAACATTTGGACTTGCCTCATTTTTTCAAGGCTGTTTCGATGATATCTGTTTCATTTTGATTTTGCTGTTTCAACCTCAAAATGAGTAGAAACAGTGTTGAAACAAAACTAGTGGTGAAATTTCGCACAGCCCTAATAACCATATACATCTCATCTACACCAGTCTTATTGTGGTGTGACTGTGCTCACTTCCATGGTGTTACTCCTTGTTTAAACTGCTAGAAATGAAAGAGATTCTAGTTACTCTGTGTCATGAAGCACTCCCTGATAGTAAACCCTCACCCATTCTTCTGTTTCTGCAGCTATTGCACTCTATATCTTTCCCCCAACACCAGAAATAAAGCTTTTTCCCTCAGAAAGGTACTCCAAATGTATAACACATAGGTGATACTCTAAAATAGATACCTGACAGCTGTCATTATTTTATCACATGCACAAAGTGACAGCTCTTGCTGATCGGTGCCACAGCCTGCAGGAAGCTGTTCTAGTTAAGTTCTCTGAGTTTCAGTCTAAGAAACAGACTAGGTTTTTTTTGGGAGGAGGGGGAGGTTAACAGCTTTTTTTAAGTAAGATGAGAAAAAAAAAACCCTAAAGCATTTAAGAGATGGATTGGGAAACTCCATATGCCTCCTGCAGCCTTTTATAGATGCACCTTTCTATTGAGGAGGTGGAAACTCTACCAGGGACAAAGATATAGACAGAGACTGTAGTCTAGGACTTCATGTCCTCCTTTTACTTTTAGGGAGAAGGGATTTAAAAAAACTACTTCTGACCTAAAAGCCCCTACAAAGAATTTTGTAGTTGGTGATCTAAGAATGTATTGTTTGAAGTGTCAGTCCTGCCCCTGCTGCAGAGTGAGAGGGTCAAACCATCAAGATAGTAGAGAGCTAAAATAGAAAGGGGAGTTGTGATCAGTAGTACTTCAATTGAAAGGACTATGAAACAGTTTTCTGAATCCTTTCAACGGTCTCTCAAAGTATGCAGTCTTCAATTTAGGTAACATTCTGCTTGCCTTGGTAGGAATTTGTCTCTGTTCATTCCTACAAAAAAGTCAATATAAAGAGAAAAAGATCACAGAAAAAGCATAATTTCTAAACAGTTCTTCTGACAAAGAAGTAGAGAGAAATTTACCAATTCAGATGCATTGCTGTTTTTCTACTTAAGTTAAAGCAGGGTCAAACTTATTTATTTGAAAGTACTATAATCCTAATTCCTGGGACTTTGACCACTGCCTTTTGATACCACGACTGCCTTCTCAGTATCTTTTGATACTGCTAGTGCCTTCAGGCTTTTTAACATTTTCTCTGGATGCAGAGTCCCCTCACTACAAATCCCAGCATACAGATGCACAAATGTTGGATGACAGAGACTCATTGTTCTGCAGAAAAACTTCTAGTTCTTTGGGGGAGATGCATAGAACAGAGGTCCTCTTTGAGCCTACACTGGTAATTTCTCCAGATGCTAGTCAGAGCACTTTTAGTTTCCCTTTTCCTGGCTAATGCTTGACTATCTTCTGAGAAGGCAGCATTCTGCAGCCTCCTTGTCCTGATGGGAGCCTTTTTGTTTTTTGCTTCCAAATATGGTCTCTAACCTGGACCTCTAACATTGTCTCAGGCCAGCCTCACCCCCAGAACTGCCCCTCCTCAGTCCCTGGGTTCTGCTTGTTTCTAGTGGCCTTTCTTAGATTGCAATGGTTGCTTTCTGAAAAGATGGGGTTTCATCTCTATGGTGACTGAAGCCACAACTCTTGCTCCAATTCATTAAGCTTTGGGGACAGCTGGGAGCTTGCCAGGCATGGTGTTCTTGGTGGAACTGCTCAAAGTAAGGAACAAGAAAATTTGGACCACCATTCTGGCTGGCCAGAAATGCAGGAGGTTGTTTATGATCTTTTCATCTACTCTCAATGTGACTGTATTTCCCTTTTAGCTGTTGTGCTCATCAACTTTCCTCTTAGAGTTATTTTCTTAAGTGTATCCAGGGGGCAGGAGAAGGCTTTTAGTGCAGCTATGCTGCATGGTTCAGTAGGACTGTAGGAAGATACTCATTCGCTTCCATCATTCAGGAATGAAGTAGATGCTTTTGACATCTGAAATGTAAAAACACTACCTATGGTCAACTGCTTTCCCCAGTTCATACAGACTTTATTCACCCTTACATTTCTGCAAATGAACCAAGAGTTAGAATTTACAAGGAACAGAACATTCCTTGAAAACCTTGAAAGCTGCTTCCAAAATAAAGTGGGTTTTTTTGTTTTTTTTTTTTATTAAGACAATTACAGCTGAGGCAGGTGCTGAATTCTGTCATGTTAAATTCATTTAACTGAATTCATCATGAGTAGAAGTACCAATAGCAGCTACTAGGTTAACATAATCTAGTCAGTGGTCCCCATATTTCCTGAAGAATTATGTTGATTGCTTTGTGATAATAAAATGACTATCTCCCTCTTTTCCCTTCTTCTCACAGCTTTCACCTACAGCAGGTATCTTTAGTCTGCAACATTTTCTATTTTATCTGTCTTTGCATACAGACACTAGAGTAATTCTAATCCTTCTTTCTGCACAGTGATAATGGAGATGTCAAAAGTATCCCTGAAATATTGGGCTTTTTTTCCAAACACGGAGACACCTAATAACTCCTATATAAGATAGGTTTTTTGCCTACTCCTACCTGCATGAAACTTAATTTTCTGAATAATTAGTGATATGGTATCATTGATACACCCATGTATCTTCATACTGTCTCGTATCTACATTTACATGCATTTAAATGAGCAAGCAAATAAGCATTTTCATACTATAAGAAAAATCCTGGTTTGTGCTAAGCATTTGGGTAGAAGAGAATATAGGGTGATTTTCCCAACACCAGCCTGGTCAGTAAGGCTAAATACAGATAGTTAAAAAGCTGGAAGTGGAATAAGTTCAGTCTATATGGCTTACAGGAAGCTGTGACTATTGAACTGGTTACTAACTGAACTGACATTCAGTTTTCAATTGGGAAAGGCAGGCAGAAGCCTGCAGTGACCCTGGCCAGAAGGCAGGGGGTGGTAGAGTATGCTTCCCATCCTGACCCTGAGGGGGGGGTGCTGGCCCCACAGCCAGGTGTCTGGTCACAAGGGGAGCCCTATGTCTCTCTCTAGGCCCACGTGGATCCCCCCAGCCCTGGTCTGCATAGCTGCAGGGGGCAGAAGGGAGGGAGGGTAATTCCCTCCCCCTGCAGGGCCCGGCTGGTGCAAGTCACTGATGCACAGAGAAGAGCTGCAAAGGAGTCCTTCTTGGGGCTGCCACCCATCTGAGCCTGGCATCTACCCACATGTGGGAAGCCTCAGCCCTCTGAGTTAGGATCTTCCCAGCTGGGGGGGGCTAGGCCATGAGGAGTTTTCCCCCTCCACACAATACTGAGCTAGATACACAGAATGAAGGATAGGGCCCTGACACCTGGTGTGTCTTGATGGCTACTGCTGGTGCCTGGCCGTGGCAAGACACACTGGGCAGTCTGGGGACTTGGTGCTGGCTGGCAGGGCCCAATCCTTCCCTCTATGAAGTGCTGCTATCTACATGCCTCCAAACCCAGGGAGCACGAGCATGAGCTCATAGACCAGGGTTCAGGGCCAGGGCCAGGGCTATGGTCTCTATTGCTCCACCCCCTGCACTGCCCTGAAGGGCTGACAAGGGCAGGCAGGACCAGGCTGGGAAAGAAGCATTGCTGCCTCAGCTCTCTAATCGCTGGGGAGGGGACTGACCCAAGTTCAGCAGGAGCAGACAGCATGGCTGAGGTGAACCCACATGCTCTGCGAAGTGGGAGGGAGGAGCAATGCATCCTAGGATGTTGAAGGATTGCGATATAACTTGAGTCAGGAGGGGACCTAGGACAGAAGTTCCATAGACTGATTTAACCTAAATCAGTTAAGTGTGATACTACATCTAGGTTTATCTTAAACTAGTTTGGCCATTTTTAAATCACTTTATGTGTACTGAACTTCTATTCTCTTATGTGTTTAAACTGGTTTCTGATCACATGCACCAGTTTATATATAACTTCTGTTCCTAGGCTAGGAATGTAAGTGATTGATGGGTTAGTATCGGCGTTTAGCAGATGGCAAAGGTATTTCTTATAATACAAGGATGTTTTATTGGCATATAACATTTTGGGAATTTTTTATGATATTCATTTAAATGGGTTACTGTACCAGCTACAGAACCATATGCTTTTTAAAAGGGACAGTAATCGATACCATACCATACTCATTATCTTCACTATCTATTCTGCTTTGGTTCCTTAGCAGTTAGTATCCCTTTGATCCACCCTCACAGTGCATTTAACGTATTAGGAGTAGTAAGATAATAAATCTGAAGTCTTATTATTGGACACTGTTACCTACAGTTTGCTGTAGGACTAATGGAGGGCTCCACAATTCACAACATACTGGAAAAGGAAGTCCAACCTAAGACCAGAAAGGGTCAGGTTTAGAAGAAATCGAAAAGCTGTGTGTGACCTAAAGCAACCAACTGTTTAAGCAAGGCTGAGGAGCCTGGGAGGTGGCATTGAAAGCTAAACAAGTCTTTTGTCTCCTTCTAGCAACCAGTTAGATTTGTGTAGTGAAGAACACAGGGCGGAGGACTGAGTGGTCCTAGGGGGCATAGAATTTTGTTGATAAGGAGGTGGACAAATCAGGGTCAACGTGGGATTCCCTTGTTCACTGTTACTGCATTTAACAATTAGATGTGGTCTGGGATTCCTGGGCAAGTTACTGCTGGCTCACCCCCATTGTAATTGCTACCATTTAAATATTATTTGCTTTTTACTGATTTTTGATAGACAATGGATGGAGAGGGGAATAGTTCAATGGTTTAGATCATATAGTATTAAGTAATGCCTGCTTGGTAACCTGTTTGCTTACTCTCCCTTGTTTAGCTGCATGCAGTATTCCATAGGTAGAGACCCTGCTTGATGATCAGCAGTCAGCTTTAGATGAATAATGTTAAGGGATAAAATGTAGAGCTATTTCCTTAGAAAAAGCAAGAGAGCACAAGAGACGGAGAATAACCACTATAAACATGCAGCTTCTGTCTGGCTGTAACTTTCAACTTGGCTGCACAACTGCAGGCGCAGTACACTACTTTATTTGCTAGATTGAGGAGTGGCTGATATCCAGTGTCAGGCTAAGGGGTTGCTTTTAGTCACAGTGTCTGATCATTAGCTCACAACAGTGCTGCGACAGTTTAAACAGCAGCTGAAGCAGACTCTTATTAGACAGAAGATGAAAGAGATTTTAAAAGAAAGGAGAAACAGATAGGAGAGGGAAAGCAAAACTTCAAGATGGAGGAACAAGAACCTCAGGCTTGCATCCCAGGCAACAGTCAAAGTTGATAAAGGAGGTGATAGTTCTTGGTTCTGTCCCTCTAGCCTAGTGGTGCTCAGCAGCCAGTGCCGTTCTATCCAGCTGACAGGACTCCCCATGGGTCTGGGAATTTGGTACCTAAGGAGTGGTGGCACTGCTCTCTGCTGCCAAATTTCCAGAGCCGTGCAGAGACCTACAGGTCGTGTGTGTGTGTGTGTGTGTGTGTGTGTGTGTGTGTGTGTGTGTGTGTGTGTGTGTGTGTGTAAGGGGGCACACTCCACACGTAGGGCCAATCCTGGTACTTGGGGGGGGTAGCATGAGGCCTAGCTCTCCTTATTTTGGCATGCTGGGATATTGCAGGGCCCTGTTCCCAGTGCATAGGAGCTAATCTCAGGTCACAGGTGTGGCACTGGACCAGATCCTGGCACCAGAGCCTTTATCCAGCCCCCACACCAATCCCATATAACTGCAAGGCCTGAAGGTACCTGTTATAGCTTTCTGTAGTCAGAATGTTTTTCCGTGCCAGAATGATTAAGGCTCAACAGTGTTAAGGAAGATCCTGGCCCAGGAGACAGTGGAGATTTATTTCTTACCATTCTGTTTCCCACAAGTCTTCTTTGGTGACTTTCTTGATAAACAAAGCCTAAGAAAGGGTAATAACATCATCCTGTTAATGTTACTAGTAATAATAATAATAGTAGTATATTATTAATAAAATAATTAGTATATAATTAATATAATGATAATAGTAATATATAAAAATAGTGAACTGTCACTAAAGAGTGCCTCCTTTTTCTACAACCTTTTAGCTCTTTCTTATGACATTCTGTCACATAGCGGCTTGATGATCCCTTATTACAGTTCTTTTAATTGCAGTAATCCATTTTATACCAAACTATTTATAAAAGTAGGTAAAATATAAAAAAAAAAAAATATGAAGGTGAACGGTATACTGGGCTGAGTTGATTTTTTTTTTTTTTTTTTTTTTACCTTTGGAAGCTTAACATCACCACTTACCCCCATGCCTAGTATTGGGCTAGCCTCAGGGACTGAATTAGGAAGTGGTAATTTCATTTTATTTGTAACAATCATATAATTTATGCTTAGGGCATCTTCACCTCTTACTTTTTGGCAGTCCCAGTAAAGCAGTCATGCTACTTCAAGCATGTCATTGTTTATAAGAACCTGCCTAAGGCTAGTGTTCTGAGTGTGCTTGCTTCCAAGTGCATGGTGGACAAAGCATGCTACCAAGCCACCAGATATCTGGAGGGGACTAAGTATACTGTAATACACATGCAACCACACTGCTAATTCAGGCTGTATGTTTTAGTCTGTGAAGTACTCCCAAAATGCTCAGCTAAAGTATGAGTATTTCTTTCATTGACCTTGAAGAGAATAAACAGCCAATAGAAAATCCCATGGAATTTTTGCTGTCAACTCTGCAGTTTGTTAAAACATAATTATTATATTTAGTGCTGCTCACGTGCATAATCAGGAGTGATTTTATTGACTCCCTAAAAAGAAAAGGTGTAAGATGTAAATTCAAAGTAATATAAAGCATCACTGAGCCAAATTGAGGTCTATTGCAAATGGTCGCTACTGCCTGGACTTCAGACAACCAGTTATTCCAGTCATGGGAACAGCCATTGTAGAACACTACGATACTGCACAGGATAGTAATTTCTGAGGCTCTGGATCCTTCCAGTCTTGGATGTTGAGAACTTGTTGCAGATGTACTCCACATATGGTCTTGCTGTACCTCTTTCAAAGCTTCGGCTGTAGACTGGGATCTTGTATTCATTCCCCCAGATTTCTAATAGATTTCTCCCTGACAGTTCTGAGGAGACATAGTAAATTTGTTAATACTCCATATTTTGTAACTAATAGTTCTCTAGCTAGGACACTTTCATAGGTGCTACTTAGAGCTATTTCCAAACTCCAGTGTTAATAGAAAATATGGTTTCAGTTTGTCAGCAGCATTTGTAGGAGCATATAGCCTTACTGTTGACAAGTTTTTTTGAAATTGCAGATGTTTTCCTGTTCTTTCAAGATTGCAGATGCTTTCCTTGTGTCCTGGAGCTACTCTGTACATTTTAGAAATGAGGTATTTATTCATAATAAGCTATGTCAATCTCTGTTTTCAGAGAATCAAGGAGATTCTTCACTGGAGTGCCAGGGGAGAACTTCAGAAATAGAAACGTGTGTGGACTTAACATTCTTGGTTAGATGGCTTGGCTTAACATTCAGGTTAAACATCAACTGTAACCAGACACATGATAAAGGATGATATTGTTTGCTCCTTCAGACAAAGAAAAATTCAGGATGATTAATAAAAACTGATTAAATAAAATTTCTGTTTTGTTACACTGCTGGGTTCCACCTTGATAAAGGTCCACAACCATTTGGTTCTATGTATGCCTTCTTTATTTATTTGAAAAACAAACGTATGGTTCTGGAAACCTTCAGCCACATCATCTCAGGCTAAGATCTGATCGTATTTTCCAAGCTTAACAGCCTCATGTTTTGGTTAGTAATTGTCTGGAAGACCTTCAAAAATATTCAGCTGCTAGAGGCAATTATGTTAGTGATTCAAAAGGTGGCCCTCTCTCCTGTGTCATTAGTGAAATAATACTCCAAAATAGAGGTAGGGGAAAAATATCCCACTGGAGGTACTGGCGAATTTATACAGCTGTTAAGATTTTGATACTGCAAGGCACTGAAAACTCTGTCCCTGCTCTAGGAAAACTCTTAAACATGCAAGTAGTGCTGTTGCTCTACGTAACATTACACATGTCCTCACATGCTTAACTGGAGTAGACTAAAGTGGTTGGTATCATGCAGGATCAAACTTAGAATTCTTTATTATTTTTTCCTAGTCTAGGGTATATATCTTTGGAGTTTTAGACAACTGAGTATCATTCAGATTACCCAAATTCTCCCCACAGTTCATTTAGATGATGATGATTTCTCTTGTTTTCAGTAATGCTCACAGTTGAAGACACTGCATATCTTCAGTGAAGGCCTCAGAGTCTTGAACTGTAAGAAAGATCAAAGAAAGATAGGAAAAAGAGGCTAGAAATGAATAAAGCAGATAAACCAGGAAAGATGCATCTTAAATTTTCAAAAAAAAGATTTAAATGCTTCAATTTTTGAGTACACAACTCCAGATGCCTGATTTTCTGAAAATTCTCTACACTTGTGCTCTGAAAATCAAGCCACAGGTTGTGTACTTCAAACCTGAGGCACTGAAAAATAAAAAAGTCATTTAAAAACATGTAATCCAGCTGTATGTATGGACAATCCCAAATGACCCTAAACACATATGATTGTAGTGTTTTGGTCAGTAGTTTACCCCATCACTATATGGATAATTTTGACTTTTTGGCTTTTGGCTGATTAATTCTTTGGGGTGGATTTCCTTCAAATGGAAGTATTATTCCTGCATAACCAGGATAAGGATGGATTAACTAGGGAGAGTGATAGGTTCTTGAGGAAAATTTAGGCCATGGGAATTAGGTAGGTCACACATTAGCTCTGGCTCCACTAGTAACTCTTTATGTGACTTGGAGGAATCACTTCATCCTTTGTTCTCAGTTTAACCATATCTAAAATTGGGATTATATTTACCCAGCTACCTCCAGAGGAGTGTTGTGTGAATCAATCAGCTAGTGAATCTTTTACATATCTATGTAAATAGCAATTCCCTCTGGAGGAGAAAGCTGTTAGCTGACCTCTTAAGTAGCTTGTGTATGTGGAGGCTGAAGGTCCATCACGGCAAGAAAACAGGAGTTTTCCTCTTGTTTCGTGTATGGGCTGCTGATCAAAAAGTTGTTATGATATCTTCTGTGTGAATGTGTATTTTGGTTCAAAATTCTGATTCTGGCATTTTTTGGCATGGAAGACATTTGAATGTTTATTTTTTCCATATATTTCCCTCACCTGGAGTCACCACCAGAGCAGAATGAGAGTCACTACTTGTAGAGTTGCTTTGCATTGCTTTAAAAAAAAAAAAAAAAGAAGTTCTGCTCTGCACACAGAGAAGTGCAACTGTATCGCCCCCCCTCCCCCCATTTCCCCCTTTTTGGAGCATCTTTCTTTGTACCTTTGTATGACTTTTCATTTTCAATCCAGTTCTGTTCAGTTTTCCACCTCATTGCACCTTTTTTGTAGTATGCTCCTGCCCGAAATTTGGCGTATATAAGCTCTTCATGCCTATCAAATATATAAATACTGCTACTTCTTCTTTTGGGGTTGTTACATAGTTTCATAAAACATTTTTTGCTATTATGTTTTCTCCTTTCATATTAGAGACACTTAATTTCTTGATACAGGGAAACAATCTGCAAAGAAATAATTTTTACTTTGGACAGTACTATCACATTAAAGTGCTGTTGCATAAATAAAATAGATTCACATGAATGCTAGCCTTGAAGGGCACTAAAAATGATTAAATGCATTAACCAAATGGAATTCTGAGCACCTGACCAAGTCTGTGAAACATTTCAAATGTGGAAGAGGGCGGTCTGTGTGTTTGTTTTGTTAAACTTGGAGCATAAAAGAGAGACATTCTCTTATGCACCTTACTGATTGCATTTTTCATTTTGTTGCAAAATGGAGCATCAGTGCATGTAAACAAAACAGTTCCACTCAGTAGAGCGCATAGCTCAGAGCATTCTGTCCCATTTTCAGTGACCTGGAAAGCACAAAGAGCTCTGTGTTACAAAAAAATGGCTTACTAAGATATTTGTAGATAAATTGTACCTTCATTATCAACATAAATTTAAAACCTATCAGTTTCCTTGGAGAAAGCTATTACCGGGAGAATAGGAGCATGGCACTCCATCTCACCATCATTTCATTTGGGAAATGTTGAAAAGCAGCAACGATAATGAATTTGAAAAGCAGCATCTCTGTTAGAGGCATGCTAAAACATTAAAGACTAAAAAATATGCACTGAAGAAACTGCTAGAACAGTGCCTCATAGAATGAATCCTTATTGTATAAGATGCCCAGCAAAAGCATTATTTTATTACACAATATTTGTCTGTGTAAAAATGCATAATATAATGCAGCATTATTCTAGCCATGCAAAGTCAATTAAATAAATGACAGGATTATCATGTAGTCATTAAAATAGAGCAAGGCCAGACTGACCTAGTGGGCTACTGTCTCACATTGTGCTGCTACATTCATGTTCCTTCCCTTTGAAGCCTGATTTATTATTACCAGTCTGCAGCACCTCACCTCTTCCTCCAGCCTTCAGGGAAACCTTCAGTTGCCAAACCCTTCCTATTCATTCACCTTCAGAACAAGAAACAGGCAAAGGAGGGGATGTGTCCAGCTGGCAAAGCATAAAGCTGTAAGAATAAAGGCAGGTACAGTCCAACAGAAAAAGAAGGGCTTGGGTCTGGAGCAAAAGGACCTAGAGGTCTTTAGGAAGTGATAGTCTATACATTTTTTTTTATCATCTGTTTTTAATCAGAAAGCTCCATTGTGATCACTGAAGAATTTTATTTAAAAACTGATGGGATAATATGACTGGATATTATCGTCTTAGACATGTTGCAGTAAAGTAAGCCATATCCAAATCAAGAGGTGCATTTCCAGAATGATGGGCTCACTCTAGGTGTCAACAAAATTTGCACAGAGCATTCTACTGTAAATGTGAGGAGTTCCACTTCCAACTAGGATTGCTAGAAAGTAAAATCAGTTACCTGGAGCGACAAAATTGAAAATATGAGCTAAATTGTTCTGCAGACTAGGATGGTCTGGATAAAATCATCCATCGTTACAAATGATAGCATAATTATAAATTAGTTTAAGTATCCCAAGTCTAAAAGATCAGGAAGGATCAATGACTTGTTATTCTTTGGATAGAAGTATGTACAAAAAGTATTTAGAATGGCTTCAGGATCCTCGGCTGAGAATTTAGCTGTAATCACACTATAAGTTGCAGAGCGTTTTAAAATTATAATTACTTGTATTAAAATATGTAAAGTGCAATTATAAGACATAAGAATCAGAATAAATTAGTATAGTACAATCTCATAGAATTTATGAAGATTATGGTATTTTATTGCACGCAAACCTGTAATTAGCCATGTTTGTTTTAAATTAATTAGATGTATAATAATACTTTATGATTCATGTAGTAAAATCTGTTCATAATCTTTTTACATTTTATCACTAAAATTACTATTTATTGTTCCTCCATTTTACCTGTAGAATGATTGGGAAAGTCCTTAAAAATCACACTTAGAAAATTTTATGAAAATTCTTAAGACTTCAAAAATTTAACAAAAATAAATTGTGCTCATTAGAAAGAGTTAGGCTTCTCGCACAAAAATAACCTTATCAAAGTGTAAGGTACAGTTGTCAGACTAAGAATATTAATAATATTAATAGAAGTATGATGACAATTGATGGCTAGAAAATGATATTCAGAGGTTTGATTTTTGGGAATTAGCTTGTAGGTAAAGTAGGTATTGCAGTAGAACAATGGTCCAGGGGAACAGGAAGGGTTCTATGTTAACTGTTAGTGATAAAATTTCCTTCAAGGACAACTGTGTCTGGAACCAGCAGATACTGTGTTTGTGGCCAATGGACAAACGGGCATACACAGATAGGGAAACTGAAGACATGTACCACACTGTTCCATAACATGAGATAAGGTGGCATTAGGTCACAGTGCCCAACTGAAGAAACCTTGGGATTTCTGGTTTTGGTGGATGGACCAAATTAAGAGACACTAGTAAATACTCAAATTAAGATGTGTACATGTGATAGGTTTGTTGGAAAAGTGGAATATGCTGACAGGACACAATGCGGACAGTATGATAACCACAGGGAAACCCATCAATGGAATGAGGAGTCATCAGAGGGGAGAAAAGGATACAAAAGGAAGGACTTCAGAGCAGCAAAGAGTCCCCAGTGGGGGAACCTGAGGCCACAATGGACAGAGGGCACACCACTAATGCATCTCACCCACCCCACTGGGGGGTTGGGTGGGGGAAGTGGAGCTCAGACCCTTGAGCTCCAGGCTGCTGACATCTGTCATTCAAGAGAAAACTTCAGGATGAAGCTTGCAAAGCCAGTCTTACCTTCCCTCTGTGACAGCTCTAGGACTGATAGATATAGAATCTGTTTGCCTTTCCTGCATTATTCTTATCTGCTATAACTGTGTATCAATAAAATTATCTTACTATCAAATGGAGAAGTCATGATCTATCTGAGGGTTTGGGTCTACCCAGAACAAGGTAGCTGGGTCATAAATTCAGTGCCAACAACAAAGTAATATAACATAAAATTATATTAAAACCTAATATTTTGTAGACAAAATTGCTGTTTCATGCTTGTCTGAAATATTGGAAGGTTATTTGAAGCAATGCTGACACTTATAACAGTTGAAATTATTGGACTGTGTTTCTAATGACAAATAAATGTTAAAGAATCATTTAACCTATGCATTGTTTTACTACACCAAAGAAGAGACTCAGAGGGCATACTCTTTGATAAACATCTTATTAGACAAATGTATTGAGACTCTAGAGAAGAAAATGCTGTATGGCCAGGTACAAATATTACACATAAACCTGTATAAATAGGTGGAAACCTGTCTAAAACTGTAACCATACAGAAGTTTGGGGCACAAAGACTGGTTTAAAAATGGTGGATCCCAGTCTAAGATAGACCTGGATCAATGTGATATCAGACTTGATCAGTTTAGGTTAGACAGTCTATTGAACTTCTGTGCCAGATTCCCTCCTGACACATTAGGTCACAGTCTGCTGGCATCCCAGCCTGCTTTGTAGTCCTCCTTCCCCACAACAACCCCTCCCCTTGCAGGCTGGTGTGCTAGCCTCAGCCCATGCTTAGCTGCTCCTGAGCTCTCACAAAGCCCTGCCTCCTGCCTGCAGCTGTCACAGTGGCAGGGGGAGGGGGCCTCCTGTCACATACTCCTCTGACAGCTGTCCCAGACCCAAACCAACACAGCTGTCAGAGGAGTGGGGATAGCGGGGAGAGTAACACAGGGGCTGCATCCAAGGCACCAGTGACACCAAGGCACTGGTGACTTGGGACCCCTCCTCCTCCCTTCTCCTCCCTGCTCAGCTTGACTTGGTGAGCAGATCCACCATATTCTGCTGAGGACAAGGCATTGGGGTTGTCTTGAGTTTGGCTGCTACTGCACATATGCTCCCAAGACATGCCAGGCAGGGCCCAACACTAGGCCAGTAGAGGCACTAGAACTGGGGCAGGAAAGGCTAGGAAGAACAGCAGGCTGTGGGTGTGTGGGGACAGGGCTGTCACTAACACTCACCTCTAGGGTGGTGTGATGGGGGCAAAGTAATGGGAACTGGCTCCAAGGACATCAGGCCACACTGCAGACAGCAGTCTGCTGTTGTCTGCCTAATGGCGTGACTCAGGCATCCAGCCCTGCCTTGCCCTGCCCCACTGCTGGCCCAGCCATATCCAAACTTACTGTCTGGGCTACAGACATGCCAGGCAGCAGCTTCGGGCAGGGGGGCAAGTGACCCCCACCCCTTCCTGCCCACAGTGAATGCTGCCCTGGAAGGCACCAGCTCTGGCTCTGGGCCCTTTTCTTGCACCTGCCCCATACCTCCTGCTCTGGACAAGTGGGCCACCCTAAGGGGCAGGTGGGGAAGGTGCTGACTCAAATTGCAGCCAAGGTGGGGGTCCCTGAGGATCAGTGCACTGAGATCAGACCTCCCACTCCATAGAGACTGTCCCTGGTGCAGCTGTGGGGCACCTCACCAGGAAAGCAGCAAGGCAGGGCAGGGAAGGGCAGTGCAGAGCTAGCTGCCTGGATGATGTTGTGAAGGGAACAGCAGCAGATTGCTGTCTTTATGAGTGGCTCAGCATAGCATCCTTTTTCTTGGAGCTGGGCCCCATTGCTTTGCTCCACTTTGGATGCCCCCAGTGGGGTAGCAGCCCTAGCTCCACCTTCCCACAGCTAGCCACACTTCCCAGCTATGCCTGCCCCTGTCCTGGTGCCTCTGCTGGATCAGGTTAGGCTAGGGGTGGAGCAATCCTGGGTTGCTGGTGTCTTTGTATGACTGGTGAGGGGCAGAAGTGGGAGGAGAGGAGTGTGTGGCAGAGGCCTCTACTTCCCACTCTCTCCCCTCTGTGGGGCCTGGCTGGCCAGCCCCCTGCCCTGTCCTCATCCCTGTAGCCAGCTGTCAGTGATGACAAAGGGGTGTATGGGAGTGGGGGCAGTTTGCTGGGAGGCATGCGGAAACACCCCCAGCATGCTAGCCTTGTCCACCATGCAGCCCCCTGTAAGGGTGAACGTTTATTCTGTTCGCTCCCAACTTAAGTTTGGGCACTTAGAGTAAAGTGCAAAACTTAAACCACTTCTGGCTTGGGGTTTTGAATGTCTGTATTTAGCCTTAATGTCAGCATTTTCTGCATAGTACATGTGGTGATATCAGAAATAGGATATCAGAAATGATAAGCCTTAATGCCCCCTGAATATTGAGAAGTGTAAAAGTAAATTTTCAAGTGGCATATTATGCTTAGGCTAATTGTTCAAAGGTAAGTTATGCAATTCGAAAAACATACCACTACTGAAATGTGAAAGTATAAACTATATGAGATTACTGATTGCTTTAGTAACTGCTACCCGTAGAATTCTTCTTCACTTTGTCTTGCATGGCACACTAGGATACTAGAAGCAGCTTGTCTTTGTAGTGAAACTGCAGATATATTAATAAGAGATAATGCATAACATTCACAGCTCATCTCATCACTACTAACTGATATCAGGTTATCTGTATCTTAAACCCATGCTATAGTCAGTCAAATGGGTTGGTAGAAACAACAAAATGAAGAATAAAGAACTCAGTTTAAAAAAAATAATTTGGAAAATAAACCCCACACTAAATTCTAAAGATCCATATTTAGTTTTGTTAAAATATTTCAGCACAAAACTCAGTTCTTTTTATTGGAAGCTCCAGTTCAGAAAAACCTACTGGTAACCTCTAAAATGCTTCTTGAAGTCAATGCTATTAATAGTCAAATGCTATTTGAAGTCGAATAGTCCTACAGTAATTACAAAATATACCAAGAAACTAGCACAGAAGAATATCAAACACTTGTCCAGGTAAGTGAAAGAGAATATTTGATTCCATGCAGCTTGGTACCACAGTCATAATACCAAGGTCATGTATCATAACTTTTCCTGAGACGCCATCTAACAAAAAAATGTAAGCCATCTAAAGAAAACCTGAAAGGGCACATGCTGGGATATCCAAAATGTGGCTTTCTGACTTCAGTCACTGACAGACATAATACTCATCCACCTGCTTGCTCATAATGAAAAAACGTGGACTGATCAAGAAATGCCAAGTTTTTGATTCTCCTAAGTGGTTGAATCAACTACTACAGAAAAAAATGTACCGTGAACAAAAAGTGGTCCTGTAAAAATTGATGTACAAGCTAGTCTTCTGTTTGTAGTTGAAGGTGAGTCTTTTGTTCTTCCAGCTTTCTTCTCTACTAGTCATTTCCTTCCTCCACTCCTTAGCTTCTTCTTTCTTAGTATACCTTCTTCATATTAACATTTTTATTCATGCTCAATTTTCTGACTTTCTTTTGTTTCCGTCTCCTCCTTCACCCCTCTCCTTTGGTAATCTTTCTTCTTTTTCCAAATTATCTTCCCTTACTCATTTCCCTTTTTCATTTAAGTCTTACCTCACTTTTCTTCACTCCATCTTGGAAGGGGGAAGCAATCTTTAGCAATCCCAGTGGGCACATCTACACCTGAAATTAATTTAACTCAGTAAACTGCATTGGAGTTTATTGCATCCAGGCACAACATTTACACATAAGCCTGGGATCACAGCAAGTTGAGCCAGGGCGGAGCAGCCCCAGCTGACAGCAGGCCCTGGGGCTCAGCATGTTAGCCTGGGGCTCCTCCAACTTGGCTCAGGGTGCTGCAGAGGGGTTGGCTGGGGCACAAGGGTGCTATAATGTAGGGTTAGCCAGCAGGCAGCCCTGAACTGTGGCACCCTCGTGCCCCAGCCAGCCCCAGTCACCATTTACATCTGTGCTTTGGAGTAAATAACTCCACCATAGTACTCCTGTTGGGCAGCATTATTCCACAGCAGAGTTAATTAATTTACTTTGCCCAACAGCACTGGATGTGTAGACACTGATGCTTTACTGAAGTGCTAATTAGTCAGCTCCATAGTAAATATCTTGTGGACACACCCAGTGTATTTGAAACTGGTTGAGTTTTTTAAGGCAGTATAGATTCTCATCCTTGTTTGATTCAAGGCACCCCTCAGAAAATTCCAGCTCTTACCTTTCACTCATTTTTTAACCATGGAAATAGAGCAACTGTGTTTAAATAACCCAGAAAGACCACAACAGGTCAGAATGTTTTAAATATTATGAATTTAAAATCTCTGGGTTTATCTTGAGAATCATTTGTAGGTGTTTGTGCACCTAACCGTCCTAATATTGAGTGGCACCCTGCAGCACCCTTAGAGGTGCTCATGGCACCTAGAGTGATGGGTATTCTGCTTGAGAATTACTGGTCTAGAGGGTATGGATATGTTTCTTGGAGAAACACTGCGATCAAGAGATGGTACAGTGAACGAGGAGTCGGAAGACCTTTATTCTGTTCCCAGTTTTGCTGGTGACTGCTGTGTGGTTTCTTTGTTTGTTTGTTTTGGACAAGTCATTTAATCTCTCTTTCCCCTCTCATCCTTCGTTTGTCTTGCATGGTAAGCTTTTAGCACTACTTGTGGTGCAATAATTAATGAAGAATATTGCATGCATTCCATCAATGTTAATGGAAGATGTCTAATCTCTGACAATTTAAGCTCAGCTTTTCATTGTTCAGAGGCGAACAGTTGGAGTTTCATTAAGTTTGCTATGAATGAGTAAATCCAACAAAGCCTGAAAAATGTAGGTGTTATTAACACTATGTGGGCATTTAAAGTTGCATGGTAGGAAAGTCCCTATAGAAAGACTTTAAATAGAACAAACATTCTTTTCAAAAGAATAGCTTTCTCTAAATCCTCAGCTGGTTGTTGTGCAATTTGGTGTTCACTATTTTGTTTCTGTCTCCTGCCCCAGAATTGTAGGCTTTCCACTGACCATATATGTTTATAATTTAGGAGGAATTTTGGATGATAATCTTAAGAAAACATTAATATCATGGGTGACTTGGTGCCTCCTGAGTCTGGGGTGGGGGCACCAGATTGTCAGCAAGGTACAAATAGTGGGAGTAGGGCTTTGGGGGATAATAGTGGGGTTTTGAATCATAGAAATGCCTAAGTGAAATACAATGGCAGAGTTTGTTACAAGACAGCAACATGAAGTCAGTTTTATTGCTGACTTTTGTAAGTTATTGTTAAGGCAATATGTACCTTAGTGTGGTTCAACACTGAGTCATGTGTGGTTTCACATGACTAACTGATTTGGTAATGGAGCTATCTGTGAACAAGACAAATATATATAACTGACAAGCAGCAGTAGGAGAAAATGGTTAAAGAGGTAGAAATTAGGGAAGTATGAAATGTAGTAACACCTAGCAGCTGGGGAAGAGCTCCTGCTCTGCTATCTATAAAAGGAGAAAAGACCCACACTGTCACTAAGCTCCTTCATGCCAGCAGGAGTCCTAGATTCTAACCATAGTTACAAATGGTTCTAGCATTTCCAGGTTCAAGTCCTGTGGAAAGGGTCTAGAACCCATATGGCCAATGTCCCTAAGATAGTCCACATGAGGAAGTCCAGGGAAACTGGTATCTTCCCATGTGCTTTGGGGTGGGGGTAGGTGGGCATTTTAATTAGACCTTGGGAGTTGCTGTAATTAAAACACCTGCAGCATCACATATATTCAGTGTCCCATGCTTCAAAATGGCAGCAGGCTTATTTGACAAGCTTTAGTTAAAGCAGCCCCACCACCATGTTGAAACCTGGAGATGCTGAATACACGTGGCACCGAGGCTGCCAAAGTGTTCTAATTAGATTAATTGATTCTGCTCTGACACGTTCTAATTAGAATGTATCGGAGCAGATGTTGGGCATGTGTAAAAAAAAAAAAAAGTGGTTCACCAGAAAATTCCCTATCAGTTATAGTGACATCTTTGACATTTGCCTAGAAGTCAAAATTATGCACCACAGGGAATCTGATCCATTAATGGAACAGATTTCATATGATTCAAAAGCACCATCCCCTTTTCTCGTGAACACTATCATGGCTTCATTGCATGTCTAAGGATGCCATTATAAAGATATATGTGAGAAGACCATCTTTGTTGTGGATTACCTCTTCTGAAACAGCTCTGCCCTCTGAAGGTGAAAAAGTATCCCTGAATAGGCTCAGGAAAGATTGTGGGCACTCAGCAAGAGTCATAGCCACATGTCCCCTCTACTACACCATCCTTCCAATTCCTGTTTTTTGTTGTTGTTGCTGTTTCAAATCTCATTTCCATTTAGAAAGCCATATAAATCCTGAGAAATCTAAAGGCCTGGAGGCAGATGTTGAAGTCCATTCCCTTATTTCATGAGGAATAAGAGGATCTGCAGGAGTGGAAATTTTGCGAATTTCTTCCCCTGAGTTCACTTCCCGGGTTTTATCCTTGGTTGGAAGGGAGAGACGGGGCAATCTAGTCCAAAAATAAAAGGTCTGATTTTTCAGAGTTCTTCAGTATAATAAGTTCTAAGACAATGATGTTACTTCAGAGGTGATGCTTTACAAACATGAGTTGAGTGTGTGTGGGGTCTTTTTGTTTTTGTTTTTGTTTTTTTACAGACTATGTATAAAGTCAAATTATAAATAATTCCAAGGTGGCTAAAATGATTCCAGCAAAATACAACGTGTGTGTTATTCAAATTGTTACAGGTTCTTGATTTTTCTGAAATTAGTTATAATGATGATATTGATTTGGTTAACTTGTTGGGCTCATTACAGATGGAGAATATCTTTTATTACAACTCCTCTCCTTTCTTCTACTTGTCAGAATAGGAGATATAATATGAGAGGTGAGACAAAGAAATCTCGTCACTATGAGGGTTGAGACAGTACATGAGTCTTGTTGATGTAGACATTAGGAAACAATTTTGATAGGTAGATGGTGCATCAAAGCATTCTGTAAGATTGGGAAAAGGTTATCAACTAGTCTTTGTTTATGAAGAGTGGCACTTTAGGCGTAGCTTTGATATGTGTTTCACAAAGTTTATTAAGATAGATTTCAGGAAGTCTTAGCTAACTACCTTGGCTGGTGTACAGATGAAGAATTTCATAGGTAGCACATTCAGAATACTAAAGCTAGTGAAGCTTCCTTTGCAAGATCATTACACAGCTGTCAAACCAGCTGGTAGACTTCACACTTCTGTATATTTCTTTTTGTAGAAGATGCAGCAAACTGAATCCAGTGGCACCCAATATGCCACTATCAGTAATGGAATTTGGTTACTACTTTAATAGAATAAAAGGACAGCCTGTCTGGGACCCATACTGCATGCCCCCCATCTTCCCATTCAGTCTGCAGCACACATCCCAGATCAGCCGAGGTAGGTGTTGGTCCTGGACCATCCAGAATGGGCACCATGTGCAGCCTGGCTTCTGGGATGCCATTCCAGCTGTGCCACATCTGGCATTCCCTCCTCTTGCCCCCCTCCCAGTTGGCCTGGGACGTGCACTGTGTGTGATGCAGTCCTGGACTGGAAGGGTGCCATGTGTAATGTGGATCCTGGGGTGGCTAGGACAGGTTCCACATGTAGCATAGATCATGGACTGGGCGCCATGCATGGCATGCAACCCCAGACTGTGCACAGGGATGGACCAGTGGCATATGGGTCAGCTCAGATCCAGGGGCAGCACTAGGGATCGTATCTTTGCCCCTTATCTTTCCCCTTCCTCCTCAAATTACAGTAATCCAATATTAGGGAGAAGATATGGTCAACATCCAACTTGCATGCTTATTTAAGAGAATTTTAGGACAATATAAAATCGTGTTACAGAACAGAACAGAACCAAGTAATGATAATTGAATGTAGATATGCTGTTTCAGTAATGATCAGGCCCATGACTAGGCCTCCTCTTAGGCTGCTTTTACATGTGATGGGGATTTACTCCCCTAAATTAAAACAATTGTTTTTTAATTGCAATATTAAAAATTTCAATTTAGGGGGTTCCAGCCCTGTTATGGTAAGGGCCTTGATTTATTTATTTATTTTTTTCTGCAGAGCCTTCCTTCATCTCCCACAGCTGAGAGGTGAGCTGCCACCAGGCCAAGCAGCCCCTGAACTGTGAGGGGCTCCAGTCCTACTTTCCATAATGGCAACACCCCCTGTAGCTGCTGCCTGGGTGGGCTGCTAGTGGGTGGGTGCTGTCCAGGGGGCGCTACCATTGGGGAGGGAAGTTCTGGGCCCACCTGCAGCTCAGGGCCTGCTGGCAGCTCACCCCTGGCTACAGGAGAGGCAAGCAGGCTCTGCAGACCAAAAAAAAGTATCAGGTCCCTCACTGCTTTTTTTTTTCAGTAGAGCTTGCCCATGCAAGCTGCCCCTGAGCTGTGGGGGGCCTGGTCCTTCCCTCCACATTTGTGGTGGCACACCTTGGGGCCACCTGGACATGGTGCTAGCTGTGTGGGTGCTACCTCAGCTCACAGGCAGCACCTGCCGAATCCAACTCTTCCCCAAGGGCATGAGGGGAGCAGCACCCAGTGAGCTTCCAGTGCATTGGCTCAGGGAAGAGTTGGATCTGATAGGTGCTGCCTACACATTGGGACAGCACCCACACAGCTACCACCTTGCCTGAGTGGCCCCAGGGGACACTGCCACTGTGGAAGGAAGGACCAGGGCCCTCCACAGCTCAGGGACCACTCAGCCCACCAGCACCTTGTTCCCCAGCCATGGGAGATGTGGGAAGGCTCTGCAAGAAAAAGAACAACCGAAAGGATCAGGCCCCTCATGGCTTCTGCCTTCAGCTTGACTGTCTTGCAGTGCGGAGGGAGGAGGGGATGAGTTGTCACAGGCTGTGCAGCTGTGGCTTGTTTGTAAGTAGCAAATGCATTTAAACAGTAAACCCCCAACATGTGTACAATGTGACACAATTAAACCACAAAATGGCCAATTTTCATCAGGTGTACAAGTCTCTTGAGAAGCTGCTGTATTGTCCCCTTCTTAGGGAGTTTAAATACCTGCTGAAAGCCTTCTCTCTCTCTCACACACACACACACCTTATATGCCCCATAAACTATCACTTTAATCCAATCAGGAATATTTATGCAAATTATCTTAACTCTTTTCCAATTCTGTTTGTTTTTTGATAGAAATAATTTGATGGTGCCTTATTTCAGGACTCTCCCATTTATATAAAGTTTGAATAATATTCTGTTTTGAGGATCATTTCCATCATTCTTGATCCTTAATGGTTAAAAGAGCCACAGAAGACATCTGTCATATCAAGTGAGCCTAAAGCTTAGCTATACATTTTTCTATGAACATCTAGCCATTAGATAGTTTCCTTTAGCTTAGCATAACTTCCTTTTTTAGACCACTATGAGCACTTATGCATTTTCTTAATATAACTAATAAGCACTCACACATCACATTTTAGAATTAATTGTGTTCATGTGACTCTTAATCTCCTGTTGACCCACACCAGCCTGTAAATGACAAAAATGCATGGCTTATTGTGGCCAGGTCTTAGTTCAGGAAGAAGGGATGATGTTTCCCTGCAATTTCCAGGTGAAAGAAACACTTTTTGGCAATGAATCCTTCCTGCTTATACAGACAGGACTCAGAGGCTGTGCACCGCTGACAAATAGTCTCTCTATATCTTCAATGGAAGGGAAGACAATTGCTTCCTCCACATTGACCTCTTCAGTGTGTCTCTCCTTTCCATCAGCATATTTTGGGGTTGACTTAAGCCAGCTTCCCTTCAACCTGAATGCTAATTTGCTGTGGGAATTTTGACTTTTTAGTAATGGCAGGGGCTGCATTTGTTGTGAGTGAAATGTATAATTGAATGTAACCTGCATAATTCTGATAGCTCAGTCCATCGCGTTTCTCACAGTTAGATAGTCCACATCTTGGCTAGATACTAAAAGATGATATGGATCACTGTGGAAGCCCACAAGTGAGAGTCATTGCACATATAAGTCTTCCTGGAAAGGAAAGATTAGAGACACTGTGCTGCTGAGCCATCTGCTCTGGCATTCTCATGTAAATGTACAATAACACCTTGGGTCCAACTGTTCTAGAGAACTGCAGCTATATAACTATGAAGATGAAGTCTGTGTCTCTGCCCATAAAATCAGTTTTCTATTGCTGCTTGAGCTGTGTCTGTGCTGTTGGGTGATATCTTGCTATTTGAGCCAGTTGATAACTACTTTCTTAATTATTTGCCCATAGACAGGAGGTTGAACACGTTACAATAGTTGGAGAGAGATTCAGAATCAAGTGTTGCCTTCTTTAGGACTAGTTAAACTGTCATATTTTTCAAGAAGATTGTTTGGTACAACCATTCCCACGCCTAGTGAGCAGATTTAATATTTTTTTGGCTTTTACCATGTGGGGAGCGGGTTGGGGAGGGTTTTGAGCTCTCTCATTGATTATGCCTCATCTTTTCAAGACATTTTGGGCTTCAGCATGTGTGATAGGATTGAACTTCATCATGAGGGGTTCAGTAGAAAGTACAATCTGGTAAGGATTGGAATTTCCTTTCCCAGTTAGCTTTATCTGGCCTGCCAGGTTCAGGGTCAGAAAATTTGAAAGTAAGTGGACCGATGGCCATTAATATGGCTACCCTTCCCCCTGCCAAATTCCCAAACTCTAAGCCTTGCATGGCAGCCAGGCTCCCTTTCCTACATAGGGTTGGCAACACTTTCTACTCTCCCCTGTTCCCCCTCCCTCAACTGGCTCAATGCCAAGCCATGCCTAATCCTCTCCCACATGACCAGGTTGGAGGTGGGCCATATCCTATTTCTTCCCCATCCCTGGATCAGAGCCAGGCCCTAGCTACTTTCCTCCCCATTCCTAGACCAGCACTAGGCCACTGCAGGGCTGGGTCAAGCCCCCCCTCCTCTCCCTCTATCAGGCCCAGGTTAAGTCACCTTCTCCCTCCCCCTCCACCCCCTGCATGCAGTTTCTTTAAGTCCCCCTTTCCCTGTGGAGCTGGGCTGCTCCCCCACCCTGCTCTGCATGGCTGGATGGGACCTGCACCTGTCCTGGGCTTCAGCTGAGATCACAAACCAGATGCAGCTCAAGGACAGACTGGCACAATCTATCTGGCCTGCTGGGTAAAAAGGTTAGACCAGTGGTGCTCAGCTTATTAGAAAAACTACACAGTCAACCCTGACACAGCCACAAGACATATCACCCTAATCTGCCATAGGTAAAGCAGGAGGACTCTGGTGGCTGATGTCTTGCTGCTCCTAAGGCTGTTCAAATATATTTGAGTCATGCTCCCTGCTACAGAGGAAAGCAAAACCCCCCCATAGTCCATACCAATCTGACCATAGGGTAAAATTTCTTCCTGACCCCAAATATGGCAATAGGTCTGACCCTGAGTGAAGGAACAACACCCTTCAGTCAGGAACATCTGGGTGTAAGTCCCAGCAGGAGCACTGGCACACACCAGTTGGCACAGTACTCACTTTGCAAAACAATATTCAAACTTTTTATTAAGTATCTCTTAACCAGGTGTTTTCAGCTATGCCAGTCAGTAAACCATTTTTACTACTTGCTCTGTGGCAGGATATGCATTGGTTTATGCAGTTCAGTCACATAGTAACGTTTTAAGGTTTAGCATTTTCCAGCTTCCTCTTACTTCCACTTCAGACTGGGGATGCTGCATATGTCAGATTGTAGCAATGTTGTCTTCACTGTGGTAAAAACTAGGGCTGTGCAAAGGTTCAGGAGCCGATTCAATAAGAAGATTCAGCCCTATTTGGGGACTGAATCTCCAAATCCAAATCTAATTGGGAGACCAATTAAAAGCTCTGAATTGATTAGAAGCATCCAAATCAATTTGGAAAAGCTTCAGCTGATTCAAAGATTTGGCCGTAGACTAAACAGGCAGCTTGTACAGCTGCCTGCTGTGGTAAGTCTGTTGGGGTTGGGGGGCAGGAAGGTGTGTGGGGAAGGGAGGGATTGGGGTTGGGACAAGCTCAGGCAGGGGTCATGGGACTCGGGGGGGCGTGGGATGTAGGTGCATCAGCACTGGGGGTGGGGACTCTGCCCTGCTGCTGTAAGGAGATGGGGGGCAGATCAGCTGTGGGGGCAGATCCCCAGGTACCTCTCCCCCCTCCCCCTCTCCACCTATCCCAACCCCATTCACCTAACTCCCTGCAACCTCTCCTTGCCCATTGCATTCCTGACCCATTTTGCTAATGCTCTCAGGGGCAGTAACATGAACA
>JAGPOW010001296.1:94652452-94711193 GCA_030014935.1 Caiman crocodilus
GGTTGAAATCCCTGCCCTGAGGGATTCTCCAGCCGCCCCTCAGGCTGGCACAGCGAGACGCTTGTGGAGGAGGGT
The DNA here is from genome assembly GCA_030014935.1 of Caiman crocodilus. NCBI lineage: Eukaryota > Metazoa > Chordata > Crocodylia > Alligatoridae > Caiman > Caiman crocodilus. The sequence goes on from JAGPOW010001296.1 coordinate 94,652,528, forward strand.
GCCCAGGGTGGCAATTCTGCCACATGCTCCAAAGCAGCTATATTGCCTAATATCTGGGATTTGGCATACACAGAGTAGAAGCCTGTATGAGCGGTGTACTTCTTGGGGGTGGGCTCAGCATAGGTGGTGGAGACTAGTTCATACTGACTTGACTTCAAAACACTGAAAACTGAGCAGCAGCCACTTTGAAACCCCCCCCATTCATTTAGGTGGTGAAATGTAGACTTAGGAAACAACTTGTATTAGCCATAATATTCTTCTGGCACACAGAGGGGAAAGCTGTTTGGAATCCCCATTTATCAGGCAGAGGAATGAGGCCCAGAACTGAGGAAATGTGGTCTTACTGCTTAAAAATGAAGCCTGAAACTCTGCATTGAATTTGGAAGACAGTTTAGGATTTTATGCTTTATGCACAGAGGCCCCTGCCACTTGTGTTAAACATAATTTGTCCATACAATTTTCTTATTCAGAGATCAGGGACAACAGGGAGACAGCTATGCTCCCCTGATCCCATGGACTGTTTTGCACTGACTGTTTTGCCAATAATCATGGCATTAATAAGAGCATTTTTTAGGCTAATTTACACCACTGGCATGTGGAACCTATGGAAATGTAAGGCAGGGGAGTGGAATGATTACCCTGACAACTCTAATTTGCTTGGGTCATTTGGGATTCACAAAATGGGTTTTCCTACACCTAAATACTTGGAGGCATGAGTGTTAATGTAACCTGGATATACCCAAGGGTGTGCCCTATTCTCAATTGAATGTGATGGGTAGGCAGGAGGCGTTGCTGTGAGAGGGATGCCAGAATTTCAAGCAGATCCCTCTCTCCTATGTAGAATTAGCCCAAGCCCAATTTTTTTTAACAATATACCATTTATTGAGTTATAATATATACATAATCATAAAACTAAAAATCATATACATATATTTACACAGTGAACATTAACTAATAAACAAGGTCAAACACTAAATAACACTATTTACCCATCACAATAAAACAATTTCAGCAGCATCAACAATACAACATCAAAATACAACATTTCAATTACAAAATATAAGGCACAACCAGGAACAATCTTAATAACACCTATTCCTTAATATAGTCCCTGACCCATGGCAAGAGATTGTCCTCCTTCCAGTCCCTTGCGGGATGTCCAGGAAACACCAGGGGCTTCTCCCCTTAGGGCCTTGACTAGGCGGGGGTGCTGCTTAACCAGCCCCTTCTCTGGGTTTGCCCACCCCAAACATCTTTCCCCTGTAGGACCCAAGGGCCCAATAACTCCCACTCCCACAGGGGGCAGTGGTCAGGGTGCAGCTCGATGGGGTCTCCACTGCTGGAGCACCTCTCCAGTCCTCTGCTGCTGGGCTCCTCCCCACCATGTGCCCCGCTCTGGGCACTGAGGGCTTAGCTCCTCTCAGCTATTGCACTGCTGCTACTGGCTTCTGGGTGCTGGGCCTCATGTTGCAGCACGACTATTTCCCCATGCCCTGGCTCAGCATCAAAGACTCTTTTAGCATAGGCCAGGCCCTTCAGGCTCTGGTCATCTGTCTTCATGCTGGGTGGCTAACCCAAGCAGCTTCCACAGCTCCCTGGCTCCCAAGGCTTGGGCCCATGTGCTGCCCTGCGCACCATGGGACTTGGCTGCTTGCCAGGAGATGGGGCCTGAGCTACCTCACTGCAGCCCCAAGGCCCTTGCCGTGTGTGTTGCGACCACCATGTGACCCGCTGGCCCTGCTGGGGTTGCAGGCTCAAGCTGCACTTGTGGCTCCCAAAGCCTGGGCTCCATGCACTAGGCTGTGCACTGTGATGGATTCAAATGGTCTCTGCACACCATCCCCATGCGCCATTAACAGCCTAAGCAGTCTCGCAGCGCTCCCAAGGTTGCTCCTCCAATGGTGGCTTCAGGAGTCTTGGGCCTCTTGCCTGCTGGGGGAGAGCTCCCCAGCTTTTTTCAGCTCTGCTCTTCTTGAGTCCCTTGTTGCATCCTTCCCTCATGCTGGGCATACAGCTCCTTTTATATGCTCCAGGGCTCTGCCCCTGAAGTCTTCAGAACATGGCAGTTTATAGTCTTCAATCAGGTCTGGGGCAGCTCTTCTCGTCCTCCCCTCACGAAAGGGGCATGACTTTATTTCTCTTGCTGCCTCCTGATCGGTGGATGGGTTCCACCAATAAAAACAGCAGGATCTCAAGTCTAGGACTTAACACAAGCTCTGAAAGGTGAGCCTGCTCCATTAAGATTCTCAACAACAGTGAATTTAAGACAAAGCACAAGTATGGTCACCCACTTTCAACAAAAACACAGATGGAGAAGGTGCCTGCCTTTTATTTAAGAATCTAATAGGTGGAATATGTAGCCCAAGAGGGCTTAAATCCACAGTTCACATCTTCCTGGGGAGCGCTGTATTACCAGAATAGGTACTGGGCAACCTTCCATCCTTACTGTACACTTTAGTTGTGCTCAGAACACACCTATCAGATCTGTCTCCAAAGAAGGAGGGGTAGGAACAAGGGGAGACAGCTGTGGGCTGGCAACATGGTATGGGTTGTGGTCAGGGGCATCATGAGGTGCAAAGTTTTTACTGACAACCAAACTTTTTTCCTATGGTTGGCTTTAAACCCCTAAATCTGAAGCCAGCTTTTGTCCAAGTTCTGGCAGAAGGTTTACACTTACATTATATAAAACATGTGTCAGTAAAAGGTTGTTGTCAGTAAAACTTGGCACAATATCAGTTAAAAAAAAAAAAAAGAATTATCTTGGATTGGCAACCCAGTTAGTGGGTTCAGACTAAAAATGTTGAGTAAGATTTAATCCTTGTGATGAACACAGTTGCAATATCTCGGCCTGCCAGGTCTATTGTTCTACCTTGGGAACCTAGCTTGAGAGAAGGCAATCAAGAGTTACTGTCTGGTAAGGCAATTCTGTTTCAAGCTTGGGCTCTGAATAATGGTAGACTATTTGATTAATTATTGGTGGTTCCTGCTATGTTGATTTGTTGAATCAATGTATATGTTAAACCAGCCTTGGTCACACTCCTGTCAGCAGTATTACTTTTTGTCATGAAAGGTACAGCATCTCCAATACTGCTCTAATTTATACTGAAAGAGGGCACATTATATCTCCTGGAAAATACAAATTTGAGTTTTATGCTATCTTTGCATCACCAAACTTAGACCACAGAACCTGATCCAGCAGATCTTAAACAAACATAATTTTTGCTTCCTTCCCTAAACTAGGGGTGTCCTAAGAAGAGGAAAATTGTTGGTATATATTAACAAGTACTAGCAATATTCATACACATGCTATTTCATTCTACCATTATTCTGAGACTTAGCTTGTGACAACACATTGTAATTAGATTCATGAACATTACAGATTTTCCATTACAATGTTCCAGTTCAATCTTCTCAGAGCTCTCTTACATAGAAGGAGACTGAATTTCAGCCAGGGAAAATTCATGAATGTTTTTACATTGGTTTTACATTGTATTTTTAGTTTCATTTTAGAATTCAAATCAGCTCTTGAGAAAATGTCTCCAGATGGAATAATAACAGCTTTCACTTGGATATCACCATCTATCTAGGGATATCAGTATGGTTTATTAATAGCAGCTCATTTATGACTGCTCTGTGAGTTAGGTAACTTATTATCTTTATTTTACACATGACAAAAATGAAGTACAGGGAGTTACAGGTCTCTAACCTGCAGTAGTGCGTGTTGGCAAATTTCCATTGATCTCATTGAGAAAAAAGTACTCAAGAAAGCCACAAGCTGTCTAGGCAAAGTCAGAAATGGAACATGTTGTATTTTAATCAACATTCCTATAGTTTGAAACCCCCTACTTCAAAGAAAGGATAGGGGCATGGGGCCAGTCCACAAGCTGGATGAATGGTGCATGGCTGGTCCTGCTGGCCAGGTCAGACCCACAGACCCACATGCTGTGCTCACTCCAGCCAGTCTGGGACTCTGCCTTACATGTGCCTGTGCGGAGCCAGTATGGAACATGCCCAGTACCTGCTCCATTTGGTCTGGGACCTGCATATGGCACCTGCTCTGGAGCAGCCTGGGTGAACACTGCATAGAGTATGGGTTCTGGACTTATCAGAGTGGGCACCATATGTGGCAGGCGGGTTGGACCACTTAGGGCAGGCACTGTGTGGGTGTGCAGCACAGAGCAATTAGAGAGGGTACCACATACAGTGCAGGTCCTGGGCTGGCTGGACTGGCCACTGTGTACAGTACATGTCCCAGACCCTGCACACAGGGTTGGGCTGGTGCACATTACATGTAGTGCATGGGTCAACTCTAGACACAGGGGCAGCACTGGAAGCTGGGGCTCCATGGGTTAGATCTCTGGGCTGTATCTTTGACACACTTGCTTTATAGCACTTAGGTTATTTATGGCATCTCTTCATCAGTGAGCGATGGTGGGTATTGTAGCTATTTTACTGACTGGTAGTGTATTTTTTCTTGTCACTGTAAAGACCGATGTTAGACTTGTAGGTCCTGCTAAAGTGACCATCAGTGTACATGGCATTACTGACAGGCTGTTTCCTTCAGGCATGTTTCTATTGTAATTCGAGTGACCATTTCTCATCATGATGTTGGAATCCATGATTGAACCTGTATCCTGCTAAGGACTCCCAAAGGTTTGGGTCAGTTTCAAAAGCCTTCATATCTTGCTGGCAGACACCTTTGAATTGCAATTTTGGGTGCTCTACTCTTCTCTCCCCCCAGCAATTTGCCCACACATGATGTCCTTCAGGATGTATCCATCTTTCATTCTGCATAGATAGCCAAGCCAGCATAGGCATCAATGCTTGAGTAGTGCAGTGATGGTTGGCAGGCTGGTTTTGGCGAGGACCTCTGTGTTGGTGATTCTTGCCATTTAATGTTAAGGATGCACTGTAAACAGAGTAGGTGGAAGCTGTTCAGCTTCCTATCTTGATATGCATATGTTGACCATGTTTCACTGTTATACATAAGGACATGAAGGATGCAGGCTTTGTACATAAGCAACTTAGTTTTAATTGTGAGTTTTTCATAGTTTCATGGTTGTTAGAGTTGGAAGGGACCTGAGCAGATCATCAAGTCTGACCCCCTACTATGGGCAGGAATGGATGCTGGGGTCAAATGACCCTAGCTAGGTGATTATCTAGTCTTCTTTTGAAGATCCCCAAGGTAGAAGCGAGCACCACTTCCCTTGGAAGTTGATTCCAGATCCTAGCCACCCTGACTATGTCTAGCCTGAACCTAGTCTCAATCAATTTGTGGCTGGTATTTGTAGTTACTCGGGGTAGTGCTGGGGGGAACAGGGCTGTTGGATCATTACTGGGGAGAGGGGTGTACCTTCACACCCAACAGCTGTTTGCAGGTCTCTTTCCCTGTGCGTAGCTGGCTTGGGGTGGCTCTCCCTCTCTCGCTTTCCCTTATTCTTGCCTGACAATTTTTTTTTTGTTGTTTGCTGGTTCTTGAAGATGTAAAAGTAGGGGAAGAGAGGGAGGGCTGATGCCACTGACCAACTGCCACTGGTTGCTGTTTTGTGCTATAATCTCCGCACCGGCAAAAAAGAGAGGTGTCAAATGAACTGAGGAACTGAAAAGAAAATTTTATTGGACCAGCAGGGTCCCTTTCTGAGCTTGTCAGGGTCCAGCCAACTCCTTTTACTCAGTCTGTCATCCCATGGACAGCTGAGCCTTTCCCATTGGGACAGATAAGGTCTCTTCTTTGCTTACATTGCCACCATGCCTGGCTTGATTGTTTTGGAAGGCAGTCAGTCAGGGCAAGGAATACCATCTGCTTCTTCCTCTCTCTTCCTAGTAGATCCTTACCATGCTTGGCACTATAAGTGCCAGAGGAGAGCAACTTGATATTCCCCCAAGTGAGAGAGAAAACAAAACTAGAGGGAACTGGGCTGAGATGGAAGCAAACCCCATGGCTCCTGTTTTTCTATCCGGATTGCCGGCATATCTGGCTTGGTTAGAAAGCGCCGGTGATTAATTAACAAAAAATATCATTTAGCCGAGGGGCAGAGTGCCTGTATTCTTCTTTTACTCCCTTCCTTGGATGAGGGCTCCTTCGAGCCCTTGAGCCTGCTGGTCTCTTCCTTGTTCACAGAGTTTCAATCTTGGACGGAACATGGCAGTCCTTCATTCCTCTCACCGGCTTCTAATTTCACCCTCCCACCCTGCCTGGCCCCAGATATTGCTCCAGCCAGTGTGATCCACCAATCCACTTCACCTGGTGAGGTGTTAAAGTGGATTGGGTGCACACCAGCAGCTCCCGCTGGAACGTGGAGACTATTCTTTGAGACCTTGAGCTTGTAGCTGGAAGGATGTGTTGGGTAAGTATCTCCTGTTCTTTCACAAGGGTCTTTCCCATTCCCTGCTGGTCCCCCCTGGCAAGTTTATAGATGGCCACCAGATCTTCTCTAAGCTTTCTCTTATGGACGGTGAACAGGTTCAGGTCCCATAGCCTCTCCTCATCGGGCTTGCCCTGCTGCCCCCACCATGCGAGTGGCCCTCCTGTGGACCCTCTCAATGCTGGCCACATCCCTCCTGAAGTGCAGCGCCCAGAACTGGATACTCCAGCTGTGGCCTGACCAGTGTTGTATAGAGGGGGAGAATCACCTCCTTGGACCTGCTTGTGATGCATCTGTGGATGCATAACAAGGTGAGGTTAGCTTTACTGACTGTGTCCTCACATTGGCAGCCCATGTTCATCTTGGAATCAGTAATGACTCCAAGATCCCTTTCTGCCTCTGTGCTGATGAGAAGGGAGTTCCCCAGCCTATAGGTATGCTGCTGGTTCTTTCTCCCTCAGGATAGTACTCTGCACTTGTCAGTATTGAATCCCATCCTATTCTCATCTGCCCACCCCTGTAACCTGTCCAGATCTAATTGTAGTGTGTCCCTCTCTTCTAGAGTGCTCACCTCTCCCCACATGTTAGTGTCATCTGCAAATTTGAACAAGGTGTTTTTCACCCCGTCGTCCAAGTCTCTCATAAAAATGTTGAACAGTTCAGGCCCAAGACTGAGCCCTGGGGGACTCTACTGCCCACATTCCTCCAGGTCGAAAATGCCCTGTCCACCACCACCCTCTGGGTGCGGTTCTCTAGCTAATTTGTGACCCATTTTTATTCTTCCAGATCTGTTTGGTGAGCTCGCTGAAAGTGGTAGCTGCCTTTCCAATGCACACATTTAGCTTTTTATCCAGCGATAGGTTGTCAACTCACTGTGGATTTAAGGTAGCAGAACTTCATAGAATCAAAGAAGTAAGGTTGGGCCAGCACCACTTCCCTTGGAAGTTGGTTCCAGATCCTAGCCACCCTAACTGTGAAGTAGTTCTTACAGATGTCTAATCTAAACCTACTCTCCAACAACATGTGGCTGTTATTCCTTGTTATCCCAGGGGGCGAAACAAGGTCTCCCCCAAACCCTTCTGGTGCCCCCTAGTGAGTTGATAGATGGTCACAAAGTCCCCCCTCAGCCTTCTGTTGTGAAGGCTGAGCGGGTTCAGGTCCTGTAGCTTCTCATTGCAGGGTCTACCCTGCTGTTCGCGGATCATGCGAGTGGTCCTCTGGACCCTTTCAATGTTGTTCACATCCCTCTTGAAGTGGGGTGCCCAGAACTGGACACAGTACTCCAGCTGTGGTCTGACCAGTGTCACATAGAGGGGGAGAATCACCTCCTTGGCCCTACTTGAGATGCACCTGTGGATGCACGATAGGGTCCGGTGACCTCGCATTGTCAGCCCATGTTCATCTTGGAGTCCAAGATGACTCCAAGATCCTTTTCTGCCTCCGTGCTCTCAAGAAGGGAGTTTTCCATTTTATAAGTGTGCTGCCGGTTACTACTGCCCAAGTGCAGCACTCTGCACTTGTCTGTATTGAAACGCATCCTGTTTTTGTTAGTCCACCCCTGCAACTTATTCAGGTCTTGTTGCAGTCTTTCCCTCCCTACTAGTGTGCCCACCTCACCCCAAATTTTGGTATCATCAGCAAATTTGAACAGGTTGCTTTTCACCCTGTCATCCAAGTCACTGATAAAGAAATTGAACAGTGTGGGCCTAAGGACCGAGCCCTGGGGGACTCCGCTGCCCACTTCCCCCCAGGTCAAATATGACCCATCCACCAGCACCCTCTGAGTACGACCCTTCAGCCAATTAACAATCCATCTGACTATGTAGGCATCAATGCCACAATCACCTAGTTTTTTAATGAGGATGGGGTGGGAGACAGTGTCAAAGGCTTTGCTGAAATCCAGAAAGACTACATCCATGGCGACACCTGCATCCAATGCTTTTGTGACCTGATCATAAAAGATAATCAGGTTGGTCTGACAAGACCTGCCCCTACTGAAATTGTGCTGGTTGCTCTTGAGCATCATCCCTGATGCTGGCCCATCACAGATGTGCTCCTTGATGATCTTCTCAAAGAGTTTCCCTAGGATTGAGGTAAAACTGATGGGCCTATAGTTGCCCAGGTCCTCCCTCCTCCTTTTTTTAAAGATGGAGACCACATTGGCTATCTTCCAATCATCTGGCACCTGGCATGAGCACCATGAGTGCTCGTAAAACCGTGCCAAGGGCCCAGCAATAACCCCTGCTAGCTCCCTCAACACCCTGGGGTGAGAGCATCTGGACCTGCTGACTTGAACACATCCAGCCTCTCCAGAAGCACTCTAACCCAGTCCTTCTCAACCTTGAGGTCTTGAGGTGTTCCCTTCAAGTCTGTCTTGAAACATGGTGGGGGACAAGAAAACGATTCCTGCACAAGAAAACGGAGGTGAAAAATTTGTTAAAGAGGTTATAGATGACCCAATTAAATATTTGATTTGTATTTTGCCCTTTTTTTTTCTTACCTTAGAAATATAAGATCTATTATGTGTGTTCTCTCTGTATTGTTTCATTGGAGGATGTGGACTAGGGAGTCTTTTCAGTACCTGATGCTGAATCCTTTACAAAAAGACCTTCTTTCAATTGTTTGTCATGTGATGGAGCTAAAAAGAAAATTGTCCCTACTCGGTTAATAATCCTGTTTCAGTTGCTTGTACTTGGATTGTCCTAATCCTACCAGGTTACTTAGCTATCTATAAAGTTTCTCAGTATAAAAGTATAGACAGGATCTACAATTCTTACAAGTTGCAGAGCAAGTGAGAACAGTGAAATGTAAAACAATCCTTCTGACCTTATGAATTAACAAAAAACATACACACGCACACAAGGAACAAAAAAAGAGGAAGGTCAGGGACGAGAGACTCACAGCTGACAAATATTAATTACATTGCTTAATTCATATCTGCATATGCAGAAAGTGCTTTTATCACTCATGTGGTGCCACAGTTTAAGGATTGGAATAGAACAGAACTTTCAATATTCATAAGACATGTTTGTGCCTCTGCTGCACATGGAGTGAGAACATGCAAGTCTTGAACATATCCTTGACTACATGTGCATTGCTGCACATGAAAAAGCTCCACAGCAGGGTAGTATTACAATATTTACAAGTTCTATCCTGCTGCAAAATGTATTAGTTTTGTGCATCCTAATAAGGGCACATGTGTAGATGCTGAGACATTTCCTGCACAGTTAATTGGTCAACTGTGCAGTAAACATCTCATGTAGACATACCTACTGATATACTGTTGAAAGTGCTTTACAGAAACTGCTATAGCAAATTACAGTAGACTAGATTGTGTTTTCTAAAAATGTGAGTCAAAGAACATCAATGTCAATGGGAGTGTTTTCAGTGACTTCAAGGAGCTTTGAATCCAAACTTTATGATAATTGAAACTCTAGGATTCTGGAGGGTATTGTTTATAATATAACTCCATATTGCAATAGTTTCCAGATGCTGTGATAAGAATTGTGCTAAATGTTCAAGTGTCCATTTTGCCAGTGTGCAGAGGAAACTACTGTGTATATGACTCCTGCACAGTGAGCTTACATTCATTTCACTGCTATGTCTGTTTCATTCAAATATATACTGCTATTTCATGCAAATCCATAATCAATAGTACTCGAGACTAATTAGTCTTCTCTAGTTTGAAGGTCAAACTACAAAGTGCTTAGTGTATACAGAGATCAGAAATCACTAACACAAGCTAACTAACACATGAACCTACTTTCCCGAGCTATCAAAACTTAAGGTCTGTAAACCAAAATGAATCATTTCCCACTGTTTTGTAATGTGTAGCTTAAGCATTAGGGAATGTGATTCATGCAGATTGTGCACTAAATAACGTTAATCACAAGATTGAAGATTAGTAAATTGAAGTATAATAAAATAATATCAAGCAGCAATAACATGTGCAGCAGATAAACCCATCTCCACAGTAGGATGCAATATATGTTTCACAGGATAAAAAATATTTAAGTTATGGGCCATATGCATCATATTATGGTGCTATAAAACTCAGGTTGAAATTAGCATCCTATTTTTCAACTCCACCCCAGAAAATCAACCCCCTTGAAATTCCACCAGCCACCTTTCATTTGAAAGAAACTTAGAAATAATTCAGAAAAAATTAATCAATTTTATGGAGCTAGGTCCTTCTTGTTCCATGACTTGGAACTGTTCAAACGGTGCAAACTGGATAGATTCTAAGCAGAAATAGCTGTTGAAGAATGTCGCTAATATATGGGAATTCTCTACCAGTGCAGTTCATGAAGGACACAGATCTTGGGCCAGTCACTTTATCCACACCATTTGTAGAGGAAGAGGTAGGCTTATGGGCTTTGCAATGCAAACTTTCCCCAGGTCTAAATCAAAGTAGGCCTCCAATTGGTTTGGAGTGCTGTAACTAGTTCCTTGTAGGTCCCATTCCTAATCTCCAGTGACCAAATAGAACAGAGAATTGAAGCAATGCTTCTTTTAAACAACATACCTCACCATTTACTTCCTTGTAAAAATATGCCTAGCCTTTAAGACTTGCTATACTGCCATGCTGGTGAAGTCTTTGAACTCCAAGGTTATCTTTTTGGTGTCAGCCAACTGCTTTGCCTTTCAATACTTGGAAGAATCTGAGGAAATATTAAATATGTCTTTCAATTTATAACAGAAAGCAAAACAAAGAGACTGGGTCAGGTTTTAGGCAGGAAAGCTCAGAGAAATAAGAGGGTGTTTGACTCTCAGGAAAATATTATGATAAAGTTCCTTGCTCATAGTTTGAGGAAAGCAACTATTTCTGTGACTCAGTCCCATAGGCATGTGGTTGAGTTGACTCATTTTAGTAGAAATAACTGGAAAGAAAAATCCAGGGGAACCTCTTTTTCATTACCATAAACTTCTCTAACCTGGTGATTGATTTTATTCTGTGGGGAGTACTGGTAGCTTGACATTCCTATCCCTGTGCCTGCTACTCACCTTACATCTTTGTGGACTGTATCATACTCCTACAATGCAGACATGAGAAAACAAGCTCAATGAGCTTTTATTAATTATTTTGCAACTTTGATATTGGATCACCTGACTCAGTCAGATAAGGTATTTTGCAGTAGAAACAGCCTATGCAAAATTACACAGAAAAATCCGTTTATGTTGCAATAATCTGCTAAAAATGTCCATGAAATTTTTTTGTGATGCTAAAAATTTCACAGGCAAAGGACGAAATTGAATGTGGCATTTTCATTCACAGGTTAAATATTTTGAACATACCCTTATCAAAGAAATCTGAAATAAAGTAATTTATGAGATGGTATGCTGGCATAAATGTTTGGATGGGATGCACGGTTATTGATTTAAATTTGCAAATAATTTTAATGAAAGTAGAATCGGGCCCCATGATTTTGCCTTTTAAAGAGGCTTAAAATTATGATGATGATATCTATTAACTTGTTACAATTTGAATTACTTGGAATTGAAATGTAATCTTGAGGGCTAGGGACAGAAATTATACATAAACCAATATAAGTGATCAGAAACTGGTTCAAATCTGTAACACAACAGAAGTTCAGTGTACATAAACTACTTTCAAAAAGGCCCTAACCAGTTTGAGATGCACCTGGATGGATGGTAGTATCAGACCTTACTGATTTAGGTTAAATTAGGTTATTGAACTTCTTTCCCACACTCTCTCCAGAGTCAATTTAACTCACAGTTCCCCAGCATCCCAGGATGCTTTGTATCTTCTGCACAACCCTCCCCTGCCTCACAGCTTGGGCCAGGTCAGCTGAAATTTATGTATAAGCAGGGGGTGCCCTTTCAGGGTGTGCAAATGTGATGGGCTAGCTGGCAGTGACTTAGCCCAGGGTTTTGAAAGGGCAAAAGGTGATTGGAGGACTTGGGATTCCCTTTCCTCACCAATTGGGTAATGATTTGGCCCAGGGGTTTTGAATGGGTAAAAGATGGTTGGAGGACTTGGGATTCCCTTTCGTCACCAATCAGGCCCCAGAGACTCACCCTCCATGTCCCCTGATTGGCCCCTTGAGTCACCTGGAGGGGGATAAAAGGGGCAGTGCAGATGACTCAGGAGAGACCAGCGAGGGACCACAAGGAAGGAACTTCAAAGAGCTGGGCCGGCAGGGCAGGAGCAATTGCCCAGAAGAGTCTGAAGGAGGAGAACCTGAAGGCAGCAGTTGGACCCTCAGCAGTGTGGCATGTGGCCAGCAGGAGAGGCTCCCCGCTGGGCTCCAGGATCATCTACAAGAGGCTGTGGCCAGCAGGAGAGGCTCCCCAGCTCTAGCAAGGATCTGAGCAGTGACCTGGGAGGTTCCCAGCCCTGCTTCCAGCTCTTCCAATAAGAGGCCAGGCAGCTTGCCATGAGGCTGGGACTCTGGGAAGGTCCAGACCTCTAGCAGCTTGGAGCAGTGCCAGCACCGGTCACTGTGTGGCGGAGTTTCTGCCTACTGCTTATGAGATCGGAGTTCAGATCCTAGCTGGGGTGAGTGAGCTAACATGGAGAAAATCTTCTTGCAGTGGAAAGGGGCCATTGTGTTCCACCACTTTCTCCCCCTCCAGGTACCTAGGTCCTATATTTCCTTGTCATTTGACATTTTGTATTTTGTGCCTTTTTATATTTCACCAACCAGTATTGTTTGTTCTCCTGTTTGTGTTTTACACTTTGGTTAACCCTGTCTTTTGTCAACTGGATGAATATAATTGTATATTGTAAGTGTCTAACCTTTGTTGGATCCTGCCCCCTCGGGGCATTGTAGTGTCCCCTATACCCCCTGGTTTATACTGATTAAGTTCCCAGTATTGTTCTCTCATTAAAAGGTATATTGTTAAATCCCCATTCGTGGTCTGGCTCTGCTCTATAGGGTGAAGGAGAGTCCCTGCACCCACCACAGTGCTTGTGCACCTGCTTTGATCCCTTCAATTGGAGAGGGGGTACCTCTTGGAGTACCACCCGGATTATACAAGCCAGCCTGGCCCAAGCTGTCTTCAGGGAGGTGTATTCTAGTGCTCCTCTGCTTCTGACCTGAATCACTGCAGACATGTGGCTGAATTTCCAGAATCAAAAGTGAATGTCTGTTCACTTGCTTATTGGCTCAATCTATGCAGCTTAGACTAACCTGTGAAGATTGACTTGATTTAGCCTTGGGCTTCTTGACTGTCTGTACTTAAGCAGAGGAGCTGTTCTTTTTTTACTTAATTCTGTGTCTTTTCAAAGGGAGCTTTAGAAGGCTTCTACCACCTTTTTTCATTATTTTTAACACCCAAGACCGTGGCAGTCTGGACAAGATGTCAGTACTCATTAAAATGAATTTTGCACCATTAATATATTTGTGTAAAATTGCCACCTAGACTAAACTATCATGCCATGTAGTGTCACTAACTTCTCTCTACCACTAAGTTTACCGTGAATGATTTTCTGGCATGTCTATGCAACACATATGCTTTCCCTAAGAATAACTAAAGAACAATCTGCTTATAAATAAACTCTCTATCCTCGCCTCTAGAAAGTGATATACATCTATACCACTGACAATGACAGCTGTTTCTAGCTTATTTAAAAACAAAAACAATAAAAAATAAAATCCCAGTTTTTATTATTTTTGCAGTTATCATACAATCAGCTCTGTTTAACCATTCCTTCATGAAACACTATGATAATTTAAGACAACAGTATAACAAGTAGATTTGGAATACTTATGCACATTTTTGACTGAATAAATACAAATCTGTGCAATTCTCCTTCGTACATTACAAAAAATAGGAAAGAAGGAAGAAAGAGCAGGAGGAGAGGGGAGGGAGGGAAGACTTTTATATCTGTCACAACAACGTAGTAATACAGGCTGAGATCCACAAAGGGACTTTGGCATTTAACTGCCACTTTAGGTGCCTTTGATCCTCAAAATACCCTTTAACTTTGACTAACCATTAGATGTTCTTAAATTGCCATGATAGCTGTGTTCGTACCAATAAGGTTCTTTTCACTCCTACATTTCTGTCTTGCCAAATAACCAACCAAATCCTGGTGATGCCAAGCTGTTTGGCACCTAAATTCTAGCAGGATTCACAAAGTTAGGTATTCTTACACCTGTTCTCAACTGCAGACACAATCTAACAGACATTTGCCAAGCATGACTACCAGATCAGGAATTGCATGAAACACAAGCAGGAGGAGTCAGGTTAACCCTGTCAATAGTCTCATGGAAACGTTACTCAAGTGAGATGGTGGAGACCCTAGTTCAAATTCTTTTCCTGGCTGATTTGGAGAAAGCAAATGCAAGGTCCAAGGTCAAATTCTAATTGCCTCCAGCACTAGGCTATTGGTTATTATGAGGTGGATGCTTGCAATTTTTCTCATCAAATTTATTCTACTTTGCATATATTATTCAATGTAAGACAGAAAAGCAGCTGTGAGTTTGAATCAATGAATGTGCCCTCATACAATGTGTGAGTCAAGTTCAAGTTCCTTTTCCAATGTACTCTTAATTACTTATACAAAATAGGGTTTCAATAGGAGAAGCTCTATAGGTGAGGCTGAGACAGCCATCACAGAATACGGGTTTCCCTCGCTTTATTCGGGTTCTGTATGTGTAAAGTGCTCTTATGCGATGACCCTTTTTATATAAAAAATTTGTTATATGCAAGGTAAATTCACTCGTATGTGACTGGTGTGGTGGAAGCCCACAGTCAGCTGTTTTGTGCAGTGCATTGTTGGAGTTACGTGCACCAAAATATAGTCTTCTGTAAGGATCTGTGCTCCTCTCTCGTTGTCTGTGACATGTTTCTGTACTTACCATCCCCATTATGATAACATTCACCACCATCCTGTGCTTGTGTGTACTGTCTGCTGCTGGCAAGTACCAAAATTGTTTTGTAAAAGTGGTAGAAATAGGTCTGGGGGGTCAGGACAGTTGAGGTCTTGGAACGTATCCTTATTTGTTATATTGTAAAGTGGGTTCCTTTTATGCAAATTTGAGTTATGTGCCGTTTTCCAGGAATGCATGTACAGCATAAAGCAAGGGAAACTTGTACCTAATAGCCTAGTGATTAGGTCTCTCTTCTTACAGTTGGTCTCAAATCCCTACACTAAATTGGACACTGGAAGGATCTGAACCTTGGTCTCCATGTCCTGCGTAAATACTCTAACTACTAGACTACTGAGTAAGAAGTCAGGGAAAGCATCTTGGGCCATGCTTTGTTTTTCTGCAAGAAAATACTGAATTAGCTAAGGTTCTTAATTTCAAAAGAGAGTTCATAGATATGATTCCCAAATAGAGACAGGCATCTACCTCCCATCTCCTGGCTACCTTAGGTGGCTGTCTGCTCAATGTGCCAGCTTTTATGAATCCTTTTCTTAGGCACCTATCTCTCCCCATAGACAAATAGCTAACTTTTGGGAGAACCTAAAAGTTTGGTGTTGCAATGCTAAGCTTATGTTTCCTTTGTAGACTTTGCTTATGGGGGAATGTTGACATTTCATAGATTTCATAGACATTAGGACTGGAGGGGAACTTGGAAGATCATAGAGTCTAGCCCTCTGCCCCAGGGGCACAAAGTCAGCTGGGGTCATAGGATCCCAGCAAGAAAAACCCAGGTTTCTCTTGAAGGCATTCAAAATAGGTGCTTGAACCACCTCCAGTGGCAGGCCATTCCAGACCTTGGGGGCTCAGACAGTAAAGAAGTTCTTCCTTATGTCCAGCCTGAAACAGTCTTGCAGGAGTTTGTAACTGTTTAACCTTGTAATCCCTTGGGGTGCTCTGGTGAATAAACTTTGCCCCAGGTCCTGGTGAACACCCCTTATAAACTTATAGGTGGCCATCTGGTCACCCCTGAGCCTGCATTTTTCCAGGCTGAAAAGCCCCATGGCTCTCAGCCTCTTGTCATAAGGTCTGTTTTCCTGACCTCTGATCATGTGCATGGATCTCCTCTAGACTGTCTCAAGCTTCTCCACATCCTTTTTGAATTGTGGAGTCCAGAACTGGATGCAGTACTCCAGCTGCAGCCTCACCAAGGCCGAATACAATGAGAGAATGACGTCCTGGGATTTGCTAGAGAAGCATCTATGGATGCAAGCCAGTGTTTTGCTTGCTTTACTGGCTGCAGCATCCCACTGAAGGCTCATGTTCATCTTTCCTGACCCCCAAGTTGCTCTCGTCCATAGTGCTAGTCAGCATAGCACTGCTGAGCCAATAGACATGCTGCAGGTTTTTCCTCCCAAGGTGGAGAACCTTGCATTTTTTTAGTGTTAAACACCATCAGATTCTTGTCTTCCCGCTTAGTGAGCCTGTCAAGATCAACCTGGATTACCCTCCTGTCCTCAGGTATGGATGCTTTACCGCAAAGTTTGGTATCATTGGCAAACTTGGCCAGTCCACTTCTGACTCCAATATCCACATCATTAATGAAGAGGTTGAACAAAATAGGTCCAAGGACAGAGCCTTAAGGGACCCCACTGGTCAAAGGGCACCATGATGATTGACTTCCATCAACCACCACCCTCTGGGTCTGACCCCAGAGCCAATTGCCCAGCCAGTGGATTGTGGTGGACCCGAGGCTACAGTTGGCCAGTTTTGCAAGAAGATGATCATGGGATACCAGATTGAAGGCTTTTTAAAGTTTGAGCTATATGACATCAATCTCTTCCCCCTTGTCCAGGTGATACATCACCTGATCATAAAAGTAAATGAGATTGGTCATGCATGACCTACCTGCAACAAACCCATGCTGGCTATCCCTCAGGTTGTTGCCATCAGCCGGTCTGTTAAGGATGGCTTCCTTGATGATTCTTTCCAAGACCTTCTCCAGGAGAGAGGTCAGGCTGATGGGCCTGTAGTTTGCTGGATCCACTTTCCTCCTTTATTTGAAGATAGACACCACATTGGCCTTCTTCCAATCATTGGGCACTTCACCAGAGCACCAGGAGCTCTGGAAGATCCATGGCAGGGGCTGAGCTGTGATGCTTGCCATCTCCTTGAGTACTCTGGGGTGTAAATTGTCAGGGCTGGCTGACAGTTTACACCCTAGCCTCTCCAGCCTCTCAAGCTGTTCCTTCCCAAGGTCAGCATTGATGGAGGGCAAGGAATCACCCTGGCTTAGGTGTTCCTGTCCTGTTATGGGCAGGGGCGTCCCATGGGACTTGTGAAAGACTGACACAAAGTACCCATTTAACAAGCTGGCTTTTTCCTGGGCGTCGGTTATCAGTTCTCCTTTTTGGTTTAGCAGGGATCCAATGTTGCCCTTGCTTTTCCTCCAGGTCCCCACATATCTGAAAAAGGACTTTTTATTGTCCTTGATACTTGTGGCCAGTTGGAGTTCCATGGCAGCCTTTAAAAATAAAATTATTTGAAAGAACAGTTGTTCTAGTCAATGAAGATTTTTCTAGGTGAAGTACATAAACGTATGATGCTCAAGACTATTTTCTAAATTAGAAATCACAGAATACATCTTACATCTCAAAATATAGTAGTGAGAAAGAGAGAATTATTTAAAATCATAATTTAATTATAATTTGGATAATAAAACTTAAATGCATGTTTGTCATCCATTTTTACTCATGATTATGAGGGTTGCTAATCTGAAATTTGTAATAATTTCATTCTCTGGGCTGGGTTCTTCTACCCTGTTGCCATTGTCACTTAGAGTCAGAAAGTAAATTACATTTATCTGAGCATATTTAATTAAATCTAAAGGCACACACTGCCTTTAGTGCTTCCATGAACAAATACAATTACTAATGCATTAATCTCCACAGTGTTATGTCCAGGTCTGAAAAAATAACCTGAGTAATTTATTGTGGAGCAAATACTTGGATGATGTAGATTGTCCTGTCTCCACAGATGTCAACAGCAATACCACAAATATACACCAGCTGAGGATCTATTTATTTATGGAAACAGACATGATGCTCCTAATCGGTTACTACTGTTACTTCAGTAGGACATGTTTAGATAATAAATCCTTGACACAACAAATATAATCCAGAAGAAATTATTTTGATTTTTAAATATACTACTGGAAATCCCTCTAGTCAATAATTTGCCTTTTTTTTCCAAAGAAGAACATATTCTACATCTTGGGAGATCATAATCATGGTCAGTACAAATATTTTCTACAATATATTTTCAGATTTATAATGAGGTGTTAATAGACTGTACTTATTCATAAGCTTTATCATAACTGGTTGTGGAGTGGGGTGATGACTTCTTTCCTGATCCCTATATAGATT
This sequence comes from Caiman crocodilus, assembly GCA_030014935.1. Classification (NCBI taxonomy): domain Eukaryota; kingdom Metazoa; phylum Chordata; order Crocodylia; family Alligatoridae; genus Caiman; species Caiman crocodilus. Next base: position 94,671,152 of record JAGPOW010001296.1, read on the forward strand.
ACAGAATAATGGGTGCTGTTTCTTTACTATTTCAGTTCCTCAGAAGTTTCAGAACACAACACTAATTCACTGCCAGTTGCAGTAGATTGTCTTTAGATTTTTAGACTTTTCCTGTTATTCCAATAGTTGACAGAAAATATTTTTTTGTGTTACCTTTGTTTTTTCAGTCTCAAGGTTACAGCTTTCTTCACCTTGGTTTGTATCTCAGCAGTATTGACTGCTTTTGTGAATATTTCATTGCTGCTTGCATAGATATTTTGTTCATTACAGCATATGCTCACAGTATTGGCAGGTCAAAAAGACATGTATTATACATGCACAGGTACTGAGAAATGAAGTTGTCAGCATCATTCACTATGTCACATAAATATTTCTTTTATCTTCTGCTTCATGGAGTTCTGTATTTGTATTCATAAGTATATCTTATTCAGATAAAAAAGATTATTATAAATTATGTTTTTGCACAACACTCACAAAACAACTTAATACCTTAAGCATGTTAGCTGCAGTTTCTCTATCATGTGGCTTTTGCTGTGTTTCTCCCAGTACTGTTGTTTATTTTCATTTTAATTTTTTTTTAATCATTCTAGTGTGCAACCCAGGATCTACAGAAGTATTTCTGCTCTTTTGGTTTCTGCAGAATTTATACTTTGATTAAAATTAAATAAATATATAGGTTATAGTATTGTCAAAGGTGATATCTTGGGGGATGAGAGAGGGTTGGTATTTTGATTTTGGAACTGATGTAATCCTGATGAAGTTAGTGGAAACTTTTCTCTTCATTTAAAGAAATTTAGGGTTTTAACATGCGTAAGATTATGCCACAATAAGACCATGTTGAGAAGTATTTTACTCATGGTAATCATCAATAATATCTCATTTTCTTCATTTGGCTAGATAGAAAAATGTGACTTAAACAGATTTCCTGCTACCATCCTATATTTGACCTGGTCAATTCTTGTGTGACCAAACTAGTGGACTTTGTACACTCTATTTATCATGGATAAAGTAGGCTAGAAGTTTCTCACCTGTACAAATAAATCTCCTGAACCTTCAGAGAAAGTGGAAGTGGAAGCAACAAATTTCTGTTCCAGTCTCTTATCAGGTGAGTGAGGATAATTTTGTGTAAGCTAATAATATTCTTTCATTATTCATTTTGCCGTTCTATGGGTGGAAAGATAAGGCATAGGCAGGCAATGACTGCAAAACTCAGTTTTGGCAATCTCATGCCTACTCATGTCAGTTCAGGAAGGAGGTGAGAAGCCTATGGTGGCAAAAGAACAGATTAGGGACTATTTAGAAAAGTTGGACAGGTACAAGTCCATGATGCCAAACAAGATGCACGTGAGAGTGTTGAGGGAATTGGCCAGTGTGATTGCAGAGCTGGCCATCATCTTTGAAAACTCATGGTGATCAGGAGAGGTCCTGGAAAAGAGCAAATATTGTGCCCATCTTTAAGAAACAGAAGGAGGATTCAGGGGACTATAGGCCTATCTCGCTCAACTCAGTCCCTGGAAAAATCATGGAGCAGGTCCTCAAGGAAACCATTTCTAAGCACTTGGAGGAGAAAAAAGTGATTGGAAACAGTCAGCATAGATTCATGAAGAGCAAGTTATGCTGAGCAACCTGATTGCTTTCTATGATGAGGTGACAGGTTCTGTGGATGTGGAAAGAACACTGGATGTAATATACCTTGACTTTAGCACAACATTCTCCCACAACATTCTCGCAAACAAGCTCAGGAAGTATAGCTTAGATGAATGGACTGTTAGATGGATAGAAAACTAGCTGGATCATTAGGCTCAGAGGGTAGCAGTCAATGGTTTGATGTCTAGTTGGCAGTTGGTATCCAGTGGAGCCCCAGGGGTCAGTCCTGGAGCCTGTTCTGTTCAGTATTTTCATCAATGACCTGGAAGATGGGACAGAGTTTGCAAATGACATAAAGCTGGTGGGGAGTACTAGATACAGTGGAGGGTAGGACTAGGATTCAAAGAGATCTTGACAAATTGGAGGATTGGACCAAAACAAATCTCATGAGATTGAATAAGGTCAAGTGCAAAGTCCTGCACTTAGGATGGAACAATCCCATGCAATGGTACAGGCTGGGACTGATTGGCTAAGCAGCAGCTCTGAAGAAAATGACCTGGGGGTTACAGTGCACCATATGATGAAGATGAGTCAACAGTGTGCCCTTGTTGTTTCATACCAAACCAAAATCACCTGAGGACCAATCAAGGACATCACCTATGGAAATCATAGTTTCATAGTTGGTAGGGTCAGAAGGGACCTGAGCAGATCATCAAGTCCAACCCCCTTCCATGGGCAGGAAAGGATTCTGGGGTCAAACGACCCCAGCAAGGTGTCTATCTAGCCTCCTTTTGAAGACCCCCAGGGTAGGAGCAAGCACTACTTCACTTGGAAGTTGGTTCCAGATCCTAGCCACCCTGACTGTGAAGTAGTGTCTCCTGATATCTAGCCTGTATCTACTCTCCATCAATTTATGGCCATTATTCCTTGTTAATCTCACTAGTACTTGGGGGTACGGGGACTCTCCCATTGCCTGCTGGTCTCCCTTGGCCAATTTCTAGATGGCCACCAGATCCCCTCTCAGCCTTCTCTTGTGGAGGCTGAACAGGTTCAGGTCTCATAGCCTCTCCTCATTGTGCCTGACTTGCTGTCCCCTGATCGAGAAGGTGCAGAGGAGGGCCACTCACATGATGTCATCCACATCCCTCCAGAAGCGGCATCCGGAACTGGACACAGTACTCCAACTGCAGCCTGACCAGTGTCATATAGAGGGGGAGGATCACCTCCTTGAACCTGCTCGTGATGCATCTGTGGTTGCATGACAAGGTGTTGTTACCTTTCTTCCTGTGTCCTCGCATTGGCAGCTCATGTTCACCTTGGAGTCTATAATGACTCCAAGATCCTTTTCTACCTTTGTTCTGATGAGAAGGGAGTTTCCCAGCCTTTAGATATGCTGCTGGTTCTTTCTCCCTAGGTGCAGTACCCTGCACTTGTCATTATAGAATACCATCTTATTCTGTACCTCCCACCCCTGTAACCTGTCCAGAGCCAATTTCATCCTGTCCCTTCTAGCATGCCCACTTTTCCCCAAATCTGAGTGTCACCCTCAAATTTGAACAAGGTGCTTTTCACACGCTTGTCCAAGTAGCTGATGAAGATGTTGAACAGTGCAGGCCCAAGGATCAAGCCCTGGGGAACCTCACTGCCCACATCCCTCCAGGTGGAAAATGCCATCCACCATCGCTCTCTGGGTGTGGCCCTCCAGCAAATTGCCCACACCCATATCCCCTCTCGCTCTCTCACTCATTCTCTCTCTGTCTCACACTCACACACACTACTGGGCTGCATTAGTAGGAACATTGCCAGCAGATCAAGGGAAGTGATTCTTTCCCTCTATTTAGCACCAGTGAAGCTACATGTGGAATACCAGTTGCCTGAATATGAGTGCAGGGGCTGCTCTGATTCATTGTAATTACAGTGCATTGGAGCAGACTCAATTAATTGATTACTTGATTAATTGAGTCTGCTGGAGTGTGGCAATTACTGTGCTTCGATACCTTCCCATGTCTTGTGTATCAGTGACCCCACACTTTAAAATGGTGGTGAGGATGCTTGAACTGAAGCTCATCAAATGAGATTTAGTTCAAGTGCCCCTGCCACAATTTCAAAGAATGGGGACACTGATACATGAGCCAGTGTGGTGCTTTAATTAGTGCAGCTGTCAGAGTCACTCTAATTAAAGTGCTGACCCCCCACCCCCCGTGTAAAAGTACCCAGTTTTTTAATTGAGTCAGTTTTGAACCCCACAGCTACAGACAGGATGTAGATGAATTGGAGAGAGCTTAGCAGGGTCAATGAAAATGGTGAGAGCTGGGGAACATGACTTCTGAGGAAAGGCTGAGAGAACTGGGCTTATTTAGTCTAGAGAAGAGGAGCCTGAGAGGGGATTTAATAACAGCCTTCAACTGCCTGAAGGGGGAGTCCGAAGAAGGTGGAGCTTGATAGTTCTCAGCAGTGGCAGATGACAGAACAAGGAGCAATGGTTTCAAGTTGCAGCAAGGGAAATTTAGGTTGGGCTATTAGGAAAAACTTTCTCACTAGGAGGGTAGTATAGCACTGGAACAGGTTACCCAGAGAGTTGGTGACCCTCTGTCCTTGGAGGGTCTTAAGACCCAGGTAGATCATTGAGGATGGTTCTGCTTTGAGCAGGGGTTGGACTAGATAACCTCCTGTGGGCTCTTCCAACCCTAATTTTCTATGATTTCTGTGGTACTTCTCTAATGTGTGGTCAACTCAGAGACAAAGGCTAAGTACAGATATTAAAGAGCCTGAGGTGGAAGCACTCTAAGTATTGCACTTTACTTATAGATTCATAGATTCTAGGGTTGGAAGGGACCTCGATAGATCAAGTCCAACCCCCTGCATTGGCAGGAAAGAGTGCTGGGTCTAGATGACCCAGCTAGATGCCTATCTAACCTCCTCTTGAAGACCCCAGGGTAGGGGAGAGCACCACCTCTCTTGGGAGCCCGTTCCAGACCTTGGCCACTCTAACTGTGAAGAAGTTCTTCTTAATGTCCGGTCTAAATCTACTGTCTGCTAGCTTGTGGCCATTATTTCTTGTAACCTCCGGAGGCACCTTGGTGAGTAAAACCTCACCAATTCTCTTCTGTGCCCCCGTGATGAACTTATAGGCAGCCACAAGGTCGCCTTTCAACCTTCTCTTGCGGAGGTTGAAGAGGTCCAGGTGTCCCAGTCTCTCTTTGAGCTTGGCCTGCAAGCCCTTAATAATACAAGTGGCCCTTCTCTGGACCCTCTCCAGGTTATCCACATCTCTCTTGAAGTGTGGCACCCAAATTGAATGCAGTATTCCAATTGCGGTCTGACCAGTGCCCAATAGAGGGGAAGTCTCACTTCCTTGGATCTGTTTGTCATGCATCTGCTGATGCACGATAAAGTGCCATTAGCTTTTCTGATGGCTTCGTCACACTGATGACTCATGTTCATCTTAGAGTCCACTAGGACTCCAAAATTCCTTTCCGCTTCCGTGCCACCAAGCAGGTCATTTCCTAGGCAGTAGGTATGCTGAACATTTTTCCTCCCTAGGTGCAGCACTTTGCATTTTCTCCTTGTTGAATTGCATTCTGTTGTTTTCCGCTCATATGTCCAACCTGTCCAGGTCTGCTTGTAGTTGTTCCCTGCCCTCCGGTGTGTCCACTTCTCCCCACATTTTTGTGTCATCCACAAACTTGGACAGAGTACACTTCATTCCCTTATCGAAGTCACCGATGAAGACATTAAAGAGTATCGGTCCAAGGACCGAGCCCTGCGGGACCCCACTGCCCACACCCTTCCAGGCTGATACCGACCCATCCACTATAACTCTCTGGGTGCGACCCTCTAGCCAATTCGCCACCCACCGGACTGCGTAGTCCTCCAAGTCACAGCCTCTTAACTTGTTCACCAGTATGGGGTGGGATACCATATCAAAGGCCTTCCTGAAGTCTAAGTATATGACATCAACCCCTACTCCTGCATCCAGGCATTTTGTAACCTAGTCATAAAAAGAGACTAGATTAGTCAGGCATGATCTACCTACTACGAATCCGTGCTGATTTCCCCTCAACATAATTTGTCCTGCCAGGCTCTCACAAATGTGAGCCTTGATAATTTTTTCAAATACTTTGCCAAGGATGGAGGTAAGACTGACTGGTCTATAGTTGCTTGGGTCCTCCTTCCTTCCCTTCTTGAAAATGGGAACCACATTGACCCTTTTCCAATCCTCTGGGACCTGGCCCATGTGCCACAAGTGTCCAAATATTCTCACCAGTGGCTGCACAATGACGTCAGCCAGCGCCTTCAGTACCCTCGGATGGAGCTCATCTGGGCCTGCCAACTTAAAGGCATCCAGTTCCTCCAAGTGACTCTGCATCATCTCAGGGTTTACACATGGTAGTTGGGTGCCCTGCTGCTGCCTCTTTACAATCCCAGGGAGCGCCTTGTCCTGCCCCGCACTAAGGAACACTGAGGCAAAGAACCCATTGAGGAGTTCAGCCTTGTCCCCCCTGTCTGTCACCAATTGCTTCTGCCCATTTAGCAGGGGTCCTGTTCCACCCTGGGCCTTCCTTTTACTCCCTATATAGCTGAAAAACAATTTCTTGTTATCCTTAACTTGGGATGCCATCATCAGCTCCATGGTAGCTTTGGGCCATCTAACTGCCTCCCCACAAATGCGAGCAGAGGAGGTATATTTCTCTTTGGCAATCTCTCCCTGTTTCCACTTTTTATATGCTCCCCTTTTAGCCCGTAGGCTGCCCTGGATTTCTCTGGTCAGCCAGGGAAGCTTTCCAGCCCCTTTCCCTCTTTTTTCTCGCATCGGGATCATCTCCCTCTGTGCCCAAAGGATCATTTCCTTAAGGTAAAACCACCCTTACTGGGCTCCTATCTCTTCAAAACTCCTACTCTGCAGTGCATCCTTGACTAATTGCCTGTGTTCATTGAAAGTTCCTTTCCTAAAGCCTAGCACTTTCACCCTACTAGTTACTTTTCCCACTTGATGTCTTATAATGAATTCTATTATTTGGTGATCACTGTCCCCCAGGTGACCACCGATCTGTAGGTCCCCTACCGTGTCACCCCTGTTGCCAATACCAGGTCCAGTAAGGCATTTCCCCCTAGTGGGACCATGTACCTCCTGCGTCAGTTGGAGGTCCCGTACATGGGATAGGAAGCTGTGTGAATGGTGGGACTTTGCTGCCTGCATCTCCTAGCAGATATCTGGGTAGTTTAGGTCCCCCATGACTACCGCCTCCTTAGTTTTTATGGCCTCCAAGAGCTGCCTCAGGAGCCCCAAATCTAGCTCTTCCCCTTGGTGTGGGGATCTGTAGCAGACCCCTACCACCCTTTCTCCTTGACCCCCATGTAACCTAACCCACAATCCTTCTACTTTCTCCTCCTTCGATTCCATCTTGAAAAGGGTCAATGTATATTGCTCATTGACATAGAGCGCAACTCCTCCCCCTTTCTTCCCCACCCCATCCTTTCTGTACAGTTTATAACTCTCAATATATACCATCCAGTCATGGGAAGAATGCCACCAGGTTTCTGTTAGCCCTACTAAGTCGTAGGTGTTTTCTGCAAGCAGGAGTGCTAGTTCATCCTGCTTGCTCCCCACGTTCCTAGCATTAGTATATAGGCACTTGAGCCCTGTGACTGGTGCCTTTGCTGCCCCCCCGCTCTGATTCCCAAAGGGCCCTTTATTGCTAACCTGCTTATTGCTTACCTGTGCTGTACTGCTGGCTGCCCCATGGATTGCAGGTTCTCGGTGTTCTCCTTCAGGCTGCAGGAAGTGCTTTAGATTAGATCAGGACTGAACAAAATGGACATGCTGTTCAGTGGTGGAGCTTGGATCCTGCCTGCACTGGCCAAGAGCAGCAGCTGCAGATTGAAGGAGGAAAGGGGTGCAGGGAAGGATTGCTTGGGTTCAGGCTGGACACCCACCCCCACCTCTCTTTCTCTCTCTCTCTCACACGCACCCCCCCCAGCCTTCTCTCTCTCTGTCTCTCACACACATGCTCCCCACCTCTCTCTCTCTGCCTCTCTCTCTCTCATGCACGCACACACACACACAACCAAGTCCCACTCCCTGCAGAAAGCCAGCAGCAGTGGCAACAGCAGCATCAGCTCTGCCTCTGCTCCCTTCCTCCTCTGGCCAGACTATAGCTCACAGTTGGCCAGAGGCAGGATATGGAGCTGGGATCAGAAGCTGTCACTGACTTAGGTATAAGTCAGTGATAGCCCAGGGGGCAAGGCTAGTTCAGTGCTCAGGCAAAGCAGATGAGCTCTGCCTAAGGCTAGAGCACTGCCCTCTGCAAAGCTTCCTGGGATGCCAGTGGAATTTGACCTACCTTAACATGCGATGGGATGTGGTATAGGCATTTATAAAAGTGCTTTAACTGAAAGTGCTTTTGTCTGATGCCACACCCATTGAGATTTAACTTAGAGTGCCATCTGCCATTTAAAGCACTTCATAAGCCATGAACATGTTTGGTTATGGCTTTAGAGTTCTTTCTGTGCATTTAACAGGTGATAACTATAACTTCTGTACAGGCCTAATGCTGAGAAGTTGTTCTCAGAAGTAATGCCTGTCTTCTCATTGATTCAAAGGCCTTGGCAACCTGTAAAATATATTTTGTTTTCCCAGGTATTTTGTAAAGTACCATCTGTTCTTCTAGTGCTCAGTAAACAAGGGATGGGTACAGACTATAATCATGGATACCATAAAGTTCAAATTTGGTTACAGTTAGTTCCCAGTTTTCTTAGGCTGTTTACTTTCATCACTATTACAGATTTATAAATATTCAGTCACTTGTGGATTTAAGCGTTGGTCTTTTGCATCTCGGGGACTGCCTAGCAACTCGGCTGTTGGCTATTGTAGAGCATGTCAGAGCTCTGTCTCTCTGTCTCTCTCTTTCTATCTCTCGGTCTTATTTTAATTTAACCATATAGTATGTCTATATTAAAACTGACACACACATTCATACGATGAGTTTTGGTTTTGATTTTAAGTATCACTTCAGTGTAAAATTCCCAACTAGGTATAATATTAATTCCTTTATGTCCAGTTTTGGATGTGAGGAAGGAATAACCTTTTTAACTGAAATATTTCATAGGTAATCTTTGCTGAAAGGGGAATTCTTCAGCCATTTTTGAGTAGAGGGAGGAAAATATAGTATTATTTAAAAATATAATTACTATATTTTCTTGCCTCAAATTAGAGTGCATAATTTTTCTGTTCAGGGTTGGACGTACCCTCCTTTGATTCCTGTTGTACAGTGCAGCAGCTGTTGTATTATTGTTGAGGAATCTGTCCATTGACTTCATGGCTCGTTGTCTACTCTACAGGTAATAATGATCATCCCCCCTTTTTAATTGTATGTCCCACCAATCAAGCTAATCTCTCTTAGGGACATTTTGCTGTCTGAAAGCTATAACTGGTCTGCCTGTTCCATATCTTCTTTAGCTTAGATTCTTGGGCTCTTTAGCAGAGGCTCTTTAGCTCTTTTCAAAAGCATATATCTAGCCATGGAGACAAGGATTCAGTAGCAGATGGAGAGTTAGCTTTACTTATACAGGAAAAGAAGGGTGAGTCAGCTGAAGATTAGGCTCTCTTCCTGCTCTATGCAGCAATATCTTAAAGAATTTTCTTTTTCATTCTGTCTTTCAAAAACAAGTTGTGTATTATAGTTGGTGGGGTGTGTTGTATGTGAAATAATACAGTATTTACCTTTTTATTATTCTTTCTATATTGGAAATAAGAGCAGCACAACTTCTCTCAAGGTTTTTAGGAGTTTGAACAGACAGCATTACAATTCATGCGAGTAAACCTATTCATGCAAGACTCCCTGTCTGCTTTCCTTACTGTTTTTGCAGTTTGCCATTTCAGGGGAAAGAAGCTTATTTCTGAGGGAGGTTGGGTCACATTGTTCACATTAATTTTTTAGAGAAATCTAAAAAAGGAGCTAGGCCGTTCAAGCACTAGGAATATTAATATATAAATGAAGCAGCAGACCCAAATATTGCTGCACCAATAATAAACTTTCCAGGTAGCTCACAAGTTCTTGTATGGTCTGACTTCACTTCGCATCTTACTCTCAAATCAAAAGGAGCCCTAACATAGGAGAAATTGAGTTTTTAATAAAACTCTGCAATGTCAATTATGAAATTATGCTAAATAATAAATATGATTGGCATTTTGAAATTGGTTTCTAGTATCATACAAGACAGAATCTGTGACAGTGGTGACCTAAACGTTAATTTCTTGGTGCACATGCGGTTTCCTCACAGTGTCAGCTGGGAATGGTTAGAACACGCTAATTGAATAAGATAGAATGCCCAGGGATTTTGAAGTATCATAGCTGAAAGTGTAACTGCTGGTAATTAAATGTTAATTATCTTCAGCTAGTAAATGATCACCAGGTAACCCAAGTTATGGAGAGAAAGACTGGAGGAATTCCTAGTGTGGGAAGATTTTTTTTTTTTTTGTGCTATGGCTTGTTTAGAGACTAGGTGCAAGTTTCCTTTGAGGAGAACTAAGGGCTAGAGCCAATTTGGCTATAAATAGACATTATATTTCTCCTAGGACAAAGCTTTTTGTGCCAGGATCCTACAGACAGAGTACCTGTGAAGCATGCTAAGAATTTTTTTCATGGGACATCACTGTATGCTTCTGTAAATTAATAGCAGTGTATTTAACTTAATTGCAGCCCATTCCAAGAACAAGCCTGTCCAAGTTTGTGTGCTTTCCCTAGCCACCTACTGGCACAAGAGCAGAAATGCAGTTTAGGGCTACATGCATCAGGCCCTTTCTACACATGCAGGTAAAGGTGCACTGAGATCTAACATGTAGTTCACACGATCTTGATGCCAGACTCTCCCTGCACCAGCAAGAAGTACATTCCTGTGGCTGGGAGATTGGAACCACCCCCTGTGGCTGCCAGGACCCAGCTGGGATCCCCATGACAGCTAGGGATGAAAGGGTAGCAGCAGGCAAGAAAGGGATGGGAGATGAGGGGATGTGCTTAGAGTAATGGTGTTGATGGAGAATTCTTACTTATTTTGAGGACTTAAAAAATAGTCTCTGGCTGCTGATCCCAGTGTGATCTACCTGCCTGCCTGGTAGCAGGGGAAGTTGAGGGTAGGGCTCCAGCCACCCTGCAAGCCCCTTCACAAACTCCTGAATCTGCTCAGGATCCTGGGGCCCCTGGGTAAGCTAACCACAAAGTCATTATATAAGCAATATGTATCACTTTTACCTCTTCCTAAGTTAATTTTTCGAAAGAAAACTGCTGCCTCTCCATTTTGGGGGGAGCTGGATCCTGTGTGCCTGTTATGCTTGCTCTGAGAATGCCCACTGGATTGGGCACTTGAAAAATACTTATTCTGAGCATTTTATTGACTATTTGTATTTAATTTTGTTTTTTAAGATGGAGTTGCAAGCTCCTTTTAATTTCACTTGGGGTGTCTTTGTCTGATTTAGCTGGCGTCAGATTTTCAAAGTTAGTTTACCACCTTGAAGTCATGACATTTTCAATTTTCAGGGCGTTTTTTAATGTACAGCAAAATATTTAAAAATTCAATGGGGCATTCTGTTAGGGAATTAAAGAAAGCCCAATAAACTCTTGGCTTCCCTTTACAGAATCATAACAGATCGTTTATTTAAAAGGACCTGGTACTGACAAAACTGCTTGCTTAACCTCAGTGCTCAATGCTGCCTTTGTCATTTCCTTTCCCATTTCTTGTATATATTGCTCTCATATTGTATATAGGGAATAAGGTTTTGAGTTTTGGGCCTTTCTCTCTCGTTTAGATGCTGAGGCAACTAACTTGCTGGTGGTGTCATATAGTAAATGATTAATCATCACAAAGACCAAAAGGGCAAATAGTATGCTTACATCAGTGCTTAATCATCTTTCCAGCTGCCTGGAATGAGACACGTCTCATATGTTTCATAAGCTGATACTAATATTAGTTATTATTTCAGCCTGGAAAATACTTAAAATAAATACAAGGAAACAATGTTTTTCTTTTACCCATGCTTCTTTATGTGTTTAACTTATGGAACTTGCTGGCAGAAGGTATTATTTGTGGCCAAAAATTTAGCCAGGTTCCATAAAGAATCAGACATGTAAGTTGATAATGAAGGTACCCTAAATGTATATACCCATATAAACCATGTATGCATTATAAACTCTTGAGATTGACAGAGCATAAGCTCAAGGAGACAACTGACTTTGGACTAAACCTATTTAACCGAATATTATCTAGGCAGCATTGGAAATAGCACTGGGAAGTACATACACAAACCACATAAAGGTGAAATTATGCCTACGTCTGAATAATACTAGTGATATAAAACATATCATTCACTAAATGTGAACTATGTTAAATTGGTGAAGCATCAAGCAAAAAGTGGCCATGGTCCAATTGCCAATGTCACCAAAAAAAGAGACTTACAAGGTGAGTATGTGGTCTTAAATGGAGAGTGCTCATTTCCCAGGGCAGAATACAGAAGAAAACCAGGTTTTCAGTATGAAAGCAGCTCCCAATTGTGACTTGGGTCTTGATAATTTCAGTGGAAAGTCCTAATAGAAAGCTGCATCGGTATTAACCATTAAATAGAAATGTTAATTCACAAAGGAACAATTGTGAAGAGAGTCTATAAAACACAAAATTAAAACCTGATAGGAATAAGAGCTTAGTAGTAATAAATCTGACAATGGCACTCATATTTATCAGTCAAGTGAGCACATTTAATTTATTTTCCTCTCTTGCATCACAGTACTTCTTATTTCTTATGCAATCTCATACAGTTTCTCCTTATTAAACCTAAGTTAAACGTTTAGGTGTTCACTGCCTAATTAAAAATATAACAAAACTATTCTGCTGAACTCAAACAAGTGTTCAAAGTCATTATGACCCTCTGAAATTTGTGAGTTTTACTCATACACCACCTAACCTCTAAGCACTGCCCTTTCTCCTTTTTTTCATTAACAACATACCCAAAAGTCCAGCTTACAAGTTACTGTGCAAACATATCAAGACAGTCTTCATCCCAAAGAATGAAGTGTGAATAAACAAGATAGACACAAAGGATAGAAGGGGGGAAAATCTGAGAGGCAAAGTGACTTCACCAACATCACACACAGCAAGACATTGTGATTTTACGAGAATAGACCAATGTCAGTGGGCACAGGGACAGAAATTACACAGAAAATGATATAATTGGAAACCAGTTTAAATTTGTTACAGAACAGAAGTTCGGTGAACATAAACTGCTTTTAAAACACCCCAAATGGGTTTAAGATAGACCTGAATGATTTAAACTGGTTTATTGAATTTCTATCCTAGACCCCACCCTGACTCAAGTTACCACAGTCCCCCAGCATCCCAAAATGTTTTGTACCTCCCCTGCAAACCCTCACCTTCCATGGAGCCATGGTGGAACTCAACCAAGTTAGGCAGATCTGAGCTGTCAGCCATAGGCAGGGGTGGCCAAAGGGAGTGTGTATAGCTCAGGAATTTTCTATCTTTATGCAGTGTCCCTAGGGGAGGGGGTGGTACTCAGCAAAAGGAAGGATCAGGCCTCTCTGAGCTCCAGCAAACTGCAGGAGCTGGAGCTCCTCTGGGGGCTAGGAGATGGCAGCTGCCAGCTCTTCCAGCCTCAAGGCTGTGTGAAACCCCCAGGTTAGGAGATGGCAGCTGCTGGATCTCCCAGCATCAGGGCTGCACCAGGCTGGGAGATGGCAGCTGCCACAATCTCCCAGCCTCAGGGCTGTGCTGGGCTGGGAGACAGCAGCTGCCAGTTCTCCCAGCCTTGGGCTGTGTGAAACCCCCAAGCTGCGAGATCACAACTGCAATGGTCTCCCAGCCCTGAGGCTGTGAGATCATGGCAGCAATCAACAGGCTGCTCAGCTCTACTTGGCAGCCCCAGGAGCCCACAGGGCATGTGTGAGGCATGCAGGATCACCTCCTCCCTGCTGCTGTGGCCAGTGCAGGCAGTGTGTCTGCCCCGCCACCACTGAAAGCAAACTTCTGTTATGTTCAGTCCCGGTCTAAGCTATGCTGCTTATAGAAAAGCATGTAGATTTGAGCAATTTTTGCCTCTGGGTATCGAATGCCTACACTTAGCCTCTAGGTCCAGTGCCTGCTTTAGTGGGCTGTACTGACTCAATTTTACTCAGTCAGCATAACAAAAAGATTAATATCAGAGTAGCAAGACTTTTTCCCCCCTAACCTCATCACATCAGTCTGTTGGATCAAGCATGTATGGATAACATTATATTAGGTGTTACAGATAAAATACTATAAATTACCAATATCTATTTTTCTAGATTTCACATGTTTTGGATCTACAGGCTCTGTTTAAATCCAGTTTGCATCGACTGTATTATACGGTTTGAGACCCCCTTCTCAGGGATTGTCGCCCTACCAGTGGCGACAGGGTGGAGCCTAGACTAGATTGTCCAGCCTGCCTACGTGGTGCCTGCCATGAATTTGATGTAATTTCCAGAAGGCAGCTGCCTGTAGGCAGCCTTCTAGGTGTTTCACCCTGATCACCTTCGTGGGGCTTCAAACCTTCCCTATACCATCCCGCCTCCCAAGCACATCCAGTCTCCAACAGAGATGGATGTTGTCAGGAGTCTGTGATGACTCTAGCAGCATGTTCTCTGCAGCTACCATGATAGCAGCCAAGGACTTGACTGACCTTCACCTGACCTTGGCTGTTTTCCTGCCAAACTTCTGCAGCTGCTAATTAGCTAGCTCAGAACTTAAAGTATAGCCCTGGGCCTAATGACCCAAGACCAATCACTAGGCAGTGGGTGACAGCCACTGTTGGCCTGCCCCACTGGCATGAACATAAATCTTCTCCCAACCTGGGATCAGGGTTGGGGCCTTTACATGCCCCAGATTTGTCACTCAAGGCCCCTTTAACAGTTCTGCAGGGCTTTATTGACCACCAACCCTCATTCCTAGGTTCCGGTTGCAAACTTTGGGTCCTCCTGCTGTCCCTGCCCTGTTGCAGAGTGCAGAGCTTGAGCGAGGGTATAGGCCCCAAACCATTCCCTTACCCCTGAGTCTGATGCTACTTCCCAAGGGATAAGTACTAGCTCAGTACCCGGACTGTCTGTTCAGTCCACCTCCACCCAGGGTCCCTCTGACCTGTAAGTAATCTTATCAATGTCAGACCAACTGAATGTACTAATGTGTGATCCTGCATCTACCAATAGTCCAGCTTGGAAAATGGTGCCCCTTCGAGCAGCCTGCCACTCAGGCTGGACTGGCTGCTTTGCTTCAGCAGACAGCTGTTCCCTGCCTGGGAGCTGCTCGGCCTGCCACCTCTGCTGCCTGCTGCTGCCACCACTGTGCCCCTCTCTGGGACCAGAAGTACTTCTCTGGATGTGCTCCCTGCTCCGGAAGTGCTGCAGTATCTCCTGCACACCACTCCCAGAGATTCCCTATGCCATGGTAAGCTTGGGACACTGTCTGTTTCTCTTTCTCTCTGCCTCTCTCACACAGTTTTATTGAAGTAAGGAAAAAAAAAAGGTTAGTAATCACTAATAGGATAAATGCCATACCCTACTCAAATAATTTGTTTTTGTTTTAGTATAAGCTGTGTACCAAGCCCCAGAAACTGCATAGGAGCCAACAGGGGTTTCTTACAAATTTATATGGGGTTACTGGGGGTTCAGGTCAACAAGCCAATAGGCTTAAGAGATTGGGAACACATGAGTGAGTACATTAGGATATATACATGTAAGATATGTGTAACAGGTGATTATATCTTAAGGTACATACATTTAGAATAAACCTAACAGGCACTAGGCAGTCAGCCGGTTGTAAAACCCTTCAGCAACAGATAATAAGGTAACCAATAGGGAACACTACCCATGGAATATTTACCCTGAGGGACTGTTGAGTTCTTCCTCAACTGCAGAGGCCCCTCAAACCAGTCTCCAGTCCCACTGTACAGCCAGTTACCATGCACCCCGTCACTGTGCCTGAGCCCTTCTTCCTTTGTCTGCAGAATCAGCTCGGCTGCATACTTGGGCACCACACTTAGCAAAACACAGCAGCGGGGCTCCAATCAGCCCCATCACAGCTATTGGATCTTCACCACAGGTCTTGCCAACTGCAGCCTCTCAGAATCAGCCTAGCTTCTCTCTGCTATGTGTCTTGCCTTCTGTCACGTCCGCTCCCATTCACACTCTCTCCCAACTGTTACCTTGTGCACCTAAACCCCGAGGTCTACCTTCACTTCCTTCCCTTTTCCCCTGCAGCCTCCTGGAAAACATAGTTTTGCGTACACTCTGTTACAGCTCTTTTCTTTCTTGAGAAAATTGCTTAGAATCCCTATTGCTTATAAACAAGATATAGATTCATTAGATAAAAAACCCCTCTTTTAAAATATCTATTTTTAGAATAATCTTAAGCCATATCTAAGGATAATGCTAAGTTGTTTTTTCTATAACCATCTTTATTTACCTTAGGCAACAGCTCAGTTTAACTGGTAACAAACCAAGGTAGTCAGCCACAATGGAACTGTATCACTTTTAGTTTTAATTAAATCACAGTACAAGTTAGAATGTCCAATAGGTCAGCCATGCCAGAAATTCAGGTAGTTAGCTATCTAAATATTGTATCCACAAATGACAAGTTAATTGACTGTCACCAAAAAGTGCTTGATGGTAGCAAATATATATTCCTAATAAGTATCCTGGATTCTGCTTTTGTTTGATCGTCTTTGTCTTTTGCTATGTGGTCCTCTGGACTTTCCCATTTCTGCCTCTTAAACATCCATAAATGCAGAAATATTTTCTTAGAAAGGGATGTAGGGTTTTGTTTTATGCAAAGCCAGTTAATGCTCTGAAGGATTTGGATTCAGATTCCCTATGTAGTACTATAACTGGGCAGTAGGAAAACTGTGCGTGTCTTTTCCCACATGGGTTATTGAATCCATTCTTACTATCCAAACATATTGAGGGGTTAGACATTGTACAAACTAGATTTTCATCTGGTGTAAATTTGCATGATTCCACTGAAGTCAATGAAGCTAAGCCATTTTATGCTAGCTATAATTCAGGCCCTGTGATATTAAGGATATTTTATCTAGCAATCTCCCACAGAGTTGTGGTTTCCTTTTTAATAATACATTTCGAAAAATAATGTATCAAAAGAATCAATTTTCAAAACCCCTTTGTTCCCTGCTGAGTGTAAGGGAATACTTTCAAATATTAGCATTTCGTTTTCTAACTTACCTGGGTACACTCTATTAGTAGTAAGATATACACATAGCTGCAGCATTGGTGAAAACTAGGGAGTGATTTTGATATTGCTAGTTTCAATGAACATAAAGGTGTTCATGCTGAAAGAAACTGCAGTGATGAATCAGCAATTTAGATACAACTGCAAAGACAGTCTTTCTCAGGCAAAGGTGTTGGCAGCATCCATTTTAGATAACATGGTATAAAGGGTTTTGTTTTTAAGTCTGTAGGAGAATATTTTTATCATGAGCATTGAAAGAGTTTTTCCGCATGTTCACAAAGTTGAAGTACATTCCAGATATGTGCCTGAGTCAAAGGATTGTAATGATGACACTGGAAGTGCCTTTTTAAAAAATTACTAGCAGAAAGAAGAGAATGTTTTGAGGATCTGGAAAGAGATGCAGCTAATCCTGTTTAGGGCATGGTCTCCTGTTTGTCAGATTGGTATCTACTCTTCAAAATTCTGCTGAATTCATGGATATTCCTACATACACCCCTTTAACCAATGTGAATTTTGCCTGAATAAGGACGTTATGATGAAGGCATATTCTCTAATTCTCAATATATTTGGATTTTTTTTTTTGTGCAGACAGTGCATTATAATGACACTTACTGAAGTCAGAGAGATTGTTAGCCTTTTTTTTGCACTTTAACTTACTTCTGACGTTAGTTCATCACCTGTACAATATTTGCCGAGAAGCATTTCCACAATATGCTTTTCTCATGCTCTCATCCTTTCTCTTGTAATATTGATTTTTCTCCTCTCCTGCAAGCACAGCTCAATAGGTCATTTTTCCAAATCCTGTTGCTGTATCAATGACCAGGGTACATGATTGATAGCTTCTCACTGGCCAGAGCTCTTTTAAAGGGTCTTTGATTTACTGTACCAAGCTCTTAAAGTATAGTAGATTTCTGAGTAAAGACTTGGGGAAAAATTAACTGCCACAATCAGTTTGCAGTACTTAAGATTTCAGGGTAAAGCTATTAAATCTGGGGACTGGAGCTGAGCTCCTAAACATGAGCTCCTGTAGCTAGACAGTTCGTTAAAATTTTTCATTTAATTTTTCCAGAGAAGTTAGATTCCTGAAGCTTACCTAGACTTCAGTGGAAGTTCAATAACTCTAAAAATCAGACCTTTTTTCTTTATGCACCTATAGATATACATAATAAGGAGCCTAACTGTAGGACAACCAGGTTAAATAATTTTGATGTGATTAATAACTGCTAGGCTTTACCAAACCTATAAGGATCTATGGGTTGCATTGGTGCATTGCCTTTGTTGCTCCTGTTGGTTTAAAATTTCTAGATGCAAGATCCTTTCATGGTTATCAATATTATGTTTACTCTCATACCCTCAACTGACTCTCATCTTGTAGGTCTTTTTCTCAATGGCACAATATATATATAATTTAGGACAGGAAAGGGATTATATGAAAGGGCTCTTTATTTTTATGGTGAAATCTTCTTAAACACTATTAAGTTAAATTGACCATAGAAGATGTATGCAAGACAACTAATTCAACTTTTGTTTATGTTTAAAAGTATGAAGCACTGTGTCATATGCTCTAGAAGTTAGGAGGAGAAAAGCCCGCTGGAGTAGCTTAGCCACTTTTCATTCCTATTCCTCTAGCTTTCTTATGAGTCAGTTTGCTGTCTGGAGGCATCAACGAGCCTAACATAGATCTGGTTTCCATAGTATCTGTGGTTGTGGACAGGCCTCTCCACTGCAGAGAAGATTAAAGAGTAAGTGAAACAAATCCACAATAATCATCTAACGTAAGGGTCAGAACTTATAATGCAACAGAGATCTCAACAAATTAAGTTGCACAAATGATAAATTGTTACAGAGTGTGATCTGTTGGATATGAAAAGCAGGGAGCCTTGAACAGATCTTCTAAGAAAACTAATTATAGGTGCAAACACAGTATTTTTAGAAGACTAAAAGCTTACTTTATTTTGCAATATGATACTTAAATGTAATGGCTTGTATAGTCAAATACACTGCTGCTGCAAGTATATATTCTGCCAGTAAAAGAAAACACTTATTCAATTTTTAATACAGTTGTTCAACCTTGATAGCATTATTAAAATATTATTCCATAGTGTATTCCAGTATTCCATAGTGAAAGATTCACGTTGATTTTTCTGCCACTGCTTGCAATTCTAAATACTTTTCCTGAAGAAAAAATAAAGATTTATTTGTAGTCTTTGAAGCCACAGAATTCCCTGTAGTGGAATTTTGAGTGACAGTTTTATAGATTTTTAATACAGGCAACCAGGTGATATCTCATCCTTTGAGTTATTTTGTGCAAAAGGTAAAGCTGGAATGCACCTCTGGAATATATTTCTGAGGTTTTGACAGTATGGCAGCCTTAAGAATTCATGGGCGAAAGGTTAAGTGACTTAATTTGAACAATGTAATGCCAAAGACTTTGGGCCAGATCCTACTCCCTCTATTAAGCCCCTAAGTCAGAGGTGTCAAACTCGTGTGGCCCCACTGGCTAGATGAATGGTGCAGGGTTAATCGATCAGCCAGAGAGCCCACTGCCTCTCCCCCCTTATGCCAGACCCAGTGCCTGTGGTGCCTGCTCTGGGACCCACTGCTGGGCCAGGACGTGCCACATGTGATTCTTGTTCCAGCCAGTCTGGGATCCATGTAGCATGGCCCATGGGCACCATGCATAGTGCCCAGAAAGGCCAGGGAGGTGACACCAATCCAGTGGTTGTGTGGATCATCTAAGAGCCAGAGACAGCACCAGGGGCCAGATGACAGTGCTCTGTGGGCTGTATCTTTGACACCACTGACCTAAATGGATTTAGGCATCCCATCCCCCACTACTTAAGTCCCTGACAATCCATTAATAGGTCTATTTTGCAATATCCTTAAAGTTAAATAACAACATAAGTCACAAAAAAGCAGAGGAGATGAGAAGGAGGACCAATCGTCTTTTATATTAACAATATTTCAAGGACTCAGGCAGGGTAGAACAGGATCATACATGGGTCATGGATAGGTTATTCCTTTCTAGCACTAAGAATTTCTGCTACAACAGACAACCGTCACCCTATAGGGCTGGGAGAGGCAAGCAGAACTGCTCTCCTTTTCCCTGCTTCTCTGTTTTCATACAGCTGGAACTGGCATCACTGTGGAGGAGTAAAAAGATGTGCCTGAAGCTGGAACCCTCCTACAGGCCTTGTATGGTTGTACTCTCTTTTCTTGTGCTGGAAGGAAGTCTTTTCCCCGGCACAAATATAATGTCTGTACATGGCCATAACACTAAAATCCGTAAAATGCCTAATAGTTAGAGTAGCACCTGGTCCCTTAGCTATTTTATTTTTCATACCTACTTAGTAGAGCAGACTATTTGAAACAATGGAGGTGTGGAACATGGCCAAATGGATGCAAGTCAAAATATTTAACTAGGATGCAAGCAATCAGATTAATCTATGTAAAATGGATTATCATTTTTTAAACAACATTTTGGGGTTAACATGCAATTGGTTATATTAGTTCAGCCCTAAAGAGTATAAAAATTAACACAAATGTCAAGTAACAATAAACAACACTCATAATTTATTTACCACTGTTCAAAACATTTGTACATTTCATATCACAGGATTTCCTATATAAATGGAGATTTTATCTTCTGCTATTTGCTGTACGCATTTTATTTATGTTCATTATGTACTTTTGTGTGGTTCATTTTATTTTCTTTCAATTCCAACTGTGACTATCATATTGTAACCAAAATTTCCTTTCATGTGTATTCAGCTTGTATTGCTTTGGGGAAATTTTTTTTTTTCTGGTTAAATTACCTTTCATATCAGTGCAATAAAGATGGTCTATTCATCTAGACCAGTGCAGGCCCACCTCTTTAGCAGGTGTGCTTAAAATTAGCCCCTACACCCTCCCAAGTGCTACTCATATCCTTTTCCCCTGTTTAATCTACTGCCCTGGTTTCTGTTCGCTGTCCTGTGCTGCATATCCAATCTGATATTCTGTTTTCTGCTTTTCTGGTTCCTGTCCTATTTGCTGCTCTGCTACTTGTCCCCTCCCTGGTCTGCCATGTGCTACACAGAGACTACTCATGCTATCCTTAATGCAGGCTGTGCCAGAATTCTCTCAAGTCAAGAACTTTGTAAGTTCCAGAACTAGGATCCTATTAGAATTTTTTTTCAGAACCTACTAATTGAAGTTCTTCAAACTTCTAAAGGCTTGGAGTGAGGACATTTAATATCACTCTTCACAGGTACTATTTTGAAATAAAAATTATATAATTGAATAAACTGAGAAGTATTAATTGGGGGTATGGATGATACTTCAGATTTAGGTAAGATTTTAATATATCAGAATGAAGACATTTTAATAACATTACTAACATACTAATTAATATTAACATACTAACATTACTAATAATATTCCTAACATAATAATTGACAAGACCATTTTCTTTATAATCCCTTTTGCAATAGAAAACACCAGCAGAAGGCTATCTGTCTGAAAAATATAATCAGATTTTAAGACAATTTTTCATCTTGTGACATTGTAAGTCTTATTGAATAAAATGAACTGAATCTTTATGGTAATATCTCTTGAGAACTTTAACATGTTTATCTCACAGAAGTTAGTACTCTGCAAAAGATAGATTGTAGAATAGATACCCAGAGGCACTACCAGTTTAAATAGTGTTTGGACTGTCAGCACTTTGGAAATAGGAACTGTCTTTCGTTATTAATCTAATACCAAATTCACTGATGCTAGTTAGTAAATAACAAGGAGTACTTGGACTTTGGCAGTGAAATGAAACTGAATTTTCTATCTGAAATACATTGTGTGTGTGTTACAGCCTATTTTCTAAGTGATTTTAAATATTCTATAGATTCTCTTTATATCACAAAAATTAGATGGCTATTGTACTATGTAGCAGGCCAGCAGGTCATGATGGTTATCCTGAGAAGAGGCTGTCTTAAGGTGAAAATGCTGGAGT
This sequence comes from Caiman crocodilus, assembly GCA_030014935.1. NCBI lineage: Eukaryota > Metazoa > Chordata > Crocodylia > Alligatoridae > Caiman > Caiman crocodilus. The sequence continues at coordinate 94,692,987 of JAGPOW010001296.1, forward strand.
GGACATCAGAAGACCTTATTTCTATTCCTGGTTGTGCCTTAGGTTTTCTCTGTGACCTTGAAACAATACATAAAAGGGCAGGTTCTCATATGTACTTGTTTTCTAATGACTTCACTTGGATTGTGGGTGCTCATCAGTGCTAAGTCTCTCTTTCTCTCTCTCTGGTCATGTTTTTCAGTTAAATGGAAATAATACTTTCCTACCTCAGAGTTATGTTGTGAGAATAAATGAATAGGGTAAGGTTCCCAAATATGGTAGTGATGGTATATTCAAAGAAATATCAATAAGTTGAAAAGTTGGGTGTTATTGATGTGTGACAAAAATATAAGACATGATCCACTCTTCAATCCCAAATTCTAAAAAGGTCCAGCACGCAATTCTGCCAGGTTGTATAAATACAGCTAATGAGGCTCAGAGGGTCATCAGTAATCCATTGTGCCTGCCAGGGGTTGGGAGCTCTGCCTGACTACAGAAGCCATCTATATTTAAACATAAAATTTGAGTAGTTCCCAAGGCTGTGATACTTCTCACAATAGGAAGACTCACCTTTCCTCACTTCCTTTTGTATGCCATTAAACAACAGTATACAAGCAAAAACTGCCACTTTTCAGTCCCAGAGATCCCTGGATTTCAGTGTTAGATCTAATGACTTTCACATGAGTGCTAGTATATATTTGTATATCATTTATGGAGCGTTTTGGAACAAGGTACTCTCTAAATGTAGGGAAGTAAAGCTATCTTCTCAAGTTTGGAACCATTTTTGTATTCTAAACAGTTGATAAATGGCTCAGATATGATAAGTGTTCAGTCATTATGAATTCATGTGCTATTTATTATAATAGTGCTGATAAAAGGAATTCATTTCACATTCATGCAGTTGTCATGTGTACTGCCATGGGTGTTCCATTCTAATTTAGTGCTAGTCAATGGACATAATAAATAAAAGTGTTATTCATCAAGTCTTCAGCATATGATATTTATGTATTTTGTACTGTAGCGAAAGCACATGGTAAATGGAAATAACAATTTCATTTCATGCTGACATTAGTATGTTATAATTTCATGGCATCTTAACTGACTATGCATTTTGAAGATAGAGTACTGGAACTAAAATTAGTTTCATTCATTTTTTTAATAGAATCTAAGCATGATATAACTGCTGAAACTAAATTTTACTGCACTTGATTAGTACTGTATCTATCTTAAACTATCCTTACAAGAAGTGTTTTAATTTGTCTATGCTTTTATGCTTGAAATTTTTATGAATTTTATTAAAATCTTATTATTTGATGCATAACCCAGGCTCTAGGTACCCTGCCATCTATCAAAATTACTATCAATCAATAATAAATCAGTGATAAAAATGGAGCCAGAGTAGATCACCATTTACACAAGCAAATAAGCTAACTAGTCAGTAAGAAGCAAAGAAACAAACAAAAAAACTCCAGCTCCTCAAATTGTTAGAATAAGCCACACATCTCTGCCTCTCAGCCTTCAATAAAAAGGTGGGCTTTGTAGCGTGCCCTTCAGATCAGAACAAGTCCAACCTGTTTTGGACTTGGGTAGGGGAATGAATTCAAAAGTCATATTTCCCTCATTGGGAATACACTGCTAACTCTCATTCTGTCGACCAAGGGAACTCCAGCCCAAGTGTCTTTTCTTCTGATAGGAATATGTTGATCTCATATAGGGACATAAAATCTCCCAGTTGGTTAGTCCTAATGTGTTCATTGCAATGGAATAAATATATCAAAGGTGTGCCTACCTGTGCAATTAGTTATGATTAAGCTTACTGCACATTAGCTAAATGTGCAATAACTGATTTTTGGCAGATGTTTACACATGTAGGCAACTGGCACTAATTAGTGCCAGTTCCTCCAGTCGTGCCATGTTTCCCTGTGGCCACCAGGGGGAGTTCCAGCCTCCAGCCACATGGCTGCCAGCACTTAGAAGCCATATTTAAAACAGAGCCCCACACTATGACCTCTGGGCAGAATGCTTCCTGTGGTGAGAGAAGCAGCCTGTCAGGGACACGGGCAGTATGTGGCAGCTTTGCTCCTGCCCCAGCTGTGCTTCTCAGTCATGGCTGCCCTAGCTGCTGTCTCTGGCCCCCAGGAACAGGGTCCCCTGATCCTTATGGCTGCCTCAGTCATCCTGCTATCTTGCTTCCATCACAAGCACCTGGCTCATGGCCACCTGGCTCTGCCACAGTGGCCACTCAGACAATGACCGCCCCACATCCCCACAAGGCTCCTGCCACCCTGCAGCTGCTGCTGCCAGCCACAATGACCAGGGGCTCCAGGACACCACTACTGGAGCTGCTGTTGCCTGCCTGTCCCTCTAGCCCTACTGTCTCTGGCCCTGCCCCGTCAGCTGGGACTGGTGGCACTGCATCATACAATGTGACTAGGATGATGAGCAGTGGGTAAATGCCTTCAGAATGACCCAGGGTACCTTTGACTTGCTGTGGTAGCTCCAGCCCCACCTGGAGCACCAGGACACTGAGATCTGCTGGGCTCTTCTTGCTGGCACACACTTAGCCCTGATGCTGGTCACGTTGGTCACTCATGGCAGCCTGTGGTATGTGAGGAACCTGTTTGGGGTGGGCAAGGCCACCACTGGGGAGGTCATCCTGGAGGTGTGTGGGACCTTTCAGAATGAGCTGTCAGTCATGGTCCTTTGCATCCACGACCCCCAGTCAGTGGTTGCAGGGCTCTCGGCATTGTGGTTCCTCTAGTGCCTTGGGGCCCTGGACAGGACACACAAACCTGTCACCTGCCCACCTCACTCAAGCTACCCTTACCAGCCACAGGGGTTCCATTCAGTGATCTTCCAGGCAGTCATCATCCACCAAAGTGCTTTCACATGTCAGCACTGATTAGGCGGGCAGCCTCATAATGTGCATGTTTTCCAGAATTTGAGACTAAGCACACTTATGGAGAGTGCATACTTTGCACGGGGAGTAGAGGACATGCAGCTGGGCACTATTGTCATCCCACCCCTCCTTACCAGGTACTCAGCCTACCCACTATTTTAGTGGCTCATGAGACGATACAGTGGACACCTTGACCCCCACCAGGCCTATTTTAACCAGTGCCTTGGCAAACCCACACACTTGTCGAGTGTGCTTTAAGCCAGTTCAAAGGTCACTGGTGATCTCTCATGGTCTGCCTCAAGGTGGCTGAGAGAAAATTCCCATGGGTCACCGTCACAGCATGCATGCTGCACAATGTTTGCAAGGCCAAGGGAGAAGGATTCAGGGAGGCTGCCTGGAGCATGAGCTGCAGTCGCAGTGCCAGGGATGGGCTCCTTCCAGTGAGGCCCCAGGTGGGGGATGCACCTGCTAGTAAGGGTCAAGGCAAAAGGTGTGGAAGGCCCTGGCAGATCACCTCCTCCTTCACTTCCCCATCTAGCTCATCTGTCCCACCACCCACATATTCCCTACCCCCTGCATACTCCCAGCACCACTCTCAGGACATGCACATGTTCAAAAGAAAATAGCTTTATTATTCTGACAACCTCTCCCCCCGTCCTTGCTCAATACGTAGAGCCATCTTGCCCATCCCTTCCTAAAACACAAAGACCCCTCCCTCCTCACTCTCAACCAACAGAGACCCTTCCCCTCACCCTCCCCAACACACAGAGCCCCTCCACCAACCTCCCCACCCACCAACACTCAAACCTCTCTACCCCAAGTGACTATTTACAGAAACCTCAGTCTTTCTGTCCCAGAGTAGTTGGTCATGGGGTGGGGGGGTGGGGGGGGGCTAAGAGGCAAAGTCTAGAAGCAGTGCCCAACACACCAGCCTTGGGCCATTCCTCTGTGGTTCTGGGGACTGTGCAGACCATGGCAGGTGGCAGGCTTGTCCTCAGTGGTGGGTGGGTCCCCCTCTGCCTGCCTGAATCCAGGGCCAGCATCCTCTTGTGGTACTGCACCTGACACCTCTGTGTTTTTGGCTGCGTGACCTTGGGGTAAGTGGCAAGGCTAGGCCCATGTGGGTGGCAGGGGACCTGGGGCAGGGGCTGGACCAGTTTTTCCAGCAGGCAGAAGGCTCCAGAGGAGCTCTTCCCAGTGGTAGGTGGGGGCATGCTGCTGGTCAGAGGGGGCATGGATGGGGGCTGACCCTGCAGGGCCATGGATGAGGGCTGGGCAGTGGGGGGCATGGATGCAGTGACCAGGCTCAGAAAGTCCTGCTGCCAAAGCAGCTCAACAGACTTCTGTTTCTGGGCCTCCATGCACATTCAATGCTCCCACTGGGCCTGGTCTTGTGCCTTCTCCTGGGAGGTCTCCCAGGTGACATCTGCCAACCAGGTCTCCCTCCACACCTTCTCCTGTGCCTCCCACTCCTCTGCCACTGTCATCAGCCACTGGAGCAGGAGGATCCAGTCTTGTGTGAGCTGCTGGTGCAGCTGGTGCATCTGGACTGTTCCAGTGTTTAGTGGTAGAATTCCTGCTGGGGCTGGGGGACTCTCCCCCACATCTAGATGTTGGCGCTGAAGAGGCAAGGTACAGAATCCCTCTGTGAGAGTTTGGAACATTTCAGAGATAAGATGCTCTGCACCAGGGGCTGTGTGCTGCCTGGCCACAGATCAGGGGTTGGCCATGTGCGGGTACCCAGGGACTATGGTAAGATGTCTGGGCAGGTCCGGGCCTGGGCAGCTGCAACCCAAACCCCCCATCCCTGCTTGATCTTTTGGGGCTGGCAGCTGTTTGTCAGACACCATATTTACACAGGGGGCTGTCTAAGAGGTTTGTCTTGTGAAATGTTGTTTTGAGTGTCTGTACCCAGATGTCACTCTGTTCAACTTGACCCATGCTTCTCTGTCAAGGTCATGCCCAATGGGAGACTTGTTTGATGTCAATATAAAACACTGTAGGAATAGATTTGACCTTTCTCAACAGTTGGTCCATTTTCACCAGGGGCTACCTGTAGGTCTGTTGCTGCCTGTAGGTTTGGTTCAGCATCTCCAATGTCTTCCAGAAGCTTGTGAGCTTTATGTATAAATGGTTTAATGACTTTAAAGCTTCTTAAGCCACCATCTGTTTGGGTCTTCAGTTAACAACTGATGGAGCAGGTGATTTTCATCATCTCTTGCCTCTATTGCCAGTAATGATGTTACAGTCTGTCTTTTTATGTCACTTGGTCTAATGCCTGAGAATACAGGAAGTATATCTGTATGTGTATAAGTTGTGCAGCCCGTTATGAATCTCAGTGCACAGTTAAGTACAGTGTCAAGCTTTTTAGCGTGACAACTTCTATACCTTACGGGAGCACAATATTCTGCTGAGGCATATACCATTGCAAGTGGTTCTGAGCATTTTGAAGTTGGTGCCCCATGTCATGCTGGGTAAACATCTTAAAGCAGTTACCTATGAAGAGACTTTACTGCAGATCTTCTGAATGCAGTGCTTATAAATGAAGGAACAGTCTAATGTGACTTCTAGGTGGGTTAGGGTATGATCATGGAGAAGGATGTGGTTGCCTGCTCTTATAATTTGTGTGCTCTTGACTTGACAACTGTTCATGTGGAAGAGTGATGATACTTATTTATTCATGTTAAACTTCAAGCCTCACTTGTAGATATAGTCAGTGATGAGTTTCATGGCAGTACTCAGTGTCTTTTCAAGTTCTGTCATGTCTATTCCTTGGACTACTATGGTGACATTGTCAACATACATGTGTCTCTTGATGTACATGTATCTCTAGATGTCTTATGAGGGAAGTCTGATATATACATTGTAAAGTATTGGTGCTAGCACTGACCCTTTAGGGTCTCCATTGTTCACAGTTTGTATTTTGCTTTTTTCTTCTCGGCTGGTAGAGAGTTTGAATGATTTGCTGGAGATCTTGTTCACAATGAAAGCACATATCTTGCAGTCAGATGTCATGGAGAGTAGTTAATATTTGAGGTCTTGATGCTATAGTGTCATGGGTGGCTGTAAGATTGATAAAGACAGTGCCTATTTTCTGTCTCATTTCAAATCTGTTTTCTATGTTGAGTATAGGTAATGTAACTTGATCAGTCATACATGGCTTTTTCTGAATGCCAGCTTGTTATTTTGGGAGCTGGGGATTGATGATGTTCTCTGTTTTATTGAGGATTATATATTCCATTAGTTTGTATGTAATGCAGAGTAATGAAATAGGTCACTAGCTCTTTGGATCCTCTGGTGGTTTATTGGGTTTTAGGTAGCAACAAAGTCAGCTTTTCTCCAAATTTTTGGAAGTCTGTTACTTTCTAGGCATTTATACATGAATTTCCTAAGCCATCTTTTCATTGTGGTTCTGAGTTTGGTAATGAATTCAGGAACTATCTGGACATCTGGTCCAGTAGCCTTTCCAGTCTCGATCACTTTAATAGCCATGTCAAACTCATTGTTGGAGATGGGGGCAGTTAAATTAAGGTTGGCAATGGGTGGGTGATTTAAGTTATTTGTGACTAAGATGTCTAATTGTTTCTGTGTGTTGCTTACTTGGGTTACTATACGTACTATTGTTGCAGTGTTTTCTTGAAGGGCAATATCTTCATGGATGCCCTTTGCTTGTAAGATGGTTAATGGTGCACCATGCTTGATTACTCGAGTGAATCATATCCAGTCCTTTTATGATAGTGAGCCATCTTTCATTTTTGATATTGTTCAATGCAGTAGCAAGCTGTCCTGTAGGGTTTTTTTTATGGTTGCAGGGTCATTGCATTGTTTGATGATGTTAAAGAGCTGTTCATATTGCTCATGTCAGCAGGGCATATAGTGGCTTCTATAGCTTTGGGGTATGCAAAATTTGGCTATTTCAGTTACGCAGTTTGTAAAGTATTGTAACTTTGATAGTTGTTGGTTTCTGATGGATCCTTTAATTGGTTTGCTCTCTTGTTGTTCAGCCTTTGATATTTTTGCTAATCTGTCTTCCATCTGGTACTGGTCTGTCTGGATGGTGTGGGCTGAAAATCATATTGTTGATGCTGATAAGTGAGGGTCTGTGCCGACATGATGAAAACTTGTATTAGGATAGGGTAGTAGTTCCCATTTACGTAAACCATTTCAGTTCAGTAAATTTTTATATAGGGTTTTTCTAGAAATGATGTACAGTGTCCATCACAGAAGGGTCTTATCCTAAATTGGACTTCTAAAAGCAGTAAAAATGAATCAAACCCAAAACTTCAAACACTAATCAGAAACAATCCACAGATCTCCAGACACAGGTTTCATGTGCTCATTTCAAAATATTCCACATAACTACATGGCTGCATTCTGTTCAGTGGGACAAATCCTCAACTAGCATATACTCAGTACCACTGATTTCAATTATTCTTATTGATGCCAGTGGAGTTGTGACCTTTCCCCTCTCTTTTTCTGAATTGATTTAAGGTGTAAGCACATTAAAAAAACACTTTATAGTAATTGAATCTTGAGATTACAAAGGCATGGTTTATTGTAGTGAGGTCTGAAAGGAAAGTGAGAGACCACAGCTAACTGACAAAATGAAGATGTTAGAAAAGCCATCTTAGCCACTGCTGGTATGACCTCATCTAAAAGCAACCAGGAACCTCACAAGTCTCAAAAGTGGTAAATTTTTATGTGGCTATCCACCCTCAGCAGTTGTTCCTCTCATTTGGCAGTTTCTTCAAGCAGACTGTCATAATCACCTCTACTTGAAACTGAGTTGAATCTCTGTTAACTCATACTCCCTCACGCCCTAGACTCTTAAAACCCAGAGACTGAAGAGCTGGACATATAAAGCTGGGTATTATCAGCATACCGACAACCAATTCCCTTACTAATAGAGTTGTGCAAATTAATTAATTTTTTGGTCAAACCAAAACTGTTTTTAAAATAGACTCATTTTAGGTCAATGGAAAGCAAAGATATTGGTTTGCATTGGAAAAATGAAAAAAAAAAAATTTTGATATTTTCTAAAACATTCTGAATTTTTTTCTTTTTTAGCTAAAACTTCTCCAGCTTCAAACAAAACTCACAAGTGATTATCATTAATATAAAGCTGTATTTTCAGCAAATAAATAATTCATCATAAACTGTTGCCCTGCCCTAAAACTATCTCTTTCTGATGGCCTCCTGTATATACATAAGTTAGTAGCAGGGTAGAAACCCCATGGTATTTCATGGCAGGAATAACTGCAGTAGAATAAGAACTACTGAGATAAACCTGCATACAGATTTGCAATTTGGTTTAGAAACAACTTATTTTTCTAGCTACATCTGACTATTCCTAAAAAATAACAAACTTGCAAAAGTAAAATTATGCTGATTTCATATTACTGCTTATAGCTCTCTTTAAAATTCATGAAGTATAAGCAATATGTCATGCCATACTCGCTGACTAAGATGTGCTTTCTCATCTAGACCTTTCTCTTTATTCCTCTTTTTAGAGGAACAAAAGTCCTAAAAAGAATGAGCTAAATGTATCCTTGGTACAAATATACTGACTTATATAGAGTTACATCAGGAATTACTTTGGCTTGGTACCTTACACTAAACATCTCCAGACTATGTTGTCATATGTAACATATTTTTTTTAAAGAGGAAAACAGCATCATTTCCCAGCATAAGCCAGTGAAGTCTCTTTTTGCTCAATTGTTTTTCATTTTCTTAATTTTTTCCCCTGCAATCTTAAGTTTTGCCTGTATCACCCAGTATTCAGAGGACAGTGGTATAATCTATGGTTAACTAGAATGACCCTTTGCTAACAAGGTCATTTTCTCGATTATCTCATACCACATACTAATAACATATACATGCTCACTACCAGCTTGTCTGGGAGAAATGATAATATTGAAACTCACTAATGCATCACTTTCATTGCGTACAAGATTTTTTCTTGGAAATGTGCTTGTCTATTTTAGGGGGATTAGATCCTATAATTTTTAAATAATTTCCCAATATCTCTTCCTTAGTCAACAAGCAGTATGCAGACCAATTGCTATACCTTTGTTGAAGTGGAGTTTTTTCTTCATGATTATGTTGAGTTTCTTCTGAGGTTTTGCTGTATTTCTGTATCTTACATTAAAACCAATGCACCTTACTACACTGTTCAGATATTGATAATGTTGATGTCCTAAATATCAGATGCACTTAATGTATCATCAGTAACTGTAATACTGGAGAAATTTAAACATGATTTTAGCGCATTGTAAAATACGTTTATAAAAATGTGTGCTAGTTTCTCCTCATTTATTTAGTCTTGGATTAAATGTATGATTTAACAGTTGGTGTTATAGCTTGGGTTAAATTTCGTCAAAGCAGATAGATGACTACTTCCCTTCATTTAAGGTACGGTAGTGTAAAAGTAAGTTAAGCGTATGTTTCCATCCAAAACAATGACTAATGCATGGGTGTTTATGAATTTGAATAGGCTGGTGAGAAGAGCTCTGTTCAGGTGTTGTGTAAAATGGGGTATGTGTGGAATGCATATGGGACTGCTCAGATGGTGAAGAAGCAAATTTACCTACAGAAATAGCTTACAGAAACAAAAGATAGGTTTGCATGATACAAATCAGAACTCAGCAGAAATACCAAACAGGAAAGCAAATATAGCTATATTAGCATTGCATACAAGGGATGTGCAAAGCTTCAGGTGCTGATTTGATTCGGAGGAGATTCAGCCTGATTCGGTGGCCAAACCTCCAAATCTGACTAGAATCAGGTGACCAATAAAAAGGTCCAAATCAATTCAAAGCTCTCTAAATCAATTTGGAAAAGATTCAGAGAGCTTCAATGATTTGGGCAGTCCCCCAGCAGGGAGCTGGAGCTGGACTCAGAGCTGGTGAGTAGGGGGTGGGGGAGGGGACCATGGAGGGACTTCTGCCAGGCACCATCCTCTTCCTGCTCCCTCAGCTCACCGAAGCACCTCCCAACCCCCGCCCTCTCCCCCAGCCCCCACCATGGCTCCCCCACCTACCCCCAACTCCTGGCCCTTAAAAAAAAAAAAAGCCCCCACTCTTTGGGTGCTGTGCCCCACTGCCCAATGCTGCATGGGGGCTCTGCCACAAGCCTCCTGACCCCCCATTCCCCTACCCCCTCCCATGTCTGCCCTGCCTGCCCTAGCTCCAGCTCTTAAGACCCCCCCCCACACTCCCTAGCTCCTGAAGTGGCCTTGGGGCTTCTGGGGGCTCATGCAGAGCACCCCATGCAGTGCGGGCCAGTGGGGGGGCAGTGGGGATGCACCTCCCTGCTGGGCAGGAACTAGTGAGTTTGGGGTTTTGTGGGGGGGTTCTTAAAGGGCCATAGCTGGGGTGGGCAGGGCAGTCATGGGGCAGGGCTGGGACAGCAGGAGGGGTTGGGGGGGCTCATGCTTGCCATGAAGTGGGGGGCAGCGGGGATCACCTCCCCACCCAGCAGCACCTGGTAAGTGGGGGCTTTTTTTTTTCAAAGTGCTGGGAGCTGGGATGGGAGGGGTAGCCATTGCTGGGCTAGGAAAGTGGGTGGGGAATGGGCCTGTGTAATTCGGAGTTTCAGCTGATTTGGTAGCAGCCAAATCTCTGAATCAGATTCAGTCAAATCTATTCGGGACAGTGATTCTGTTACTTAAAATTACCAGTAGCTCAAATTAAGAGTGAGACCTTAACAAGGGGGATAAGGTAAAATGCTGTGTTTGCTGGTTACATGAAGCAGATATATAAGCTTGGACACACTAGTCACACAAACACATACACAAACATACATACAAATAGACATACACAGACATACAGACAAAACTACCCCACTAAGATGTTATAGTTACCAGCAGATGTTACTCAATATTAACACCGGATGGCTGAGTTCAGGCTTATTGAGGATATGGGCATATAGGCATGCGTACCTGTGCTCCATGAAGTTGCAAAGATTGGATTCCCCATCTTGGTTTGTCTGCATCTCACTTCTGTAGGGATTTCAAGTCTTTGTTCAGCATTAGGGTTTTTCATACTCAGTTTCTTATTAGAAATTGTTTCTTCTGGTTATCTCAACTTGAGGTCATTCCAGTAAAACTTGTATTTCAGTCTTGATCTCTGCCTTGAAGCATTGTGTAGTCTGTATCTTTGCCTTAAAGCATTGTGTAGTTCAAATAGCATCATATGCAAACTTCTTTTTTCTTTGCACCTGATAACAGATGAGTTCTTCAGCCATCCATTAATTAGCTTAATTAGTTTACTGTCTGGTTACTGTAGTTTACTGTCTGGTAACTCATACATTGGTGTCTTATTGCTTATGCAATCAGTTAAATCTTCTTCTGTTTTCATGCAGATATTTACCATTCTTTCACCATTTACCTTCTCACACAGACACTCATGTACACAGGACATAAGAAGTTCATCTACTCATGTCAAGATGGGAACAAGCACACATTGGAGTTTTAGTTCTTTTTAAAAGACAGAGGTTTATCAATTCAATACTATCATCATTTAAGCATAATAACTAATATGCAAAAAGTCATACTACAATTTGAATCACCAAATCAAATCACTGTCACCTGAATTGGCCAAATTTGAATCCAAAGTGAATACTGGCTGCTTTGCACAGGCCTATTGCACACCACCACAGCCACTTTTCTAGGCTTTCTGCATTTCTAAATAGTCCTGGTAGAGAAGAACACAAATGCAGCTATACTGTTTCCAGCACTAGAAACATTTGCTTAAGGTTAACTTGTGGATCTTTACACAACACAGAAGCAAAGTTTCAGACAGCCTAAATGAGCATCACTTTATATGACCCAAAAATAATTCTTAAGAAAGTCCTTTTGTGTTGGGAGAGTGGTTGAAAGTCATCATCACTGGCAATCCCTTGATTTGAGTGTGAATATCTACCATGGCTCATTAATAGGTTTTGAAAATCTTGATGTTGGAAACAAAACTGTCTTTGATTTACTTAATTCCTGTTGTGCTCAAAGTAGAAGGACCTTGTACCTTCTTGTAAATAAACAACAGAAGTGCATCAAAGGTACCTGGCTCCATCACCAATCTTTCCTTCTAAGTGGAACAGCTCACAAGAAATAGATTCATAGCTAGGAAGTCAGGTCAAAAGGAATGAAAATATTTTTACAGCTGAGAGTTTCATGAATAAGAAGCTGTGCAAGCTTGGGGCCTGGGTCTGGAATTCTGACTTGGGCAATACTTCTATGCCAGTTAAGGCTCAGAAATTAACCAGAGATCAGTGACCTAACAATTGATGGGAATGATGAATCAATATCAGCAACGTAACAATGGATGGGAACCTGGGTGACCAACTTCCAAGAGAAGTGGACCCCAGTACTGTTTCTTGGGTCAGGCTTGATGATCTGCTCAGGTCCCTTCTGACCCTACCTACTATGAAACTATGATTCAAGATTTGCATGTAACAGAACTCTGAAATTTGGTCTTACAGCTGCAATATATGTAACATCTGCCTGGCTGTGGAGATGGTATGCTGGGCAGGAAAGCAATGCTAGATCCCTTGCAGAAAGGGTGGGAAGGGGCTTGCATGCAGGAGCTCTGAAAAGGTGCAAGCCTAAAATATGCATGCAGCTGATTGGATTGCCAGCACAATGGAGGGGTCTGGCTGACTGTGTCTGGAATATAAACACAGAGACATTGGGAAAGAGAGAGGTGGGGAGGAGCCATTTCCCAACTTGAGGAAGAAGATTGGGACAGTCTCTCCACCCAGGAAGGGGAGTGAAAGCCTGCTCCAGGGAGCCAACACATCAAGAAAGACAAACAGCCTGTGGTTCTCATGGTGGAGCTGAGTCCCCTGTCTTGGAGAGGAGCTGTCCAAACTCAAGACTCAGGTGCCCCATGAAAGGGGCGGGGAAGGTCTGTGCTTGTAGCTGGGTCAGAGCCATGGGAAAGTTTAGGCTTCAGGATCAGGAGACCTGCTGGTAAAGAGAGGCAGTCTCTATTAAGCAACCCTAGTTTCACAAGGAAAGGGAACTTGGGGAGTCATTTAACCTCATGGTACTTGTAAGAGGTTTGTTTTGAAAGAAGCTCTGGGACTACATAGCCACTGATGCCTCCAACTCAGAACTAGGAGCTGGTACTCTTGTAAGAGCATGAAAAGTGAAACCTGTCACTATTGAGAAGGAGTATTTGGAAATCATCTGGGTGCTGAACAAGCTGAGGCCCTATCTATGGGGGCAGCAGTTCATCATCCTATCAGACCATGCCCCACTTCAGTGGTTGCAAACCATGAAGAATACCAGTGCCAAGCTTCAACAATGGGCCTGGCAGCTTCAAGAGTTCAACTTCACTGTTGAACACAACAAGGGAAACGAGAATGTGATAATGGATGTCCTGTTATGAAAGGACTCCAGGTAGTGGGTCCCACAGCTCTGTGTATGTGGGATCACTTGTTGGATGGACTATTCACTAATGTTGGGTTTATAGATAATATTTTGGATACGGGTTTTAATGGGTGTTGTTGAACCTATGTAATGCATCTATGTATATATGTGTATTATGTTTGTTATTAATCTTTTCTCTTATTTTCTGTAAATATTTATAGCTAAAGATAACCCTATCTGTTACTTAGGCTGGAACAGATAGTTGGGAAGGTGAGAGTAAGGGACACAATTTTTTTTTGGCGAGACACCTCAGCAGCTGAGCTGAGCCCAAAATTTTGGAGAGCCCCAAATTACTGACACCCTAAGGATCTTGAATCTGGTATTGTGCCTGGCCCTGGTGCTGGGGGAGGGTTACATATAAGATAAGAAAAAGACTCTGAGGATAAATTTAGCATAAAAAGAATTCAAGAAAACTCAGTCTGTAAGTAAAACTACACATATGTAATTTTTTTCTGGTAATGGTATTTATTAATCTAAAATATTTATATAAGTCATCTATGTATCTGCAGTACTCTCCAGTTAGGAAGTGGGGATTTTTAACAAAAATCTCTTTTGGTATTCAGTCCACATGCAGGCCTAAAATAAAACTTTTCTGCTTATTGGAAAGGTGAAAAAAAACCTATGGTGGCATTTTTACTTATCCCATTTAAGGAAAAACCTTTGGGACATCCTTCACACTCTCCACACATCAATGCAAAATGACAGCAAAGAATCAGAAAGCTGTAATTGAAAACCACAGTTCTCCCATGTTTAAATTCCTTTAGGCATTTCATGGCTATCTCAATCAAATTACACCTTCTCACAGTTCTAAGTATTAAATCTTTCTTTTTTACACCTGAACTTACAATACAATAAATATGAGCCTTAGATATTTCATAATTTATAGAATTAGAATTATTAACAGCAAGGTTTTCTTGGTGTTGGATTCCTTCAAATAGCCTTTTAAAAATAAATATAGTCTCACCAATAATAAAAAAATTCTTTTGCTTTTCCATGTAGTTGGTTTCAGACAGCAAAGTGGATAGTCCACAAAATGTATACTTTAAAAAAGTTGGCATATAGAACAGAATAAAATATTAAATGGATTAGGAGAAATACATTTGTTCCCAATTTAGTAATGTTTTTGTTATCTAGTTGCATTTTGTTTACCTTAATACTTCCAATTGAGGACACTACCTTTAGGCAAATTCATAAAAATAATTTTTACATGTATTAAAACCCCATTAAATTCTCATCCTTTTTAGTTAATCTTTTCTTTTTAGTACTCATTTACTAATACAGGCCTTGATTCAAAGACAAAAGTGAAGAGAAATATGTGCTTAAATGTTTTGCTGAATCACAGTCATATTGTGGTATAAACAAATGCATTATTTTACATTTATCAACCCTTTTGCTTCAGTCAGCAAGGTCAGAATACCAAGTATGTTGTGTCAGTTTCACTGATATGGTAGTGAATTACTATGACATGGAGATTATACTGGATACATTTTAAATGGTTTAAAGAAATTAGGTGAGTTTACAGATCTGAAAAATGACAATGCAGAAACTCAGTCCAGTGGAAAATTTGGCTATCTGACCCATCTACCTTCCATGACTTAAGGCAGCAACCAAAGTTATTAAAACAAAGAGCCCAACTTAAGTAGTACAATTAATCCTGAAAAAAGAGGGAACAAGAGATCCTTTTCAGAGAACTAGTATTTCAGTGTTGACTATGAACTATTCTTGGCTTATTGTGAGCCATACACTGCATACGTCACCTAAATATTAATCTCCTTTATGTTTTTTTCTAAATATAACTAGATTCAGTAATAGGTTTTAGCTCATATGTTTAAAAGGGTATGCCCTTATGTTAAAATTACATGCGAGTATGTGTTTATCTACAGTCACACAAACAATAAATGAGATGAACTATAGAGAAGCTACTATGCTTTAATGCTTTAATATACCAAGTCTATTAAAGTGTAATAGTTCTTTTTTTAAAAAAAAGTTTATCCAATGAGTATGATCACACTAAAGGGTGAGGACTGTTTCAAGTGCCTTGATTGGGTATTTCCTGCTTAAATTGATTCTGCTTTTTCCTAGCAGGGAGGTACCAGAGGGTGGTGACTGGTAAATGATTCCCTCAGGTCTTAACCTGTGGGGTCCCTCTGGCCTCCATCTTGTCATCTTTCCTATTCAATGTGTATATGAGTCTGTTGGGTGAGCATGCAGAGATTTGGAGTGAGGGTCATCAGTATGCTGATGGTGTCCAGTTCTACTTCTCTTTTTCATCTGACTTAGGCCCCGCATTCTCAGTCCTTTCTGAGTGCCTGACTGTACGTGGAGTTTGAGTGTGAGAGAACCAATAGAAACTGAATCTAGACAAGATGATGGTGGGCAGGCTGCTTGACTTAGAGGGGATTGAGACATCTATTATTGATGGGGTTCAGCATCCCCTGGTCACTCAAGTTTACAGCTTTGGGATGATCCTGAGTTACTTCAGGTGGTGATGGTAACTAGGAGCACCTTTAACAAACTCCATTTGGAGAGACAGCTGTGACTCATAGGGCACATCCAGATGAGCCCACACGTGCCTCTTGCAGCATCTCACCCGCTTTGAGTACCTTTCCTATCCAATGTGTATATGTACCTTTAGGTACAGCACAGGTGCTGGCCCCGGGCTCTATCTCTCTCTGGCTGCAGATCCAGAAGGAGCCAGGCAGGGTTATTTTGCCCCAAGTGGCACAATTTGCTCCACAACAAAGTGCATGTCTGAGTATGCACGCTGAGGCAAAACACACCAGCTCAAATTTACACTTCTTGTATTTGAGCAGCTACAAGTGCACATGCTTATATGTGTGGATGTGCCCATAGAGTTGCAGAGAAGTAGGACTGGAAGGGACCTCTAGAGGTCATCTAGGGCAATCCACTGCCTGAGGCAGGACAATCCCATACAATTATAATCTAAACACTACACAAGACTATCATCAACCCTGACAGAACATAGATCTAACACCCTAAACTGCCATAGGTAAAGCAGCAGAACCATGGCAGCCAATATCCTGCTTCTATAAAACATTGTCAATATATGCTCAAGAGGTACTAGGTAGAGGGCCACCCTCTCTGGGAACAGAGGAGGACAACCTCCTCCCCCACCCTATAGTCCATACCAATATGACCATGGGGTAAAATTCCTTCCTGACCCCAAATATGACCAGCGGTCTGGCCCTGAACAAAGGGGTGAGACCTACTAGCCAGGAACCTCTGGCTTTGCTCCCAGCAGGAACATTGGAAGAACTCAAAGTCCCTAGCCTCAGCTGTGTCCAGCACCTAATGCCTCTGAGGGAGGCTTAAAAACACCCTGACAAATAGCAGAAAAAAAAGGCAGGGGAAAGGCGGGGGGCAACCAGCAAAGCCCAGAAGCATGGACAATACCCATGGTAGAAAATAACATAGCTACACCTAGATCATCCTTGATCAGTGCCTGTCCAACGTCTTTTTGAATTCTGCCAGTGGTAGAGAGACCACAGCTTCCTTAGGCAATCTATTCCACCCCCTCACTGTTCTAACAGTGAAGAAGTTTTTCTTGGTATCCAGTCTAAACCCACTTTACTACAACTTCAAGCCATTGGTCTGCATCCTAGTCTCTGCAGCAAGAGAGAAAAGGGACTTTCCCTCTTATGGCCGCTCTTCAAGTATTTGAAGACTGATATAATGTCCCCGCTTCTGCAAGCTGAACATGCCTAGCTCCTTCAGACCTTCCTCATACGATTTCCCTTCCAAGCCCTTTATAATCCATGTTGCATGTCTTGGGACCCTTTCTAACTTCTCCATGTCCTTTTTAAAATGTGGAGTCCAGAAGTGCAGACAGTATATCAGATTAGGCCTAACTAGTGCCAAGTACAGAGGCACTATCTCTCTCATGTCTTGTACTAGTTCTTTTATTGATACAGTCTGTTGCACTGTGGGCTAACTCTCAGGATCTCAATATTGCACTGTTAGACAGGAGGACGTAACACAATTGCACATATACAAACACACAAATCATTTAGGTGTATACACATGCACACTACCAGCTCAGGCGTACACATTCAAACCAGTCTAGGCACATGCATAGCTATTACCAATTCAAGCACATACACTATACACCCTGAAAATTAGACACAGATCACTAATTTATATATCATGAACACAGTGCCATTACACATACATATACACACATACGCACTAACAACTCAGATATACACACGTTCAAATTAACTAGTTTAGGTTCATGCACACCTATCACCAGTTTAAGCCCACACAGTACAGACACCAAATTTAGATGGAATCAGTTATCAGTTACCAACACCTGCATATCCAATACACATATGTGGATTGCTAATTCATATACCATACACATATCTATATATGTATAGTATGTATAGATATGTATATTTACTAATTTACACACATACCACCCACCTACATATATACATAGGTGAGTTCCTAAGTTGGGTGTTGTGATGTGTATGTATGTATGTGCTTGGTGAACTTGGGATACCTGGGGAAAGGTTAAGGTAAGAAGTAGAAGTGTAGGGAGTTAAAGTTACCAGGGGATTAGAACCAGTAGAACAGGAGCCTGGGATGAAGAACTGAGGCTGGGGGTAACTTTAGGTTAATTGCTCTTAATTGATTAAAAGACAACGCCCAAAGCCTGCAGAGAGAGAGGGACAGCAGAAAATCACAGGAAAAGAAGCAGGAGAGACTGAAAGGCAGCAGAGGTGTTATGCTTCAGCCCAAGTCTGAATTCGTTGCCCCGCATGCATGAGCCAATATACGAATGCCAGTTGGAAGTTTGAAAGAAAAAAAAGTTTGTATTGCTAGCAATAAAGGTGCAAGGTAGCAAGCACACTAAACAAGATTTCTAAGCATCCTTTATACT
>JAGPOW010001296.1:94711293-94721931 GCA_030014935.1 Caiman crocodilus
AATAAAAGCTTTTTTCCTTTCAAACTTCCAACTGGCATTCATATATTGGCACTCATGCATGCCAGGCAACGAATTCAGACTTGGGCTGAAGCATAACAGGAGGATGGCTCGAGGCCATTTATTAGGCCTTCAAAGAAATGGCTCGGGGTTATTCACAACAGAGGCAGTGGGAAAGCAGAGAAAGGCAGCAGAAAGTCACAGGGAAAAGGCAATAGGAATTGAGAGGAGATTGGGAAACTAGTGGAGAGGGGTGGGGGCTAGAGCTGACAGAGAGAAAATGAGGCTGGAATTTAAGATAAGGAGGGGACTGGGATTTAGTAAAACACGACCCAACTCAGGGTTGCAAATGACAGTGGTTTTATTGTCTTATTGGTTCCCTTGCACCCACCCACATGCACACAATGGCAGCAGGAATTAGAGAGGCTTGGTGCAGGAGATGAAGTCCACTGAAGTCCAGGAGGAGACAGAGAGACAGAGAGAGAGTCCAAATTGTAGAAGGAGGTGTGCAGGTAATATCTACCTATCCAGGCTGGAAGGAGTCCTTGTCCAGTAAGTGTTGTCCAGAGGAGGGTCACCGGTAGGGCCTCTGGGTGGATAGGTGGTGAGGCATGGTGCTGATCCAGATGGAGAGTGCGTCCCACTGGGTCTGTCTTCACTGTCCCTTTTTATAGGGGCAGACCTTGTGTGACCCTAGTGACAGGAGGCATGCCCAGGCAAGGGTCAGGCCCTGGCATACTAAGCACGTGTGTTCCATGCAGGGATGTGCAGTTTCGGGTGTCTGTAATGGTGAGAGTTGCTGGTTTTGCAGGGTCTTTTGTCTTTCAAATGCTGGTCTTGTCTTTGTTCCTGGGTGAAGTCTGTGGTTCCTGGGTGAATCAATGCGAGGTGATGGCCCAGTCATTACAGGCCATTCAGTAGAGGCCTGTTACCATTGTATTTCAATCATTCCCAAATCACACTCATTCATCCGGGAACCAATTTACATGGGAGGGATACGTGACTCATACAGTTAACACACAAGGGATGCCCAGGCAGAGGACAGAAGATGGAGGCTTAACATATAAAATGGAAACTTGGCATGACTTTGGTTCACTTATGGATACAGGCCTAAACCATACAATATCCATATGAAATAATAAAAATCATACAAAAATGATGATAATACAATATACAACAGTAAGAATCAATACAAACCTAATAATTATACAATATAAAATGGTGGATATCCAAAACCAAAAACTTGCTACCAAAATAAAAATGTTTAAAGCTTATCCTAAGTCTGAGCTCACTTAAACTTATTTATAGGGAATACAGCGTGAGAGAAAAAGTCAGAAACAGTTGGGGAAGGGGAGGGAATGCATTTTGGAAAAAAAAAAAGAATGAATGAAAAACTGGGAGTTTTGCTACAAGTCCATAACTGCACTTACTTTTTGTGTGTCTCTGTCACTCTCCAGATACATATTGAATCTGTGATCCTAAGTCTCCCAAGTCCATTTCTGCAGTACTGCCATCTAGCCAGGTGTCACCCGTTTTTTATTTGTGTTTTTTATTATTCCTTCAAAGGCATAGCACCTTGCATTTGTCTGCATTGATCTTCATCCTGTTAACTCTAGCCCAACTTTCCAATCTGTTGAGATCCTTCTGAATTGTGCTCACATCCTCCAACATGTTCGCAGTCCTTCCCAGTTTTGTGCCATCTGCAGACTTGTTCAAGGAGCTTCTATGTCAGCATCCAAATTCTTAATAAATGCATTGAACAGCACCAGTTGGAGGACAGATCCTTGTGGGACCCAACTTGAAATCTCCTGCCATTCTGACATGGATCCATTAATAATTACTCTTTGCTTGTGGCTACTGAGCCAGTTATTTTATGCACCTTGTAGTAGTTTTATCTAGCCCACATTTTTCCAGTTCATTTATGAGAAGGTTGTATGGGACCTTGTCAAAAGCCTTGCTGAAGCTTAGATACTATATCCACAGCAGTTGCTTCATCCACCCGAGTAGTTACTTTATCAAAGGAGGAGATCAGATTTGTTTACTTTGATTTGTTTTTCATAAATCCATGTTGGTTACTCGCAATAAGCCTTTCCTCCTCCAGATGCTTGCAAAGTGGCCTTCCTTAAGATATCCTTCAGTAGTTTCCCAAGTATTGAGGTGAGGCTAACTGGTCTGTATTTCCCCGAGTTCTCCTCCTTGTCTTTTTTTAAAGAGGGACACTGCAGTCCCTTTCCCAGGCCTCTGGTACCTGACCCATCTCTCATGACTTTATGAAGATAATTGTCAAGGACTCTGAGATCTTTTCTGCCAGTTCCTTTGGGACCCTGCAATGAAGCTTATCTGGTCCTGCTGACTTCTATTGGTTCAGACCCAACAAAAGCTCTGTGACTATCTCTTGTTATCTCCTCCCTCAGCTTTCCCCCTTCCTTATCCAAACAACCCCTACTAGGTATATGGCAACTTTATTATTTTGTGAAGACTGAAGCAAAGTAGCTTTTAAGTATGTCACCTTCTTTTCATTTGGGGTTAGGAGTTCCCCTTGGCTTGTTAACAGAGAACCCACAGTTTCCTTGGTCAATCTTTTCTGGCCATCATACATCTGGAACATCTTGTTGTCCTTAACCTCCCTCACCAGGTGCAGTTCATTTTTTATCTTTGCCTTCCTGCTTTTGTCCCTGCAAGTTCTTGCTATTTCCTGGTATGTGTTCTTGGTGACTGTTGACTCTGAAACTCATGCTAAGCTGAGGCCTTCTCACAAAAGTTAAAATACGAAAAACTAATGCTAACTATATAGTACAAGAAGATGCGAGTTCATGGCTAAGCCATTTGAGAAGAGATAATGAGGTATCCCTTCCAGCTAATCTTACTATATTTATGATGATTTCAAGCAGGCTTCCTGCTGTCTGATATATAACCGTGTGAAATGTATAGCCTCGATTAATTAGTATGGTAAATATTTCTCTTGCAATGAACTCACGTTGTGTACAGGAAGAGTTATTTCCCATATGTGATAGATGTCTCCTCCGTATTTACTTCTGTTCTGGCTAGTGGTTCCCTTGATTTTCCAAGGACACTCCCCAAAACCTTGTGTTTTTCCTGATTGTTAATTAGTTTCTTGATATGTTCCAAACTTGGTAGAAATGGATAACCTCCCATTACTGAGGAAGGAAATTCATTTAAGTTGGAACTTTCTGATAACTGATAATGAGCAGGTTGATTAACATGACTTCCGTGTCATTTATTGCTTGGGACTCTCTCTTGATTTATACAACTAAAAGAATGCTTTGAAGATGTTGGACTAAGGACATAAAAAAAGTAGTGAAACAGCTAACAGTGTGCACTTTGAGAGTGAGAAATCTCTCTGACACTAACTGCTGCTTCACCCCAGCTCTCTCAAGAAGCTGGAAGAAACAGACCATCTCTCTTGTTGTCTGTTTGGTGAGAAATCACCACCTTATAGCTACTTACTGGACTTTGCTTTGGTTTGGGCTCATTGATTTTGAATACTTGTAGTAAGTAACTCAGCTGGTCTAATAAAAGATATCACATCTACTCAAACAATCTTGTCTGCCTGTAGTAAATAAAGCCTTTCCGTCACTCATCAAACAAGGTATCTTATCAATCCATAAGCTAGTCCCGAATCCTAGGTTTTTATTGGATAACAGTGACCTGCCCATTCTTACATTGTCACTATACTTTCCTTTTGCATTTTAAGTATTTTAGAAACTCCTTGTGCAGCTACATTGGTCGCTTGCCATTATTTTTGTGCTTCCATCGTGTTGGGACAGTTTCTTGTTGAGCTTAAAATATTGTGGCCCTTTGAAGCTCCCAGCCCTCCTGGGCACCTTTATCTCTCAATCTGTCATCCAATGACACCATATCTATTAGCTCCTTGAGTCAGATGAAATTTGCCTTTTTGAAATCTAGTGTCCTAATTTTGTTGATCTCATGCTTTCCCTGCTTTAGGATCTGGAATTCTATCATTATCACGATCACTTCCACCCAAGTTATCCATCACTTTCACATCCTCCATCACTTCTTTCTCTGTTGGTCAGGATAAGATCCAAGATAAATGATCCCTTAGTAGTGTCCTTCAGTTTCTGGAACAGGAAGTTGTCTTCCATACAAGTTAGGAGCTGGCTTGACATTTTATGTTTGGCTACATTGTTCTTCCAGCAGATATCCAGAAAATTGAAGTCTCCCATCAGTATCATCCCATAGCTTTTGGATAGATTTTTAAACTGCTTGAAGAGTGCCTCATTCACCTCCTCTTCCTGATTAGGTGGCCTATACTAAATCCCCACCACAACATGGTGCCACATCTTTCAACTTTCATCTTCACCCAAATGTATTTTGCTCTACTGTCTTCTGAACCAGGGAACAAGCATACGTTTTTGACATACCAGGCAACATCACCACCTTTTTCACCCAACCCTGTGTTTCCAAAACAGAGAATAACCCTCCATGTTGACATTACAGTCACAAGAGCTGTCCCATCAGGTCTTAGTGATGCTATGGCAGGGACAATACCATGAAGAATGACTTATCTGGAGAGGGAGAGGAGAGGAGCCAAGCCGATGAGATACTGCTACAAACTGGAAGTGCAGTAAGAATGGGACCATTGCAGGGAAAAATGCTGCGCCAGAGGCAGAAGAAAAAAGATCACGATTGGTTCAGGGAGAGCCAGGGCCAGCACCAGCACTGGCATGGACCTGCTTTATGGCGGTGTGCCAGTACTGATTCACTGGCCACCCCTCTGCAGTGGGCATAAAATCCCATTGGACCATGAACAGGGAGGATCAGAAGCGAGTCCTTGAGTGTACCCAGAGTAGCCTGGGGCTGATCACAGCCCCACCGAGGGAAGGTAGTGGCACCCCCAGGAAGGGGCAGACAAAAATAAACTAAGCCCAGGAGGGCCTAGTTACTTACCAGAAACTGAGCTGTGGAGTCCAGAACTAGCCAGACAGGACTGGGATAGCAGTAAATCTGAAGAGAGGAAGAAAGATGGATTGGTGGACTGTGGCAGATGCAAGCAGCGCATCCAAGGTAACCTGGGGCTGGTAAAAATTGCAGGCCAGTTGCAATATGGCCTAAATCCAGATGACACATCATTTGAACTGGACTTTTCCAACTTAAAACGGCAGAACAACACCTGTACCATGGCCAGCCCTAGTGGCGGTGGGAAATTAATATCTGTGGTTGGTATAAGGCACGATGTAGAGGAGCCAAAGTCCCAAAACAGGAAACCAGACAAGAAGATTGCAAGAGGGAACCAGGAAGGGCAGAACATATGACCATCCTCCCCATAACAAGCTCATTCCAACAAGACATGGTAGGTGAGAACCCCTGAGGACTATCCAAGATATCCAATTTAACAGCAAGCTGTCAACCACTAAGGGGATGACAGGGTCTGAAAAACCCATAAGAACAAGATGCACTAGTGAGTAGCATGGGAGGTTACAGGTGCCTATGAAATCACAGTTCTTTTCACAGGTTGAGTTTCCAGCTCATCTTGTTTGTTCCCATATTTCTCGTATTAATGTACATGCATCAGACATATTTTGCATTTTGACCTCCTTGCTTCCTTTTTGTACCACTTGTTGCAGGTCTGTAGCTCTCTGGCCCCTTCCCAGGTTTGAGACTTGTTCTTTAAGATTGAGATCTAGCAACCATCATCTATGGATCTAGTTACCATGGCAAAATTTCACTACTGAATTTGAAAAATTCACTGCTGAGTGAGAGGCCACTCAGCAGTCATTCCTCAGCTTTGGAACTCCTTTCCTCTTAAGGTCTGCCAGAGCCCAAGCCTGGACATTTTTTGGAATAGCTTTAAGTCTTCTCTATTTGGATAGGCATTGAGCAAACAAAACTAGGCTGAGATATTCTTTGCGGGGTGTATCAGATTTACATTGATGTTCTAACCCTTTATACATTCTTTTAATCTGTCAGTTTCATAAATGATAATGCTCTCTTATTATAAATCAGCCTGAACCTTTATTGTGAAGGGTGACATACAAATAATTATGTGAATTTAAGTGTAATCTTGTATTTTTTCTGAGTTTAGAATATTTGGTTCAGGGGAAACTGCAACATCCATAATGCTAGAGAGATTGAAAATGTTTTTAATCATTACATTAAAACATTTGTTATAGACTCAACATGAACTCCTTTTTATCATAAAGTATTTTATGATATATATCTGTGTGTGTGTGTGTGGATCCTCTGTGAGCGAAGTCCCAAATACGCATACATACTGATAAGTGCTCAGCTTTGGGGTCACCATGGCTTGAAATCCTGTTGACTTTTTTGGGGCCCAGCCCACTAAAGTATATGGTAAATTAATAGTTTTTTGGCTTTGGACTATTGGACTAATAATGCATAGTTTGTACTATATATTAGTAGATGCCAAAGTGTTGCTTAAATGTGTGTTTAAAGGAATGCCTGTGCTAAAACTTGCAGCAGTTTAAAAAAAATCATGCATCAAGTCTGGGTGAACTAAGTGTATGTGTACTATGTACATATTACTTCAATTTAATTTAATTTAATCATTTTTTAAAAATTTGCTGTTTATTTCCATGTATGAGCAGGGTCTAATGGAAAGGAGAGAGGAAAGGGGTTGCAGGGGTAAGAAGTTGGGGGAGGCAGAGGACAAGGGGACCAACTGACTCCCCCAGATTTATTTTACCTGCTGTGGCTGAGAGAAGGGGACTAATTTAAGGCAAACCACCAAACAATTAGCATATATACCTAAAAAATGATAACAAATGTATACATTTCGCATATATAAAATCTAATTATTGGGGAGTCATTTTATAATCAGGGTTATATTTGAGTAAATAAGTAAATAACTTCATCTATATTTATTTATTCATAATAAAAACAAGTTTGAAAAGTATCCTTTCAATCTCAAACTCTTAAAACTAAGGAAATGATCAGTTACAGAACACCTTACTGCCTACATTTTCCCCCATAACAGTAACAGACTTCTACCTCACTGTTCCAAAGAACTTCCTTCTGCTGGCCTATCAAAACTGACCGTTGCATTACTATGTTAAAAACATGTATTTTTGACATAGGTTTAAGAACCCACTTTTTGTTTTGAACATAAAGTCAGGAAGCAAGTTAAAGACAACCAGTTATACTGATTTTGTCATTCTGTGACCCTCAATTAGCTTTCAATTTCAAGTTGTGATGATCAGAATTAAGATATAAAAGGCCACATTGACTTGACAGGATCCTTTCAACCATGAAATATAAGATGTAAGACTGTTCTGCTATGCTAATTTAAAAGGCATATTTAATAGATTGCAATCTGAATTCCATGTTATTTAACATGTCAAAGGGCTAAAAGAAGAATGTCATAGTTGACACTAAAATGTGTACTCTG
This sequence comes from Caiman crocodilus, assembly GCA_030014935.1. NCBI lineage: Eukaryota > Metazoa > Chordata > Crocodylia > Alligatoridae > Caiman > Caiman crocodilus. The sequence continues at coordinate 94,718,678 of JAGPOW010001296.1, forward strand.
TCTGCCTTGAAGTGTAATGAACATCCTCATCTTAAAGATAGAAATTGATTCATAACCAAATTTCAAAGAACTATACAATGTACTAGAATGGTCTTTCATGAAGCCTCAGGTTATGAAGCAAGTAACTAAAGAAAATAGAACTTCTGAGACAGATGCAGGGAAAGAATCCATTTATTAAATTGTTTACATTTATCCTAATACCTAATATTAAGAGTGCTGCTGGGAGTTACAAAGCAGCTATGAAAACTTTAGATTTAGATTCACCATTTATATTCATGTTACATGAGATTTGTATTGAAACATTTGACAATCTGTGCTCATCAGTGACTGACAGTGATTCATACTGAATGAGATTCTAATGCAATGTTAGTTCATACAGAATGAACACTGACTGAACTAAATTAGTTAACAGAGAAAGGAAGATTTTAGCACATTAGAGTAAAAACTATGGAGTTAGGAACTGGAAAACAATTAGTATTCAACTGGCAAAAGCCACATTTACCTTAAAATAATAGTAAGTCCCTTCACCATACACATCTAAAATAATTAATTTTATTTCAGTAAAAACTTGATTGCTGGGCAACTGCTGCCTGTTTCTGAAAAAATCCCCAACAATTGGGCAGAGCCATTCCAGGTCCAGCAAGGTATAAAAGGTGACTTCCTAAGTGACCAAGGAGCAAGTGAGTAGGAACATGAACAGGGCAGCTTGCAAGTAGTTCATAAGTCAGTTTGCAGGTAAGTTTGCTGCCCTGCTGTTTGAAGGGAAATTTTTAAGATAAGCTTTTTTCTTTAATTAAGAATAACTAGTCTATATATATATATATATAAAAGTAAGTAGTGTAAGTGTAAGTAGCTAAAAGTCAGGGGTTAGACCAGTACTTAAGCCCCTTGCTTAACTAGAGTTCCAAGTGGTGGGGAGTTCACTAGATAGTTTGCCTGGAAACTCTTTCAATTTTCTTTATTGTAAGCTTGGTGAAAGGAAGCAGAGAAACAGGTACCTCTCAGGACCAAAGCACAGTGAACAGGCCAGCTTACAGGCGAGTTTGCTTGGGATGGTCTGCTTGGAAAGAAGGCCAGGAAGAGGGAAGTGGTGGATTAAGAAAACCGTAGAGATAGCTGAAGGACATTGCAATGCCAGAGCCACTGCCATTGCCAGGTCTTCCTCTTTTTGCACCTATGAAGTGTCTGTCAAGGCAGGATCACTCACCATTCAGGCTTCCTGGTAAGTCCTGGTTTGGCACTGTGGAGACTGAAGCTTGCAGGTACAGTCAGGTGGGGGAATGGCTATGATGTGAGTGATGCCTCCTGGTAATGTACCTCAGGAAGCAAGCAAGAGAGCTACAGAAGGAGGAAGGAAGGCTCCCAAGCATCCTCTGCTATGAGGACTTGATCAATTCAATGCTGGAGGAGACTTCTAGGACTGAAGGAAGGGCTGCCAAAAGCATCACTAGAAGGGGAAGAGGATGTGGACTCCATGGAAGATGGAAGCTTGTGACCTCTGGCAGCAAGCAGAAATCTTGCACTACCTGCAACAGTTTGCCTTGAGAACATATATGGAGTCCTAGCAACAGACGATGAGGACCACATTCCACTAGTGGAGGAGGCCAAGCTAGGCATCCCCAAGGTTAGGGGGATTGAGAACACTGCCATCAAGAAGTGATGGGTAATAGTGGTTGGAGACTCACGTCTAGTGAGGATGAAGACACCCATCTGTTGGCCTGACCTGTTGTTTCAGGAGGTTTGCTGCTTGCCCAGAGCTTGGATCCAAGATTACTGAGGATTATCAAGAATGACTACAGAACTCTGGATGCAAGGGTGAAGGGGACAGGGACATAGGTGGTGTTTTCCTCAGTTCTTCTGGTCAAGTTCTTCAGTTCTTCTGGTCAAGAGGAAGGGCAGGAGTGGGTGCAATCTTTGAAAGCTCATGGCAATTGGGAGAGATCTCAGGTGATTGGAAATAGGCAAATAAAGTGCCCATCTTTAATAAAAGGGAAGGAGGAGTACCCAGGGAAATATAGACTGGTCAGCATCACTTCAGTCCCTGGAAACATCATGGAGCAGGTCCTCAAGGAATTCATTCTAGGCACTTGGAGGAGAAGGTGGTTAGGAATAGTCAGCATTGACTTACCAAGAGCAGTCATGCCCAACCAATCTGATTGCCTTCTATGACAAGGTGACTGGCACTGTGGATGCAGGGAGACCAGTGGATGAGATATACCTTGACTTTAGCAAGGTTTATGGTACAGTTTCCTACAACATTCATACAAGTAGGGTGAAAGTGCTAGACTTTAGGAAAGCTGATTTCAGTGAACTCAGGCAATTAGTCAAGGATGCCCTGCAGAGTAGGAGTTTTGAAGTGATGGGAGCCCAAGAAGGGAGGCTGTGCCTTAAGGAAATGATCCTTCAGGCACAAAGGGAGATGATCCCAATGCGAGGAAAAAGAAGGAAAGAGGCCAGGAGGCTTCCTTGACTGACCAGAGAAATCCAGGGCAGCCTAAGAGTCAAAAGGGGAGCACATAAAAAGTGGAAACAAGGAGCTGAGGATGGCATCCCAAGTAAAGGACAACAAGAAATTGTTTTTTAGATATATAGGGAGTAAAAGGAAGGCCCAGGGAGGAATAGGACCCCTGCTAAGTGGGCAGAAGCAATTGTTGACGGACGGGGGGGACAAGGCTGAAGTCCTCAATGAGTTCTGAACTCCTCAATGAGTTATTGCCTCAGTGTTCCTAAGAGAGGGGCATGACAAGCCTCTCACTGGTGTTGTAGAGAGGCAGCAGCAAGGCACCAGACAACCATGCATAGACCCTGAGATGGTGCAGTCACTTGGAAGAACTGGATGCCTTTAAGTCAGCAGGCCTGGATGAGCTCCAACCGAGGGTGCTGAAGGCACCTGGCTGACATCATTGCACAGCCACTGGTGGGAATATTTGAATGCTCGTGGCACATAGGCCAAGTCTCGGAGGACTGGAAAGGGACCAATGTGGTTCCCATTTTCAAGAAGGGAAGGAAGGAGGACCCAAGCAACTATAGGCCAGTCTCACCTCCATCCTTGGCAAAATCTTTGAAAAAATTACCAAGGCTCACATTTGCCAGAGCCCGGCAGGAAAAATTATGCTGAGGGGGAACAAGCACAGGTTCGTAGCAGGCAGATCATACCTGACTAATCTAGTCTCTTTTTATGACCAGGTTACAAAATGCCTGGACACAGGAGGAGGGGTGGATGTCATATACTTAGACTTCAGGAAGGCCTTCGA
>JAGPOW010001296.1:94722031-94805405 GCA_030014935.1 Caiman crocodilus
GTGGATGTCATATACTTAGACTTCAGGAAGGCCTTCGATATGGTATCCCACCCCATACTGGTGAACAAGTTAAAAGGCTGTGACTTGGATGACTACACAATCCAGTGGGTGGTGAATTGGCTAGAGGGTCTCACCCAGAGAGTCATGGTGGATGGGTCGGTTTCGACCTGGAAGGGTGTGGATAGTGGGGTCCTGCAGGGCTCGGTCCTTGGACCGATACTCTTTAATGTCATCATCAGCGACTTGGACGTTGTACTCTGTCCAAGTTTGCAGATGACACAAAGCTATGGGGAGAAGTGGACACACTGGAGGGCAGGGAACAACTACAAGCAGGCCTGGACAGGTGGGACAAGTGGGCAGAAAACAACAGAATGCAGTTGAACAAGGAGAAATGCAAAGTGCTGCACCTAGGGAAGAAAAATGTCCAGCACACTTACAGCCTAGGGAATGACCTGCTGGGTGGCATGGAAGTGGAAAGGGATCTTGGAGTTCTAGTGGGCTCCAAGATGAACATGAGTCGGCAGTGTGACGAAGCCGTCAGAAAAGCCAATGGCACCTTATTGTGCATCAGCAGATGCATGACAAATAAATCCAAAAAGGTGATACTTCCCCTCTATTGGGCGCTAGTCAGATGGCAATTGGAGTACTGCGTGTAATTCTGGGCACCGCACTTCAAGAGGGATGCAGATAACCTGGAGAGGGTCCAGAGAAGAGCTACTCGTATGGTTAAGGGCTTGCAGACCAAGCCCTACGAGGAGAGACTAGAGAACCTGGAGCTTTTCAGCCTCTGCAAGAGAAGGTTGAGAGGCGACCTTGTGGCTGCCTATAAGTTCATCACGGGGACACAGAAGGGAATGGGTGAGGTTTTATTCACCAAGACGCCCCCGGGGGTTACAAGAAATAATGACTACAAGCTAGCAGACAGCAGATTTAGATTGGACTTTAGGAAGAACTTCTTCACAGTTAGAGTGGACAAGGTCTGGAATGGGCTCCCAAGGAAGGTGGTGCTCTCCCCTACCCTGGGGGTCTTCAAAAGGAGGTTGGATATGCATCTAGCTGAGGTCATCTAGACCCAGCACTCTTTCCTGCCTATGCAGGGGCTCGAACTTGATGATCTATTGAGGTCCCTTCTGACCCTAACACCTATGCATCTGTGAAGCAAGCTAAGGACTTACGGGTTGGATGAATGGACTGTAACATGAATAGAAACCTGGCTGGATCATAGGGCTCAGAGGGTTATAATCAATGACTCAACATCTAGTTGACAGCTGGTGTCAAGTCGAGTTGTCCCTGGGGTCATTTTTTTTCTCTATATCTTCATCAATGACCTGGAAGATGGCATAGAGTGAACCCTCAACAAGTTTGTAGATGACACCAAGCTGGGGTGAGTAGTACATACTCTGGAGGGTAGGGCTAGGATTCAGAGAAACCTTGGCAAATTGGAGGATTGGACCAAAATAAATCTCTTTGTAAGTGAGCTTGTCCTGGGGATGCTATGCTTGCTCACAGGCTTCCCCACTTCAGAGTTTACCTTTATTGCTTGCCTGCCACACTTTGACGTTCCAATAATTGAAAAAGAGAAAAGAAGGGGGAGGTGAGATGTTCATTACAATCAATGGTAGGTCTTAAGGGTGAGGCTTTTCTTCACAGGGATTCACCTCCCCTACACCCTGCTCTTGCGGCATCTGCCTGCACTTAGGCTAGCGATCTCTATCAATATCTCATCTTCACATAAGCACACTTGGTGATGCCATGCTACAGACCGATCACTCTGTCATTTATCTTCAGGGATTCAGCACTTCACACTTAGTGGCTCATTTGACTACTTAATTAATTTGTAATTCATTTGCTAACCAGTCTCTTGCCATTGATTCATCAAACCAATTGGCTCCTATTTATACTTTATCCATAAAGGCGTCTGTCATTACTACATTAATCTTTATCTGCTTCATTGATTAATGAGTTTGATCACTTGGTTACTTCTTGTTTAAACGCCAATTAATTACCAAGTTTTCATCACTTGATTCTTACTTAGATTTCATCACTGAAGGAGTTTAACATCACTTCTTGAATCATCAATAAATGAGCTCAATTGCTCTATTTATTTTCACTTCATACCTCATCAATTCCTGAGTATGTCAGGCTTTCGTTTATCCTATTCTGTACATTTATCTAGGACAAGTCCCTCATGGGTTGCCCCTTCACTGACTCTACCCATTGATTAACCAGATTTTGTGTGCCATCATGTCCTAGCCTCTCTTTTGTTGTCTCATCTATTTAGTTAGTCTCTCAACTGGAAGGAAAAATGGAAAAGGAAAAAAGAAAAATCCCCCAGGGCAGCCTCCCACCAGGAGGGCTTATCCTTGCCCTGCTCATTGTCACTGCAGGGACCTGGAAGGCTGCCTCTTCTCACTGTCTGGTTCCTGCTGTCTTACCTAACATTTTGTCCAGTGTGTCCCAGTTCTGTTTGGCCCTGGACCAGTGTCTGGGACTTGTGTTGCTGCCCTGTTCTGTGGCTCTCCAAACTGCACTGCCCTCTCTCAAAAGAAGCTATGTGTTCCCCTCTCCAGGGAGTCTGTAGGTATGTAGGTAGCCCTTTTTTGGCTTCTGGTGGAACTCCCAGCAGCCAATCGGTGCCCGTTCCACCAGCACACCACTGTCTGCCTCTGAGGTGGCTGTTTCAGGCTTGGACTTTCTTATAGAAGTTGGCCATGTGTCTCTGGGGTTGGTACTACAACTCTGGGGCCCAGACTTAAGTACCTCAGTGGAGGTACCCTCCTGGACTATAACAGGGCCCAGGATTGGTGTCATGTTACAAAGTTTGATAAAGACAAGGACTAAGTCCTGCATTTAGGACAGAGCAGTCCCATGCACCAGTACGGGCTGGGGACTAACTGGCTAAGCAGCATGCCTGCAGAGAAGGACCCAGGGGTTCAAGTGGACAACAAGCTGAATACAAGACAACACTGTAACCTTGTTGTAAAAGAGGCTTACAGCTGGGTTGCATTAGTAGGAATGTTGCCAGCAGATCAAGGGAAGTGATTCTTCCCTTCTATTCAGTACTGGTGGGGCCACAGCTAAATATAGCCGCAGCTACAGTGTTCAGTTTTGAGCTCCCCAAAATTATATATAGAAAGGATGTGGACAAATTGGAGAGTCCAGGGGAGGGCAATGAAGATGGTTAGAGAACTGGGACACATGACCTCTGAGGAGAGGCTGAGGGAACTGGGCTTATTTAGTCTGAAGAAGAGAAGACTGTGGGGGCATTCAATATCTGAAAGATAGTTCCAAAGAGGATGGAGTGGCAGATGACAGAACAAGAGGCAACTGTCTCGAGTTGCAGCAAGGGATGTTTAGGTTAGTTATTAGGAAAAACTCCCCCACTAGAAGGATAGTAAAGCACTGGAACAGGCTACCCAGAGAGGTTGTGGATTCTCCATCCGTGAAAGTTTTTAAGACCTGCCTAAGCCAAGCCTTGTCAAAGATGTAGTTGGGGGTGGTCCTGCTTTGTGTAGGGGGTTGGACTAGATGGCCTCCTGAGGTCATTTCCAACCCTAATTTTCTATAATTCCATGATTCTTTGATTCTAAGTGTCTATCCAACCTGCCCTTGAAAGCGTCCAAGGATGGAAAGTCCACAACTTGTCTAGGTTGCCTATCCCAATGCTTTTCCCTGTTGCAACAGAAAGCTATTGCACCTAGCCCTTTCCCCTATCACCACAGAGAAAATCTAATCTTTATCCTGTCTATAATCAACATTCAATAAAAGATATAACCCCCCCACAAATTTTGTTAATTGGAGTGTTGTGGGAGACAGTGTCACAAGCCTTGTTTTATGTTTTTTTCACATCCACTGTCCTCCTCCCATTCACAGAGCCTATAACCATATCACTGAACAAAATGAGTCATGAAACCATGCTGGCTATTCCTGATCATCTTGTTCTCCTTTAGGGCCTTCCTTGAGGATGTGCTTCATGATCTTTTCAAGTATCAGGGTCATTGACTAGTCAATAATTCCCCTTCTTTCCTTTCTTAAAGATGAGCATTATATTTGCCCTTCTTCAATCATCCAGGACCTCACCTGATTTCTATAAGATTTCAAAGAAGAGAACCAGTGGCTCTGATATTATCTCAGCCAATTCCTTCAGTACCCCAGAGTTCATCCCATCCAACCATGTGAACTTAAAAAAAATCTAGCTTCTCTAAGGGTGTTTAGTTGTTACCTCTTCTATGTACTAAATATTGTTTAGATGGGAGCATATTCATGGTAAGGCAGAAAACATTTCAAAGTTATGCTTCTTTGAGAGAGAATAATCTTGAACTGGTATTAGGCAACTTATATTGAAGCTTGGTCTGCTCCATGGGGCCAGTACCAGCAATCTGCAGTCATCCAGTATCTCAGGATGCACCACTCCCAGCTCTTTCCATGTGAGCAATCTATCACCCTCTCTCTAACGATGGGAGAGGAGGTGCCTTGAGAGCCGCTCTAATTAAAGTGCTCACAGTGTCTCATGTCTCAGCATCCCTGCACGTCAAAATGGTGGCAGGGGGACTTTAACTAAAAGTCAAACAAGCCGAGATGCTGATACACAAGAGACAGAGGCTGCTGGAGACATGTTAATTAGCACTGTAATTCCAACAGACTCCCCACAGATATACAAGCTCCCCTACTGCCCTGGATTGACAGAGACCTGGGAAGATCTGGGTAGCTGCAGATGAGTTGGGGAAGGGGAGGGGAAGGGAGGTGGAACAGCAATGTGCAACTGCTCACAGCACATTTTAACTTTAATACTGCCTAACATTCCTTAGAGTTAGCACATGTGAACTGTAATCTGTAACAACACCCTAAGTATTCCCTAACCTGCTTTGCCACTACTCTAGAATGTTTAATTCCTTCCCTGTCTTTGCTGCCAACCAGGCTTTTCATCTGGTAGCTGCCTTTGTTTAGGAAGTAAAAAAAGATGTTAATTACTTCAGCATCATCTATAACTAGGTTGCCTTCTGCATTCCATAAGTGACCTATGATTTCTTTGATCTTCCTCTTACTTTTGACACACTTTCCTGAGGAGCAGGAGACACAGGTTCCAAGACCTTTTCACATAGAAGAGGCTTGAACCTATATCTCACACCGCCTAGAATGTGACCTAGCCACCAGTCCATCCATTAATCAAAGTTCATAGCTGCCTGGAGCCTTCCTGCTGAAGCCAGAGAGGAAGATGTGTCTGGCTAGACAATAAGCAAACCGGTGAGAATGTGAATCAGTGAGATCAACGTAGTATTAGAAGGAAAAGGCTTATTGGTTCTGTTTCTGCATATAATAGTCAATGGATAAAATAGATAGATAGCAATATGAGAACAGCTGCTCCACTGTAGCAAAGGGAGGGCTGTCCCCATTTCAATGAACTGCTTCCCTGTTGGCTTCCCAAAGAGCTAGCTTAAACAGGATGGGTGGTAATTAACCTTGTCTAATACATGGCATGTTGGTTAGGGCACTTTCATGGGAAGTGGGAAATGTGAAAGGGAACCTAGAAAGCTGGATGCTCCACTTCCAGTACACCTTCCCTAACCACTAGACTGTTGGAGGGAGGAGTTCATTTTCCCTCCAGCATCAACCAGTCCTTATTTGTAATTTTTCTGTGACTAACATTTAAAGACTTGTATACAGTTTAGCGATCTACTGATGTGGCATAGGATCCCAACACAGCATAAATGACTGAAGTAGGTCCTTTCCTGCATTCTATGAAGGACCCAGAAAGTTATGCAGATGGGAAAAGAAGTGGTTCAAAATGCCACTTAAGTAGCTTTAATTAGCTGCAAAAGTGCTACTTATCTGTCAAAGCAAAAGTTGAATTTGGACCTACTGGTATCAGGCCCCCGTTCAGACCTGGTGTAGCTAAGAGGATCCAGTTGCATGGATCTTGATGGACTTATACTCTTCAACAGCAGGTCTGATTATGGCACAATAACTTGTGCAATTATTATTATTTGTAAAATGCTGATTAAGTATCCAGTTCCACAGGAGATGCAAATAGCTCATGAAGTCAGAGATTTTTTTTCTTGCAATAGAAACAGTAGGCAACTATTAGTCGCAGTTAGAAGACGCTCTTTAGAAGACTGATTTTCCAGTGTGCCATGAGCATAGTAGATTAAAACATATGACCCAGAGTTTCATGGACCTAAGCATGGATGCAAAAGAAAGGAGTTAGATGCAAAAGAAAGGAGTGCCAAAGAATCCTTTTAGCTTTTGTGTCTCATATATATGTCTATATTCTGTGTGTATAAAGTCCCCTGGGCTGCTGTGAGATCCTTACAATATTAGTACTATTAGCAATAACAATATTAGCACTCTTAGGTATACAACCGTCTACATATAAGTCCCAAGATAAACCCAGAGGTTTCACCTCCAAAATCCACTATGTCCAAAATATTTTGACCGGTTGTGGTCTTTCTGAATTCTTTTTAATAGAAAAATGGCTCCATTATTTTTTCCATAGTCATAAAAATGAGGGAAAGCTAAGAACTTCCATTTTCTATGGAGTTCTTTGAGTCTAGCAAGGGGTTCCTTTAATCTAAAAAAAAATGATAACCACTGGTCTAAAACCTGACCCAGAGTTTCTTGCCTGTAGTGGGTTCTGAATCAAGCTCTAAAAGAACAATTTTGTTAGCATAAACTGTAGATGGAATGGTTGTACCTATTAATATTAGAGATGGCCTCAAATCAGAAAGTTCCATGTTTAGATTATAGAGTTGATTTTTCACAAAATTTGGAGGTGTTTGGATCTGGTGTATAACAGGGTTACCTTCCCAGCAAGGTCTATGCCTCCAGTCTTTCCGCATCTCTGGGCAGTCCTCCTGCTCCACTCTTCTGCCACGCCTTGATGAAAATCAAGTTCAGCTATTACTTGAGTGACAGACTACCTTTTGTATGCCCTGATGACTAGGACCAGAAGTGCACACTCCAATCAGCCCTGTATGTGCCCCATGCCTTGCAGATGTCCCACTGTGTGTTACTTCTCCGGCTTAGGCACACAGTTGTAGCTCTACCTTACTACCCCAGAGGACGACTCTCACACCACACCTCGCTTACTGTGATCCCATTCACACTGCCAGCTCTCACCCAGCCTCTTTCATGCTGCTCTGTATTCTGGGACACATTTATTCTGCCCAGCCTCACCCAGCTTTGGGCTTGTCTCTCCACACTCAGTCAGCCCCAGCACAGTCTGGGCATCTCCTGCTTCTCTCACCTGAATGTCTGCTGAGTGACTCTGTAACTGTTCTACTTTACTCCTGGCCCTTCGTCAGGCCTCCATGCCCCAACTGGGCCTCTTTCCCCCTCTCTCAGGCGCTTTACTCACTCACCCACTTGCAAGGTCTCTCTCTCCATCACCCCTTACTCTCAGGGCCTCTACTCACACCCCCTGCTGCTTGGGCATGGCTCTAGGTCCCTCCTCCAGCTTGAGCTCTGCTGCTGTGTTCCTAAAGAGCCTCAGTTCCCCCTGCTGCTGGAATGCCACCAGGGATGTGGGGCTGGGATTATAAGACACTCCTTCCTGCTTTTCACCAGGGAGGTAACTGGCCTGGCATTTCCTGAGGGCTCCCACACCACTAGGAGCCCCACTAGGCCACCCTGTCCTGGCAGGTTGCAATTTTACATCTTACCCAGGCCAACGCCATCAAAATAATTTTGCAGGACAAACTTTCAGTAGGTTCATTGTAATGAGCAATAGAAACGAGTAAACATTTTTTTATTTAAATCATTTTTTGGCTGTTCATTGGTAACAGACATCATGCAAAGTAGCTTTTCATGTCATTCTGTACCATATCAGTACATAGGCAACCAAACCTTTTCAGTTTCAGTCACATTGCATGTTACCAAAAAGTATAGCTCCTTAGTGGGGAGCAGTATGGAACTGGAGATGCTTTGTTTACCAGAGCACCTCTTGAGGTAACAAGGATCAATGGTCACAAACTTAACAGAGAGCAGATTTAGGCTGGACATCAGAAAGAACTTCTTCATGGTAAGGGTAGCCAGAATTTGGAGTTTGCTTGCAATGGAGGTGGTGCTCTCCTCTACCTTGGGGGTTTTTAAGAGAAGACTGGATAGGCATCTGGCTGGGGTCATCTGACCCCAGCACTCTTTTCTGCCCAGGGGATGGGGTCAGACGCAATGATTTGTTGAGGTCCCTTCTGATCCTAGCATTTATGAATCTATAGTTGAGTTTTTTACTGTGAACATCAAGATGGAGAGAAAAGTTGATTAAAAAAAGTGGGGGGGGGAGGGAGGAAAGGAGTAGAGCAAGATTAATAATTATGTGCAAGAAAAAGGGAATTACTGTATGTTTCCTTGAGTTACGTTCCCAAAGAACTTTAAGAAATTGGATGAAATCAGTAATCATTTACTATTGACCCTTCATATTTATTCCTAAAGTTGCTGCAGTATATATAACAGGCTAGCTCTACCTACAGGTAAGGTTTGCTCCTGGACCAAATCTAATGTACGGAAGAGATCAGTGCAGCCAGAACTTGGTGACTTCCTTAGTGAGAAATCACCCTTGCAGGGGGCAGGTGTTGGTGTAGCCAGCAGTTTATGGATTAATGAAATAGCTGTTAAGTGTAGGTTACGTTTTGTGTACCCCTACTGCAGTGGCAGCTGAATGTCATCACCAGTTGTAATCCAAATAGGTCAATTCATTGGCTGAAAAGAAGGGGGAGCAATCCCCTAGCTGCTGACTTTACCAATGTCTCCTACTCATCAGCAAAAGGCTGTCTTGAGCACTGGTGCCTGCAAACTTTAGGTGCCCATTCTAAATTGGTGCCCTCCTTGCCCACACCAAGTTATACCAATGCTAATCCACACTCAGATAACAGTGTAGATGTTAATGCTATTAATATAAAAAAGCAACAAGTAATATATGGTTCAAACTTGCTCCATAACTCTCTTCCAACTCACCTAGCCTTTTCAGAAGAAAAGTCTCTTCAGGGTTTTTCATGATAACAACTTTATATTCAATTCCAGTTCCAATTTTCAAGTAACATTTTTAAATGGTACATAGTAGAATTAAAAAAAAATAGTATTGGTTCTAAAGGATAATTAATTAGATTCCTCCTTTTCCTTAAGCAAGCAGTATTCAAAAGCAGGCAATGAATTTGAACCATTGTAGCCCACTGTATGGGGTGAAACACACGTACATTTCTCTTTTGTTTGCTTCTTTATCTAATATAAGCTGCCTCTGCAACAGAAATTGTTCAGAAACCTCCAGGATTAAGTTAAATTGATTTAAAAAAAATAAACCAAAGCATAAAGTGGTCTAAGTCATCTGAGAAATTGTAATTTTATATTGACTAAATTTTCAACACCTGTGATCATATGGGTCTTACCTGGTTTTAACAACTATTCTTTTAATCATCAGCCCTTTTAAAATGGGAAAATAAATGTCCATTAAAAAATCACATTCTTAGATGAACAAATAAAAGTGGAGTGGCTTCCATTAATAGTTAAACTGACTCAGTTGATAGATAAGTTAGCTCTAACCATTCACGCTATACAATAAAACTGCTGGAAAATCAATTGTAGACATGAAAGCTTTGTGTGACTGGAAACAATGGAACAATGAAACTGTCAACCAAAAAATGAGACTCCTAAGCGCAGGAGTTTTCCTGGTGATTGGCCCAAGAAGAATAGAAAACTACAGGCCATTGTAACAGGAAGCCAGTACTCCTGTTACTTAAAGGGAAAAAAGGGGAAACACAGTAGGTCTGTAAACAGTGGGCAGTTGGACCAGAGCTAGCTGCCAGAAAGTAAGCAGAGGAGGTAGCAGAAAGACAGGAGCATACAGATGACTACTTGGGAACCAGCTGCACTACAATATGGCAGAAGTCTGGTTAGGGCAGTTAAATAGAGGCTTCAGTGCAAAAGGACTAAGTTGGTTAAGGCTAAAGAGAAACCTCTGCAGGTTTGGAGAACACATGACCAAGAAAGGTGCAAGGGAAGTGGCAGGTGCTCCTGGGGAATATAAGCCCAGACCCTTGGCCAGAGCAGGTAGTCTAGCTATGAACTCAGGAAGGAGAGTAGCTTTTGTCAGCTGAAGCTGTCAGAGAAAAGAAGCTTCGGGTCAGGGAAAGTATCCTGAAGGCTGGGAGGGAGCCAGTGGATGAGAGTAGGGCTTTGCAGCAGTATAGAAACCCAATTTTTAAACATAAACTCACTGGTCTCTAACTTACAGTTTTGATTTATTTGACTAGGCTTGGCTTTGGGCTACAGAGACATTTGGAGGCCACAGGGCCCTGAAGAACACTCGGTACATAATACCCTGGAGGGACCAGGGAGCTCTGTGGGTAGAAACCCCGTAGTTAGTAGGCTGAAGAACCTTGGAAGGGTCTGGGTCCCTGTGGGCTGAGATGGAGCCAGTTCCTTTTCCCGGGTCTGGAACTCAGTGAGCTAGAGCAGCCCTGCCAAGTGGATATGAAGATGGAGCCACAAGGCTTGGTGTATGAAACAGAATAAGACCTGAGAGGCATAGATGTGTAGTGGTGGGGTGGCTGGAGGCCACTATTAGTGCTCTTAAGGCATGATTAGGACCAGGAGGCCATGATTAGGGCTAGTACTGCCACATTCAGTGTCAGTGAGAGATGCTAGGAAGCCACAGAGAATTGGTCAGCGAGCTTACAGTCCATTGGCATGAATAAGATCAGGGTTAGGTGGGAGCCATGGGTTTTAATGGCTTCAAGCTGAGGAGGGCCTAGAACCCAAATTGACTGTTCAGTGGTCCCATTCAATGAGAGCTGTGGAGAGCCTCCATACCTGCCTTTGCAGACTGAGACTTGGCAAGACTGATGTTTGGGGCACACTCCTGGAAGGAGTTTGAGTTTTCTGAGGGTGAGAAGGGCCTGGGTCTCCCAGGTCTTATATGTGTGCTCTAAATATTAGGACCACTGAGTAAAAGGTGGGTGCCACTTCCATCTCTGGTAGTATTCAAGAGATGACGTAGGTGCTATGCTAAGAACTTAGTGTTGCTTATTAGGTGTCCTTGTTTAGATAGGCACCTCATTCTGGGTGATTTTGATTCAGAGATGGAGGAGGCACCTAATGTGAAACTGAGGGTCAGACACATAGCCCCTGAGAAAGAATTAATGTTTAGGCATACTCTTCTAGAAACCTCCCAGCTTAACACCAATAAAAGCTCTACATCTATGTGTTCAAAATACACTCCTTATACTATACTATCCTATATGGCCAAATAAGTATTAAATCAAAGTTGTATACAAAGCATCTAAAAACTATTCTGTGTGCCAGTTTTTGTTCCAGTTATATGGAGTCTTTGTGAAGTTCTGGATTATAATTATTTTATAATATCTGAAATATTTAGTTGGAAGTAATCAGGACTGTATCCACTCTCAGCTTGAGGGTTCAGGGGCTTTTGGGTTCTGTAAATGTATGCAAATGTTTACCTTCAAGAATGTGAATAAATCAAAGAGAAATAGCAGATTCAGGAAAAACAGGCTGTTAATTTGAATTTTTAAATAAAAACACAAGCTCGTAAATAAATAGTGCATTTATAAATGAGTGCACTGGTCTAGTATGTGCTTTAGTATCTGATAGCAATTTACTGTAGCAGCCAGCCTAACTCCAACTCAACCTTTCAACATGGAGTTCCTTCACTACTAGTCTATTTTGCCATGAAAGGAAATGGATTCAAAGAACTATATACTAGGCATAACTAGTGAGAGTTGCATTCTGGACCAGCATTTCCCAAACCTAGTTGATTCTCTTGTGTCCCTAATGTGCCTAATGTTTCCCTCTGGCACTCACTTCTCCCTTCCCTCCTCTCAGGAGTGTCCCATCTCCCACTGCTGTGTGCTGAGGACTACTCCATTTATACATGTCACCATGTGATGCATACTTGTATGCCTAGAGACAAGCTGCAAATTTGGTACAATGGGTAAGAAGGAAGCAAAGCAGCTTATCAGGACTTGGAGCCGGGAGACCTGGGATGATGCAGAGAGGTATGGAGAAACTGTTCAGAAAAAACAGCTATGGTAGGCAGCAGAACCATTAGAGGAAATGCTGAGCAGAAAGGATTTGGGGGCATTCCCTCAATGTCATGAAAATATCCTATATAAGTCTGTGCCCAGGGCTTGTACCCCAGATGCCCACCCCCAGCGTATCCAGAAGAGGTTTAGGGGTACTTTCACATCCCCCTTTGATTCCTTTTCCACTCAAAGTTTAGAACAAACTTCCTGGGAGGGAAACTACCTTTCTATTCAGGTGAAGGGACAGCCACCTTTTTATTCAGGTGTCTTGAGGCAGGCTTCAGCTTCTTGGACCATGACCCATACTTCAAGATAAGAGACATGCTCAGGTGGGATGGGCTTCACCTCTTCTCCCAAAGGTAAGCGTGTGTTCTCTTTCAGGTTGGCCGATCTCCTCCAGTGGGCTTTAAACTAGGCTTATTGGGGAAAGGGGAGGATGAGGTCAGAGGGAGCCTCAGAACACCAAACCAAGTGTCACCCACAAGAACAGCCCAGGCAAGACTGATGATGAGCACAGGAAACACCCAGGTAAGAGACAGGGGCCTGGATAGTCCTGGGATTAGTGGGGCAGTGCATAGGAGGCCTTAAATGCCAATACACTAATGCTCATAGTATGGAGAACAAGCAGGAGGAACTTGCCCTCCTGCTAGCTAACACAAACCCAGACATAGTGGGGCTCACAAAAACATGGTGAGATACAACTCATGACTGGGCAGTGAACATCAAAGGCTGTACAGAAGGGAAAGAACAGGGAGGAAAGGTGGGGGTTGTGGCACTCTATATCAAAGAACAATTCACATCCTCAAAGAGCAGCACTGGGTCAGAGAAGGGGCAGACTAAAGTGCTCTGGGTAAGAATACAAGGGGGTCGGGGGGAAAGGGACTTAACAGTGGGGGCCTACTACAGACCACCTAACCGGGGAAAAGAGCTAGACTGGGAATTCTCAGGCCAGCTCACGCAGGCAGTTAAGTCAGAGGATGTGGTCATCATGGGTGACCTAAATTATCTGGACATCTGTTGCAAAGAGCAACCAGCCAGGTCTGACTGCTCACATAGGTTCCTAGGCATGTTACAGGACCTCCATTTAACCCAGGAGGTGCACAGTCCCACCAGGGGAAATGCCTTGTTAGACCTGGTCCTGGCCACAAGCAATGACCTGGTGAGGGGACTGTTGGTGCTCTGTCACCTGGATGATAGTGATCATCACCTATTAGAATTCACCATCCAGTGCAGGGTGGTGAAGGCCTGCAGCAAGACAGGAGCCCTGGACTTCAGAAGGTTGGATTTCGTTGAGCTAAGGAAACTAGTTGGGGAGGCACTGAGGTCCTGGAGGGGTGAGGAGTTGGAAGTCCAAAAAGAGTGATGGTTCCTGAAGGAAACTATTCTCCAAGCCCAAAGGGTGGCAATCCCAACACGGATCAAAGGGGAAAAGAGTGCTCAAAAGCCCCCATGGCACACCAAAAGCATCCAGGAATGTCTCAAAGCTAAAAAGGAGGTGTACACCCAATGGAAGGGAGGGGCTATCACCAGGGAGCCTGGGTATAGCCCAGGCTATACCTCCATTGCTCGGGATTGTAGGGGGCGCTGTTAGGAAGGCCAAGGCAGAGATGGAACTGGGACTAGAAACCTGGATCAAGGATAACAAGAAATATTTTTTGAAACACATAGGGGGTAAAAAGAAGGTTCTGGGTAATGTGGGACCTCTGC
This sequence comes from Caiman crocodilus, assembly GCA_030014935.1. Lineage (NCBI taxonomy): Eukaryota > Metazoa > Chordata > Crocodylia > Alligatoridae > Caiman > Caiman crocodilus. The sequence goes on from JAGPOW010001296.1 coordinate 94,735,768, forward strand.
AGGACACACTAGGAAATCTAGTGGTCTCACCAGATGACAAAGCTAACCTATTTAACAATTTTTTTGCCTCCATTTTTCTGATCAGGGACCAGGTCATCCCCCACACTGGGATCCCCGATGGGAGGCACAGCCAGCCCCAGGGTCAGAGAGGACCTGGTCAAGGAACTTCTGGTGGGACTGGACATGTTCAAATCAGCAGGTCCTGATGATCTCCACCCCAGAGTGCTGAGGGAATTAGCAGAGATCATTGCGGGACTCTTGGCACAGCTTTACAAGCACTCACGGTGCTCTGGTGAGGTGCCAGAGGACTGGAAAAGGACCAATGTAGTCACCATTTTAAAAGGAGGAAGGAGGACCTAGGAAATTATAGGTCTGTTAGTCTTACGTCAGTCTTGGGGAAGCTCTTTAAGAAAATTATCCAGGTGCACATCTGCAAGGGGCAAGCAGGAGAGTGTATGCTCAGGGACAACCAACATGGGTTCATTAGAGGCAGGTCCTGTCAGACTAACCTGGTGGCCTTCTTTGACCAGGTCACAAAAGCCTTGGATGCAGGTGTTGTGGTGGAAATAGTCTTTCTGGACTTTAGGAAGGCTTTCAACACTGTCTCTCACTCCATTCTCGTTAAAAAAATTAGGAGATTATGGTGTCAATGCCTACACAGTCAGATGGGTCACCAGTTGGCTTGAGGGCCACACTTAGAGAGTGGTGATGGATGGGTCATTTTCAACCTAGAGGGATGTGGGCAGTGGGGTCCCCCAGGGCTCGGTCCTCGGACCCGCACTGTTCAACATCTTCATCAGCAACTTGAACGAGGGGGTGAAAAGCACTTTGTTCAAATTCACAGATGACACTAAAATATAGGGAGAAGTGGGCATGCTAGAAGGGAGGCACAGGCTGCAATTGGATCTGGACAGGTTACAGCGGATAAGAATAAGATAGGATTCATTACTGACAAGTGCAGGGTACTGCACCTAGGGAGAAAGAGCCAGCAGCATACCTACAGGCTGGGGAACTCCCTTCTCATCAGCACAGAGGCAGAAAAGAATCTTGGAATCATTATTGATGCCAAAATGAACATGGGCCAACAGTGTGGGGACGCAGTCAGGGAGGCCAACCATACCTTGTCATACATCCACAGATGCATCATGAACAGGTCCAAGGAGGTGCTCCTCCCTACCTATATGACATTGGTCAGGCTGCAGTTGGAGTACTGTGTCCAGTTCTGGGTGCCACACTTCAGGAGGGATGTGGACAGCATTGAGAGGGTCCAGAGGAGGGCCACTCACATGGGGGGGTAGCAGGGCAGGCCCTATGAGGAGAGGCTACGGGACCTGAACCTGTTCAGCCTTCACAAAAGAAGGCTGAGAGAGGATCGATGGTGGACATCTATAAACTGGCCAAGGAAGACCAGCAGGTAATGGGAGAGTCCCTGTTTCCCTGAGCACTATTGGGAGTAACAAGGAATAACGGCCATAAGTTGATGGAAAGTAGATTCAGGCTAGATATCAGGAGGCACTACTTCACAGTCAGAGTGGCTTGGATCTGGAACCAATTTCCAAAGGAAGTGGTGCTCACTCCTACCCTGGGAGTTTTCAAAAGGGGGCTAGATAGACACCTTGCCGGGGTCATTTGACCCCAGCATTCTTTCCTGCCCATGGCAGGGAGTCGGATGTGATGATCTGCGCAGGTCCCTTCCGACCCTAACAACTATGAAACTAGAAAGTAGAGCTGGAAGAGACCTCACAAAATCATTTAATATAACACCCTAAAAAGGTAAGATCAGCCCTGATTAAACATTCCAAGCCATGTATCTGTCTAACCTGCTCTTGAAAATTTCCTTATAGGGTGTGTTCATCACCTCTGACCAGCCCTATAACCATGCCAAGGCCTCACAGATAGTACTTGTTATTATCTTGCTGGGACATTTTGCCCCAAGACAATTTTAGGCCTCCTCAGATCTCCACACCCTTCTTGGGGTCTTGGCTTTCCCAGTATCTGCCCCTTTCCTCTAGCTAGGCTTGTTAGCCTAAGCCCACCATGCTGGACCTCAGTTTATGGGCCCCAGCCTCTGTCTTGTCCTTCTAGGACTCTGGTCTTTAGTTGCTGGCCTTCTTGGGCTCCTGTATCCCGTCTCTCCTGTCCCAGGCTCGCATATTGCTCTTGCCCATATTGGACTCTACCCCTGGTCCTCTTGGCCTCAGGCCACCTCTGTTTTGTCTTGCCTGGTTCAGGCTTTAGTCCTCTTGTTTGTCCACCTGCCTGTCTTATGCTCAGCACTGGCAGGGCTCAGAACCACCCATGCCACTAGGGTACTCCTGTGACTCACAACTCTGTCGCTGGCAGGGCTCAATGAGCTGTTCAATTTTTCTCACTGCAGCCATCATCTCAGCTGCTCATTTGTCCAGACAGCTTGTCCGGGTCACAGCAGGGTAGCTGGCTGAGTTCTCCCTCTTTTAAATAATAGAAAGGTAATGTTTGGCTTAAAATCTGTCATTTATAAAAACATATATACCTATAAGAACGAAGGACTGGAGGGGGCCTCCTAGGTCATAGTGTCCAGTTTCTTGCTGCTAATAGCAATCACATCATGTAACCATTTAATAAATGTAGCAAGTTCTATTTTGTATCCTATTAGAAAATTGTTGGTGAATCTTATTCCTGTCATGGTTAGAAAACTTTTTCTAATTTCCAAGATTTATTCATGGCCAATTTATAGCCATTTATTCTTGTTCCAACATTGTCTTTTACCTTAAATAGCTCTTCTGTCTCCCTGTTGTTCACTCCCTGATGTATTTATAGAGAAATCATATCTCTTCCCAATCTTCACATTATACTATAGTCTTTCTTAAAAATTGGAAAGGCTTCTTTGTAGATGGTAACAATATTAGCTAAAACTGCATCTCTTACTTATTTATATTCTTTTTTCTTCACTGAGTGGATAAATTTATCATACAAATCCTATCCCTTCACCTAAACAATAAACAACGGGCGGTGGGGGGAGCAGGGTGTGCCTTAAATCGGCCAGGCTGAAAAAAATATATATATATTGACATTTTACTGTAATTGATTGTACTATTGAGATTAGAATTGTAGAATTCAGAATTTAAGCCTTCATTTATCAGACAAAGAGCTAGTGGGATGGAAAGGAACTAAGTAATTACCTCACCAAGTCATCTGTCAAACCCTTCACAATTTTTCATCTAGGGTTTACTGAAAGGAGATTCCATTGCACAGAAAAGTAATTGCAGCTTGGGTAAGTGAAGCTCATTTTGGTGAACCTGCATTTAACAGGATTGCATTTTTTTAGGCTGTCATTTCATATTTAGTTTTCTCCTTTATCCTGTATTGTCTGAAGCATCTAATCAAAACAGACTCCCGTATTGCATGATTAGAAGTCTCTATATCTTCAGACAGATTATCATTGGTAATCAATGTTGCAATGTAATGATAGCCCTGATCAATTACTTTGTTATCTGTCATGATTTTAAGGAATTTGAAACTATAACCGGTATGAAAAATCAAAAGGAATGAAGCTAGTAGCTACCAAGGTCATGCTAAAATGATTTCTCACAATTGTTCCAAGCTTGATGAAAAGAATTTTAACACCATTGTTAAATATCTTCTTGAAATTAATCAAAATTCATAGTAAGACCAAATTGACTTTCTGAATTAGCAAGGTCACTTCAGTAGATTTAGGAACATTTACTTTAGGCACTAGGGGCTAAAGCAGGACATAGTGGATTTGAATCCAAAACTGTGATTCAAAATACATCCCAGTCACTTGCCATTGGAGTCTTGAAGCCCTAAACTCACTGGGCTTAAAATCTTTTTCACTTTAAAGTTGTCCAACAGGCCATAGACTCTGTTTCTGAACCTCCTCAGAAATGCCCCAATCTGGACAATTCAGGATCTAGGTTCACTGCAATTTCAGCCTCAGGAAAGTAAAACCCACTATTCTCAGCTCCCCACAAAATGCCTTAGCCTTGAGACTGTACAGTAAGCAGCAGGAAGGCACTCTCTACCTCAGGGGTAGGCAGTTATTTTGGGTGGAGGACCACTTAATGAGTTCTGGTGAGCTGTTGAGGGTCACAAGGGTAGCCCCAACCCTTGACAAGCTTGTCCTTTTGGCACCTTGGGACCAGAAGTCCTGTCCCTAAGGTCTGACCTTTGCCACCAGAAGTCCCTCTGCTTGCCCCTGGAGGTACTCCTTTTGGAGGAGGGTTTGCCATCTCAGAACCAGAAAAAAACCTCAAATTACATACTAAAAATCAAACATCCATAATAATATATTTTAATTTAATTTTAAAATTTATATTTTTGTCCTGATGTGTGTGTTTGTGCTGTATACATATGTGATTGCATAATATCTCAAAATGAAGTTCCACTCCTGTATATTGTGTGGGGTGTTGGAGGTATGGGTGGGTGGATATGGGGCTTGGGGAGCTGTGGGTGCATGGGTGGGTAGATATGTGGGTGGGTGGGTATGGTGTTTGTGGGGGCTGGGAGTGTATGGAGAGGGAGGGTGACTGGGGCGTGTGTGGGTGCATGCGTGTGGTGGGGTGTGTGCGTGAAGCAATGAGTGGGGCTCCATCCAGAGGTGTGCCGGTGTGTGTGTGGGGATAGAATTTGCGGGGTGTGTGATTGTGTGTGTGTGTAGGAGGGTGTGGTTGTGCGGCTTGCGATGGAGAATTTGAGAATATGTGGGTGTGCATGGAAGACCCCAGTGCGTGCCTCCCTGAGCTGGTCAGCACCCACCCCCACCCTGCAACAGCCCAAAGCCTACAAGCCCTGTGGTGTATCCCTGCCACTGCCAACAATGCATAGCCGCAGCCCTCCCCGCACCCATTCCACACTGCCTGACTGTGGAGTTTACTGCCACCATTGGGAGTGCAGCAGGGCTGGGGTGGCTCCTTCCAGCTGCTCCTGTTTTCCCCATCTCCATGGCAATGGCAGGGACCAGCACATGCAGCCCTGTCCCTGCACACCCTGTGCTGGCTCTGGGCTTACCCGTCTGGGCTGAGCAGCAGCAGAAGCAGCAGTGGTGCTGGGCAGAAAATGTTGCTAGGCTTGGGGAAAAGCAGTCTGTCCCCAGTTTTTAGTGTGGCTGCCCATAGCCTTTGCCAGGTTGCAGTGTGGCTCTGTCACTGTCACCTCTGGGCTTCCCTGAGAGTGCTCTAAACTGTCACTGTTGCCCTGCAGGGTAGCCCAGAGGCAGCAGAGACCCAGAAGAGACACATGACAATCCCACACGGGTTCTGTGCAGCTGAACCAGGAAGCATGGGGGAGGAGGAGGGGCAATTTTTCACCCTAATTGAGCAGCAGTTTATCCAGTGCTGCTGCTGCTGAGCCCAGACAGGGTGTCTGGAGCCAGTGTGGGGTTTGCAGGGTTGGGGCTGTGTACTGGTCCTCACTGCTACTGTGGTGCTGGGGCCAGCAGCAGCAGCAAAGGAGCTGCTGTAGCCTGGGCTGCCTAGAAAAGCAGTCATACTACAGAGTCACCCCAGCTACACTGTGTGCCCAGGATGTGAATGGGTGCATGAAGTGCAGCAACAGGAGTGTGAGGCTGCACCAGTGTACCATACCCAATGCTGGTGGGGCCCAGAGCAGGGTGGCAGAAGCGTGGGCCATGGGCTGGCAGGGGTCTATGGAGCTTGGCTGGGCTGCAGTCTTGCTGCCTCACCCTGGGTTCCCCTGTCCCTGGCCCTGTCCTCAGTGCACTGACATGAGCTCCATGCTCCCTCCCAGCTGTCACTGTGCTCCACATCTCCACTTGCTGCCCCTTCCTCTTGCTTGCCACAGCCATTTCCTCACTTCCCTGCACACAGCTGCCACTGTTCCCCTCTACCCTCTGCCTGTTTCTGTGCCAGCACATGGTTCCTGGTTGTAGGCCAAGATTGCAGGAGCTGACCCAGCAAACCCTGAGGACTGAGCTGATCACCCATGGTCCTCTCCCACCTCTTTCCTCCCCACTCCACCATCTGTGTTTCCCTCTCCAGTGGAGGGAGGTGGGAACAGCCCCAGGGGCCTAGGCCAAAACCCTCTGCCAGGCAGGGACTTCCAGTTGCGGGGGAGGCATGCAGAGTGGAGCCAGGTAGGCCTTGCTTCTGCAGAGGCTTGGTTCTGTTAGCAGCTTTCCCTGGGTCCTACTGTCCCTTGCTCCCGTCATTTTTGACATGCAGCCAGGGGCAGATAAATACTCATTCTTTGAAATTTTTAGGGGCCCCACAGGCCAGATAGAACAGTTTGGCAGGCTGGATATTTTGTCTGCCCCTGATTTACCCCTTCTATTGAAGTTGTGCTGTTGTGCAGCAAAGACTGAAAGATTTCTGAAGTAAGAAAGACTTAACTAGCAAGAGGAAACTTGATTCTATAGTCAGCACTAAGCAGCAATCACGCAGTGGTAAATATAACATATAAAAACTCAGGACTCTGCTCCCAAATGAGTGTCTGAACCTCTTGGCTTTAGAGTCATTGGGTGTGTACACATGTACTAACTTTCTGACAAATTAAGCCAACTTAACTTTTTAAAGTCAACTTAATTGTCAGACTGTACAAACATATGTGGAACAGAGTCAACTTAAATGTGGTACAAGATTATACACCAACTCAGAGGTGTATTATTTTGAGTCACATTAGTTAAGTCAACTTAGCTCAGAAGATGGCTGCCCCCTTGTCAAGTAGCTGTATATGTGTATGCTTCAACGTGACTTAATTGAAGTCAACTTACTTAAGTCACCTTATTTTAAGTTGACTTTGTACATGTGTACACACTCAATCATAGGATTTTCATCCTCAGAACTTTGCATTCTTTCCAGAATTGTAATACAGCTTCTACTGGAAGAGAAGACATCCTAGCATATAACCTACAGAAGTTAGAATGGTCTCTTGGAAGATGAGCAGTAAACACGTGAATGTTTTCAGGGCCTCCCACTTCTTGGGTAAGTGCTTTAAGCACTAGACTGTTTTATAAAAGTAGACATGATCACTTTCAAGTGAGAAAACTGAGTTTTGCTTATTTCTTTCAAAGGAGATATAAGCACACATTCTCAGGAGGAGAGGTTACACTTTAGACCTCTAGTGGTGACGGGGTCCTGCCTGAAGTCTTGACTTAGGAAGTTGACTTGGTAATCATTGATCCTGTCCCTTCTGGTAAGGGCAGTATTTCAGACACATAACTCTGTTTAGCATTTCCTCTTGGTTAACTCTAAACCACTCTCATCTCATTGTAGGGGTTTTTAGACTGACTTAATGCGCTTACCTCTTTCCATGCATTATATAGGGAACCAAGGTACCTTACTTGGGGATTCCCTTCTGGGTGCCAGGTACCCAAAGCTTGGGTATCGCAGGGTCTAGTATGTACCTAAGTTCTTTATTGGATCTATCCTAATTAATTATTTAAAATAATAAATTATATATTAGAATTAGATAAATTCTATACAGTTTTGTGCACATTAGGCCTTCTGAAACTGTGACAATACTCAGAATTTCCATTTAAAAAATTCTGCTCAGTGACACTCTGCTTGCCAGTAATATTCAACAATGCATCTACCACGAATTTATAGGTCATTGTTGTTATGAATTAATACTCACAAACCAAAGGAAGATGACCAACAAAAATGTAAATAATGGAATGTTCAGAACAAACATGTGGTAACCTATGAATTTTAAATGCAAGATCAGGAGTTGGCTTGAGCAATTACAATGCATTGAGAAAAAAAGGAAATTAACTCTGCTGAAATAGATTTCAGACACACTACAATTAAAGTATAGCCCACAATCTGACATAGTGAGTATTCCACTTCAAACCAACCTATCTGATTGGTATGCAGCACTTCACCAGTCTGGCCTTCCATGCTATTAATTAATTTTCCATCTGAACAAAACACTACAGATTTTTAAAATCTATTCCTATAGTGATTCCTTAACTGGATACCATCTTCAGTGGAGACTAATATTTTTAGACTGGACTCTCTGGAGCCTGTTGCATTAAGATGATGAAAGTAAGAAATGTAGTGCCCCCAGCAGATTGCCTACTCCTTGGATATGTAGTCCTGGCTCAAAATACCACATGTACTCTTGTACTTTGGCAACAGCTTTTATTTTGCCTTCTCACAGAGGAGAGGTCAGATGTTACAGAAACTGCCATGTGCATCTCTGAGGTCCTAGTTTGCCTTTTGAATATCAGTCCAAACAAATTCCTTCTTTTTTGTTCTCCAAGCCAAGTGCTAGCTATGTGTGTCTTTTTAGTGTGTGAACAGTGAAAAGTACTTGCTTGATCTTCCCTATACTGCAAAGGAATGGGACGAATAGTATGCAGTTAAGTGTGTGCAAACGGGACTCTGGTGAGCAGCAGTGGTTCTTTTTTTCTCTGCAATGTGAATGGTTATATGGTTGAATCTGTTCTTGATGTATTGCTGTATGAGGGAAAAATTACCTGCTTTATGGTTTTGAACATGTTTCATTTAAATAATATGGTAATGTGAAGCTTATGTAGCTACAGCTCCCATAGACAGAGGACAAATACAAAAGATTCCAAAATATCGAAATATTTAAGATTTTAAGTCCCATGGACAGCTCTGCTTGTGAAATTAATTTTTTTTAAATTTAAGTACAATGTTTAGAGACATTTTGTTTAAATATTAAATATCTTAAATTATAATCACACTTGAATGAAGGGTAAGTAGTAATACAATGGGTGTACCTTCAATGAATGGATAAATTGCACATGCTCTGTAATTTATAGGAAGTATGATATGGTAAGTTTGTTTTGGCCAGTATAAGATACCCCCCTCAGTGTTATGGTAGAAGGGATTTCAGCATTATCTTCATTGTGCAAAGTTTTGTTCTTGGACTTTTTGGGCACTTTTACATGTGCTCTAGGAGTGGGGGGAGGGGGTAGTGCTTTAATTAGGGCAGCTCTGAGAGCAACTTAAAGCACCACTGTGTCTCATATATCAGCATTCCCATGTTTAAAAATTGATGTTGGGGGCACTTGAATGAAAGCTCATTCAACAAGCTTTAGATCAAGCACCCCCACCACCATTTTTAAGTATGGGGATACTGATACATGAGATACAGGAGGATGCTGGAATGCAGCAATTGCCATAGCCCAGAAAAACTATTGAGTTCACTCTGACACACTGGAATTCCAGGGCATTGGAGAAGCCTTCACATTCATGTATAGGTGCTGATTTTTTAAAGTATACTTCCTACCGGTCTGTTTTTGAAACTATTATCTTGTAGGATGGTCTACAAGAACATTTTTCCCTTCATTCGCATTATTGATAACTTCGAGTGGTACAGTAAAAGCTCGCTTATCCAGCATCCCCTGGGAATGGGGGATGCGGGATAACAAAATATGCCAGTTAATTGAGCTGCCCGAACAGGCCTCCTTGCTGCCTCCTCCCACCATGTCCAGAGCATTGCTGCCCCTCCCACAGCATCACCGACTCTTCCATGGCATTGCTGACCCTCCCATGGGCTCTGAGGGGCAGGGAGGTGGGTCCCACACAGCCTGCTATACTCTGGGACATGGGGGCTCGGCAGCATAGGCTGCTTTGCCTTGGGTGGTGGGGGCTCAGAGAAACCAGAAGTGCCACAGTGGGTACTTCCGGTTTCACTTTACCTTGCTTGCAAGCCAGCATGTAGGTTAATAGAACATGCCGGCTTTTAAGGTGTCAGTTAACAGAGCTTTTACTGTATTGATAGGGAATTCTATTTATCTTAATGAGTTGTCTCTATTATGATAGTATTGTCACAGGGCACTAGGGTGCCCTGCTCCTTTACAGAGCTGAAGCTGCTAGGGGAAAAGCCCTAACAGTGAGTTGAAAGCCCCAGCTTCCGGTTATTAAGGCAGCCAGAATTAGCTAGTGGCCCACACCTGCCAGCAGTCAGCTGACTGGAAAGGGAAGGGCCTGGCTCATATATAAACCCCAGGGCTGAAGCCAGAAGGACAGTTCCCTGCCAGCAGCCAAGGAGGAAGGAACTCTCCCAAAGCAAGTAAACGGGAGAGGCCTGACTGCAAGAGCAGCTTCTGACACTGTTGAGGGACGGAGTATTCCCCAGTATGGTTTGAATGATGTAGTTGGACAGCTTGAATTTATGTTGTACCCCAGAGGCTTGTGTTTTGTTTACTACTGTATAAGACCAGTGGTTTGGGTGAGGCTATTAGGGGAAATAGGAGGCCTCATAGGGGACCCACGGTAGTGTGGGGACCCCAGTGCCAAAGAGTGTGCAGCATTTAGGGCACACTGACCCCAGCGCCAGAGAGTGCGCAGCATTTGGGCGGCAGAAAGCCCGAGCACCTGGGAGGCAAGGCACAGAGATAGACAGGGCCATGGGGAGCCCAAGCTCCAGGGAGACGTAGAATGAGACAGGGCCGTGGGAAGCCTGAGCACTAGGGAGGCACAGAGTGAGACCCAGACCAAAACAACATTGGTACCATCTGTGAGGCTTGGGGCATGGTAAAGGGGTGGTTGGAGCCCCACATAGCCCATAAGGCTAGGGTGCCTTGAAACACCATTGTGACATCCATCCTGGAAAGAGACCCATTAGGGGTCCGGGGACCCATGGGGTCCTGAGAATCAATTTCATGTCCAAGAGGATTTAGAGGCAGGCTCCCTACCATTCATACCATCAAAGACATGCTGGGCAAGAATCAAGGGTGTCCGTTGAGCCAACTTAGCATGGTAAGGGGGCCTTGGGAGATCATGGCCATCCTCAAGGACCCCGTCCCATGACAGTATTCTTTTAAAACAGAAAATGAACTGGTGAGTGTTAGATCCCAACTCCATGAGACAACCAACAACTAGGGAGACAATGGATTGATACCATTACTCATCACCTGCACACATTGCTTATCAACAGCTTTATTCAAAATGGAGACACCTTTGGGTGAGCTTTAACAAAATGGTGAGCAGCCTTGAACATTAGTTCTTTCCATATTTATACACCTTGGTTTATGCTTATTAACATTTATTCTACTTTTGTCCCTCCTTTGTTCCACCCTTAGTCTTTCCTATTTTAAGCTCCGCCTCTGTTTACTGTTTGTTTCATTAGCATGGATTGGCCTATGTATTTCACTTATTTACATGTCTTTTTGCTATGAGTGCATGCCTAAGACCCTGACCCCACTTCCCTTGGTCACTTGGGCGGAGTTTAACCAAAGCCTGGAAGTTTCTGGAGGCTTCTTTACCAATTGCCATTCACCTTTTCGCATATGTTTATCTTCGATTCTGTTACATGTTACATGTTGTCTTTCACATTCTAATCTGTTTTTCAGACCCAGATTGTACCATCTCCACATTCCTAAGACTTCACCTCATTCGCAGAACACAGACTTACACGGACTCACTTGAAAATGGTTGACATAGTTAGGATGGCTACTAGCATAAGCAAATGGATGGCTTACCATAAGAATTCATAAGCAACATTTGCTTTATCTCCTAAGGATAGCTGGTGGTTTGCATACCGTTTCTTTTTCACAATGAGCTATATATCTTACAACACTAATTGTGACGGCAGCATGCAGCCGGCACAGGCACAGGTAGGGCATGAAGAGGGTTGCAGGGGAATGGCAGCCCCTCGGGAAGACCCTGAGCCAACCCACTTACATGCACGAGAGGTGGTGGTATCGGAGCCGGGACCGCGGCTGCAGTCATGGCCGCCATTACAGCCGCATGAGCCAGCATTACGCCAGCTGTTTAAACAGCTGTTCCTGGCAAGGGGAACAGCTGAGCCAATCAACTGCCATGGGGAAGTTTAAAAGCCCCGGCAGGCCCCGCGGTAAGGGGGAGCCAAGAGAAGAGGGTGGAGGCAGGCAGCACGCTAGTGTTGCTGCAGCTTCCCTGGAGGCTGCCTCCCACACAGGCAGCCCTTTCTCAGCTCAGCAGAAGGAGCCCAGGAAGGGGTGTAAGGTTTGGTCCCTTGTAATTACCAGGGCCAACACGTTACTCCAGGAAGCCTCTCCACTCAGGAAGAGGCTTATTTTTGAGACTAGGAGAAGAAAAGGGAGACACACCACGATAGTGGCAGGAGCAGCCAGGCTTCAAGACAGGCTGACATAAAACCATCATCAGCCTAGTCCTGGTGGTCAGGGAACACCTATCATCGGGCAGACCTGTATCTAATGGCAAGATTCCATCCTACCAGCAAGTGACCGGTTGGCAAGTGGACGAGATATAGGGGTGTCGGAGCCCTGTGGAACATCGGAGACCTCAACCATGAGTACCCCCTCGTCGGGAAAACCCCTCTGGTAGAAGATCTCCACTGAACCCCTCCTTAAAATCATTCATACCATCAAAGTCGTGGCAGGAGAGATGAGGGAGAGGGGCTACCTGGCAAGAGGCGTCATCGGGTGAGGTCCACCAACGTCACACTACTATATTGTTAGGAAAATGCTTGTCTAAGCATCTTGCAATGTTAATTTTAACATACCATTCTGCCTTGTGGTTAGGAGCTTTGCTAGGCCACAGGTCATAGTCTTCTGTTTAGCTGCAAATCCAGTGCTCCCCAAGATTCAAATATTGTCACCCAAACAGTGAGTATCTGATGTATAAAAGCAAAGCTATAGAAGAAAATGTAATAGATACTGGTATGTAACTAATATATAACTGTTAACCTCACCAGTATCTAATTATTGAGATTAATGTACTATCTGTTTTTCAGGGCTTTGTAATTACCATTCCCTTATATATAAGCAGGCCACTCTATATGTACACATGTAACTCACATTAACATGAATGGAAGTTACTCACATGTCTTAGAAGGACATGCTAAATTCAAAGCTAAGTGTAAGGACATAGCCGTCTTACTGGTAATTTTTTATAGGGAGAAGCTGACTTTTAGCTAAGCTGCTGCCATCAGTTAAACTATACCTTTAACATTCCTAATGTTCAAACAGATTAGAACCCAAAGGGGCAAGCATGGCAGAGATCATTCCAGATGTGCAATGCTTTAATAAGTGGTATGGAATCAATTTTGCTAGAAGAGAAGTCAAAGAACATTTATTAAGTATATGCATACATTGCTCAGCCTGCTTCGTATTGGGGAAACTCAGAGATTTAAAAAAAACACTGTATACTATGAACCCACCATACTGAAATTATATCACCCCATTTGTATGGTAGCTCCACTCCCAGTAACTTTATTTATTTAGATTTTTACATGAAATAAAGGTATTCATGCTTTTGTCTTTAAAGCTCTCCTAGGTTTACAAGGACCCAGTTTCTCTTCCCAATGAAAGGGAAATACCTTTCCAATAGTCTTTTATCATGCCTAATTCTAATGAGCTATCAGTGAATACCTTAGTACATTTTCCCCTATGAAGATCCTTCTGCATTGAGACTATTTCCATGTATTTTCTCCATTGATTAGTAAGATTTTTTTTGATAATTTTTTTCCTACCACTGTGACTCAGCTAGCCAATCAAAGTTTTATTTTAAGCACACCAGTTCTATCAAAGTTCTAAAAATGAAGAGTAAATAAAATATTAAGATTTTCTTCATTTTAAGGAAAAAAAGTTATTTTCAATAAGTTGAGTACTCCCCTCCCATTTCAGCATAATATTTCAGTACAATGTTATTTGAGGACAATAACTTTTCAGGCAGTTTTTGGGGAAAAAAATGAATTGTTGAGTGAGATTATTTGCATGCTGTACTCTAATATGAAATACTTACACCAGGAGGCTTTTCTTTGAAAATTGAAAAGATTAATCCTCAAAGATATCTAGTTCTATTAGAGAAAAAGTGTTTTCTTTTGTACTTAATTTTGAAGATTATAAAATGGTTAATTAAGGTAACATTTCCTCATAATTTAGTTCTCTACAAAATTAAGATGTTTACTTCACAAGCTAATTTTTGTTAGACAGAGAGAAGCTGAGTGCTTTTTCCTTTTGCACAATTTCCCAACATGGGGTGAATCTAAGTGCAAGACCTAAGCACCTGCAGCTGGCAGAATTTAAGATATCTGCTTAAGCAATTATTTCCCACAATTTCTATGAAAGCAAAACTACTTAAGCCAGAGGCAGGCAATTATTTTGGCTGGAGTGCCGCTTAATGAGTTCTGGTGAGCTGTGGAGGGATGCAAGGGTAGCTCCAACTCTTGACAGGGGCCCAGCCCCCTGATCATCATCTTGGGACTGGAAGTCCCATTCCCTAAGCCATGAGTTTTGCCACCAGAAGTCTCTTCCCTTACCCCTAGAAGTACTTCTTTTGGGAAGAGGATTTCTCATCTTGGGACTGGAAAAAAAACACCAAATCATATACTAAAAATTTAAATACGTTATTGTGGATGTTTAATTTATTTTTAAAATATTTTTGTCCTGATTTGTGTGTGTTTGTATTGTGCATATAAATCAGGGCTAGGCAACCCCTGGGACACATGCCAATTAGTGGCATGCAGAAAAATTTTCCCTGGCAAGCCAGGAGGCATACAAGGAAATTGTTTAACTTTTTTTTTTTTTAAGTTGGTGCTCTAGGCTAGTGCTTCTCGAAGTGGTGGTCCATCAACCAGTGCCAGTCCACGAGCCACTGGTTGCTAGTCTACAGTGAGTTGCCAGGAAAGAAATAAATATATTTTCAGAAGTATAACATTGATATGTCATAGCACCACAGTTCATACATTCCAACACTCCAGGTGACGTCACATCACGTGAGGTGAAGAAAGAGAAAGAAACAGCCAGTTGTGCGTTTGTGTAGCACGGTTACACGCAGTTGCTGCCACCAGCTGAACCGGGCACTGGTCCTTGGCCCACTGGAAAAAAAATTGCTGATCTACCACATCAGATAGTTTGAGAAGCACTGCTCTAGGCTGTCCCAATCTGCCACAGGTTCCAGCACTGTGGAGGTAGAGTCAGGCAGGGATGCAGTCTATGTTCTGCTGACCCCACCTCCTGTCCCCAGGCTGTACCGTCCAGCCCAGCCTGGTTCCTGGAGGGAGCTGTGGTAAAGCAGGGACAGGGCTTAGACAGGTACTCTGCAGGGATTCTGCACTGGAGGCCCCCAGTAGGTGGGTAGCCCTGGGCCCTGCCAGGACTCAGGCAGGCGATGCCCCATCCTAGCTGGGTTGGGGCAGCACCAAAGCACTGAGCTCCAGGGCTGGGCTCTCCAGGCAGAGTCTGGGCAGTGCAGGAAGAAGAAGGTGCAGGGGGGAGGCTGACTCACCTGGCCTCTTGAGAAGGCAGGGGGTGAGCGGGAAGGAGGGCTGTTGTGGGCCTCTGTGGGCTCAGGACATGGTGGGCAGGGGCACCCAGTGGTACCTAAGGTGGGTCCCAGCCCATGTACCTCTGCAGAAATGGAGCTCAACTACCCTGCTCGCAAGGGGACATCACCTGGCCAGGGCAGGATGCCAGGCACTGGGCTTGTGGGGTGGGGGCTCCTGGCTCTGGTCTTGGCTTTCCTGCATGCTGGGCACAGTGTCAATGGAGGGAAGTCACCCCTGGGGCAAGGACCCTGCTGCAGGAGACCTGAACTGCTGCCATAGCTAACCTGGCATGCCCAGGGCCTTGCCTTGCTCAGCTCTGCTGAGGAAGGCTCTGTAGAGGGGTGCTGGACTGCAGACTCCTGGCTGGCTCAACCCTGAGCGCTGCTGCTGGGGACTGTTCTCGGGGCTTGGAGTGTTCCCATGGCCAGGCCCTTGCACCAGGGGTGGCTCTGCCCTGCTTGTGCTGTTCTTG
Organism: Caiman crocodilus; assembly: GCA_030014935.1. NCBI lineage: Eukaryota > Metazoa > Chordata > Crocodylia > Alligatoridae > Caiman > Caiman crocodilus. Next base: position 94,751,441 of record JAGPOW010001296.1, read on the forward strand.
GCTTACAGGGAGGCTGAACCTGGAGCCAGGAGCCCCCTGAGCCCAACATCCTGCCCTGGACAGGTGACATCCTCTCATGGGCAGGGTAAGTTTGGTCTATTCCCATGGAGCTGTGTGAGCTGGGCCACTCCTCAAGTGCACTAGATGCCCCCACTCACCATAGCCCAAGTCTGCAGAGTCCTGGAGCAACCCAACTCCTTACCAGCTGCCAGCTTCCCAAAGGCCTAGCCAGGCCAGACTGCCCACAGTACCTCTCCCCATGCCTGCTTCTCTCCATACCACCTGGACCTTACCCTGAGCACCCAGCTCTAGTGCTCAGCACCCCATTGCTGCCCCCACCCAGTTGGGATGGGGCTTCCGCCTGCCCAAGCCCCAGCCAGGCCCTCCCTCCCAGCACTAGTCACAGGCTTCTCCTACTCCAGGACCCTTGGTGAGGCCTGAGTGCCCCAGTCCTGGCAGCTGATGCTGGGGTGTTGCTGCTGCCCTCCACTGGATAGTGTTCTGGACCAGTAGACCTGAGTCACAGCAAGTAGCAGTGGGAGAGGTTGGTGGAGAGGGACACACCCTCTGTCTTTTTTTTTCTCTCTTCTCTTTCTCTCTCCCCTCTTTTGTGTCTCCTTTTTCTTTTTTTCTTTTTTCTTTCTCTTCTCTTTTTCTCTTCTTTCCCTCTTCCTTTCTCTCTCTTCTCCCCTTTTTTCTTTCCTGTTTCTCTCTCCTTTTTTCTATTTCCCTGACCCTGCCAGTGCTTCCTAGTGCAGCCAGCAGACCCTGTGCCCCACTGGACTTCCCTGCATCTCCAGCACCATCACTACAACCTCCAGACTGTCTAGGAGGGCACTAATGACAATGCAGAGCAGCTGCTGGGCAGCCTGGAAACAGCAACGATGGCACTGGAGACACAGGACGGCCTGGCATGGCACAGGCTCCACTGGCTGCGTTGGCAGTGATGAGGGGTTGAGGCTGCTTTTCCCCCCCACTGAGCAACAGTTTCCCCCCAGACATGCCCCCTCCCAATACCAGTCAGCAACCGGGGATGAGGAGGGTTCCTCTGGTGATCGATCTCACTCGCCATGAAAGCAGCCGCATCATTTCTGGAAGTGGTGTGGCTGCTTTTGTTGGTGGCCAGCACTTGCAGGGGGGGCACTGGTACTCCCATCTGCCCCCCTGCCTGCTGGCTACACAGGGAGTGTGGCCTGGCAAGGGGTGCACCAGCATTCTCAAGGGGTACATATGTGCCCCCATGCAGCAGCTATGCATCGCCCCAACCAAGGGACCCACCATGGGCCAAACAAAGCCCCTCTGCAGGCCAGATCTAGTATATTTTGCCCACCCCTGACCTAAGCCCTGGTATTGTTTAGTTGCTTGAAGCTCTAACTTATCCTGAGCTCCAGCAGGATTCTCAAATTAGGCCAGAATTTGTCTTCTCACAGGATTCAGTGTGGGAATAATCCATTAAGCACATCTACTTCAGGGACAAGACTTTCTGGAGCTGGCTGCATGTGTTGCTGTTTCTGTTTCCTGTTAGCCTTAAAAAATCAGTATTAGGGCACTTTGATAGTATGTGGGAGACCTAGATTCAAATCCTTTTTTCCTGATCAATGTGAGAGCTTAAAAACTACTCTCCCATATCCTTGGTGAATTCTCCAACAACTGGCCTGTTGAGTATTGAGGATCATGGTTCAAGCACTTTTGGGGTTTTTTTTTTATGACCTGGCTTACATCCATGGAGGGGGTTCATGGCTGAGGGGCCTAACCATTTTTGAGGAATGAGACCTCAAATATAAGTCCAATCCTTCTCCTCACATTTTCTTATTGAGTGGATCCAGAGGCTTGTGTTCAACAGCTGACTTTGTAAATCTCATTTTTAGGAACCTAATTTTCCATGTGCATCAAAGGGGAACTTGAGCATCTAACTGAGGGCTGTCCACCAGGGGACAGATTGCCTTGGTCTCTTTGCAGATCTCAGACCAGGACCAAATAATTCTCATAGATGTCTAAGTGAAACACTGGCTCTTAAATTCTACCTAATTCTCCAGTCATCCCCTGCCCCCCACCCCCCATAAAAAAATCCAGATCAACTTTGATCAGGTAGGTGCAAAACAACTTAGGTTTTTCAGTTCATTTTTAAATTCATTTGGTATCACTCTCACTCAAGTATGATGTGGTGACAGTGGTGTTTGCTGGGACATTACTGAATATCAGATAATCATTGCTAAAAAGTAAAAAAACCCAAAACAACCAAATCAGACATCAGGGACCATAACCCAGATTTCTCCCCTTCCAGAAGAGCACTCTGTCATTACACTCTGTCATTATCCATACACAGCTAGTGTAGCCCAGAAAAACAAGCCGCCTTGCTTGTTCCCCTTCTGACTCCATGTAAGTCAGGTTCAGTGAAGGGGGCAAGAATTAGGGAGCAGACCCTGCTCCTCTTTCTGCTCCTTATGGCTAGGGATAGACATTAAAAAAGCTGTAGCCTGAATTGATTCAATTTTTGCAGGTTAGTCTAACCTGCCTAGATTGAACTGTTTGGAAGTGAATGGACATTTACGATTAACTTCAGAAATGCAGACATATGCCTGCAGTGGCTCAGGTCAGAAGCCAGGGGCAGTAGAGCATCCTTTGGCTGCAAGGAAGCTGTGCCGGGGGGCATGACCAGCCCCAGCAGTAGCCTGGAGTGAACTGGCCAGGGAGGGGGTTTAATTCCCCCCCTCCCCCACCCGGTCCCACTGACACAGACCTGAGCCGGGGTCTGCCTGGCATTCTCCCCTCACTGCTACAGTGGCAGGAGCAGGAACACAGCCAGACACCAACCATCATCACCCTCTGAGGCAGAGATGGCAGGTTACGCTTCCTTCTGCCCCCTGGGGAAAACATTGGGGTCTGCTAGTCCTGACTACTGCCACTGCCAATCTCTCCCTGAATGGGATGAAAAGTGGGATAAGTCCCCTTCTGTCCTCTTCACCAGATGCCAGAGGGAGCGGGGAATAAACCCTCTCCCTGATCACTTGCCTAAGGGGTCATGCTGGCCACAGCCTCACCCCTACTGCTGGAGCAGCAAAGGGGGATGGACTTGATAGGGGCATGTCATGGTGTCCCAGAGCAAAAGTCTCCTCCCAGCAAGGGGTCTGTGCTGCAGGTGCAGGTGGCTCAGAAAGTTGCCACGGACTATGCAGAGCAAGTGTCAGCAGCATTAGGAGGGTTTGGGCAGCTATAGCCACCCCTCTGAGCCCTGGTGTTGCCACTCTCCCCTTGCAGTCTGCAGCAGCTCTGACCTCCCCACTCCACTCCACTCCTGCCCCCACCCGCAGCACAGTTCCCCACCTCTCGGGAAGAGGCCCACGCTCCCCAGGAAACCATATCAGGCCCCTGCCCCCTCGCTGCTCCAGCAGCAAGGGCAGGGGCAGAGGCATGGCCCCTTAGGTAAGGAGGCAGGGAGGGGAGTTATTCCCCACTCCCTCCAGCATCTGGTGAAGGGGGCAGGAGCAGGGAGTTTATCCCACCACTTGCCCTGTGCATGTAGTGATCAGTAGTGGCAGCAGTTTGGGCAGACAGACCCCAGCTGCAAATCCCCAGGAACAGAAGGGGTGGAGGGAGGAATAACCCCCTTCCTTGCCCACTCTGCCACAGGCCATGTTGGCCAGCATCTGGCCATGGCCCTGTCCCTGCCACTGTGGCAGTAAGGGGGGAGTGCCAGTTGGACCCCAGCTTGGGTCTATGCCAGTGGGAAAGGGAGGGTGGAATTAAACTCCCTCCCTGGCCAGTTCACTCCAGGCTACTGCTGAGGCTTGCCGTGCCCCTGCCACTGAAGCAGTGGGTAGAGAAATGCCTGACAGGTCCAGGCTGGTGGGGCAGGAGAGGAAAGGGGGAATAAACCCCTTCCCTGCTCCCTTCCAGGGTCAGCATCTATCCAGGACCTTGCCCCTGCCTGTGCCTTCTCCAGCTAGGGAGCAGAGGGGCAGGGCCGGCTCTGCGCCCCTGTAGCAGAGAGCACATTCTAGAGAGCAGGCCAAGATGCTGGGGTACTTGGGTTTAACTTAAACCAGGAAGGAGTCTGGGACAGAAGTTTCATAAACCAGTTTGAGCTCAATCAGTTAAGTCTGATACTACATTCAACCAGGTTTATCATCTCAAACTGGTTTGGGCCATTTTGAAACCAGTTTATGTGCACTGAACAGATGTTCTGTTACAGGTTTAAACCAGTTTCTGATCACTTAAGCCGATTTATGTACAACTTTTGTCCCTAGCTTATGAGTCGTGCAGATTTTACTTTCAGTAGTGTTGGTAATAGGCAGAAACTATTCTTACTGTATTTCTAACACACAATGCACACTCAAATTCCCTATGGCAGGTTTTACGGGGAAATTGTCATATATATGAGATTTTATAATGCTTGGCTAATCACAACTGAAAAACAATGGCACTCTGGAATGATCGGGCTGGAACATTACCCCTGGAAGTAGAATAGATGAAAAGCACAGTGGAAGATACACTTCAGTGCTTACACAAAACTGATTGATAAAATTATTATAATACATAATAGTAACTTTAGAATTTTTTATAAAACTACTTTCATCTTTACTGAATTTTAGAAGACATTTGTCACTTTTTTAATACTTATGGCGCTTTGAAACTAGTCATATGTTCATTTTTAGTTACTTAGATTTTATTTTATGAAATATCCAAACCAATTAAAGAACTCTTACAAAATCTCTCCTTCTTTCCAATCATGGGGTGCATGTACACATGTTATTAAGGCAATGCAATAAACTCCAGAGCAGTTCTCTGTGAAGTTAACTGCTCCCAGGCACAGCATCTATATGTACACCTGGGACTGCAGCAATTCAAGCTGGGGTGGAGCATCCCCAAGCTGTCATGAGGCATAGGGGAGTTGCACCCAGACCCCGGGTGCAGTGTCAGGTGATGCAAGGGCTGGAAGGAGCTGGGGGGTCTGGCCCTAAGCTTGCTGGGCTGATGGGGTGCAGTGTGCACCCAGTGGTCAGCATCCACATGGGCGCTTGATTGCAGTTAATTATTCCACCATAACTTAATTACTTCACTATAAGATAGGGACTGTGGAGTTAATACTGTGCCCTAATACCAGTGTACATGTGAATGGTGATGCTTTACTGCAGAGCTAATTAATCAACTCTGCAGTAAAGCACATGTGTAGTTGCACCCAGTGAGAAGTAAAAAGGTATACAGCAAAAGATTTGTTATCCAGCACCCATGGGGAATGTGGGGTGCCAGATAACCAAATATGCCAGTTGCCTGAGAGGCCCAAACAGGTGTCCTGGCCTGTTTGGGCCACCCCCCCGCACCACATGTGGTGCACTGCCACCCATCCCGCCACATCAGTGTACCAGGGGAAAGAGAGTGGGGACCTCCCGCAGACTGCTATGCCCTGGGCTGTGGGGGCTCAGAAGCACAGGCTGCTTTGCCCCAGGCCATGGGGGCTCAGTGAAACCAGAAGTGTCTCAGTGGGCACTTCCAGTTTTGCTTTTGCAGTGTCGACCAGCATGCCAGTTAATAAAGCATGCCATTTGGTAAGGTGCTGGATAACACCGCTTTTGCTGTATACACTTTATCTTTCATATTGGAGCCCAGTGCAGCTGGTGCAGACTGCCAGCTTGCTGTTGCAGTTGCCCAAAGCCTGGGTTGTGGAAAGCAGCCAGGAGACTGCATGCAACTGCACGGGGCTCCAGGGCCCTGACACTGATTCCATGTTGGCAGCAGGTGTGTGTGCACCTCTGGGAGGATGGCAGGAGAGGGGCCTTGGGCAGTGAAACCCCAGCCCCTCCCCTGCCATCTGCCCAGAGGCAGGCACGCAGCTGCCACCACATGGAACCCAGCAAAGGGCTCCAGGGCCTGGTGCAGCTGTTTGCAGTCTCCCAAATATCTGCCACAACCAATCAGGCTCTGGGCAGCTGCATCAGGCAGGCTGCAAACAACTGCACTGAGCTCTTGAGCCCTGGCATCAGCTCTGTGGCGCAGTGACTACATACGTACCTCTGGGTGGACAGCAGAGGAGTAGCCAGTGTTGTGCTATCCCAGGCTCCTCTCCTACCATCCATCTGGAAGTGCACGTGCAGTCACTGCCATCCTGGAGCCCAGACATAACTCTGGAGCCCCGTGCAGCTGTTTGCAGCTGGCCTGGGGTCTGGACAGTGGCTGCCAGTCCTAGAGTCCAGGCTGCCTGTAGCAGGACTTGCAGCCTCCCAGCCATCTGCTGTGAAGTCAGGCTCTGCAGCTGGCAGCAGCTGCCTAAGCCCAGGTGTAACAAGCAAAATGACCTAGCATGTCTTGCTCTGGCACACGTACTGGGGGTTGCTGAACCCTGTCCTAACACACATGTTTAAAAGGACAATTTTAAACTTAAATGGCTTTTATATAGAAAGTAAGATAGATTAATTTAAAATGAGATTTTAGCTCCTGTTAAATCTTAATGGATCTAAAGGGATAACTCAAAAAATAAGTTAAATAAAAAAAGAATATAAATGTTTCTTGCCATAAGAAAACAAGCAGTTACCATTCTGTTGCATATGTATTCTCAAGTTTCATATTTCTGAACTAATATAGGAGTGAGTCAAGCTAATATTTTAATCAAGTCGATCTCTAAAGTGGTATGACTGTAAACTCTGGTAAGTCTCTCTGAACTAAGTACTGATAATGCATTGCTCCATTTTTCAGTTTTCAGCTCAATACTCTTATTTCAGCCTATACTCTTATCTTATTTTGTACAAGCAAGCAAACAGCGCTGAGAAAGCAAAGCAGCCAACATAGACATCAGAAATAAAAACTTTCCAGTATGGCACATCTGCTGAAACATGACACTATCACCACAAGACTTCAACATGTATTCATGTATTGATGAATTTGGAAAACTGCCAACAGCATTAGATTTAATTTTTCTTGTAATGATGTTAATGAGATATTGAAACACTGTTATATAATTAGTGTTAGTAACAACTACTCATCTTAGAGGACTGTGTACTTCTGGAGAGGCTAACAAATAAGCTAACTTTGTTAAATATAGAAATTGAGTATGAATTAATTTGGAATATAAGATTCTTAATATTAATGAATTGTCTTTGTCATGATGGCTTCTTGGTACTTATTTTAAATAACTTGTATATCAGTTACTGTTCGATATATCAGGGACAATCTAAGAGTTTCATGCACCTCCAAGGCAGCTGCACCTCCCAGTTGTCAGGACTCAGCTATGCTTCAGCACCAAGCATCTGCAGCTACAGGACTCTGGGTCCTTGTGCTGCTGGGGTGCAATCGGCAGCTGCTAGGGCTTAGACTCCTCTCAGTTGCAGGACTCCCAGCCCTGACCAAGAGTGGTGCACTCCTATGGCTAGGAGCCCTATGAGCCACTGGGGAGACCCTGCTGCATGTGCAAATTAAAGCTTGATTAAAGTACACATTTTCAAGGTCTAACTTTATAGCTAGTTGGAGCTGTTTATGGTGCGATAAGGTCTTTGCAAGTGTAGCTGGTCACAAGGTAATTGCACAATTAACCAGTTAATTGTTCAATACCTGTAACGTGTAGTAGGGGCCTTAGGGAGGTCGTGTAGCTATGCAGAAATGAATTTTTTCTGTTGGCATATGCCCCATCTCCATCTCCTCACCTTACATAGTGTAACAGGAAACCAGCTCCAGTCCCTGTCCCAGCTGAGTAACAATCTCAGGATAGGGTTGGGGAACAAGGTTACCTCCAAAAAATTCAGCAGGGTTCAATGGCCATCTGAGTAGCCAGAGGAGAGGTCTGCGTGCAGTCCGGGACAGAAAAGTCCAACCCCACCTGCACATGGTCATGTCCAGAGGGAGTAAGCCCTCATTGATCCATGGGAGTTCCAACAGACTATATAGCAGGAGCCAGAACATTTAGTAACCCCAGGGCAGGGAATGTGCAGTGGGCTGAGAAAGCTGTACAAACTACATGGAGACGTAGAGCCGGGTTCTCCCAGCAGTGGTACAGGAACCCGGCGGAGTGGTCTAGTAACTCAGGAAGTCTCAGCAGTGGACTAGTGAGAGATACAGAGTGAGTGAAGAGGAATTTGACCATCAGAAGGACCGTGAGGTTTCCCTGAGGGAATGGACTGTTGACAGTGCTGACATGATCACATCAGTGTGAAGCCTTACACATTGATTAGAGACAAAAAGTAAATGAATGGAATTTGTATAGGGTGCAGAGAGTGACACAATTGGGATGGAATTAAACTCATCTCCTGCGAGTTAAGGGAGCCCATGGAATCCATTAATGATTACTTGCTATTCTGGGCATTAAAAGAGATTGTTGAATGCCTTGATAATTAATGGCTCTTCCATGAATTAAGAGAGACTGTGGAATTCATTGATGATTTATCCCTCTTCCAAGAATCAGGAGAGATTATTAAATTAATTAATATTTCATAAGGCAAACTGGCAGTGACTGCCTGAGGGGGATAGCAGTCCCAAGTTAAGGACATGTTTTGGGGCCATCTGGCCAGGAGTGGTAAGGAGCAGGGTGTAAGGGAGGGGCAAGCCCTGTTCAAAGGATGGCTTTCAGTCAGCTGGAGTTCTGTTCTTCTCTTGACAACTAACCTCTTTTATTTCTTATTTCTTAACAACAAGGCATGGCAAGTGAGACTGAAATGAAGTACAATCAGAGACCCAATAGACTCAGTCGTGAGAGGAGGTCCCTACCACAGCCTCCTACACATTGCTGCAGTGGCAAAGAATCATCTACTGTAGCCAAGCCTTAAGTTGTAGAGTCACATGCCTGAACAGGCATTAAGAGAGAGAGCCATTATGTTCTGCCTTACCCTTTCTTATTTCTCTAGCATAAGGATGTTAGGGATACTACTAATCAGTATTTTGCAGTTCAGACAGCCCTTTCATACAGCAGATCATCATATTAATTCTTAACATGAGTCCTCAGTTACATTCATACATCATAAGGAATACTATGTTTTCATTAACAGTAACAAAGTAAGGAAATATGATCCCTGTCTCCAAAACATTTCTTATTAGTCTGAGGTTATGACCATGTTAAACCAAGTGTTAGAGGTACCCCAAGCAGTGATTCTGCTTTTCAAAAATGAATATCGTATATGCTTCTCTACAGCAGGTGCAGTAAAATCTCTTTGTTCTTTTCTAAGCAGCAGATATACACCAAAATACTCCCAAACAAGAAAAACACCAAAATCCCAATTTAGGTTTCCAGCATGTAGTCCTGCAATGTTTCATACCTTACCTGAACCAATATGCGGATGCAGAAGGCCAGTAGCTTTTAGCAGCCTTCAACCTTTCTCAACATCAGGCCACTTGTTTTTTATCAGGTTTTTTCCTAGCAATTGACAATAGATTCTGCATCATCTGCATACCTCATCTGAATTTTTAGGCTTACATCAGGGTAATTACTTTGCCTTCTCTTACTAATTACCAAGGAAAAATACACAGCAATAGCCCGCACCTGTAGGGAGAGGATTAGAAAAACAAAGGTGGAAACCAAATTCAAATTGGCAATGGAAGTCAAGAATAATAAAATGTACTTCTTCAAATATGTAGAAAGTCAGAGAAAAAATAAGGGATACATTGGACCCTTGCTGAACAAAATGGGACAACTGTTAACTGATACCCAGGAGAAATCCGAACTCCTAAATGATTACTTCTCATCAGTATTCCACCAGTCCAAGAGTACTACCCTGCTTGACAGGATACAGGATGATCAAGGTGGGGGCAATCATCCACCAACCATTGGTGAAGATTTCATGAGGGAACATCTAGAGAGGCTGGACAGCTACAAGTCAGCAGGGCTGGACAAATTGCATCCGAGAGTGCTGAAAGAATTGGCCAACATCATCGCATGACCCATGGCAAAACTATTTGAGAACTTGTGGTACTTGGGAGAGGTTCTAGAAGACTGGAAGATGGACAATGTGGTACCTATGTACAAAAAGGGAAGGAAGGAGGATTCAGGGAATTGCAAGCCAATCAATTTGACCTCAATCTCTGGAAAAATCCTCAAAAAAATTATCAAAGAATCTATTTGCAATAGGCTAATGAAAGGCAACATTTTAATAGATAGCCAACACGGCTTCATTGCAGGCAGGCCATGCCTGACCAATCTCATTTCCTTCTATGATCAGGTAACACACTGCCTGAATAAGGGAGATGAAATTGATACCATATACTTGGACTTCAAAAAAGGCTTTGACTTGGTCTCCCATGATGTGCTCATGGTAAAATTGGAGAACTGTGGCCTTGATAACTCAATAGACCGGTGGCTAGGAAACTGGCTTCAAGACGGGACCCAGAGAGTATTAATAGATGGAACTGGATCAACATGGCACTTCGTGACTAGGGGCATCCCTCAGAGTTCAATACTCAGAACAGTACTTTTTAACATATTCATTAATGATATTGACTCGGGTGTTAAAAATGAACCAGCAAATTTCACAGTTGACACCAAAGTGTGGGGGACTGTGGTCATGCTGGAAGATAGGCTGGGGATACAAGCTGACCTTGACAGGCTCACAAAGTGGATGGATCAAAACCAGATGATGTTCAACACTGAGAAATGTAAGGTGCTCCACCTGAGAAGAAACAGCCCACAACATACATACAGGCTCGGTAGTGCTACATTGAGTAGCACCGCAACTGAAAGAGACCTGGGGGTTTTGATAGAGCATACAATGAATATGAGCCACCAATGCGATGCTGTAGTCAGCAAAGCAAACAAAACACTGGCATGCATCTACCGGTGCATCTCAAACAAGACTAAAGATGTCATCCTTCCATTTTACTCAGCCTTCGTGAGGCTGCAGCTGGAGTACTGCATTCAGTTCTGGTCACCACATCGCAGAAAGGATGTGAAGCTTAAAAGAATTCCAAGAAGGGCTACACATATGGTTAGAGGTATGAAGGGCAGGCCATATGATGAGAGGCTGAGATACATGGGTCTGTTCAGAGACTGGGAAAATGTCTGTTCATCAGGGTTCCCCAGGGGAAGACTAGGACTAATGGTCATATATTGCTAGAAGACTGCTTTAGATTAGACATAAGGAAAAACTTCTTTACAACTCAAGTGTCCAGAGTCTGGAATAGACTCCACCCAGAAGTGGTACAATCATCTACTTTGGATATCTTCAAAAAGCATCTGGATGCTCAATTTCCTGCCCCAGCTCTTACCTGCCCAAGCACAGGAGAGCTAGACCAGATGATCCCAAGAGGTCCCTTCCAGCCCCTAACATCTATGTATCTATGAAACCATGAAAACCTAACTGCTTTCTAGAATTAAAACAAGAAAACCACTTAAAAAGTACTCTAGCATAAAAGATAATAATTGGGAAGGGAGACTCAGCAAAACTATCTTCCATATTCCATCTATACTACATTCATTTTATCAACCATATGACATGACATAAGTGTATAAACTACACAGAAAATTCCATTAAGCATTAAATGACCTTGTCATATCAATATGGTATTAGGAAAATATTTTATTTGGGTTTAAATTCACTGTTGTATTTTTGCCAGCAAAAAAAGATTGCACCATTTAAATTAAGTCTCATTAGAGTCCTCAAAAGGGAGTAATCATTATAAATGAAAAGAGACCTGATGACCATTTTGTCATTTATGCTACCTTTCTCTCATTCACACTGGGTGCATTTACACATGAAATTCAGGTGATGCAATAAACTCTGGAAATGCTTGAGCTAGAGTATGCTGCTTCTGCGTGCAGTGTCCAGGGCCAGCCCACCCTATCCTGTGACCTTGTAGCCACAGAGCCCCCTGCATCTGACCACTTGTCACCCCCCACCTGTGGCTGCCAGCTTCATATCTGACTACTCATCACCCCCACTCTTGCCACCATCACTGCCGATGCCAGCTTCATGTGTGGCCACTCACCAGCCCCACACTGCTGCTGCTGCTGCCAGTGCTGCTGGCTTCAGCCACTCACCCCCACACCCTGCCAACCACCAACAATGCTGGCTTCTTTACATCAAGGAGCTCTAAAACTATATCTTGAAGGTGGCCTCAAAAAATTGTAGGCTGGCCCTGGCAGTGTTTACACATGCTCCTGAGACAGCAACAATTTGACAAAGGGCCAGACAAAGCAGCTCTAAGCTGGCAGAGGGCATGTGGAGTCAGCCCCAGGCTCCAGGTAGCAGCACTGGGTAACAGGGGTCCCTGCACTTCAGCATCCTCATGCCCCAGCCAGGCCATCATCGTCTGCATGTGCGTTTCAGTGCAGTTACTGACTCCACCACGAGGTAGTACTGTTGGGGACAATACTATCTCACAGTGGTGTTAATTAGTTTACTGTGCCCTAATACTGGGGCATGTATAGACAGTGATGCTTTACTGTGGAGCAAATTAATTTATTCCACAGAAAAGCGCATGTGTAGAGGCACTCAGTGTATGTATGTGGTCTTTGATATAGTGTCTTACCTGTAGTTTTCATGTCTGGACTAATGCTTTTAAAGCCATGTTAACATTTATAAATTAATTGGAGGGCATGGTGAATTTTGAAAAGCAAAGCTGTAGAAAACTAAACATAAGAACATAGGAAGTGCCATAATGGGTTAAACCAATAGTCCATCTAGCTCAATATCCTGTCTTCAACAGTGGCAGAAATGGATATTAAAGAGAGAGCATTGAAACGGATAGATATAGAGTGATTCTATACATTATCTTACCTGCCATCCATTATCCATAATTGCCTCTTGCTTCAAGTGCAGTTTTAGCACCAATCAGTTTCAAGAAGCAACCCTCCCTTCCCCCCCCCCAAAAAAAACCCCCCAAACAAACAAAAAAAAAGAAATCTGTTTACTAGGACTGTTCAAAAACATTCACTTAAAGGTATGATGAGATCTGATCTGCAATCCCAATGTTTCCACCTCCTGCCATACTATGTGTGTGTGGCAGGACATGCAATTTAGGATTTGAGATCAGACTCCAATAGCCCATTCAAGCCCCAGTTTAGTCCCCAAGCTGCCCCCAGTAAGCTGATAGGCAGCAGGTACAGACAGCGCTGGAGCTCAATCAAGCCATGTCTACCTGGCCACACATTCAATTTTTTAGGCATGATTGAAGTCATCCACAAAATTATTGCATATTTTTTGTGGCTAGTTTTGCTTTTTGTGGTACCGTTAACTGCCTGAATGTGTGGCTATGGGTAAGGACAGAAATTACAATTTTCCCCTTGATCTTGTCACAGAAGTTGGTTTGTAGCTGTGACTGAACACTAATACACAGCTGCAGAGCACTTAAAAATGACTGATTGGGTGAACATCTGAACCCTCATTCCAAAAAACAGCATCTTCTGTAACTTGTGTCTCTGCTGCCTACCAGCCCGTCTCTGTTTTCCAAATGGGAGGGGGGAAAAGGAGTGGAGGGAGTTTGGATCAGGGTGTTTTCAGCCATCACTAGAGGGTGCAGTGGGTTAATTAGAGCCCCCATTGCTGCCTGGGGAACTGCTAGAGTGAGTTCCCTCTGCTCTATGTTGCATCTCCCATTCTGAGAACGGCCTGGGCTGGCAGGGAGCTGGCAGTAGGAGAGGCCATTGCTAGGGGAAACAGCTGCAGGCTTCCAGCCAGCAGCTAAGTTCTCTTACCCACTAGAACCAACAGTGAACTTCTGTTTGTCCAGGGGATCACTGTAACTTAGAACATTTCCTGCAAAGTATTCTGAGTTGCACTGGGGAGCTGCACTTCTGTCTGCACACTATGTTATACTTTAAAACCTGATTAACTGGTTAACTGCACCATAAGTACAATGTCTGCCAAAGGCCTGAATCTCATAAGTAAGGCTCTATTTTATGGGACCTGCGTTAACACTGGTAAAATAGGTCTATATGTTTTCAATGAATCTGTGCGTTTCCATGATTGCCTGAAGGAAGGTTTTTAAAATATATGCATGAATACTGAAATGGAAAAAATATGGTAGAATCTAGGGCTGTGCAAAGCTTTGGTCTCTGATTTGATTCAGCTCAATTCAGTGGCCGAATCTTCAAATCCAAATTGAATCAGAGGACACTATTTTTTCTGAATTGAATCGGAACCTTCTGAATCGATTCAGAGAGATTTGGACATAGAGATGGCTTTAAATGTTTTTTCTACATACCTCTAGGTAGCAAGGACTTGTGAATGCTGCAATACTGAGGTACATGGAGCCTCTGACAGGAGTGCGTGGGGCTCCCCAGCATGTTCAACAGCAGACCCAGAAGTGGACCAGAAACGCTTCCAGTCTACTTCTAGGTCTGCTGATGAGCATGCTGCCCCCCCTGCCCCTGCACCTCCCCGGCTTGGTGCCTGGTGCCTCCTGGGGCTGGGGGGGCATCCGGGGTCTCCCCACAGCCAATCACTGAGCCAAGAAGCTCGGGGTGGGCCCCAAAGTGCTCTCTGGCAGACCCAGAAGTGGACCGAAAGTACCTAAAATGGGGGGAAATTTTAGAAAAATATATGGAACGCTCTCACACAAACTTGGGTTGTATATTGTGCTTTTTTTGGTGTATATTTTTTTATGTGGACAGGAGGGCCTCTCTGTTTTGGCTGTGGCCATGGGACCCCAGGGGCATGGGGGTGGAGGGGCTCCTGCTCCTGTGTGCACCCTGGAAGAGCCATGGGGGGATATGCCTGCTGGATTTGAGCATGGGGCAGAGGCAGGCTGCTCACTGCATGCTGGGCTCTGTGCCCCACTGCCATTGCTGGTGCTCCCAACTGCCAGAGCTGTGCATGACACCATGTACCTTCTGCGTGCTGACTGCTCCATGTCCCCTATCTGTGCAGTGGCAAGAGACACAGCATGGCATCATGTGCAGCTCTCAAGGCAACAGCTCGCACAAATCCAGGGGGCATATGTCCCCCATACCTTCCCCAGGGTTTGCATAGTGATGGGAGCCCCCCCCACCCCGTTCCCCTGGACAAACCACCCATGGCATCGACCATCCCATGACCTGCCTTAGGGTTCCACTCACCCCAGTGCCTACCCTGCCCCTGCCCCACTCCCTTACTCACTACAGGGGCCTTGATATGGTCCTTCCCACCCACCTCCACAGACTTACCTGATGGGCTCTGTGTGTGTGTGTGTGTGTTTGTGTGTGTGTGTTTGTCTCCCCACCTCCCACTATAGACATCCTTGAAAGCATCTCTGGATGGTAAATTTATGCTGCCTTTTTTCCCATTTACAATTGTTTTATATGGCTACTATAACTGATAAAACAATGTTTTATGATTACTAAAGATTTTGATGTTGTTTTAATACATAGTCTGTTACCTATATGTATGAAAAATTTGCTGGTGGCACTTAGGCTGTATCATTTTAAATTGGTGGTGTGCAATCTGTCAGTTTAGCAGAGCAAACTGCTGCTATAAACTCTGTTTTGTAGTTAGTAGTGTTTTAAATTGCATTTGGTGTTTTCCTCTGTTTTCTGTAATAAATCTGTCATTTGTGTTCACACTGCTTGCAAGGAGGGTTTTTTTGTTTACATGGGACACCTTAGTAATTCATTTAGGAAATTTATACACATACCTTTTTGCCTCTCAATGCACCAGAGATCTGCTGCTTCTGAACAGACTTGGTTAATCAACTCTGTGCCACACGTGAACAGATGTGAACTGTGCTGCACCATGTACAGTTGTATAAGCAGTGAAATGCACACCAGTGTGCAGAAAATGGTGGTGGTGCATTTTTTAACTGAAATACCTTCTTTGTGTGTTATCTTCTAAATCCACCTGCTGCCATGGTTCCAGATCCACACTCCACACTTCTCCTCCTGCAGGCCAGGATGTCTCCTCCATTGCCATCAGGCCCATAGTGCCTGGGCTCAGACGAGAGGCTCCTGGCCAACTGGGACACAGAGCTGGTGATGTCCCTGCCCTCCTCCCAGGAGTCCTCTCCAGAGAGGCACCCTAGGCCCAGCTCCCCACAGGCATACCCTGCACCCCAAGAATGCCCTTCATGAGAGTGTCCCAGGCACAGCATGAAGAGCTGTTTGTGTGGACTGAGGGGTGCCTGACCCACTACGCCCTGCTGCTGCTGATTTTTATGGTGCTTCTGGTGTACCTGACAACCAGCACTGCTGCCATTTTCTCAGCACTGATGCATATTTCGCCACTTGTCTGCAAACAATGCAGCGCTTTTCAAAGCACCTGGTGCTGCGGCACTTCCATGTGTAAAAATGCCTTCAGCGTTTCCCAGGTGGTCTGGGTGGGGGCTTGAGCCAAGGAAAAATATATTTAGTACCCCAAAATTGAACCTGACCCTTGTTACTGCCGACCTGTGCCTGGCAGAAGGGTTATACATATTTTGCAATGTTTTCTGTTAGGATACTTTTTTTTATATATAAAGCAGCCATAATTTGGAGATTTCCTTTTATTTAGATTACATCCCACTATATCATTTCTGCTAACCTCTAGGCAACTACTACAAAACACCTTCTTTTTTAATTTTAAAGATATGCCATGAATCTGTGTAAAAGTTATAAATTAAAATCTTATTTTATGCAAGTATCCTGAAATCTCATGATTATTTATTTTTTGATGTGTTTACTACATATTTATTGTTCTAGAGAAATAGGGTAGTGAGACTCTTTCTGTCCATGAAAAGGTTACTCATTAATGACTGTCAGCATGAGATATACCTGAGCAGAAGTAAAGAGGAATTACATGTGCCTGCAGCTTGTATGGGTGTACCTATAGGGCTACATTTAACCAACTACAAAAGCATACCCTTCTGTCCTGCCTAAGCTTCCTGTGAATCTCTCATATGTATATCTACACTGCACACACTGTTGTGACTACAGCTCCTGAAGACATATCCTAGCTACCTTAGGTACTGATAGTGACAGAATGGACTAAACACCTGAGCAATGTGTCCAGCTTTTCAGGGGGGGGTTTCCAACCTACTCCATTCCATGCTATTTTAGCTGAATTGCTAGCAGTTCCTCACCTATTTCAGAAATGTCTACATGAGGTGCAGTTACAAAACCAAAAGAAGCTTGATCAGAATGCAAACTTGATCATGGCTTACTTTGTAGAGTAAGTGTAATGTGATAGCACTTGAGGAACAAAGGGACAGGCTTCACAAAAAAGTGAGCAGGAGAGATTCTGTGATTTAGAAGAGAAACTGTGTGAGAATAGGGGAAACTTAGACTTCTCAGCAGAACCTGAACTAAATACTCAAAAATAGTATGCATGTAAACATAACGAGATATCTAATTAAGAATGTCTCTTTCCCTTTGTCTCTTGTCTATCCACATCCATACTAAGGCAAGTTTGCTCATAATTCATATCTTGTCATACTTCACAGTCTCATTGGAAGCAATTCAGTGCTTGCATCTCCTAACTGTTGGTGTTAATATCATATTTCTTCACATTGGTCTTCAAGGTGTCCTTGAAGCTCTTTTTCTCCCACATCTAGAGTGGTGAACATCAGTGATTTGGGAGTATAGGACCTGTTTCAGAAGCTAGTTTTCAGGCATCTTGATGAAATTCCATCTACAATGGAGCTGGTGCTGTATAAACATGGCTTTAATGTTAGTAGAATTTGTGTCAGAATGCTGGCATTCATTCTTCGGCTCTTCCAGTATCTTTGGAAAATCTTTCATATCATTGCTAATGGTAATGTTCCAAAGCTTCCAAGTGTTTCCATATTTCATACGAATAAGAATGACGACAGTCTGGTGTAAAAGTTTGGTTTGGAACCTGATGTCACAATCATTGAAGACACCATTTCTGAGACATCCAAAGGAAGCACTGGCAGATGTTAGCGTATAGTAACCTGTATTTACATTTTGGGAAAGATGGCTACTCAAGTAAGGGAAATGTTCAACATTTTCCAAAGATAGTCCTATAACTGTAATATGTAGAGGAGCCACTTGTTAGCTTGGGGTGGTTTTTGTGAAGTTGACAGTGGGCCCACATGTATAAGGGCCTGTCAGGCCACATGTGGGAGCGCATGCTTGACCGGTCAGTGAGCTAGTGCTGCATAAACTCAAGGCCCTGAAGGCACAGTGGGTCATCATCAGTGACCAGAACTGGCAGTCAGGCGCTGTTCACAGGTCCTTTATATGACAGCTGGGTCAGACCCCAAAACCCTGGCCAGAGGCACACCATGTATTTTAGCATGGGTGGCCTGCTTGAGTCCCTACTGTGGCCTGGCAGCTGTGGCAAGGCATCAGTGGGGGACACCAGAAGCCCATCCTGCCATGGTCTCTGCCCCTACCATCATCCAGCAATTCTAGTAGGGGGCCAGAGTGGCCATGGCACCACTTGCCCTCAATAGCTTCCTGGAGGGGTCCCCTGTCCAGGAAGCCAGACATCATGTCTCTGAACCCCAGGATACTGCTGGGAGCCACACACCTTCACCACCAGTAGAAACTCAGGCCCCTGGGCATACCTGCCATGTCCATCCAGTAAGTCCACCCAGTAAGCCCCCAAGTCCACCCAGCAGTAAGTCCCTCCCCACACCTGCCCTTTTCCCCACCCCCCCATCCAGCGTGGTCAAGCTCTCCCTGGTTCCCTCAGTTCCCCTCCCCCCCACCCCAGCATGCAGCGAAGCAGGAGGTAGTGAAAAAAATGTATTCAGCATCCTATGCTCCCTCAGCTAGGCAGGCACAAGCCTCTCACACGTGGAGGAATACATTGATGTTAGTGGTGATATTATCCTTGGCTACAGGGGGCAGAGATGTGTAGGCACAGGTACCCCTGCAGGTAGCAGCAAATGTGGGGAAGTGCGGGCTTGTCTGCTGCTCTATTAAAGCTCTGGGCCCCACGCTAGGTTCTTAGGTACACCAAGAGCACCATGAAAATCAGCAGCAGTATGGTGTAGTAGGTCAGGCATCCCTCAGTCCACACAAACAGCTCCTTGTGGTGTGCCTGGGACACTCTCACGAAGGGCATTCTCTGGCAGGAGCTGGGCCTAGGGTGCCTCTCTGGAGAGGACCCCTGGAAGGAGGGCAGGGCACCACCAGCTCTGTGTCCCAGTTGGCTAGGAGCCTATCGTCTGAGCTCAGGCACCATAGGCCTGATGGCAATGGAGAAGGCAGCCTGGCCTGCAGGAGGAGAAGTGTGGAGAGTGGATCTGGAGCCATGGCAGCAGGTGAATTTAGAAGATAATCAGTTGATGTTAAAGAGATTCTGGTCTATATGATATTGGATGCTGATGCCAAGTGGAAGTCTATCAGCAATGATATGCAGAAGAGTTGCAATACAGATGGAAAAGAATGTTGGTACAATCACATATCCTTGATTGCTTCTATTTCTAATAATGAAGGAGACCATTTCTGAACCATCACTTAGAACAGTTGCTATCATGTTGTCATGATGGGAGAAAATTATAACAGGCATACGTATTTCATCAGAATCTTCCATAAAGCCTCTGTCAGTTAAATGAAAGGCCTTAAGTTAATGAAGGCCATGTAAAGATCTCAGTGTTTCTTCCGGTACTTCTGCAGCTCACTAGCAACAAAGATTGTACCTACTGTACCTCTGAGTGGTCTGTAACCACCCTGAGACTTGGGAAGAATTTCCTCAGCCAGGAAAGTGAGAATATTGATGAGAATGTGGGTGAGGAACTTCCCAACTATAGGCAGGAGTGCAATACCATGATAATTGGTATAATCTGTTCTCTCTTCTTCCTTGAACTGAGTTCTTGTATGAAAAGTGGAGGACTGCCTGCTTTCATGTTACAGAAATGTTATTAAAAAACAGTTACTGCTATTGTATTTTGCTTGAATCCTAAACCAGTACATGTGGAATAGATGCTTCTGACTATACCTATCAAACTGACTTGCTATGAGATAAGCAGAGGAACAGTGGATATCTGGATTGCAACTTAAGTGTGACGCAAGCCATGGCCCTTTCAAGAGACTTACGCTAAGCTGCAAATGTGTGGATAAATCATATGTCCCCAAGGATGTTTCTGAATGGCCACGCAGTGAACCTTCACAGACTACAATCAGCCTGGTAAGCAAAGTAAAAAAAAACAATCAACATATCCGGACAAATAGTAGTGAGATCAAATTAAACAAAGCAAAAGATCTAAGAGGAGGCATACAAGAAGGCCTTTAGTTAACATAAGAATATTAGTAGAATGATTGATGTAAAGAAATGTATTAGACGTAGTTGTGCTATAACAGATACAGCACAGCTCTCACAAACAAACACCACGAGCATTGAAGTTCTGATCATTCAGTACCAACTCTGCTGGGTCAGCCACACCATCTGAATCTCTGACTCCAGACTTCCAAAGTAAGTTTTATTCTCCCAGCTCAGTCAAAGCTTATGCTCAAGAGGAGGACAAAGAAAGTTCTTTAAGGATGTCCTCAAGGCCATCCTGAAAAAATGCAACATCAACATTAACCTGTGGGAGGCTATCACCCAGGATTACCCCAAATGGAAACAGAGTTTTCTGCAAAAATCTTGTCACTTTGAAGCCTCATGACAACAACATGAGATGGAAAAACAATAGTGGCAGAAACAGCATGTTGCAGACCGAATCAGGAATCCAGAGCTATCCACCCCACAAGGAAACACATGCCTGAGTTGATTCCAGATTGTCTTTGCCAACCATCTTCAGACCTACAGATATGATGATCATAGAAGACAATCATCCTTGACTGCAAGGGATTGCTGATAATGTTGCTGATGCTATTAGAGGTACATTTTTGTTATCTTTTTTATAGAGAAATTGCAGGGCGGGGGAGAGGAGACTTGCCACTGAAGACCATGAAACAAGGCAAAAAAGAAAACAAGAAAGTGGCAGGTGACATTTCAAAATTGCAAAGAAATCAGATAAAAAAATGGAACTGTTCCTACAAAAATGGAAATGTTTACAAGGATATAAATTTAATCCAATTCACACCCTTCTAGGGCAGGGAAGAACTAGCTCAGTCCAATTCCCAAAGTCCTAGGGAAACAAAGGAATTTAAATAAATCAATTAGTGAATGTATATTAGAGTAAAGCATATAAATTTATATGGTATTGGCTGGAGAGAAAAGAGGAGAACTCGGCAAGCCCAAGAAGACTCGTTGCTGGTCCTCATACCATCTTACTTCCTAGTCTTCCTAGGCAGAATTGATATTGTGCTGTTTCAGACAGCCAGATACAGTTTTATTCTTGTTCTTTGGAGGCATAAACTATAAAAGGTTGGGCTATAGACATGTCTCTTGCCTCTTTTATCAGTAGATGGCCTGCCAAGCTATGTGTAACAGGTAAGCTGTGCAAGCTAGAAACAAAGCTACTCAGCACTTTTAAGACAGAATCACTTCTGATTGTGTACAGAAATAAACTTTATTCTTCTAGGGAACTGAATGCAAGAAACCTATGAAACTGGAGTGGCTCAGGGTTGTATATAAGCTATGTGTGATTTTTCAACACTGACATTTTAAACTTAGGTGCCTAAATTCTTCCTAAGTCCTATTTTAGATATGGCCTGTCTGTAATAGGTAAAGTGTCTCAGTAGAAAAGATGTGACCCCTCCCAGATTGTTGCCCACTAATAGAAATTGTTGTTTTATGCATGTTGTGTTTAAGAAGTTAACCTATGTTCATGTTAATGAGAGTTAAGTGATATGCTGGGGGGCTTAGAGTAAGCATGTAGCGGAGTGATTCTGATGAGCCATTCCAGGGTTAATTTGTTGTCCTCCACATGATATGTTTGATGTATGAAAAGAAAGAGTTAAGTTGACCTACCTAAGGATGATTGATGGGTCCTTGGAGAAGTTCTAGAAGCTACGATGAGGAGTTAATAAATAGAGGTGAAATTCTCCTCAGTGTGTGGGGCGTGGAGCATGTGGAGAGAGCGAAGAAAGAACAGAGAGGGAGAGGAAGGAGTGAGTTGATTTAACGATTATAGGGTATCTCTGGAGAATCAGGATACCTACACACCTTGTAAGGGGAAGGATATCGTCCCCTCATAAGGCATTTGAGCTGGGTAGGGAGAAGGTCTAGCTCGAGCAGAGAGTTACTTGTTTAGAAGCACTGCAGTACGCCAAGAACTGGCTGCAGCCGCTGCGAGATAATCGCATTGTAACCGATTTCTATGCTGTTCAACCGCATTGTGACTGTTCTCTGTACACTGATTTCTGTGTCAACAACTCCTCCTGAACCTCTTGTATCCACGCCTCTCCAAACTGTATATAGTTAATGCTGTATATAGTTGATTCATCATAGTTGTAAGTAAACTTTCTTTTATTCAATTCAAACCTGTCTCCCAGCTCTCTCTCCTCTCCCCTCACGAGGCCTTCCCCGGGATCCACAGCACACCTGAGTGGGCACCGGCGCTCGGTCCGCCTCACTTGGTGTGCAATTTGGCTCGGGGCTTCCACTCGCCACCTGGAATCCAGCCCCGCGAGCCGCAAAAGAAGCAGCTGGAGTTGCAGTGCCACTCGTATAATCAGGAGGCTATGTCTTGGCAGTAGTACAGCAATCTTGTACTTATCAGACTGTTTTTAAAGAAGTAAACTGAAATGGCCAGTCTAGAAATGGATCAGGCTTATAATGGGACAGATAATTTTACAGGGATAGGACTATTCTCTTTGGCTGTCTGAGACAATGTAATACTGCCTTGTGTTACATACTAGGTTCCACATGGGTGATTTTAATTCCATATTTTCATTGTCTGTACTGGTCACTTTGACACATTCTGAAATTAACAGTTATTAACTTATTTGCTAGCACCTCAGGGTTCATATTGTATTACAGAAGTGTATACATGTGGGTTCATGTACAAATTTCTCCCTTGCTTTTTCTTGTCTAACTGTGATCATGTTCTTTAAAATAATTTAAAATAAATATAAACTTTAAAAATAAAGATGTATGACACAGACCTACTTCTTTTCACCAAACTTAGTCATTTCACCCCATTTTCTGGAAAAAAAAGATTTCCGAATCATTCAAGAATTTATACCTAGGTCTCCTATGCAATCACCCCAGTAAAACAGATCCATTTGTAAGCACCACAGCTGTCACTGAACATTTAGGATTCCAAACAGTGCCTGTTAGTGCAAAATGGCACATCTCAGTGCAGTCTTCATTGCAGGCTTCCAATACAGCAAAACATCAGTGGGCAATCTGAAGAAATAGATTGGCTGTAATGTTAAAAAGACATTGAAGATCATTTATATGAAGATTTACAAAAATATGGTTCTTTGGGGGAAAAATGAAGTGGTTTTACCTAGAGTGATGCGGGCTATAGATTTGCTTAAATCCAGATTATAATCATGTTAGAAGTGGCAGCCTAACTGCAGAGGTGATCTTCCAAAATGCTATCTTGTAAAATAAGATCACACTAAAGAATCTTGTTGAAAGTCACAGAATGCCTCATTGCTTTGCAGTAAATAAGCTAGTATGTTTTGGAATTAGGTCATTATAGTCAGTGAAAAAAGGCACAGAGAAAGCCCTAAGTAGAAGCAATAAGATTCCCAAGTAGAAAACCACACACTTTAAACTCTTAGCCTGGAGCAGGTAAAAGCTTGACTAGAACTGAAAAGGAAGATTGGACTTGGAGCTCTCTTTCTAGCTTAATGTCAATCTCTCCCTTTGGTAATGAAGGAAAATATAAGGAACAATTCTGCATTGGCAGAGAAAGTAAATGTTATGCTCTCTTTTCTGTGCATTTATCTGTCTATTTAAGTGCTGTAACTCTATAGATTTTATAAACAGAAGGACTATGTTCTTAATTGGCAAATTATCTTTACATATTTAAAAAAAAACAAATAGGGACAAATTGTAAGCAAAGGTCATTATGGATAGCTTATAGGTGTAAGGAATACATCTTGCTTCCTGATGGGTTCATTGACATGGCTAAATGCATAAGCTGTGAACAATAGCACAATATATTTAGATCTGCCAATGTTTTGTTTACAGTCAGCAAGTTATGAACTGATATATAGGCTGCTAAAACTTATGTACCAGCATCCTTCAACAATGCATATGTAGCATTTTGCTAGATAAAGCTGTCCCCCAATTAAGAAGAATCAAATTAATGATGAGCTTTAGCTGTGTCCTTGGAAGAGTACTGGGAAGCTGGTATACAGGTTTGAGTGGCCAGAATTTAAATACAGTGATTCAGCATCATTTATCTGATTGTCATTCTCTGGTCAGTGCTGGGCAAGACTAGCAAGGAAAGTTAATTTTGCTATGATACCATTTTCACAAAAGGATTAATTTTATTGCTTATCTTCAGTGTTGCTGTTAACTTCAGAAGTCTGTTAATGGCAAAATCTCTTTGATATACTGTCTGCATGCTGCCTTTTTGAAAACCAAAGATAATTTCCTAAGGCATCAAACTTATGTTTCTTCCAATGGTAATTTCAGTAGTGATGTCACAACATAAAGTCTTCAAAACGGTTCTATCTGGTTAATGTATCACTGGTAGATGTTTTAAGACAGATGATCGAAAGCAGTACAGCTGACGCATATATCCTACAGGTCTCTGTTAGCTTTCTAGCTGCCAGATGGTGGGAGAGAGTGTTTAGATGTGTCATTTATAACATTAAAAGGATAATTTAATCTTCAATATAATATAGACACAGCACAGGAAATGGCCCTAATACTAAAGTCGGGAATCATGAAACATACGAGTGCCTTTCTGTATTATATATATATCCACTTCATTAGTTACTAATCTATATTGGTTTCTCACTTGTTCTTTAAAATCTAAATTTTCTAATGAGTAGTAGAACTGAGAAAATTAGCAATTGAGAATACATACAGGAAATTAAAAGTAATCAAGGACATTTCATCACAAATTATCCTTGCTTAAATTTCTGACAAGTACAGCTTAGTTTGATTCATTTAGGACAGAGATGTCAAAGATATGGTCCACAGGATGGATCTAGCCTATGGAGTTGCTCCATCCAGCTCACCAGGCTATCACAAGTTGGGGATGTGGTCAACAGTGGGCATAGCCTGCTGCCATATCTGGGGCCCTGACGTACACGGCCCCTGTCAGCAGCAAGGTGATCAGGCAGTGTGCAACATGGCCCTGGGTCGCAATGTGGCCATTTCACCCACTGCAGCTTGCACTGCCTCTGTCACAGCAAATAGTTGCTGGGCCCACAATGGTCTGCTCCACTGCTGCCAAGAGACTGCTGCCACTGCTGCTACCTCCCCATGCTTGGGGCTGGATCTGGCCCACAAGGAGACCCACAGTCTGCATCCAGCCAGGGGCCTCAGCCAGGGGCAAATTAATGCATGAGCCCATGGGGTCTAGGCCCAGAGGCCCTTACTGACCAAGGTCCTCCTGGGGGGCCAGCCCCAGCCCCAGCCCCAGCTCATCCCACCACACTGGGGGACTGCAGACCCAGCTGTGTGACACCTGCCAGGCAGAGAAGCTGGGGCCAACTTCACCTCAGTGGCACTCGTGCCCCCTGGCTCACTTCGGATGTGCTGAGGAGGCCAGCCAGGCCCAGCTGCAGCCCCCTAGCAGGTGGAGAGAGAAACTGCCTTTATCTGATGGGGGGCCTCCAATTTTCTGTTTGTTCAGGGCCCCAGTAAACCTTAATCTGCCACTGGCCCCAGGTGTGTTTGACACCTGTGAATTTAAGATATTCCTTTCCCATATACTGTAAAATACACTGAACTGTATTTTATAAAATGAATGACGTCTTAGGCACCCCTCTATATGTTACAGGTATTGTACAACTGGTTAATTGTTCAATTACCTTGGGACCAGCTACACATGCGGAGTATTTATCATGATATAAAAAGTTACAACCAGCTATAAAGTTTAGACATTGAAAATGTGTACTACTTTATACCTGGTTTTTATCACGTTTTAATTTGTGCATGTAGCTAGATCTTCCCAGTGGCTGGGAGCTCTGTTAGCTGCACCATGCCCAGCAAGGGCTGGTAGTCCCCCACCAAAGGAGCTCTCAGCACCAGCAACTGCCGAGTGTGGGTCTTGGCAGCATGCCTATCTGTGCCGGAACCCAGCTGGATCCAAGTGACCACAGGGCACAGCTGTGTCCTCCCAGCCCCAGGGTTGTGTGGAGCCCCCAGGGTTGGGAGATTGCAGCTGCTGTAGTTTGCCTGCTTTATGAGCTCCCAGTACCCCCTGGGGCTGGAAGATTTCAGCTGTCATCATCTCCCAGACTCAGGGTGAAACCCCACAGGGCTGGAAGAGCATGGCTGCCATGATCTCTCAGCCCTGGGGATTCACACAGCCCCCCAGGGCTAGGAGATCAAGACAGCTGTATCTCCTAGCTGTGAGGGTGCGTGGGGCTCCCCTGAAGCTGGGATCCTCTCACAACTAAGGGGGCTCCCAGCCATGGAAGCTTCCTTCTTTCTGGTGAAGGGAAAGTATGGGATCAGTCTCCCCCTGCACTGGCAGTAAGGTGCAATGGGATCAAATGCATGATCCCACAGTTGTACCTCCTGCCATGCATGTGTGGCATGGCAGGAGGTGCAATTGTATGGTTTGTGCATTAGGTCATATTTTATCTTTATATGTAGATGTAGAGGGGACTTTGGAAGCATGACACTTTCCTGCATAAAAACAAAACTCGTTATACTACTTTTGTATCAAAAGAAGTATTTGGAGCCAAGATGAAGAAATTCTAGTTAGGTCAATGGATTTTTATATCAGCCCTAATTAAGTTAGAATTTGCCTGTTTAAAATGCAATTGTTCTGCAAATAAATAAATAAATAAAATGAAAACATTAAATAGATGAGGGATCCATTTTAACCTAATAAAAAGTAGGTGGTTAAAGTACAATAGTAACATTTCTTTCTAGCTGGATCACCTTCATGCTTGTCACCCAACTGTGGTTCATGTTTCTTCTTGACCCTACTGAAAATAAGTTTGAGCAGCTGATGCTTTTTTGTATCTTTTGACAACTCCTCAGTGACATCTAGGTGTAAGAAGTGACACTGAAAATTCATAGAGCTTGGCTTAAAACTCAGTTTAAAAGCATATAGTGGCATTTGGTAATGACAGCGCTTTTGCTTCCCACAGATCACTGCCTCATAGATGTATGAAATTCAGTTCAAATTAATTTATTCCTCTTCTTCTTATTTCTCCTTTTGGTAAGTAAAACTCAGCCACATTTGCACAAAACTCATATATTTTAAGTCAATTTAATTTTTGAAGGTGCTTTTCTAGCTCTATTTATTGACAAATATGTTACACTATCAATGTCTAATCTCTCAAAAATGTTTTAGCAAATCAGTTGTCAACTTGTTATCCTGAATCAGAACATTCCTTAAAGTGGTCCTTGCCTTCTATGTGGCATCATTAGAGAAGAGCAGTTTGCCTACTTTCTGGCCTTGTTTACAATGAATAATTTCCCCCCAAAAGTCAAAGGTCAGCATTCACAAGACAACTTTAAACCTTGTCTACATTGCCTCTATACCAAGACCACTATGTCCCATTCATTCATTTCCACTCAGCATACATCAAAGCCTGGACATTAGGGTTACCAGTTAAGAGCTCCGCCGAGCATGCACTCAGCAGTGCTCTCAGACTCAAGTAGGCTTCTTAGAGCAAACTCATAACAAACAGTTGGTCCAATAGTTAGCATTTGCCTACCCTCTATTCTGCTGCCTAACTTGGTAGATGACCTACGTCCCTCCACACCTAAGGTTTTGCCACTAGGATGCACGCAGTTATTTAAGTCTTGAAAAAAGTGGACCAGGGCTATAGCAA
The DNA here is from genome assembly GCA_030014935.1 of Caiman crocodilus. Classification (NCBI taxonomy): domain Eukaryota; kingdom Metazoa; phylum Chordata; order Crocodylia; family Alligatoridae; genus Caiman; species Caiman crocodilus. The sequence continues at coordinate 94,779,084 of JAGPOW010001296.1, forward strand.
ATGATGAAGATGAGGTGATTACACTTCTCTGATCCTTTCTAGTGGACTAGCTTAGGTAGCCCTTTATTCAGCAAGCTGCCTTCCATTCTTATATACCTAACTCTCCTCATGAGATGTTGAAGGAACATGGACACTTGGGATTTCATTAGGCATCAGTGGGAGTGTCTACATGAGATGTTTACTGTGCAGTAGCCTAATAAAACTGTGCAATAGTGTGCCAGTCAAAAACCATGCTAATATACACAGTGTTATTAGGTTACTGTGCAGTAAACATTTCAAAAAAATGTGTTGGCACTATTGCACAGTAACTGTAGTTTCATAGATTCATAGATGTTAGGGTCAGAAGAGACCTCAGCAGGTCATCGAGTCTGACCCCCTACCCTGAACAGGAAAGACTGCTGGGGTTAGACAACTGGAGCTAGGTGTTTGTCCAGTTTCCTCTTGAAGACTCCCAAGGTAGGGGAGAGCACCACCTCCCTTGGAAGCCCATTCCAGATTCTGGCAACCCTTATAGTGAAAAAGTTCTTTCTAATGTCCAACCTAAATCTGCTCTCCATCAATTTGTGGTCATTCTTCCTAGTTACTCCAGAACTAAATAGAGCATCTCCTATTTCCTGTTGCCCTCTTCTTATGAATTTGTAGGCAGCCTTCTCTTGTGAAAGCTGAAGGGTTCGAGGTCCTCAGTCTCTCTTTGTAGGGCTTTGTCTGCAGGCCTCTGACCATACGAGTGGCCCTCCTCTGAACTCGCTCAAGATTCTCCACATCCCTCTTGAAGTGCGGTGCCCAAAACTGGATGCAGTTCTCCTACTGCAGCGTGACCAGTGCCACATAGAGAGGAAGCATCATCTCCCTGGACCTGTTTGTCATGCCTCTGCTAATGCATGATAAAGTGTGGTTAGACTTGATCATTTTGTCACCTTGATGACTCATGTTCATCTTGGAGTCAACTATGGCTCCAAGATCCCTTTCCACTATTGTGCCGCTGAGAAGGTCACCCCCCAGCCTGCAAGTGTGTTGGTGGTACTTTTTGCCCAGGTGAAGCACAGCACTTTGCACTTGTCTTTGTTGAACTGCATCCTATTTTATTCTGCCCATTTTTGCAACCTGTTCAGATCTGCCTGGATCCATTCCCTAGCCTCTGGCGTGTTAACTTTGCCCCATAATTTGGTATCATCTGCAAACTTGGACAGGGTGCTCTCCACACCCTTGTCCAAGGCACTGATGAAGACATTGAATAGCATCGATCCAAGGACCAAGCCTTGTGGGTCTCCATTGCCTACATCTTTCCAGGTCAATATCTACCCATCCACCACCACTCTCTGGGTGTGACCCCAAAGATAATTTGCCACCTACCTGACCGTGTAATCATCTACAACACGGCCTGTCAGTTTATTTATGAGAATAGAATGAGATACTGTATCAAAGGCTTTCTTAAAGTCTAGATAGATGACATCTACCCCAACTCCTGAGTCTAAGCATCTTGTGACCTGGTCATAAAAAGAAACAAGGTTAATCAGGCAGGATCTACCTGCAATTCTCTGGGACCTGACTGGAGCACCATGAGTGCTTACTTCATTAAACAAGTACTAAACTAAATGTGCAGTAACTATAGTGCATTAATGAATGTGTAGACATGACCAATACTCCTTAAGTTAGGTATTAAGTTAGGCTACACTAAATCCCCTCCAAAATCAGTTCAAAATTGACTTCAAAATCATGTGATATGCATCTCTTGAAGATGCATTATATGCAAAGTTCCAGCAATCAGAACTTATTATAACCAGTTTAGTTAAAATCAGCCTTGAAAAGGCTTGACTAATATGAACCCATCTGCCAGACCTTTCTCCATAGTGTTGTTTCAACAAGTTTTAAAGCTGGTTTATAGAACTCTGGTTTTAGAAAGAGTTGTCTTTATTGCATGTCTCTGAAATATAATTTTGGCATATGATTGTAGGCACTACATTCGTGTAAATAAATGATTGAAGCCCTGCAGCTTGAGGATCAAAGGTTAAAGTAGCTTTCTGCTGCCATCTATTGATGCATTAAAGGAATAGAGAGACTGAGCAGGCCTACTTTGCATGAGAGGTGCCCTCTTGAGCACTGCAAACATTTTGGTCATTTTAATTACAATTGATTTAAGTTTTGCAGGTACATGTAATTAAGTAATGGTGTCCTTACTGTGTGAACAGCATAATTCTATTTAATATGCCTGAAAGGAAAATTCACTATGTCTTTAACCTCAGTTGTACTTCACTGGCTAGTGAAACCAATGGTACTAAATTAATATCGAAAGGCAGAATGGGGTTTTGTTCTACAGAGGAGGAATCAATTTCTGGAAACAAATGGAGTTTGTTTGAAGGTCTTGTATGGTACTGAGATGTTTTGCTAGTGTACTGACAGAACTGAAATATGATCCCAGGTAAGGGGATAGGTTTCATAGTTTCATAGTTGGTAGGGTCAGAAGGGACCTGAGCAGATTATCTGGTCTGATCCCCTGCCATGGGCATAAAAGGATGCTGGGGTCAAATGACCCCAGCTAGGTGGCTGTCTATCCTCCTTTTGAAGACCCTCAGGGTAGGGGCAAGCACCAATTCCCTTGGAAGTTGGTTCCAGCTCCTAGCCGCCCTGACAGTGAAGTAGTGCCTCCTGATATCTAGCCTGAATCTACTCTCTGTCAACTTATGGCCATTGTTCCTTGTTACCTCCGGTAGTGCTCAGGGGAACAGGGACTCTCCCATTGCCTGCTGGTCCCTCTTGGCAAGTTTATACGTGACCACCAGATCCCCTCTCAGCCTTCTTTTGTGGAGGCTGAACGGGTTCAGGTCCTGTAGCCTCTCCTCATAGGGCCTGCCCTGCCGCCCCTTAATCATGCAAGTGCCTCTCCTCTCAGTGCTGTCCACATCCCTCCTGAAGTGCGGCATCCAGAACTGGATGCAGTACTCCAACTGTGGCCTGACCAATGTTGCAAAGAGAGGGAGGATCACCTCCTTGGACTTGCTCATGATGCATCTATGGATGTATGACAAGGTGTGGTTAGCCTTTCTGACCACGTCTCCACATTGGCAGCCCATGTTCATCTTGGGATCAGTAGTGATTCCAAGATCCTTCTCTGGGGAGTTCCCCAGCCTACAGGTATGCTGCTGGTTCTTTCTCCCTAGGTGCTGTACCCTGCACTTGTCAGTATTGAATCCCATCTTATTCTCATCTGCCCACCTCTGTAAACTGTTAAGATTGAGTTGTAGCCTGTCCCTTTTCTTCTAGCATGCTCACTTCTCCACACATCTTAGTTTCATCTGCAAACTTGAACAAGGTGCTTTTCACCCCCCTCATCCAAATTGCTGATGAAGATATTGAACAGTGTGGGTCCGAGAACCAAGCCCTGGGGAATCCCACTGCCTACATCTCTCCAGGTCAACAATGACTCACCCACCACCACTTTCTGGTGAAGGGAGGTTTTTACTGAAAGGAATAGTAGTAGTGAGATTGAGCACTAGTAAGAGTTCCCTAACACTCACTGAGCTGGTATGACTATAGCCAGTGGAGTTTCATGACTGGCTTTAATATTGCAATTTCTGATGGTGGCATAGAGGCATTTTTGTCACTGAGCAGTGGCTACAAAGATGGCATTGCAGAGAATGAGGACAGTAGTCAGAACCAATATTGAGGGAGTAGCAAAGTGTCTCTTCACAAAAGCTGTGCATGGCTTTCTTCAAGAAGTTGGAGATAGATGTTTGCATGTTCCTGGCCCCTGGATTTCACTAACCACGATGACAAACAGTAAGTAATATGCATCAGTGAGAGAAAAAGTGGGGTAAGTATCCAACTACCTTGAATATTTAACCAACAGGAGAGAAAACTAAGGGCAAAGGACTACTGCCCAAGCTATTAAAGGATTGAATGTTTCTCTTACTATTTGTACACATATACGGTTATTTTACTGTTTTCAGAAACCTATTTATGTGGCATAGGCTGGAATATGAGCAATGCAATTTAAAGAGGAGCTAGACATAGGATGTAAAATGGGACCAGATGACCGAGGAGGTACTGCCTGCCATGTCCAATGGAAATTCAGCGCTCTTAGGAAATGGTTAATATTGTTAAAGATTTTAAAAATGAATTAGCAAATCAGAAGAAGAGTTAGGTCTTCCAAACCTTCTTCTGTGTAAAGTCATACAGAAGCAAATGCATACCTCTAGCCCTATAATATTGGAAGGACAGTAACAAACCTGGATTTAAAAATTATTCTTGTGATTAATAACAAACAATTAGATGTTTCCTAAAAAAGGAATTTTCACAAAAAGTGGTTTTCATGATAAAATAGTATAAATTTTGAATAAGAAAAAACATATAGCCCTTAGTGTACTAATGTGTTTATAATCATTTGCTTTTTTGTTTTTATCTTTGGTTTTTACCCTGAGTTCTGCATGAAGCAGCAGTGCCATCCTATTTTTTAATTTATGTCTCTTTCTTTTTCATTATTTAGTTCTGTTCCTTCCTCTCCCACCACCTTATTATAAAAGTTAAATCTTTGTTTTACTATAACAATTCAGTGGCTAATTCTTGTTTGCCAAGCAATGAGGTTAATGATGGAGAAGGGGTGAAGCAATAGACTCTTTTTCATATAACAGTTTACAACCTTGTTTCAGCAGTAGATAATGAGGAAACAGTACATGAGCTGCAGGCACTGCAGAAGCAGAATGTGGTGTTTTTAGAGGCGATACAGAAAGTACAAGCAGGGAAAGAATTGTCACATGACTCACCCCCAAAACCTTCTGAATCTAAGCTAAGTTTAGCAGCAGAGAAATGTGTACTCATGTATAAAAAGAACAAGGCACTTGTGTGGGCAGTTCCAAAACACATTCAGACAGATGTGATTTATTCAGTTCATGATCAGCCTTTTGAAGGACAACAGAGGACATAAAATATTGCAGAGATTGGAAGCAATTGGTTGGTGGCCAAAAAACAGGAGCATGTAAAAAAAATACCATGCTTACTCTGTGTACAAAATACTTCTACCAACAGCAAGAACAGTGGTCCTCTTAGTCCTGAGCAAAATATAGGGCAACTATCTCCTTCACAACTTTGCAGGTTGTTTCTTTGGAAAAATCAAGAAAAATAACAAATATATGTTGGTATTACTAGGTCCTTTTTCTGTATCAATACATGCTTTTCTGAAGCAGCATCAACACCCCGTCAGATACAGTTCAGGGAAATGTACAGATAGTTCTCAGATAGTACAGAGATGTGGTGGTAGAGTTGATATTCTCCCATTGGGATTCACTGCAAAATTGGAATTAGATCAGGGCATTCACTTGACAGAAAAGTTTCACAAAAGTTTCTGTTTAACAGTAAACAGACACAATCCTACATCTTCCATATGCCCTCTCACCCTCAGTCTTCTGGGCAAGTGGACAGATCAGATAGAACTATCAAACTGCTAATGGAATTTGTTCAAATAAATGGAAAGAAGTGACAGGGTTTGGATCCAGAATGACCTGGTTAGATTGGAGAAATGGTCTGCAATTAATTAGATGGAATTCAACAAGGCCAGTGTAACATCCTGCCTTTGGGACTAAATAATTGCATGCACAGATAGAGACTGGGGAATGATTGTCTAGGTTATAGTACTGCTGAATATGACTCTGGGTGTTACAGTAGACTAGGAGGTGGTAACCTACAGCCCGCAAGCTGGATCTGGCCTGTTAAGACACCGGGTCTGGGCCACAGTAGTTCAGAGAATTGGCAGCATGTTCCAGCCACAGCAGCAGAGGAGGCATCTTCAGGAACCTAACACCTGCCTTTTTCTATCTATTCCCCCTGAAAAAGCTGCTGATTGTCATACAGTGTGGCTGCTGCCCAGAGCAGGGCTGGGTAATAGGCAGTGGCCCATGCTCGCAAAACAAGTTGCCAACTTCTGCAGTAGATCATATGCTGAATATGAACCAAAAGAGTGCTCTTGTTACAAAAAAGCCAACAGCATCCCAGGTTGTATCAACAGGAATTTAACCTGCAAGTCAAGGAAAGTGATTCCTCTGTTCTGTTCAATAGGGGCTTCACCTGGAGTATTGTGTCCAGTTTTGGGTCCCTCACTTCCAGAAGTATATGGGCAGATTGGAAAGAGTCCAGCACAAAATGGCAAAAATGGCTTCCATCATACCCTGATCCCAGCATCAGCTTCTAATTCACCTTGGCTTTGGTTCACCCTGATTCCAACTTCTCACTCCTGGCTCCCTGGGAAACTGTCCCTTGGACTTTGCCACGTATTAGGTGACCTTCCACAACTGCTTATGCCCTCATTCCTAACCTAAAGAAACCCACTGCACAATGTCCACAGCTGGAATTATGATTGTTACAGGTTTGTAAGGTCAAAAAAGTTTCCCCACTTGTGAACCTGGGGAGCTAAAAGTTATCTTCGTCTGTTTACTCACCTGCCACACCTTTGATGGGAGAACATATACATGAATTAATAAATAAACAGAAGATAATTGCAGATCACACAGCTGATTTTATATAATGCTCATTAATTCCTTACAGAAGTTACCTGTTGTGGGCCTTCCTGAAGTAATAATCCGGTTCACAGTCCCTAAGAGCCATGTCCTCCCATCCACTGGTGCGGTCTCACCTCTCACTCTTATAGGGAAGTCGTTTCCTTCTCTGGAGTACTTTGTCAGAACTGACAAGTCACTGCCTCATTCCCGTGCCTCTGCATGGACTGCCTCAACCTTCCTGATTGCTCTTTCTCATGCTCTATTCCCCTTCCAGGGGTAGAGGCTTGTAGGCAGTGTGCTTTTCAATGTTTTTCTCTGTTCATTTCCTGTAAATGATCAGTGTTTCCCTTTACAGGTGTCTGAATCTCCCACCACAGGATGCTGTTTGATGATATCGTTGTCTGCAACCAGCATCTTTCTCCCGGTAAGTTTACTCATATCGCTCTTTGTAATAGGGCATTTATTGCCCTGTTACAATGATCACTGAAATATTTAACTGCTACATTCAGAGCTGCTCTTTTCCTTAATCATATACAATTTATGTGTACATCTGTTGTTTTAAATCTTTCTTATTGGGATATAGCTGAATTTTACTGTGTGCATTGAATGCATCATTATTGCATATATATCCCTACGATCTGTTTTGGGAAAAAAATGCTATTATATTTGTTATTAACCCTCTGATCATGAAAACACTGAGGATAGACATAGTTTGGTATATATGGCATTGCTAACTTTTTAAGGCAGATACAGAAGAAAAAATTAATTAATTCCACAACATAGTACGAGAACAAAAAAAAAGCAGTAGAAATAGAGAAACTATTTTGTACTGTTATATACACTCAGCCATGTGCTAAGTCATATAAACCAGGGACTGGCAACCTTTATAAGTCATGGGCCAGCTTTATTACAGTCTTTCATAGACCGGCTAACTTTGGTGGCATGTCAGCAGCAGCAGGGTGGGATTGCCTGTACCCACACTGGAGCCAGGTGCTGACACATCTCCCAGTACCTTGCTCCCTTCCCCACCTGGCTCCCCAGTTGGGGTGCAAGCACTGCTTCCAGCCAGCAGGGAACTGCTATGGCACTGGCTAGGAGTAGTAGTGGGCAAAAATAAGTGATGGCAGTGCAGGCACAGAGTACAGCTGGTCAGCCCCTACACAGCTTCTTAGATAGAGGCAAAGTCCTCCATTTCCACAGTCCTGAAAGTTGCTAACCCAAATGTAAACGAATTCATTTTCCACCATTCATAATTTAGGGTCAGTGATACCATATCCTAATCAAAGCAAATGCTATTTCAAATAATCTCACTCAATGTCAGGCTCCAAATGTATTTCCTTTATAGCAGTGGTTCTCAAATTTTCTTTTTGCAGACCACTTGAAAATTGCTGAGGGTCTCTGCAGACTACTTAATAAGCTTTTTTTTTGTTCTACAAATCAAAGCACACAACTCCATATTTTAATATCAGTAGTCTTACTTACAAGTACAGATACTTTTGATTGTTCCACAACCTTTCTGCGGACCATCTGAATGGAGCTCAAGGACCAGTGGTGGTCCTCGGACCACAGATTGAGAACCTCTGCTTTATAGTATCTGATACTAGACCCTATGAACACCCTAATCCTAGGAGATAATATTTGATCAGTAGGCTACTGTAGGTTAATGAAAGGAACATCTCTAAAAAGTTAATCTGGTTTTACAGGTGTTTCACTCAGCAAATTGGATCTGAAACCTAGACAGAACACATATGGGCACCTGTGCTATAAAGGGTTATTGCTACTGCTGCAGGTATGATTTGTTTAACAAGTGTTTAACAAGTTTGATATGTGGCCAAGGCATGGTGCAAACTGTGAAATAAATATTCTGGGGTTACTCCTAATTGTCCTGCAAAACTTACCAAGTGGTGCCTTCTACAGTGACACAATATCTAACGAAATTGAACTTGTGTTTTCATATAAATAAATTAAATAATATTTTCATATAGAAACTTCACTGGGGATGTGAGGCAATCCCCATGTTTTTTTTAATTTTAGAAACTTGTAATTGGTTGATCTATAGCTATGCCTACACCAATTTTCTATAAGTCAGTGATTCAAAATAACACTAATCACTGGGAAGATATTAGAAATGATGTACTAATTTTAATGGAATTATTTCTAAATTTTAAATCTAAAAAGATGGCTATTCATGTTATCCATATTAGCAACAACATGCATTAGGCCATAAAATGTTTAGAATGATTTCCTGTATGTGATGGTGAGATGTGCTAATGAATGGATAGTTATTTTTAGGCTTTAAATTATTTTGTAAATACCATTAACTTTACTTGTTAATTCTGGTTGCATTGTATGCATGTTTCATCAAAATAACTTATACTTTATATTAATCTGTAAATATGTGCCCCTTTTTATTTAATATTTATTTGGCTATCCTGTCACTTCAATATAGCAATCAAAAAAAGGAGGAGGGAGACTTTTAGTCAGTGCCTTCTATTCCTAAGTGTGTTAGTGTTTCAGCTAAGCATGTCATTGTGCACTAATCAAAGAATGCTCTCCACATATGCTCAGCTGCACATGAATTGCAATGTACCTTAGACTTCAGTTTGATACTGAAGAGATGACCCTATTAATATTCATAATGGGAGCCTTCCCAAAACAACTTTATGAAAGGCATAAAAATTTCTTCTGCTCAATTTGTTAAAATAAAGTCAGTTATAAGCTGACTTTGAGCTTCTGTTTTGGGGTGGACCTCTCATATGAACTAAGTACTACAGTCTGGTATCCAAAGAGATGAAGTTCCACCTTTCTGAAAAGGCTAGCTTTGTCTTTTGCTATTAGACTATGAGTGAGTATACGTAACACTAAATCTCAGATGTATTTTAATACATTGACCAGTCAAGAAAGGGGAAACATAGCTATTTAAATTCAGCTCTTTTTGCTGCCAAAAATGTCTAGCAGAAAAGGTACATAATAATCACATAATTGGTTTATTTAGTTCAGTGTCCTGACAGTAGCCAGCTGCAGATATTTCAGAAGAAGGTAAAAAAACTCCCATAGCAGGCTAATTTATGGCAGAATCTCACCCTACATGAAAATCTTATGTGAACCCCAATATTTAGCAATTGTTTTAAAGCATTTCTATTATGAATGTAGAAAGGCCTAAATGAAGTGAAAGAGGCTAGGATTTGGGCCCAAAACCCTAACTCTTTGTGAGAGCTCTCCCTGTTTCATTTTCCTTATAGAGTTGTGGTGTTACACAGCTGAAGATCACCGGACTCTAGCAAGACACTCACCATGAAAGATTTAATGGGTCTCAAAGGCCAGCCTTTGGTGGCTGCTAATATAGATAACCACCTTTTAAAAAATACTGTGATTAACTGTGATTAAAAAAATGAAGAATGTGAGATTACCACTAAAGGAAGAATTCCAGAAATACATGGCCCACAACCTCAATGAATCCAAAGCCTGGTTGGAGGTAAGGGAATTGATGTAGATGGTGGAAACTTCAACCTAGGGTGGCAAGGAAACTGGCAGAGGAGATCTAAGCGCCTTTCATAACACTCTTCATGAAATCGTGGAAGACATGCCAGGTTTCAGAGGAGTGGAAAAGTGCCAATATCCTGCCCCTTTTTAAAAAAGATGAGGACTTGGACTTGGGAAACTACAGGCCAGTCAGCTTCACCTCAATACCTATTGCTATTAGAAGCATGTCCTAAAGAAGGCCATTTTCAAGCATCTGGAGGAGAAAAGGCTGATAACAAGTAGCCAATGTGGATTCATGAAAAACAAATCATATCAAACAAACCTGATCTTTGACAAAGTAGCTAGTTGGATGGGTGAAGGGAATGCTGTGGATATAATGTACCTGGACTTCAGCATGGTTTTTGACAAGGTCCCGCAGGACCTTCTCATAAACAAACTGGAAAAATGTGGGCTGGACAAAACTGCTACACGGTGGAGGAATAACTGGATCAATAGCCACAAGCAAAGGGTATTTTTGACAGGTCCATGTCAGATTGGCAGGAGGTTTTGAGTGGAGTCCCATAGGGGTCTGTCCTAGGCCTGGTGCTGTTCAATGTGTTTATTAAAAATTTGGATGCTGGTATAGAAAGCTTTTTGAGCAAGTTTTCAGATGAAATGAAACTGGGAAGAATTTCAAACATACTGAAAGATGGGAGCACAACTCAGAAGGATCCTGACACATTGGAAAGTTGGGTTAGAGCTAATAGGATGAAGTTCAATGAAGATAAATGCAAGATTCTACACCTTGGGAGGAATAATCAAAAACATAAATACAAAATAGGTGACACCTGGCTGGATGGCAGCACTATGGAAAAGGGGTGTCTTGGTAGATCACAGACTCGATATGAGTCTGTACTATGATGCAGCCTCACAAAAGGCAAATATGGTTTGGGGATACATCAATAGAGCATGCAGTACAAAACATGAGAGGTGATAGTGCATCTTTGCTTGGCTCTGGCTAGATGTCTTGTGGAGTATTATGTGCAGTTCTGGGCTCCAAATTTTTCAAAGGACGTGGAGACTTTCGAGAGGGTGCAGAGGTGGGCAACAAAGATGATAAAGGGCTTGTAAAGCAAACAATATGAAAAGCTAAAGAAGCTAGACTTGTGGAAATGGCACTTGAGAGGTGCCTCAGACATGATAGCAGTCTTTAAATACTTGAAGGGCTAATGTAAAGAAGAGGGAAAGCACCTTTTCTCTCTTGCTACAGAGACTAGGATGTGAATCAATGGGTTGAAGTTGCAGCTACATAGGTATTACATAGCTGGAAAAAACTTATTCACTGTTAGAACAGTGAGGCAGTGGAATATACTTCCTAGATATGTTGTGCACTCTCCATCACTGGAGGGATTCAAGAAAAGGCTGGACAGCCAATGGTCTACTATGGTTATCTCCCATGCTTCTGGACTTTGCTGGTTGTCACAAGGGGCTGTAAGGGAATTTCCCCCTCCCCCCTCAACACTACAGGATTTCTGGGGGTTTTTTAAGCTTTCCTCAGAGGCACTGGGTGTTGGCTGCAGCCAAGGATGGGGATTTTGACTGGGGTGTTTCAGTGCTCCTGCTGGAACTTGCACCTGGAGGTTCTGGATAGAAGGTCTTGCCCCTCCAGTAATGATCAAACCAATCACCATATTTGGGGTCAAGAAGTCATTTACTCCATAGTCAGATTGGTCTGGATCATGGGTGGTTTTGCTTTCCTCATAGAGAGGCTGTGGACCCTTCCTGGAATCTCTTGTGCATACTTTCATCTTTACAGCAGGAGGGCATTGGCTGTCAGTCTCTGTGTTTCACCTGTGACAGTTTAGGGTGTTACATCTTGTGTTGGGTCAAGGTTTACTGTGTAGTTTTCCTAAGAGGCTAGATATATGAATTTGTATTGGATGGTTGGGTTAGAGATGATCCTGCCTTAGGCAGGGGGTTTGACTGGATGACCTGTGAAGGTACCTTCCATGCCTATATCTCCATGATTCCAGTTTCAATGATTATCAATTAATCTGGGTGTTACTTAAATATGATTTATTGTTCAAAAAACATTCAAATATTAAGGGATGACTGTACTAAGAGAAAGACAAAAGGGAATATTAAGGAATGACAAAAATTCCAATATTAAGGGATTTGCCTGATTCCAGGGTGTGTTGTATACAAGAAAATACAGTAGATATTTTCACATTCCACTTCTTAAGTTATAAAAAAAAAGAAGCAAAAGCTTGTGGAATTATACCCACTGATTCAAAGAAATGGCCAAGTAAGGGAAGTCCTCTTATATATATCCTAAGATGTGTAGAGAGTTAGATACCAGATAAAAGAGATTTATACACATTAGGGTTCAGACATAATCTAGAGAACTATGTATTGTAGACCTGCTGCTGCATCTGCAGACCCTCCAAATTTAAAGCTGATGTTAGAAGAGCTAGCAAAAGGGAGACCATTTTTCTAGTAGTTTAAAAACTATACTGCTTACTTATATTCTTCTGGCTAGGGATAGACATTCAAAAAGCCTGAGCCTGAATTGATTCGATCTTTGTATGTTAGTCTAACCTGCCTAAGCTAAACCGGTTTGTAAATGTAAAGACGTTCCCTCTGGACTGAAAAAATTCAGGCACATGCCTGCAGTGGCTCAGGCTAGAAGCCAGGAGGCTCTAGAGCATCCCTCCCTTGACTTGCACAGGGCTGAGCTGAGGGGGATGTGGCCAGGCCATGGCAGGATGCTTTGATTATCCCTCTTCCCCCTTTCCCCCACCCCAAGCTGCTCACTAGGGAATGTTTATTACCCCTAACTCAGTGTTTATCAACCCATTCATAAAACAAAGCCTCTCACTATTACTCAAGTTCTGCTCAAACAGCTCTTCCAAGGGAGGACCTGCTGATTAGCTCCAAAAAGCCTGTCTGCCTTTGTCATCTCCCACAGCATGGACTATAGCCAGCATGTGGTCTGCAAGCTAATGTTGAGGTGTCTGCATAAAGCAGAGGGGAGCGGGGAATAATCCTTGCTTAGCAGAGAGAAGCCAGGCAGATGATCTCTGCTGCAGCAGCAGCCTGGGAGCAGAGAGGAGGGGCCAGCCCTGCAGTGGAGCAGAGAGCCCTGGCCAGCCCAGAAAACATGCTGGGATGCTGGGAGAGTCTGGTTTATCTTAAGTCAGCAAAGGGTCTGGGACAGACATTGTGTAAACCAGTTTGACTCAAATCAGTTAAGTCTGATGCTACATTCAACCAGGTTTATCTCAAACCAGTTTCAGTCATTTTCAAACTGGTTTATGTGCACTGAACATCTGTTCCATTACAGGTTTAAACCAGTTTCTGATCACTTAAACTGGTTTATGTGTAATTTCTGTCCCTAACCTGTGAGTACAAGGCGAACTGTTGATATTGATTAGCAGTCTTCTAAATGGTTTTAATCTTTTTTACTTGAAAAGCTACAACTATTTTTGCACTGCTAAAGCAGTCAATCTAATTGATAAGCTCAGGCAAAGAATCTGTACATTTGATTGCTGAGAGGCAGATGGCAAGGTGTTTTCAGAAGTGGTACACTGACTCAGAAATCCACTTTGCTATTGTCCTAATTTAGCCTAAGGGTATATTGCAAAGCTCATATATTTCCTCAGGCACTCGTATAAGTCTAGCTACTGCTGTTCTGCCTAAGACTGTGTATGAATTTTGGATGGAGTGCAATGTTTAGCTAATAATTAAATAATACAAATAAATCCTTAATTCCTACATAGCCAGTAATGTGTTTAAAAATTATAGAGGACATTATTTATATATTTACAAAGAAGACCCCAAGATAAGCAACTGCGTTTCCAAAAGGAATTGTTTATAAATTTATAGTTAATATATATATGCTATTTTTAATAGAAATATATTCTATACATTTAGACTTTCTAATATTTCTTTTAAAAACAGCATTTGTATTACATCCAAGAATTTAAGTGCACTTCAGTGTCAGTTACATACATGATTAGATATAGAGATTTTCACCATAAAAATCCAAAATAAATCATGCTCCTTTTCATTGTTTTATCTGTTTTGATATTTGTCATTCTTGTCTTGCAAAATTGCATACACAAATAAACACAGTCATAAGTGATAAATTTATGTTCTGGCTACATTTGGAAATGGGGGCTTTAACCCTTTAAAAACATAGCTTGTTATATGATAAAATAGTCAAAAGGCAAAAAATTCTGCACAGCTACTTAACTCAATTGATGGACCTCATGTAAATAAAAAATAGCAGTATGGAAAAAGGCGGACTCAGAACCCTCTAATAAAGCTGATCTGACTAGGTTTGATTTGTCTGCTGTAACATAGCACTTGACCCTGTCATGTAAATTGGAGTTTCTCTTCTCAGTGATATTCCTATAGATCCCCTGCCATTGCTTCTACTTTTGTAGTGTCCCTCATCATGTTCATTCAGGTTTGTTTAAATAGTTAATCACACCTTAAGTGGTCACTGGACTACATGTTTATTCAATTAGGGGCATGATATAAAGAGGAATAAAGATATGTAGAATAACTATATATTTCCAAATGTTGTGGAATAATTTTGTAGCTGATTCCTTTCATATCATTAACTGAACATGTGGCCACGGGCCTCTGTGGCTGAGACCCCCATAAGGTGATTAAAGCTCCCAGATAGGGGGGCCCATGTGTATCCCCAAGGCCTGAAAGCTCCCTGGTGATGCTGGCTCCCAACTGCAGAAGCATGTGCCCATGGTTGGGGGACATACCAGCTGATGGGGCTCCTAGCTGTGGGGTCACCCCCCATACCTCTGAGTGTGGGAGGCCATGGCTGATGTGGTGTCCCATGTTCATGCACTGTGTCAACTGTGGTCTTGCAGCCACAAGAGTACAGGAATTACCCCTATGGCTGGGACACTGTGTAAGCTGTGATTTCCCTACCTCAAGGACCCCTGGGGCACCCCTGCAGCTGGAAGTCCCCTCAGCTGCGGAATGGCAGGAGGCATGATTGTGTGGGTCACCTATTAGATCCCGTTATGCCTTTACCTGCACATGTAGAGGAGCCCACAATGTTAGGACCTCTCTCTCTGTACCTTCTTATTTCATTGATACTCTGCCAGACTCCAGGTTTCAACAGATAAACCCCCTTATTTTGAGTAGGCCTGATTGTGGGAGGGGACCATTAAATTTCAATGAAACCTTGTCCCTGTTATCCAAAATATATTTTTAATTTAAAATTTCTTTAGTAACTGAAAATGTGAAAAACTGAATTCTAATTCTCAATTGCTAAGAACAAAATCCAGAGATATACTTTAGGTGCCTAGATCAGTCCTTAGGTGACTTTTTAGGCACATAAGTCTAAAAAGGCAGTCCCCCTATTTGAACAACTGAAAAACCTATTCAGCACCTAAATTCATTCAACATTTTTACTTGGGATCAGTAAGTTCCCTAAGGCCAGGTACAGACAATTTTACTGGTATAAGTGATGGGAAACTGGTCTACACTGATAACAGAACAGAAGTTTGACATGTAAAACCAGTTTATACCTCTAACTGAATAGAAGTTCGGTACACAGACTGGTTTAAAATGGTGGAACCCAGTATAAGATTTGTTTCCACTCCCCCCGCCCCCCCTCCCTCCCCAAATGACAAATGTGTGTTCTGTTCACTACCTTTCTACACTAAACTGCTTACAGAAAACAACATAACTTAGAGCAATTCCACCTCAGGGTTTTTGAACGTTTGTATCTAGCCTAAGTACTGAAACTTAGATTTCCAAGTACACATGAGTGCCCCTGTGTGAAAAACCTAGGTATCTATTTCCCACCTATTCTCCACCATGATCAGGATATGAAATAACATGGCACATACAGTCGTCCTAAGTCCCCAGAGGGGCCTGGTCTGGTAAGTCTTTTCTGTGCACACCTAATCCTCACTGGTAGCGCTCAGATCATCTTAAAACACACCAGCCCTGTTCACTTTCACTCAAAAGTAATAGTTATGGTGCCCCCACCTTTTACTTAAGAGTATAGTGGTTAGAGAACTCTCAGGGGAACCTAGGTACTGTGCCTGCTTCTGCCAGAATGGATTCAAACTCATATCTTCTACTTTCTAGGAGACTGCCCTACCTACTAGATTATAAAACATTATAACATAGGATATCCTTCACTTCTGTTGAAATTGGAATGCTGGGCACTGGGCAGCCAAGAAGGCAAATGTCATGGGGCAAGATGGAGAACAAATAGGGCAATTCCTTTAATTTACTATATAGGACATGGAAGGGGGAAGACCTAGTTTATGTTCCCTGATCCCAGACTTAGTTCTGATATTAATTAGACATCATGACATCCAAGTTGGAGATGCTTAAGGCACCTCTGTGGATTTCTTCCTACATGTCATGTTTTTGTTTCTAACCTGTTCTATAGTATAGTCAAGCTTCCTTCGTTGCTATTTTGTGCACACACCAAACCATAAAGGGAGAATTCTTATAGTGTTTTCTAATCAATGTAACTGGTTTCTTTAAGTCATCCTATCCATATAGCCTGCTTATGGCAGGGTAACTATTAGGCAGTGGTAAACCCAGGGTTTACACTGAGCAGGCAGTCTAGGCCTGAGAGCCATGGAGGGAAGAGCTGCTAAGCAGCCGGGCTGCAAGGCTCCTAACTAATACTGATCTGGGGTAAGCAAGACAGGGATGGTTCAGGTATTGAGACTCTAGGAGTGGTGGAAGTTTCAAGTGGCCCAGGAATAGGGACAGAGCCCATGAGAGAAAGCCAAGGCTGAAGAGTAGGGACACAGCCAGGGTCAGGGACCTGGAGGTCTCATGGAGCAAGAACCAGGGTCTGGGGCCTGTAGCTCAGGAGGGGTGAGAACAAGCAGAGCCAGAGAAACCATAGCATGGGAGGTTTCAGCTGTCGTAGGAGTGGGGCCAGGGCCCAGGAATAGGGGCCACATATCAAGGAGGGACCACAGCCAGATGCTGCCGGGTTTTAGTAGACTGGAGATTTCAACCGGCCTAGGAGTAGGGCCAAGGTCCAGGCAAGGGGGTCAAAGGCAAAGAGGGGCCACAGATGGAGACTGACCCACAGTCCAGAGGAGAGAGAGGAGAAACAGGCTCAGGGGCCTGAGAAATATGGTAAAAGTAGTTTCTGTCCCTTACCTGACAATAGTGAAATTATAGTTGGTGATCCACAGGAAGCAGAACAGTGAGCAGGCTCTGTGCCCTAACTGCTGCTACTCAGTTAATTTACTACAAGGAAAGATCTCTTTTTTTTTTTTTATTCTTCAGTCTGATTTTCAAAAACAAAGTGCTTATCTTATTCCAGGGCATGTTGTATATGATAAAATATGGTATTTCTTATAGCATACATCAAATATTTTATTATTTCAGTTATAATAATACAGTGAGGAAGCACTGGAGTGGGCCCACTGTATGTGGCAATCCCAATATATGTTCAAAGGTTTTCATGAATCAGGGTGCTGATTCGGTACCAACTTTTGGTGAAGATGCCTGTCAGTCTAGCAGTGAGGATAACTAAATAAATTACTACAATGCTTATTAGAAAGAAGTACAGTTTGATGGAGATTTCTGGACAGGTTCCATTTTTTTAATCATTCTAATGCCCAGGGCTATGAAGAAGACTTTGCTGAGTGCACACCATTTTTCTATTTGCCTACCCTTTGCTACTCAGCACTTCAAAATCTTGCAAAAGCATGATATAAAATCAAGTTCTATTTCCTTACACCAGTTTTACCAGGGGTTCTGTGTATTGCCCACTTCTTTTGTTATGAAGGCTTTAACTTTTTCCAAATTAGTTGTTATGATTGCCAACAGTTATATGCCTGAATTGTTTTATCTACATTTTGGCAACCCAGATTCTTAGGTGTGTTTAGGATAATTTGACCTTTCAGTTTACATGTTCCTGTACTGATTTTGATTATCAAAAATTTTGGGTTAAAATATAGTTTCAGTTTGGAAGGCCAGAAGTTTAGCCCAAGGTATTCACTAAAATTACACTGCTTAAATCCTGCCATTCACTTACTCTGTTTACTCACTGTTCTCACTTATTGCTGCTTTATGAAAAAATACATATGGATGCTTCATAAGTTCCCTAATTTACACTGGAACTGACAGAAAATGTAGCATTGTATTTTTCTGCATACTGCTCATTCTGAATTTGTATTCCACTGCCCTCTGCAGGAAGGATCACAGAGCAGCACAAGGAGTATTTGCAGGGATGAGGCTTCCAAAATTCTGGGACTAGCATTTGTTGCAGTTTATGCACTATGAAAGCCATATCACTTCAACACCATTTATAATGATTCAAAGAGAAAAGAGAAGTAATTTATATCAGGATTTACCAATTACTATGTGAATAGGTTTTTTACACATTAAAGTCCTCTATCCTTAGAGTACTTTGGGGGTTTTGTTAGCATCATTTGCCTAAGTTATAATAAAATATATTCAGCTCCCTGTAATGAAATGCTTTGAAAATTTACCTTTATAAAACATCTTTTTTACCTAGAGAAATACATTGTCCTAAGCTCCTTGGGAAAGAGGACCCCTTGCCGCCTTATCTGATGGTAAGGCTATAGCACAATTTGAACTTTATTAAAAAGTAGTAGGTAGTATGAGGAGCATGCTACACATGGCTCAGATTTGACTTTCTGTGTTTTTTATTCGTGTAGAATACTTAGATTTCAAGTTAATTACTACAAAGCTGTCCCTTCCTGCTTTTTACCGTGTTTTAGCATCTCAGGACCTAGACCTATGGCTGGAACTCTTGGTGCTATGGTAATATTTACTTTTGTAACTAACAAAAGTAAATATAAACATATAGTGCAAGGCTTTATGCGCTGAATCTCACTTCCTCTGATGAAATGAGCTTCAGCTCACAAAAAACTTGTGCTATACATGTATATATCTACTTTGATTACTTTATAAGGTGCAATGTACCTGTCTTTGCTTGACTTCAAACTAACATAGCTAACTACATGTCTGACAACGGTAATCCAAATTATTATTATTTAGAATCTTTCACTGTGATTTCTCTGTTTTTATACCCATAAAACCTAACTTACTAAATTTATCTGAAATTGCTATGGAATACATGCAGGGTTTTGGCACTGGTGTCTTGCTAGCATAGTGAAACACATTACATATAGGTAAACTTGTACACAGAAGTTAATTACAGACATGATTGACTGAATTCAAAGATAATAACTCTGCAAGTACTGAGGGGCAAAAGAAGCAGGCTGGCCATGCAGCAAATGCCTAGAAGTTTAAGAACAAGCATCCATCTCAAACAGATAACCTGGTATAAAAGCTCCTTTTTATTATGCACTAATTTGATAGATATTTGATTGCACTGTATTTAGCATCTATCCCTTGTTTTATTTGTTACAGTAATGTTTTTTGAATTCATTTAAACTTCTACAATTCCCTCAACCACATTCAGTGTGTAATGCTGATGCACAGAAGAGAGGGTTCTTAGGGTCTAAAAGAGAAACTAAAGATGCCACGGCAGCAGACTGACCTTCTCATATGTTTCTTTTTTTCTGCATTCTGTTGTCATTCTTATACGTTGCATGGTGATAACTGAAACTTACTACCTGCTGTGTGAATATGCTCCTTTCCAAAAGCTGATTGTAACTAAGAGATGGGTGACCTTTGCTTTCACTCACCTACACACAATAAAAATAATACTTGGAAGACAGAACAAGATGGGGCATAATTTCCTTCTCTTGCATGAAATATCCTATTGTAGACTAACCAGGGATTTGAACTTAAGGCCAGTTTCATACAGTTCATTGCATTCTGCATTTTCCCAGTCAGTTCTTCTGGGGTTGTTTGTCCCCTGATATAATTGTGAGACATGGGATTTCCTGCATACAGAATTCCCGCAAGTAGTTCTTTCCTCTTAGCTACATCCTGAGTGATTCTTTTATTGGCTTATCCTTTACCTGCAGCAATATAATTTATTTTGTTGGCAGCCAGACTGGTTCCTGCTGAGAAGTCCGTGTGTTCTTTCCTCCAGTGCTCATGTTCTCTTTTTGTAAAATACTCTTAACAGATGTGATGAAGAGTAATGAGGAGACACATGATGCCAATATCTCAGTGGTGGTGTAAAAGCAATGTAATGGATACTGTGTCACACAGGCTACCCACTTAAAATAAGACCCATCACTAATCACGCTATAAAGTGAGATTTTTGCTTATGAATGGACAAACATCTGCATATATAATCTAGGTTAAACTCCAAATGGATAAGATTCTATTCTGGAGGTGAAGGAGGATTTTAAGTTATTTTATATTGTTGCAGGACCCAGACTACATGCTTTCAAACACTGAATAAGATGGAGTGCCATTCCAGAAGAACATAAAGTCTACGATGACAAAATTTAAGAAGAAAAGGATGCAGCTTTTAGGCAAAGAGATCAATGGTGAAGGCATATACCATTTTAGTTGCAAAGGCATATAAAGAGTATTAATACTAAGGATATGTACACTAAGTACCCTAAGAGGAGTGTTTAGCATATGGACACATGAAACATTTACTCAAAATTTAAAAGGGGGCAGAGTTTTATTGCATACCAGCTGCTTCACACTAAAGTTTCTATACACATTCTTACCCTGTACTACATGGAGACTAAATCAGTTTACCTACAATACAAAGACTGCTTTTATCATGGTTTAATTTCTACCTACTTGGAGGTGGGTACATGCATATAAGCATTTTTTATGGAGCAACTGACATGCAATAAATCACCACCTTTTAATCAAAAGTAATTTTTTCTTATGTCCTTATGCTAAGCATCCCTTATTTCATTCTCCCTCTACCATTCTACCCCTTCTTCTCCCTTTAAAGCAACTCCCAAGTCAACTTATGAAAGCTCAAAATATACATCAAAGTTTATTCTGAATTCAAGCATCTAGAAAAAAAAAAATTGTTCAAGTGTTAAAAAATGTTTGGTTTTCTTTTTTTTGTCTTGCTTTGTTACGAAAGAAACTGTTGGTTTTGTAAACTGGGGAAGCATTTCAGCAGAGAAGTGTTTGTCACTTTGAAGGAAATATTGTATTTCATAGGATATAACTGTACAAGTCATAGATATGTGCCAGTAATCACAAAAAGGAATAAGCTTTCATGATTTAAAGTTGGTTTATCCTGATGTTGCTCTTTAGGCCTGATAGTTTCACAAAACAAAAGCCAAAAAGTTATTTTTCTGTAGTACCAGCAGAAGAAACCGTCTAATTCAGGCCACAGGAGGCCCCCATAGAGCAGGCAGAAAGCAAACTTTCAAGGCCTCCCTGGATTTCATATGAATAGGGCCACAAAATGTATCCATCGGTTCTCAGTGTGCAGAAAACAAGCAAGACTGACAAGATGAATAGACCATTAGCAGTTTTTGTTATGCTTTTTCAATGAACAGACAAGGATTCCATGCTTAGATGCACTGCTAAACAACAAAACTTAGATGTGTTGTTAGAAAAGTAACGGCAATACCCTTATCGCTTTGGAATGTTTTCTGCAGTAATGTCACTGTGACAATGCCATTCAATTCTTATACATTTCAACCATTCCTCTCTTGTTTATAAGCTCCACAGTAATAAAAAAATACATTGCTCACTGGAGTTCATTGAAGTGCATTTCATTATTCCATTCAACTCTGAGTCAATGCATTTTGTATTACATTCCCTTCCTACTGTATTTCCTGTAATACTAATACTAAACCTGATTCCAAGCTGATTACAATCAGTTGCAAATTAGCTTTTATTCCACTTTCACTATTGAAGTATGTTTTAATAAATTCATGCCAATAATTTTATAACCTAATATTCATGCACTTTATCTTTTAATTACTATATCCAAAATTAATCTAGTTATTGCTGATTCATTGCATGCTGTTTTCTGATCTAGGATGATTTATAGCATATTTCTTGTTAGCAGGGGCAGATTGCAATATTTTATTATTTTAGCATAATAAATTAGCTTTATATGCCAGTGTTTTCAAAAGAAAATAAAAACACACTTTGTGTGGACATTTCTTCTTTGAATAGTTTTTTTTTGGTTATAAAGTGAGAACGTTTTATAAAGTCAATATATGATGTAAAATACATAAACTCAAATGCACAAAATCATAAAATGAGAGGAAGGTGGAGCTGAAATGGACTTTACAAAGTAGTTTAGCCTCCTGTTCAAGGCAGGATCATCTTTCACTAAATGATCCTAGCCAAGTGTCTATCCAACCTGCTCTTGAAACTTTCCAGAGATGGAGATTACAGTGTCTCTAGATAGTCTGTTCCAATGCTTGATCTCCTTCATAGTCAGAAAGTTCCTCCTAATCTCAATCCTAAATTTCCTCTGCTGCAGCTTGAAGCCATTGCTCTTCATCCTGTCCCCTATGACCACAGAGAATAGTCTATGCCCATCCTCTCTGTATTTAGGAATTTTAAGACCCTTCAGGAGCTTCAGCCCCTCCCCGCTTCTACCCAGACACACCCAAGTCTTTTCTTCTCCAAAGTAAATAACCCTAGTTCTTTCAGCCCTTCCTCATAAATCTTCCAGGCCTCTAATCATTTTCATTGCTTTCCACTGAACTCATTACAATCTGTCAACATCCTTGAAGTGTGGTGCCCAAAACTGGATGGAGGTACTTCAGGTGAGGCCTTCCCAGTGCTCCTGCTAATATGATCCAGTATACTGTTGCTCTTTTCCCAACAAGAGCACATTCCTGGGTTCATATTCATTTAGGTTAACTGTAACCACCAGGTCCTTCTCTGCAGTACTGCACTCTGCCTAGTCATTGCCCAGTCTGTACTTGTGCATGCAATTATTCCATGCATCGTTCCAAGGACTTTGCACTTATCGTTGTTGAATCTCATCTGATTCATTCTGGACAATTTTTCTGGTCTATCCAGGTCATTCTGGATCCTATCCCTGTCCTCCAGAGTATCTGCAACTCCACCCAATTTAGTATCATCCTCAAATTTGTTAACATTGCACCTAATCCCATCATCCAGAACATTACAGAAGATGGTGAACAATGTTGGACACAGTTCAGACCACTAGGAAACTGCACTTGATACCTCCTCCCAACTAGATGTTGAGTCATTGATGATTCCTTGCTGTGTATAATGATACAACCAGTTGGATATTTATTGAAATCCCTGTGACTTGTAATTTTATTTTCTGCTTTCACTATAATAAGAGATTGTGTATTGAATTCATCGAGGACAGGGTCAAAGACAATTATAAAATACCAGTTCTACAAAGTAGTTAGACTGGTTTCAATTTTACAATATTTTTTAATATAATAAATTATTATTTTCATAGCATTCTCTTTTGATTATTAGGCCTGTCATGGGACATAAGTGTCAGAATTCTAATGTCAGGCATTCTCTGAATGTTTATGTTGTGCCAGTGTACATAGAAATATTTAGGCAAAAGAGGTTCTTTGGGTGAATCTGATATCTTTTACTAGACCAACTTAAATAATTGGAAAAAAAATTTTAGCAAGCTTTTGGGTTTAAAAACCCTTCATCAGGCTGAGGAAACCTCTGTAGTTGACGTGTTCTCTTCCTGAATGCACGAATAGTAAAGAAGTCAGAGGCTGGGCTGGTATGCATGCAAGACAGGCAGTCAGTGAAAATGTAAATTGAGGAGTCAGTGGGTGAGAGACAGGAGGTGTGGGGAGAGAGAGAGAAAGGGGATGAATGTAGCAGGTAAACAGTAGAGATGTACCTGGGGAGTCAAATGTCAGGCAGGTTATAATGTGTCATAAATCCAATATGTGTCTATATTTAGTCCATGATTTTTTGTATCCAGGAGGTTGATGAAGTGAAGTTCATAGGCTCATCTATGACAAGTGTTTTGTAAGTTCCCTTTGAAGATTAGAAGTGAGAGATTAGAGGGAGAGTGGTTTTCTTGTGGGAAACAAGCCCCTATGGGTAATTGGGTATTCTTGTCTTTGATGGATTTGCAGTGTGCATTTATTTGG
The DNA here is from genome assembly GCA_030014935.1 of Caiman crocodilus. NCBI lineage: Eukaryota > Metazoa > Chordata > Crocodylia > Alligatoridae > Caiman > Caiman crocodilus. Next base: position 94,803,046 of record JAGPOW010001296.1, read on the forward strand.
TGCACAGATGTTGTTTGGTCTCTCCTACTTATTTTTCATCAGGACATTTGGTGCATTTGATGAGGTTTATTACATTTCTGGAGGTGCAGCTGTAAGATGCAGCAATGCTGATGGCTCTGTTGTGAGGTGTAGTAATTGTGGGGGTGGTGGAGATATGTTGGCAGGTTTTACATTTCTTGTCATGACATGATCTGGATCCATTCGGTGTTCTGGGCCTTAGGAAGTTAGCAAGGTTTGGTGCTTGTTTGAAGGCTAGGATGGGTGGTTCTGGGAAGATCTCTTTAAGAATAGGGTCGCCTTCTAGTATGGGCCGCAGTTGTTTGAGGATTTTCCATATGGGTTCAAGGAAGGGGTGCTATGTCATAACCAGTGCTGTGCAATTCATGGGGGTTTTTCTTCTGTACTGCAGCAATTCTTCGCATGGTATCTGGGTTGCTCTTTCAAATGTATGATCTGTCTCTCTGGAGGAGTGTCCTTGTTGAGTGAAAGCCTTTTTAAGATTAGTGAAGTGGCAATCCTGGGTGTTCTCTTCAGTGCAAATTGGGTGGTATTTGAGGGCTTGGCTATGTATCACAGCTTTCTTGGTGTGTTTAGGGTGATTGCTGGTTCTGCGCAGGTATGTATGTTGGTCTGTGGGTTTCTTGTATAATGTGGTCTGTATTTTACCATTCTGGATACTGATCAACGTGTCTAAAATGCAGATGTTGGTGCTGAAGTATTCAAGAGATAGTCAGATGGAAGGATGACGATTGTTGGATTTCTGATGGAACTCAATCAGAGATTGCAGTTTTTCAGTCCAAATGATGATGTCATCTATATATCTTAAGTATAGCAAGGGTTTTATGGTGCAGTCCTTGAGGAATTCTTCTTCATAAAAAGGTTGGCATACTGTGGGGCCATTTTGGTGCCCAGAGCTGTGCCCATGGTGTGGAGGAAGTGTTGGCTATTAAAAGTGAAATTGTTGTGTGTGATGGTGAAGTGTCTAAGGTCAGTGTGGCAGGCATGGAGCCACTAGAAGAGACTTACCTAGGACAATGGATGAGCAGAGCTGGTAGGACGCCGTGCCATGCCAAGCCAGGAGCATGGCAACAGCGAATCCATGGCAGGAGGTGATATCATGTCAAAGAAGAAAAAAAAGGAACTGCGGAGCCAAGGGGAGCCAGGACCAGCTCCTGTGCTGGCATGAGCATACTTTATGGTGGCGTGATGGCACCAATTCGCCAGCCAGTTCCTTGGAGCTGAGATAAAAAGCCTAGTGGAAGAGAGGTACAAGGAGCTAGGAATGGATTCCCTGGTGGGCCCAGAGTGGTCCAGAGCAGGATCAAGCCTCACTGAGGGGAAGTGGTGGCTGCCCCGGGAAGGGGCATATAAAGATAAACCAAACCCTAAAGGACTGAAGGACTCACCCAAACAGACACTGTGGACCCAAGACACCTCCACACAGGATTGGACCCAGCAAGAACCTGAGGAGAGAAGGAGGGACAGAGGTCTACACTACAGCAAGTACAGACACAAAAGAGGGGGAGATTTGCTGGGGAGCAAGGTAACCTGGGGTCGGGTAGGAGTTTGAGCCAGACAAAATATAGCCTGTGAAGAACCAGATGAGATCACATCTGAACTCAATTAACATAATTCAAAGGCCAGGATATCACAGCCGGTATCAGACCAGACTTAGGACAGAAGATCTTCGGTTGGCATTAGATGGGGTATAGGGGAGGCAGAGCCCCAAACAGGAAGACAGATAGGAAGACTGAAGGAAGTTAGGTACCAGGAGGCAGAGCATACCATCTTCCTCCCAATTTAACTAATTTTTTTCCATCAAAACATTGCAGGAGAGAACCCCTGAGGACCTTCCAAAATCTAACCCTCTAATGACCTGTCCTCCCTTCAAGCAACGGCAAAACCAGAAAAGCTCTTATGAACAAGGGGCGTTGGTGAGCAGCACGGGAAATTATAGTCAGTAGTATCTTTGGGTCTGTACTCTGAGTTGTCATCTTGTTCTCTTAGGTAAGTAAGGTAGGCTTGGATGCTATCCTGGTGTGGCATGTTGGTATATAAGCTGATACCATCCATGGTGGCTAGGAGGGTGTTGCTAGAAAGGTGGTGTATGTTTTTAAGTTTCCATAGAAAGTCTGTAGTGTCTTGGACAAAAATTGCTCTTTGGGTGACAAGTGGCTTTAGGATTGATTCGACAGAACCTGATATTTCCTCAGTTAGGGTTCCATGTTTGAATATGATAGGTCTGCCAGGGTTCCCTTGGTTATGAATTTTAGGGAGCATGTAAAAAGTCCCTGGGTTGGGTAGTGGGGGAATAAAGGTCTGTAGTTTTTCTTGCAGTTTTGATGGAAATGATTTGATGG
>JAGPOW010001296.1:94805505-94815510 GCA_030014935.1 Caiman crocodilus
TATGAATTTTAGGGAGCATGTAAAAAGTCCCTGGGTTGGGTAGTGGGGGAATAAAGGTCTGTAGTTTTTCTTGCAGTTTTGATGGAAATGATTTGATGGTATTTTTGAGTTTCATGGTGAAAAGGGGAGTAGGATCTTCTTGTAGTTCTTTGTAGTTACAAAACACTGACAAAACACTTGTCACAGACAAGCCTATGAAGCCTATGACAAGCCACTTCATCAACCTCCTGGATACTAAAAATCATGGACTAAATATAGATATTGGATTTATGATGCATTATAACCTGCCTGACATCTGCCTCCCCAGGTACCTCTCCACGGTTTTCCTGCTACATTCATCCCCTTTCTTTCTCCTCCCTCTCCTCTTCCACCCAGCCTGTCTCTCACCTACTCACTCCTCAGTTTATATCTTCACTGATTGCCTTTCTTGCATGCATACCAGTCCAGTCCCTGGCTTCTTTACTATTCATCCCATCCAGGAAGAGCAAACACGAACTGCAGTGGCTTTCTCAGCCTGACAAAGGGTTTTAAAACCTGAAAGCTTGCTAATAATTTTTTTTCCAACTATTGAAGTTGATCTAATAAAAGATACGTTTCACCCAAAGAATCTTGTCGGCCTATGTCCTTAGACCAACATGGGTTCAACCTACACCCATAAAAATATTTATACATTTAAACCTAGATAGAAAACAAACCTATTAGACAGGGAGCTGCTATCAGGCCCCCTATTTATCTTGCCTACACTTTTCCATTATAAAAGATTCTTGCTTATACTTTCAGTGTCTCCATCAGCTCTAAGAGTCATTAGCTAGAGCAAGGCTGTACAACCAGTAGTCCACAAGGATTTAAGTTGTGTCTCTCTGGGCTCTTGCAGGCTCCCCCCATCACTCCAGCTACAGCAAGAGTCAGGGTCTCTGGGTTTTCCTTTTCGTGACTTTCACCACCTGCCCCCACTCCAGGATTAGTGCAGGGCAGTGCAGCATGGTACAGCCCAGGGAACTTAGGGTGAGCCTAGGGCTGTGCAGGTATGTATGTAGGAAGGGGGCACTGTGTGCATGGTGCAGAGGTAGTGGTGGGGCATAGGCACACAGTGCAGTGGTGTTGGGGAGAAGCCCCATTTGTGCATGTGGTGCAGTCATAGATGGGGTTCCCTTGCCATTCAGTGAGGGGGAAGGGCATCTATGTGACATGCAGCCTTGGGGACCCATGATTCACCCTGTAGTCACCCAAGCATGTAGCCACCTGCCACTTAGAAGTTGGACAACTCTGAGGTAAAAGATTGCCCTAAGTTAGGACAGTTTCTACTCTTTGTCCCATGACATTTCACTTGGTCTTTGCTGAGAAAAAATCTGTTTCCTGTATCTTGTTTTCATTCTCCAGTATAACTCTGGTAGCATGTTAAGAGCACTAAAGATAAACGTCATGCAACCAGGCTAATACTAGGACATAAGTGGCAGGCTGATGTCAGAGTAGCAGCACAAGAACACATGCTATTCTGAGACCTCCTTAAGAGTTGCCAGGGTAGCTGTAGGCAAATATACAGAGAGCCAGTCTAGTCCACTCCCAGGGATCTGGGATATGGCACCTATAATCCCACTTCTAGGGCACCTCATGAGACAGGAAACTCTCTCGGCAAGGGGGGAAAAAAAGAGAAAGGCCAGTTTGGTACTCAAAACCCTCCTTAGATCTAGCATATGGCCCAAGAAGCTTTTCCCTCCTCAGACCACATACAAGATAGCATCTGGAGGCTGAGGGGATGGGTGCAGAGAGAGAAAGTGAGTCCCGGAAAGAGAACCAGGCTGTGCTGTGCTCCTTCCTGACTAGAACTTGGACCTACAACATGCCTTAAGAACTTATTTCCTTCTCTAGGATAAAAACCTTGTACTGTAATGTGGTGACTAATGTTGCTACTTCTAAAGTTCAAGTATAAGTACTCTGCAGTTTCAATACTGAAATCTCAAACTACTTTGAATTTCAATAAGAGTTAAGTACCCAGCTTATTTAAGTGCTTTTATAAAATCTGAAATCTTTGGACTCTTAAGTAATATAAATATTATTGAAAAACTGGCATTTTAAAAATGTAACCCACCATTTTATATTCCATTACCATGTACCTTTTTTTGTGCAGAACTCTGGCCTCATTCAGTGCACAGTATAGATGCACAAAATGGCAGAATTGAAGTTAAAGGGGCAAAATAAATGATGTTATTTTTTAGAAGAGTGTGAAGGTATCCTAGGTAATTATCCTAGGTAATTACATTATATTGATCCATCAGCTTCCACCCACTGTTCTGAGGGATCCGGGACAGACACTGCACAAACCAGTTTGAGCTCAATCAGTTGAGTCTGATACTACATTCAACCTGGTTTATCTCAAACCAGTTTCAGCCATTTTGAAACCAGCTTATGTGCACTGAATGTCTGTTCTGTTACAGGTTTAAACCAGTTTCTGTCACTAGCCATAAAGTCTGTAAAGTCAAACCCAGCATGATGAATATATGTAAAGCATGTGTTAATTGTCTATGTTGGGGTGCAAAACTTTCCAGCCTGTGGGCTAGATGCAGATCACAGAGCCATGGCATCTGGCCTGCAGGACTCCCCACAGATTGGGAAACTTGGCAGTAGGGGAACAGTGTGTATATCACCCTCCTCAGTTCCCAAATTACCAAGCCTCCTCCCCTTGAACAGCTGGATCAAAGCTGGGCCATGACCTCTTCCCTTCCACCCCTGGCAGGACAAGGTCGGGATTGGGCCAAGCCCCTTCTCCCCCAAGTGGCTGGATTAGGAATGAGCTGTACCCATCTCCCTCCATAAAGCTGGATAGGGCCCACCATGTCTGCCTTGGGTGCCAGATTGGGACCACCAGCCATATTCAGCTCTTATACAGACTAGGCACTGCCCATCCAGCCTAATGGGCAAAGAGTTCTGGCACTGCTTGCCTATGTTAAAGAAAATATGAAAGTTTGGGGTTTGTTATACCTAAGGGGTATTGCAGCTGCACAGGTTTAATTCTCAGAACTTTCTGTGTGATACATATTTTCCCCTTCTATTCAGCAATCTCACAGTACTTGGATGAAAAATGCAAATGGAAAAAAATAGTTAAGTGGGTGGAAGAGGAAAGAGAGGACTCCAGTGATAAGTTTGGAGTCCCATCCCTATTCACCCCTGGGGCAAGGAGGAAAAAAAGAAAAACCAGAAGGTAGGAAGTCAAATATTGCACTGATGCGTACTGAGCCCAGATCAGTGCCCTGGGCCCAGCCAGTCCTAGTTGGACTATCCAGACAACCAGTCTCCTGAAGCCACAAGTAATAGGCTGCATCTGCTCCAACCTTTAAAAGTTAAACCTAAAGTTTAGTACTTGTCTTGGCAAAACTCTGGAACTTGCTCCTAAGCTTCTGAGTTACCTTAACTTCCTCACATTCTTGCACACATGGGGGGGAAAAAACAATAGTGCTTTACTTTAAACTCAGCACACTCCTGCATCAAGCCCAGCACGTGCCCAAAAGAGGCAACATGTTAGTTGCACCCAGCTTTCCCAACATCTATAGAAATTGGGTGCTTTAGTGGAGCTTTTTTGGTGCTTTTATCTAATAGCTGATTGAAAAATCAGCTTTAGCTAAAAATGCCAAAAAAGCCCAACTTGAAGCACCGGTTCTAGACAGAAGCCGTGGAGCCAGGTTGAGGTAACATGCTACTGCTTCTAGTAGAACAAGATTGTTTTTGTTTGTTTGTTTTCCCCTGATCTGTCAGCACCTCTAATTCTGGCTCCAACCCCTGCTCTTTGCACACTTGCTCCCTGGGCCAAGTGCCTGAGTATCAGGTAACCTTCCCTGATTGCATATGCTCTAGTCCCTAGCCCAGTGTTTCCCAACTGGTGTGCCATCAGACATTACCAGGTGTGCTACAGCCTCCTGGGTGGCGTGGCTCCAGCCAGTGCCACCACCACACCCCGGACAGCCCCGTGTGCCACCCCACTCCCACTCTGCACCTAGTTGGTGTGCCCTGGGATGGAAAAGTGTGTGTAAGCGTGCTGTGGGATGAAAAAGTTTGGGAAATGCTGCCCTAGCATGATGCAAGAATCTGGAAAAAAAATAGTATCAGATCAGAATTGTAGTGGATGAGAGTAAAAACTAGCTTGTGACTTGCTTTATTTGGTCTTCCAGGGGAAAGAGGAAGTCCCTTCTTCCCCTAAAGAATTATCCACTGTGTGCAGCTGGTAGCTGAGGAATGGGTGCAGCCTAAGCTTTGCTCCCATTACATTAGTATGTGAGTTGAGGGAAAATTAAAAAATTACCTCTGGTAAAAACCAGCCCCAGTGACTCTGCCCCAGCCCCAGCACTGTGGGAAGCAGGAAGAGAAATATCATCACAGGACCAACTCTACGCACAATTCTTAAGAGGTGGCGTCATAGTTCAGTGGGGAAAAAAATGTAGCCTAATAGGCAAACTCTAAGCATAACAGAGGCCAATTTTGTTTTGAATTTGAGGAGATTTCTAAGAATTATTTTTACTTCCTGCTCTCAAGATTTTGAGGGATAAAGTTACAGAAACCACTTTTCTTTTTTTATTAACTAGGGAAAATGAGATGTCTCTTATTCTAACTAAATGGAAGTCTGGATTTTATAAACAGTACAGCTTTTTGCACAGATATAATGCATGCCATGTAGTACTGTTGGCATACAGCAGCCCTGACTTTGCATTTTGACTGGGAAAACCCAAAACTTCACATCTGAAGCATGGTGTTGTGCTCTAAATCAAGAATCTAAGACATTTTAAGTGTCTTTATACCTAATCCTGGTCACAGTGACTAATAAAAACAGGACTGGTTGCTAAATACAACAGGAAGGGCAGACTTCTCTTCCCCTCTGCACACCTATGTGGCAGTTTTCCAGTCATGTAAGAGGCTTTTTTGGCACTCACAGACAGTTTGGGATTCGGTTACCCATGCAAGATGGATGTGCAAGCGGACGTACATATACTGTAAATTCTCAGTAACCTATGTACCTGCCACGCATGTATAGAGCTATATACACATGCCCAATTACAAAACAGGGCAAATGCTATTGACTAGCAGCTGTGTAGCAGAGTGGAAGCTGACCAGGATTTCTGGCCTATATTTGAATCTGTGGCTATCAAGCATCCTAGGTCAATAGTAGCCCTTCAAGTTGGATAAAGGTGGAGGGGCAGCCCAAAGGGTAGATCTGGCATGTAGGGTTGATCCAGTGTGCCAGCCTATCATCACTCATGGCTTGACACTGTGCACTGGATCCAGCCATGTGCCTGCATGATTTAGCACATAAAGACATGTCATCCATCCCATGAGGCACCTCATGGGTCTAGAAATTTGGCAGCAGGAGAGCTGCAATTAACATTGCCACTGCTCCCTCACTGCCAAATTTTTGCACCTGTATGGAGACCTATAGACCAATAACGTGGCTTTACATGCTGAATATTGAGCACCACTGTCCTAGATCAGTGCTGCAACTACCACCCTTGGTTAGGAATTATCCAGCCCTTGTTTTGAAGCTGGCTCTCTGGACAGCCATATGTGGAGAAGAAAGCAAGCTAGTGGGTATGCTGCTCAGTGAGATATGGGCGCTGCTCTGGATAGAAGCATGCCCTGGGTTCTAGCCTTGGACCCCTGCTCCTAATAGGGCAGAAACTTCCCCATTAGTCTTATCCAATGACTATCAAATGCAAAGTACAGTGGCTCAGATACAAACAGGACTGAAGAGGAGGCTGGATAATGCCCCATGTGTTTTGGTGGTTAGAGCACTCTGTTAAGAAGTAGAAAAGACTGCTTCAAACCCTCTTTAGGTGAGGGTAGCCTTGAACCTGAGTGTCTTCTTCACAGTTTTTTTCCAGGGATTATGCCAGTGTATATGTGTGCATAACTAAGGGTTGATGTTTTAGATCACTCATTTCCTTTGTATGCTTTGGTTTTTGTATCCTGACAATGTGTATACATCTTACATCAATCTCATTTGGTTTAAGAGCATCAGGCTTTATATATTTTATAAATAAAGAGTGAGGTCCTCAGCTGGTGTAACTCTGAGTAACAGCACTCTGCTGATATAAAGACAATGTGGCCCAGAAATAAAGCTCTCAGGCTCATGGACTTTATGTAAATAGGGATAGAGATGACACTTATCAGCATCATTCAATACCATCATAGGCTCTTACTCTGCAACTGTTATCTGCATTCTACTAAAGCAGTACAAATAGCGCAAAATCATTGCAACTATAACTCTGTTGCATTCATAATTAAAATTACAGCAATTTAACTCACTTATATGACCTTGGGAGCATGCAAATAAAACTTTTACCCTGTAACAGCTGATAACTGCCCTTAAGTAGAAATTCTCCTCCCCCACCCCTTTAGAGCAATTGAAGGCTATCTGTCCATGGCCCCAGTTCAGCGGGTCATGTTACCCTACCTACTTTGGATAGGAAAGGATCTAGAATTTCATCTTTAATATGAAAACATGCCCCTCACTCTCATGCCATCTGCATGCAGCCCTCTAGCAAATAGATTTGCCATCAAATAAAGCTGTCCTTTATTTTAATATTATAATATTGGTAAAGTAGTATGCAGGAAGAATGAGTAAAGCCAAGAATAAACCTGTCTGGAGTCTAACTTGCTTGGGTCAGGCCACATTTGTATCCCCAGTGGACCAATTTCTCAGCAGTGTTTGCTCTCCCATTGACCATTCGGCTTAATTGTCAGGTATATGAACCTGGACCCTGGGACTTCTAAGTGAAGCTTCAAACCCATTATTCATTTGGGGCCTTTTAAAATCCTTAAATCACCCTAGTAGGTACCTGTGGTTGTTCAAACTGTTCAGATTAAATTTGGATCAGACCAAATATAGCAACTCATATCTTTCATTTCTTTCCTCAGGCCCCATAGGAATTACTGAGAGCTGGGCAGCCATCCAACTTACAGAAAGAAGCTCAGGATGAGATTCCACAGGGTCCATGACTCACCCAGGTCCTCCTGCCTGACATTTTCCCACATGGAAAAACTTCAAAGAGATTTACACTTTAGAGGCTTCATGCAACTGCTGCAATCCCGTAACATTTGCTGCTGCTTGAGTGATTTTCAGCACTCATTTTGCCCCGGCAGTGATTTCCTACTGCCTGTAAAAAGATTCTAAATTTGGATTTATTATTGTTCCCAGTATTGTGAAGTTTTTGTGCATACTTAGAAGGAAGACACTAATCCAGGGATCAGCAACCTGTAAAAACAGTGGGTCAGGGCTTATGGCCACCACTGCTGCAGGCTGCTGATCTCCTGGTACTCCGATCCACTCCCTGCTCTTACCAGGTGCTATTAAAAAGAAAGAAAAACATCCAAATACTCATTCCTTAGAGGAGGTAGTTTAAAGATCATCAGGTTGCAAGCAATTCATGATTTTATGCTTCTCATTGTAATCAGCAGCACTAAATATTATACAGAAGTGGATAGGCACATATCAGAGGTTGTAGTCATATTAGCCTATACAAAATAGGTAGCAGTATTGTATATTAATCAAGGTTAAATAAGATTTTTAGAGTTCATCCTACTGTAAGTAATGAAAGTGCAGCCTTAGAAAGGAATGTACACAAGAAAGACGAGAGAGACTTTCTATCTCCACTAGAATCCAGGAACAGTAATGGGTACCATCTAAGAACATAAGACTTAAAATCACTGAAAGGAAGTAAGCATTTCTATAAGCATTTGTATATCAATTTTCTGGATCCCACCTAGAAAGAAAGCATTAATACAGGGGTTGCCAGACTAGGTTTTTGAACATCTTAAAATTACAGAACCATTTCATATCACTTTTTCTGTTGCAAAACCCCTTTACCCAGCTCCATGGGCTATGTGAACTGAGGCAGAGCCAGGTGACCCGCCCTGGCAATGGCAGTATGTTCCCTCCCAGCCCACTCCATCATTACCTCCAATCTCTTTGCAGAACCCTGGTGAGCTATTGCAGAAGACAATTTGAAAACCAGTTTTGGAACAGTGGGCTGGGTGCTTGCAACCAGCCACTGTCACAGGCTACCAGTCCCCTACTACCATGATCCCCTCCTTGCTCTTACTGGGTGTCATAAAAAGCTCTGGGAAATGCCAAAGAGAAATAACAAATTCAACAAGGGCAAAGAGCAGGAAGCTTTAAGTGGCTGCTTGAACACAGTCCTGTTTAATTGACACTTGAACATGGCTGCTTGAATGTAGCCACTTTGAAGAAGTTCCTTAATGTCACTGCCTCCCTCCTCTCTGAATCAGTCCTTCACAGGCCAGATCTGGCCTTAAATGTTCAATATTTGAACTAATTAACAACAAAGATTTGGCTGGCACCTTTAAGACACTGATGATCCTGCCTTGAGCAGGGGTTTGGATTAGATGACACTCCCCTCTCCTGAGTTTTCTTCTATCTCTATTTTCCTTTGATTCTGTTATTCTAAAGCAACCCCATACACCTCTGCCAGTTCTTGCAAATGAATTAGCTGAAGTTTATAATCATCTGTATGAAAAATTGCCAAAAAAGCTAATGAGATTGGTGTGAATATCTGACCACAGTGCACTGTCAAAAGAACATTAACTATAGCAACAACTTTTCTGTCCGTCCTATCAATGTTTCTGTCAATAAGGATACAGAAATCAGAACATATATATATTGAATCACCACTACCACCTTATTAACTGCCCCCACCCCAAAAGATTGTGAGTACATGAGCAATTGGCAATATTAGTAACAGAAAAGCCAGATCTAAACACCACTTTGCAGTTCATTGAATTAATTAATTATGCTGATAACAATGCTCATATTTCCTAACAAGAGCAAGAGTCTTTTTGCAGATGTTTAAGCATTGCTTATTGGGAATGTACAGAGCCTCCATCTGTGAGACTGGATGGAACTTGACCAGAGAAGCAGGTGTTTTATTTCTATCAATTACTGTGCCCAGGCATTGTGTCAGTGGTGGCAGGTTAGTCTGAATTTCAGTGTTATAGATCTGATTAGAGCTAGTCAGCAGTTTTCACATAGAATGTTTTTTCATTAGAAAATGTTGTTTTTTGTAGCCAAAATTGTTTTCCAGAAATATATCTGTTTTTATGCACCTCCTCTGAAACATAGGCAGAATATCCATGACAAACCTGCCCAGTCAACCCTTGGTTTGCTTTGGAGACTGCTGGGTACCTGGACCACTACCATAAAACCTGCTTTAAGACTGTGTGATCCAAGGTTTCCAGGGCTGCAGAACCAGGAGCCCAGAAGCTGTAGAAGCTCCAGTTCTAGCAAGAGCTATACGGGCTATCCTCCAAGTTCTGCCATGTCCCAGGGCAACCTGAGTTTTCTGTTCTTCCTTATGGAGCAGAACTCCCCTGACTCTATAAAACTTCCTAGGCTCCCCTTTGCATGCACTTGGGCGACATGGGAGGTCTTCAGGGGTCAGGACAACTAGCAGCCCCATTGGATGGGGGGGGCAGGGAGGCAAATCTAAATTGTTCAAATGTTTTCTGAAATTAAAAACTGTTTGGGATTTCTTGGAAATGCTGACATTTCTAATTTTCAATTCAGGGTGAAACACTTTATTCAAATATTGGGATTTCCCGAACAGCAGAAATTCTGAGTTCCATCAGTTGTGGTTCAAATTCATATTCTTTATATTGTGAGTGTGATGGGATCTCTGTCTCACCCCTAGATGGCAAAGAACCAGTCAATTGGCCATGAGTCAATGCTTCATAGAGTTGTAATACAATAGGGCCAGAAGGTCAGTTGGATTGAATGGTTAGTCTGCTGTAGAGACTAGGTAAAAACAGCCTGTGGTGGGCCAGTAGGGGGCGCTCCCGTGTTGAGCCGCCCACCTCCCTGCACCCGACCACCTTCCAGGCTCCAAGTGCCTCCCTCGGGGTGCCTCACCGACCCCTTCCCTGGAGCACACCCGCTAGCCTGGGGTTTCCACTGCCACCATCCAAGGCTCTGGACTTACTTCTGGCCCTGTGCACCTTGGAAAACAC
>JAGPOW010001296.1:94815610-94836379 GCA_030014935.1 Caiman crocodilus
ACAGGGACGAGATCCCTGCCCTGAGGGATTCACCAGCAGCCTCTCAGGCTGGCACAGAGAGAGGTTTCTGGAGAGGGGCACCCACAGTGGCATTTCTGCTGCACAGCCAAGTTGAAATGATGTGTTGGGTTACCAGTGGACATGAGGCTGATAATCCACAGGCTGATAATGTCACAGAATGACAGATGAATTAATGTCATTCTGGCAGGTCGTGCACTGAAACAAACTCACAGAGGTGAGGATCATCACCCCCACTAAATCTTCCCACTTGTTCCCTATTCCTTTGGGGCTCAGAGGGTAACAGGAAGGAAAAAACAGTAATGAGGGAAGGGAGCTGGAAGTTATGCCTAGACAGGATGAGCTACTAGATCCTGTTTTTAAAAGTATGTCTACACTAGGTTTCTATTGTTGGTGCTCTTGTGTGTGCCTTGTCCACCTGCTTCTGTTTTGAAATTATTCTGGACGTGTCCCCCAAAACTGTTCTTGAGTTCTGCATCTGGTGTGTTTGAGAGCAACTATGGGAGATGCCTGTAAAATGGCTTATCACCTCATTTCCAGGTTTAGTGTGAGGATGAGTTATGCCTGACAGCAAGTGCCCAATGCAGTGCTGGGATATAATATAGACACTGTGAAGAGAGGCTGAGTGGATCTCTCAGGCTGATCACTGATCTTCTAAAAATCTAGACTTCACAAGCCACTTGGTTATGAGTCATTGCCAAAGGATAAATATTCACATGTACTATGATTTCATAAACGATCCTTTAAATTACCACAAAGCTGCAAATATTCCTGGAATGAATAAGCCCCGTATGTATTCACACTTTGTTGCTATGGAACTTAGCTATTACTTATTTTTTTCCTCTTATTTCTTGTCATTTTGTGCAGCAGTGTATGGTATCTTGAGGGGGTTCCACAGGCAATGTTGCCCTCAAGCAGGCAGTGTGTGAATTCTTTTTCTTCAAAATTTTCCACAGCAGCTGTAGTCTGTCACTATGGTACATATGAATTCATGTTGCCTAGCTGAGGTAGGACCTCCATTCTAGGAAATTTTGTAGACCCAGAATAATACTATTAAGTCCATGAAATGTAAACAGTTACAGAGACAAAAGAACAATCTTATTATAAGCTACACTTTTATTCTTTTTTTTTAAACTAGATTTTATCTGTAAGTGTATCTTGCCATCTCCTTTCTAAATTAAACTGAATGCTAGAAGTGCTTGATTTGACAAATTTCTTTTGTGCCACTTGATTTTGCCCCCCATGCCTGCGTTTTCTTTAAATCAATCTCAAGCAGCACATGGTTCATGAAGGAAGGAAGCGTAATGTTACTTTTGTGGCTTCAAAATTGATATTGATCCCATCCATGTTGTAAGGTACAGCAGACTTTGGACTTCCCTAAATTTAATCCACCTGCTAGTAGCCCCCTCAGTTCATTGTAACACTCAGGAGTATTTGAAGTTGAGCTAGTTCTGCTGGGGGAAGGCATGGAATCAGTGTAGGAGGAATTTTTAGCTGGCCAGTTCTGCCATCTTTTTAAGTCCCATTACAGGGTATATAGCTCAACAAAGAATTTGACACATGATTTCTAACTCACCATTGGCCACATATTTCCCTGGCTATGTCAGGGCTCAATTCTAGGTTGTGGGGGGTATGTGTGCAATGTGCCTCACAGGGAGGTGCTTTTTCCCAAGGCTGATTGAATTTGACTTTGTTCCAAAGGCAGTGTTGAACATTTTCATGGTAAAGTAGCTACTGCGTGAAGAAATTATTTTATTTTGTATTTTAAAATTTTAGAAGTCTTTCATGTTTTTAAATGCACTATAAATACATTTATAATAATGCTATGCCTTCTAAAAGAAATGTCTCTTGAGAGCTGCCTTTTATCCAAGCCTAAACATAAAATTTAAACCATCAATTTTCCAGAAACAATTTTATTTCCTCTAGCAAGAAACTGCTAATCCCATTGGAAAGCTTCTTCTAAAGTGGCAGTGAATGCCTGGACAACCTTTTGTAGATGGTCTCTTGTGCAGCAGCAACAGCTACATGACAATAACTATTGTAATACACCGGAGTATTGCATTGTGGAAATTTTGCCAACATTTGTATTTTGCCAAACATTTGCAGTTGGGCTCACTGAAGATAGTTCTTGGGTACCACCAAACATATTGCTCAACAGCTGTTGCTGTTTCCTTAGAGACCCAAACACACAGTCATCACAGAAGTAAAACTCATATGAGGTAAGGTAAGTAAGTTTGATCTGTGATTTCATAGTTTGGGAAGAATGCAGTTCATACAAATTCTCATTTCTCATACAGGAACTAGAAAGAGAAAAATATGCTAACAGTAACCAATCACCATGACTCGCACAAGTGAAGTTATAGATTATTGATACTAAAATATATATAAACATATACACCAAAATCATATAACCTGTATATAAAATGATCAGAACCTCTGGGTAATTCAGTTTCAACACAAATGAGAAGTAGGGGCCAATCAGAGGAATGGGGTCTAACCTTTCCTGTGTCTGAGATGGCCAATCAAATGATCTGATAAAAAACAAGCCTATATTTGGATCTGGCAAAAATCCCCTCTCTTGATCCTGATGAGGTCCACATAGTCCACACATGTCTTACATCTTCCTCTGGCATCTAACTTTAGTTGATATCTTCAGCGTTTACATACTACCAAATAAAAAGATAAAGCTGAACATAGGTGCTCAATACATAAATGAACAAATCTGATAAGACAAAATTGGGTGTAATAATGCAAATAATACCTGGGACTTCATTATGAGGAACATCTGGTGGATTTCTCTGGAAAAATAATGTATAGGAATGCAATAAAGAATCTGAATGATAATAAACTAAGAGAACATAGCATGCAGTCTGAGACCTATTTTGAGACATTTATGATCTGAAATGCAAGCCCCACAGAAGCTTATATTTTCAAAATTCAAAAGACATTGACTTGTCTCTTCCTAGGGAATTCCAGTCTATATCACTAGCTTTCATCCTTTTCTATAGTACAGCCATCCAAGATAGGATACTGGGAGAACCATACCATCACTCAATGCTGTAAAGAAGGCAGAGTGCCTCCAACCTTCTGACACCTTTTTTTTGCAGCTGCCTACATGGTAAACCTACTGCAATCTAATTTTCTGCCAAAAGGAAAGTTAGTGTAAGAGGCAGCAGCAAACAGTTCCCAAGAAGACCAGGAGACAGAAAATTAGAAGTTAACTGCCTTGCTATAGTTTAATAATGAGTGTTGCTGCAAAACATGCTGACTGCCATTATACATAAAAGAAATGCTAAATTCTATGCCTACAGTTGCAGAGCCAGTGGGGCTTTGATTGGAATGAGTGAATGAGTCCTCATCACTGAGATACTGATCACTACATCAGTTTATATTCATTTCATGTTTTCAAGGTTATTATGCCATTTTTACGGGCAATCAGTTTAATTTAGAAAGCCTAGGTCATAGGTGCTGACTTGTATTTTTCCTGGAGAGTGGGGACTAAGATGATGGACATGTGGACAGTTTTATGCATTTCAGGTGACAGGCCTCTTCACTAGGACAGGCCAGGGCCCTTGGGCCTGCACACACTTGACTCCCCTGGTCTTGATTGTTAGGTTGAGAATACCTTGTCTAAAGTCACTCAAAACTTAAAAAATAGTTTGTTAGGTATGATTGCTAAAGGATTACAATGTGGCAAATACTTAATCATGTTGGATGCAATACATCAGAACAAAAGATTAGAAAAATAATAAAATTTAAAACGATGTCATACTTGACTAGATCAGATCAGTATGATTCTTTGTGGCATTCCCTCTTGGCTCAACGGACAAAATGATGTTTTTTATTTGCAGACTGAAGTTTAGTAGGAGGTCTGTACATGCTGGGTTTAAAGGATTGAGCCATGTATCTAATAAAATGGTAGTTGCGACATCATGATGATGCCACAAGGGACAAATTCTGAGTGCAACTTCAGTAGCACAGACTAGTTCTGACATTGCCTACAGTATTTACTATAGCTGGTGGTGTTAAATCCATTTCTTCTTCAGACCACCTAAATTCTGAAATTTCTGATGATGTATTTCTCTTCCGCTCTTTGAAAGAGGCAGGAGTGTTTGAGGAGAAGGGACAGATTCTCTGAGCATAATGTTTATACTGTGATGATTTTTACATGTTTCAAAGCACCTGCATGTTTTGGTTAAGTACATAAACAGTTGTTGAAATCATATCTACTATTACAAGTCACTAACTAGGAAAAGAAATAACTAAATATAACAAAATTCTGAAGATTCAAAATAAAAGAGCATACTTTTATTTATTTTCTCATGCATAATAAGACAAGCATTGATTGAAAACTGCAATTTTCTTTTAGGTAAAAATGTAGCTGTATCTAGGAATTAAAGAAATTGGTATGTTTATTTAAAATGATCCAAATTAGGAATACAAGTCAAAACAGACACTTAGATATTGTAATACTGAATTAGATGCTTAAAATAGGCATTAGAGAAAACATTAAGGTGGTCTAAGAGGTGACTAAACTAGCCAGTAGGACATGCCAGGAGAAAGTAATGACTTAGGCAGGGAGAGCCAGGTGATTAGCATAGTTACCAGGAAGACCAGGTACTAGTCCCTGGTGCAACTAATATTTTATAAAAATTGGAACAGTTTTATTAGGAGACAGAGAGAGAGGGACATTTTTTTTTTTATCCCTTAACTCTTTATTATAAAAATATTTAAAAAGGGGTCAAGCAGGAAATACTTGCCAGTAAAAAAACGCCCATATCATCAGAGGTTGAAGCTTTCTTCTCCCTAATGCCCTTAATGGGTTTACATGTTTATGATTAGCTGTTCATCTTCTACTTTTGCAGGGTGTCACTTCAGTGGCCAGCATGACATAAACTCATCTATATTTTGCTACAAGGTGAACATCCAAACTGAAATGAAATCCATACCCAAATGAAAAAACAGATAAGTCGGAGTATGTTGGAGCGGGCCCCTGTGAGCCAGTTTTTGCAGCTTGTCAGGAACACTTTATTGGTTTGGCTCAGCAGAACATTGGCTAGGTAGATCATGCTATGAATGGTGCATGCCCCTGGCAGCTGGGGAGGGTGAGGTGGGGTACGGCTGTGCTGGCAGCAGTGGGAGCGCAGCAGCAGGAGCCCGGTGGCAGCAAGCAGGGATCTTCTGCAGATGTCACTGGCGCTGTCGCGGGGGGTGGCAAGCACTGACGAGGGGTTGTCGACTGCCCTCAGGTGCCACAAGCAGCAGTGGTGGTGTCCGGGGCAATTGTAGACTGGTGATGGGATGGCAAACAGCAACCGCCCACAGGCACCTGGTGCCTTTTTGCAGGGGGTGCACCACTACATGCAGGGGTTGTGGGTCGCCCCTAATCATGCTCCCCTGTATCCCAGCCCAACTGGCTGAGAAACTGTAAACAGTCTTAGAGATATCTAAGTCCAGTGTGCCAAAGAGGACACTGAGGGCAGCAGAGACCACAGCTGGGGACAGTCCAGGAAGGCATGGAAGATATTGTGAGGGCCCTGTGCAGCAGCTGCCACTGAAGGTCACCAGTTTTCCTGGCTGTTGTGGCTCCACTGTGGTGGGAGGTTAGACTAGCCCTTGAGAGCACCATGCAGTTTACGTGGCTATGTTCTCAGAGAAAGCCAAACAGAAAGCAAACATGGTGCCAGAGGAGGCATACAGAATTACAACATTTAAAGAAATCATACTACATATAAGCAGAATGGGCCAGCATCAACAGAAGAAGTATGAGAATACTCATGGTCTTTTCCATAGGAAATTTTGCTGAGGTGTCAGAGATGTAAGTTTCCATATCCTCTGGCTGAGGAGATCCTAGAACTTGTATCTCCCACCTCCAAGACAAGTTCTCTAACCCCTAAACAACTGGACTGAAAGGTAGTAGGGATTAGGGCTACGCAAAATTTCAACAGGTATTTCATTTCAAAGCTATTTCGATGTGTTTCAAGCTTGAAGCAGTGAACTTGAAATGAAGTGAAAGGCTTCAAAACAGCTTTGAAATGAAATAAGGGCACTCAAAACATTTGAAAAGTTTCAAAACATTTCGAGTTTCAAAGCCTGGCTTGCTTGCAGCTAAACAAAAATTAAGGACAGGGAGTGGGGGAGGACTGCTCTTATATTGGCATGTGTAGCTGGCCAGTGACTGTGATCCTTCCCTGAGGTCCCTTCCAATCCTTGTGCTCTAGGAGAGGGATGGAAAAACAGTGGAAAAAGTCATACATGACATGAGTTTTGCTTGTCAGCACTTTGAGATGCAGTTTCCCGGAACTACCTGCACCTATCTCCCTGAAACTTGACAGTCTTTGTGGCCTTAGCAGAAGCTATCATCCCTGCTGGTTTCAGTCAAATCAGGAAAGAAATGACAAAGTTATAGGCATTTTTGTTATTCCCCATTATAGCCTATGGCCAAAATGTTGAAACGCATTGAAACAATGTTGAAACAATGAAACAGTTTTTACAAAATTAAATGGAACAGTGCTTCAAAACAGCAAAATAAAACACTGTCCCTTCAAAATGGCAGAATGGAAATTGAAATGAAATGGTGCTGTTTCTCACAGCCCTAATGGGGATATCCTTGGGCATCCAATACTAGCTAGTCCTGTTTTTCTCCAACTTTTTTTCAGAGGCTTGCACAGAATTTTCCTGGCATGCAATGAAGCATGAACAGTTGAGGCAGATCCCTTCTGAGTGGGCAATGCAAGTTCTTCAGGAGGGAGTAACATGTACAATCCATATAAGTAGCCCAAATGCCATTTGTGCAGCAAACTTTAGCCACAAGAGTGCTACTTAACTGCCTAAGGGGGAGTTGAATTTGGGTTCACCTCAATCACGGTATGTTCTTCTTCCTCTTATCATTCCCATTAGCTATCCTACATGTTCAAAATCATCTTTATCAAAATTTTCTACAAATATTCATTTATTTTGAGCAGTCAAATCTAGATTGACTTTAATCTTAACTCTGTCCTTGCTACCCGGTAACACCACTTCTTAAATTGTCTTTCTCTTTGTATGGTCAAAGAAGATTTTATTGTTTTAGGTATGACAAATAGCATTGGCAAATTTCACTTTACCTATATACTTTTTGACTTTTAAGACACAGATTTCTTTGCTAGTCAGCCTGGTTATTTCATCTACCCTATTCTACACAGCATTCCCTCTAAGCTGCGTGGCGTGCGCAGCTGTGAAGGTGTGCTCATGCTGGGCTGCCAGGTGCCCCTGGTGCACACCAGGTGCACACCATGCAGCTTAGAGGAAACACTGATTCTATACTATGAGAGCTTTCTCTTCCTTGGTACACATTTACATTAGTTTCTGCACCTGTAATTTAAAGAAAACCCATGTCTCTTCTGCCTTCAAGTCCCTGAGTTCTACAATCCAATTTGATTTCACAAACCAGTATTCTTAGATGATCAAATGTAGCTGGTTCAAACTTCAAGACTCATAATTTCACATGTACTTCTCTTTACCCTTCCACTTAATTTAAATGGAATCTACTCAGGATCATCCCAACCAAACATATTCTAGAGTATCTTCACTACTTACCAAAAGCAAACCTAAGATAGCATTATCTTTTATTGTTTCAGTGACTATTTGGAAGAATGATGTCAGCTATCTCACCAGGACTAAAAAGACCCTTCCATAATTAGGAGCATTTATTTTCTAGTCTATATGTGGGAAACAAGACTCTCTTAATGGCACAATTCACTATAGCATTCATCTCTTTGATAGCACTACAGATATCTCTGTTCTTCCCCATATTTTACTCTGTAGCTATATAGCTGCTTCTATGTGCTATTTCACTATAACTTCTTTTATTATTGTCTCCAAAACAATTTTGATCCAAACCATTTCTCTTTATCCAGATTATCCCTTCCATTTTCTTTATAGTCTATCACATCATGAACTGAATCAGAAAGTTATAAAATCTGAAATCTAAGTTACAAACACCTATGACATTAAACAATAACTTTACTTGGTTTTTAACAAAAAACAGCATAAATGATATAGTGAGCTTTCCCCTATGTTGTATTAGGGGAGCAATAAAGTCATCAAGATTTGTGTGTGCTTAGCACCTTTTAAAATTAAATCTTCACTATCCTCTCCTTTCCTCAGGTAAATGGCTAGCTTCTTGCCTCTGGCCAGAAATGTAGTCAATGACTTCATAAACTCATATGAGAGCAAAGAATTTGTCTCAGCACCATCTTTAATTGGACCATCTGCATAGTTTGGGATAGAATTAGACAAGCTTTTGGGCATCATTGGGCATGCCTACATGAGACACTGGCTGTGCAATAACCTGATACTACTGCTCAGTAGCATTGTGTGGCAAAAACCACAATGTAGTGATACTGCACAGTAGTATTAGGGTACTGCATAGTAGTGTCATAAAAAGGCACCAGCACTACTGCACAGTAACTCAGGTTACAGTACATTTTTTTAACACTTGTTTATACAAGTGTTAAATAAATGTACAGTAACTTCTGTGTAGTAGCATCTTGTGCAGACATGGCCACAGTACCCTTCCTTGGGTCACTGGGAGATAAGCAGACACAGAAGAAGGTAAACAGTAGGGCTAGGCAAAGCTTTGGTCCCTGATTCAATTTAGCAGAGATTTGCCCCAATTTGATGGCTGAATCTCAGAATCGAATCGGAGGACCCTTTAATCTCTCCAAAATGAATCGGAACTCTCCAAATCTATTCAGAGACATTTGGAAAGATTCAGAGATTCGGACGTAAACACAGCTTTAAATGTTTTTTCTACATACCTCTAGGTAGCAGGTGGCTCATGAAAGCTGCAATGCTGGGGTACATGGAGTGTCCCACAGGAGCACAGGGTGGCTCCCCAGCGTGTTCGGCAGCAGACCCAGAAGAGGACCAGAAGCACTTCCAAGTCCACCAGGGAGCATGTGGGGGGCCTCCTCACACCTCCTCAGCTTGATGACTGGTACCTCCGGGTCTGGGGGAGAAGGGATGCACCCAGGGTCCCCCAGTAGACAATTGCTGAGCCAGGAGGAGGGAAAGGGGGGCCCTGCACGCTACCCGGTGTACCTGGAAGTGGACTGGAAATACTTCTGGTCCACTTCTGGGTTCCCCACTGAGCATGTGGAGGCCCCCCCCACTCATGTGGGGTGCTCCATGGACCCCATCATTGCAGCTGGTACAAACCATGCCGAGTATCTCAAGGTATGTAGGAAAAAAATTTAAAGATGTGTCTATGGTCAAATCACTGATCTCCAAATCAGCATCAAATCTTCAGATTCAGATCCAGCTGAATTAAATCAGGGACAGTGATCTGAATCAACTAATCGAATCATGGTCCCTGATTCGGGCCAAATCCGAATCGAAGAGGGCCCACTTCACACACCCCTAGTAAACATCAAATGGAACAAGGAGTTCTGTAAACTCATGATGCTTTCATAAATTAATTAGCAATTAGTGTTCACCTACTCGTTGTCTGCCTTTTCCTTCACTACTCCAAATCTCAAGAAACTTACTCATCTTCTAGTTCATAATCAACACTACCTCACAATGTGGATGAAATGAAGAAGCAGTGTTGGCTCATTCAGCTTCTGAATGAAAAACCTTAGTCAAAACACAGCATAATCTCTGTCTCCTAACCATCTATGAAGGTTGTACCTAGGCTACTTAAATAGCCTAATATATGAAGGAATGAATAAATAATAAAAATCTTGTGCTTTCAGTTATGATCTTCTACTGTGCATTTTTGAATTGGAACTAGACCCTAAACAATTAGCTGTTTCATTTTGTAAAGGCATTTCTTTAACAAATAAAAAACATAAAGGAGACATTTCTTACAGTTTTAAAATTAATTTCCAAGCTAATGCAAAAGTTATTAAAGCTTAGTATTAGCATATACACCTGTAAAGGTTGGTCAATTACAAGTTACCCATAAACCCTTTTTTGTTATTTTAACATCATAAATACTCATCTGGCATTAAATATTTGTGATCTGGGCCAGTAACCTTTTTCAGTCTCACAGGACTATTTTTAATTAAACTATATCTTTGTCCCATGTCTATAATCCTCTTTCTGACATTTTATATACAAGACACCTTGCTGCAAAAAGGTCAAGCAGTACAGTTATAAATGGAAAAGAGATTAAAAGTATTCTCAAGCCACAGAGATCTATAAGTGAGTTAAATATGGAGTGTTCTTCATAGTCTTTCTTAAATGAGTAAATGGAAACCCTATTGGCAGATATTTATTATAAACGTAGCAAAGCAAACACAAATTATTTGACAGAAATGAATAATGCACACTTTCATTTGCATATTGGAATAATTAGGTGTAAAGGAATCCTATAGGGTTTAGGTTTCATAAAACTTTCATGCAGATCATTGCCGAATATAGCCTGTGTGTTATATATATATTTCCTTTTAACATAACTTTGTTGTGATAATAAAAACTCAAAACAACTAGAGGTACCTACCATTACAAGTAAGTCTTTTTGCAAAAGAAATATGGTGGGAAGAAAATGTGCATTCCTATAAAGTATTAAAGAAATTCAGAAATTGGAGGTAGCAATAGATATTACTGAAATCAGCATAAGTAAAGAAAATGGTATTTCTAAAGTACTCTAGGTAAATATGTTCACAGTGCAAGTGACTGGCTGCTTTATTTTCATCAGAACATTAAGCAGAAATTGAAGGAGTGTTTTTTTTCCCTAATATTCTCCAGCTGGCATATTATGACCTCAACTTGCTGAATCTATGCCACACTGCAGTAGCTTTAATGGTGTACATGGGTACAACTAAACAACACATTACTTGTAATGTCTTAAGTAACCTACTAAAGCATGGTACCCAATTGCTGAAAAGCTGTTGCTTATCTTTCAGAGTCTGTTTTGTTATCCCCAAGAGACCGAACCCTGATCTAAAAACTCTTTACTGCTAATTTCTTTCTGTCAATTTTATATAGTCCAGTGAAAAAAGGATTTTTCTTCCAATACTATGTCATCAGAATGCCTGTTGTTTAGATGCAAATGCTGAAGGAAGTGCAGTTTACAAAAGAAACTTAATTTTCTGTTTTACTCTTCTGGTGATCTGTTAGCATTTGTGTTTTTTTCAAATGGTCCTCCAACTTTGATACAAAGAACCAAAAACAGTCGTGATATTACTTATGCATTTTACACCAGGTCTGAATTTGGCTTAAAGTGTTTTAATGACTGAGATTTGATTTGGTCTCAAGCCCTTGTTATTCTCTTTTTTTCTCTCTATCTCCTGTATCTTTGTCAATGCTAAATAAAAAGTTACTTACTGTTTCCAATTTCTTTCAGCTGTTAGGAGATTGCATAAAGTAATTGAACTGTTGGTATCAAACAATCCAGTCTCTGTCCAAAGAAACTAGACACCATGTTTGTAGAACATCATATTTGACAGGCCTAGATTAGCAGCCCTGAGTCTGTTGACTCAGTCTTATTAGATCTGTGTGCTAATGAAATAAACAGGCTATGAGGTAAAAACTTGCCAGCAGCACAAAATAAAAATGTCATGAATACGTGAAATGCAAATATCCCTTAGCAGGAAGCACTAAGAGCATGTTTGTTATCATGAAAAGGTGTGGGATGGGGAATGGGACAGGACACATTTTATTCCATATTTAAAGACCCATGCTTATTTATGTATACATATTTCTGTCATCTTTTCAACTGTTCAGAATAAAATTCTGAAGGCTAAATCTGTTGAATGAATGGACAATATTTTCCAAGTGCAAGAGAACAAAGTAATCTTCTGCCATTTCTATGACAGCTCTAACAACTTGTATGAACCTTGATGGAAGGAGCGTATGATGCAGAAGGGAAATATTTAGAAGAGACATCAGAAAGTGCATGGCTACAATGCTATCTGCTGTTGTAATATCTCTATAAATAGCTTCCTTAATAAAGAGCCAGCTTACTTTTAGAACTGTAGAGTCCTTTTATGACTCATTACAGTCTACAAGGAATATGGTGGCAGCAGCTTGTCCAGTAAAACAAACAGCAAAGAGGAAAGTGTAATTAACAGGAAAACGAGTCACACCTAGAACCAGAGCGGACAGCATGACACCTCACAAAAATCTTACACACTCATGGAAAGTGTGGATGAAGATAGAATCAACCTTTGTGAATGAAGATAAGAAAATTAAGTTTTGGGGATTTTGTTTTGGGTTGGTTTTTTATTTTGGTTTTTTTGTTTTGTTTAAACTGTCTCACTGGGATAAGAAATGAAAGAGACATTGTTCCTGGCACAGGAACTTCAAGCCATTGATAGACGTGATTGAGTACTATGATCACAGCCAGAATTTTTTAAAATCTAAAACATACAAACGTAAGAGGACATAATTTCATTGTCAAATTAAAAATATGATTGTCTGCATGTAACTTTGGAGACATTTAAAACATCCTAATTAAATACACAAGCTTTTGCGGGATACGTGGTTCAACTTATAGAATGAATTTACAGGCTCAAACAACTCTAGAGAGATGCTTTCAATGAGCCAGGACAACTGAATTGCCAAGTGAAAGGACTGAAATAATTTTATTAGTAGTACACAAGTTCTAATTATTTACAAGTACTTTGATTATTAGAAGTACACAAGTTCAAACTAAAAGCCCTGAGGAAACAGGACAAGGGCAGCCTGGCCAGTATGGACCAGTGGTCTTCCTATGCAAAGCAACACAAGAGGTAGAAAGATAAATACCCCCAGCTATCAGTAATAATGGAAGAACATGGGGAAACAGAATCATTTTTATGTCCCAATGCTACAGCTGCTTGCAGGGGGGTTCTTGTACTATGGAGGATGTTGAGATATCTAACAAAAAGGACATTATCTGTTGTGTGACTTTTGAGAATCTTTGGATCTGTTTCTGCAGGAAAAGGCTGTTGGCCGTCCAACTGCCATATGTGCATTCATGCTATTAGATGGATAACCAATTTGATTCCACCTGGATTGCAGATAACAATCACTGCAGATTATGGCCAGCACTCTAATAATGGTACGTACTCCAAGGAACAGAAAGCCTAAAGAGCAAATTGAGGAAATATACCCCCACATGCAATCTATGAGACTACTGAAACAATTCCACTGGCCATGGCGGCGCTACTGAAAAAGGAACTGGAAGGCCTGCAAAGAAGAAGCATCATTATACTTATTGAAACTAGCATAAAATGGGGTAGTAACCTAATGCAGAAAAACCCTCAGGTAAACTAAGGGTAAGCACTGATCTTAAAACAGCACTTCAATTAATTCACTCTCCATTACCAACAAATGAGGACTCACTGACTAATTATCTATAAAAGAGTGGTCATACTTGATGTCAGAGAGCCATTTAGCCACCTGACACTATTTGCCATCTCTTTTAATAAGTGTACAAATGTCTATGGACATCAGCCTTGTCTCAGGGATGTTCAGTGTAAATTAAACCAAGAGCTCCCAGGCATTTTGACTGTAACTGTTGACATTATAATTATAAGAGAAGGGGATGTCAAGAAAAAGGCAATCCAGGATCATGATAACAAGCTGTGAAAATATCTAAATAGGTGCCAGAAACAGCATATTAGGCTGCTCATAGACAAACTGAAACTGAAGAGACCTGAGGTCCCATCATCAGACAACTTCTGGTTTCTGTGGGACTCCAAACAGACCCTGATAAACTGACCAGAAAATGTGAAATTGATCCAACAAATTATGGGGGCTGCCAGATAGCTTTCTGGAGTCTGTGAAACCTTATCAAAAACTTGTGAATAGCTAAGATCCTAACTGCACAATGGCTAAGCATGGGAATGGTCAGACCCAAAGCCAGAAAGAGTTGAAAAAAAATGCAAGCCAGGTACCAGTCTTAAAGTACAATAATGATATGGAGCAGCTAAAGTTACAGCGTGATACCCTAAAGCAATGCCGATGCAAAGGCTATACTTAATAGTATTTGCTAGGGGAACCCTAAAAGACACAAAAAGGATATACGCTCAGACAGAAGAGGAGCTACTGTCTGTGGTCTTTGCAATGGAACAGTTCTCTCAGCTTACCTTTTCCGATATCATGAGAAGGACTTATGGTCTGATCAAAAACCATTGATGAGTGAACTCAAGCAACACTACATGTTCTTATAGCAGTGCTATGATGTGGAGATAAAGCATTACCCAAGAAAGCCATTACATTGAGTCGGGTATGCTTGTCACAAAACATGCTATGTACAGTTGGAGTGGCGTTGTAGCTGTGATGGCTCAGCAAAAAGTAAAGTTTTTCTTACTTCTTTTAGTAAGTCTAAAAGATAGACTTTTATTGGACCATCTGTATAGTTGGGATGTTAGACAAGTTTTGGGGTACAAAGTGCCCTTTTTCAGTCCTGGCCCCTGAGTACAACATACATAGAGCTCTGTCGAATGTGAGCTAGCCATGGGGATGTTTCTAGACTAAAATTCTCATTCAGGTTTGATGTCTTGATTACCTGCAACATCCTTTACTCAGCCTTCAACAGATACAGTCCTTAGTGTGATTCTGGTCAGGCTCTTGCATCTCTCCATTATTAGGCAGATTTCCTAACTTAAGTGAAAAACACACGTCTAATTCTGGACAATAGAAGCATTTTTTGTATGCTTAGAGGATCACTCATTTATGCCACATCAGCTGAAAGAGCTCTCTGAGCCCTTCATTAATTTCTCAAGCTAGGTAGGCCTCAGCCAGAATGTCATCAGAGTCGGGGTGTTTTGCCACCTGAGAGGAATGATTGCATTTGCAGCCTAAGGTGGAATGATTGGTAGCAAAAATGTAATAATTATATACCAAAGTGATTGATCAATGGTCTTATGATGACAAATTCATTTCTGTGCGGTTGCATTAAGTTGCTTCAATAGTTCTATCAATTCTGTAGCTTGAAAGTATTGTAGCAGAACTCTTTGGCATCCTTGTTGACAGATATACCAAATGCATGTCAACTTCTTTTGTGGATCTAGTTACAAATCTATAGCATTTTTTCCAGTAGCAAAACTAAATGAGTACTAAACTGATTGCTCAAAACATGAATGTTTGATTAAAGCTACCAAAATATTAGAATACAAAGTTGGCATATGTGGAGCAGGAACTCGTAGCTAAAGCACGCTTCAAAACTCCTGGGCTCAGCCTGGGGAAATCCTTAAGTACTTCAAAAGGGGGTCCAGAAGAATCATCATACAGAGGAAGCAGTTGCAAAGGCCTGACACCTAACTTCTGGAGGAGAATACAGAATACACTGTCATAACCCTTCTCCACGCCTGCTAGTGACAAGAGGCAGTTACAGAAGCAAATACATACTGACATTCTGCAGTACACTCAGCCAGTACATGGTGTGCAATACTTTGTAAGACGGGAGGGAAAATTAGGTCCAAGATGTAATTTGTAACCTCTGCCAGGTTGCTGCCAAAACTTATTGGCTAGTGATAGGAAGTTTGGACAGAGGTATGTTTCTGTCCTCTCCTGTCTGTTAGGGTTTCTATAATTAGATAGCAATTGGTTGCAACCCTAGAGGTGAAGCTGAATCAGAGACTTTTAGGGGATTTGTACACTTGAGGGGGTTTTAGACCTTAGAGATGCATTCCCAGCCCCCAGGCATCCTGCCAACTGTAGGAACCTGCTGAAGGCAGATGGCGTAAGGGGCCCAATCCTTTTTTTCTGTGAAGCCTACTCACCTCTCCCACAGCAGGGAGATTAGCTGACTAATGGCTGCAACTGTAACTAATTCCAAGTTACTGTGTTGCAAACTTATTTAAACCCCACAAAATTTGTGTATGTGTAATTCATGTGTGACACCATTAAGCCGCACAAAAGTAATTTTTGTCACATGTACATTATGACATTGTCACATGTACAAGCACCATTATATCTTTATTTCTGCTCTCTGCAGTGTTAACATAGAGTGACTTGCTAATGAATTGGATTTTGCATAGTTAAGGTTTTGCAGTAGAGCCCAAGTTTGATAAAGCTGGAATTATATATTGCTTTCATATATGTTTTAGAGGTGGATCTGAAAGTCTTTTGAAGTGTTGGAAAGTACTATTAATGGTTTGTAGGCAAGTGTAACAGAGAGCCTGTGACTATTACTTTGAGAAAAGCAGGTCAGAAGGGAAGCACTGCAGGCTAGGCAGGGCACAGCCACTACAGGTTGCCTTAGTAATGGGGAAATGAGCTCAATTAACAGACATCTGCAGGCAGCCCAGGGAGCCTCCTGACATGAAGGAGGCAGGTCCCTGGGAGGTATATAAGGGCAGGGCCCAAGCTAACAAGGCAGTTTAACCCTGCAATCTGCAGCGGTAGGGGCTCCTGGGAGAGCAGCTAAGAAAAGCTGCCAATGTGTTACAGCAAGCAAAAGGAAGTTTTACCTTTTCCTGCTTATTTCCCAGTTTTTAAAGGTGAATTTCCTGCTTTTAAGATTGGGTTGGGTTGTGTCCTACCTTGGTCTTAACTTCACTAAGCATAGTTCATTTTCTATGGCTTTTGAGCAACCAAATAATTGTAGTTATGTTTTATGCACTAAAAAGAAAGGCAGGAATGACATGTCCTTGTACATAGTTTAATGTTATAATCCTGTTTGCTGATGCTAGTTGACCAATACAATGTAAAATATATGTTGCTATCACGGGGCCCACTAAAATAAACGCATCTTGCTCTGTCATTTTTAGCATTACTGTGGTTCTGGCATTTCAAAGTTGTTTTTATTTGTTGAACATCATTTTGAACTTGGTCATGTGCCCTGGCTCAGCCAACTGTTTTGTACAACTTGCCAGGAGCTTCTCTCCGACTTAGAACAACAGCCCATTAGCCAAACATTTGAGAGGGTAGGAAGATGAGGGAGGAGTGTACAAAAGCAGTTGCTGGACATAGCAATGTCTGGGGAGTCAAAATAGGGAGGTTTGTAGACAGGATGGAGCTACCCCCTGCTATGGCAATAGAGTTGAAGAGAAGACTTTTCACAACAGAAATGTCATTTGTAAAAGCTATTAAACTGCCCTACTAGATGAGCTTGCAGACCCATCTGATCTTAATTCTAGATGAATGGAGTGCCACTCTTACACTTGTAAGAATACATTGTTTAGTACATGGATGTTGTTCAGTAGCTAAGAATGCAGTAAAGTAAGATTAAAGGGGCCATGTTTTGGCTTTTTTCTTTGCCTTAGAGCATCTGTTGGGATCCTGAACTTAGATACAGGCGTAGTTTGTTTGTTTGCTTGCTTTCCTTACAGATGTTAGGTTTTCCTTTTCTGCTTCCAGGAATAGCAGACTGCTATCCCAGATGTCTGGATAGCTGACCCTAAAGCAAGTTATTGATCATTGCAGAATTCATCTGTGACTGGGTCTCCTCGACACCCTAAATGTTCTTGCAGCAGTATGAAAACACTATGATATGCTCCAGAAGTGGCCAAGTGACATGGCAAGCAAAAGGGAAGTGGTTGACATTGGTGAATGCTTGCCAAATGATTGTGCAGCACAATTGGTGCAGCCTTCTAGAAAACATGATCTCTGGTCAATATAATATATAGATTTAACTGGTGATGTCAACAATGGAGTAACCAGGACCCTGTACTGTAGGTAAGTGGGGAAATAGTTAATTGCACTTACCAGGCAACACTTCTTTACACACTGGTGCTGTTACAGTGGAGACTGAGGCAGTTTTGAACACCGTGGTGACTAGAGTTGCTCAAAGCAATGCAATCTTCATATTACACCATTGATGCTGATTTTGTGTGCAATGATGTAATGTATTACAGGTATGCCAGGAGGTCCACACTGTAACTTATGCCAAAATTCTCTACTGTAGATAAAACAAGTAATGGAAAAAATGCCCTCCAAAAAGACAGCAGTGCCTCTTGGGAAACCAACTTAGATATAACACATCGACTTTAATGGGAAGATACAATTAGAAAAGATATTGGCTCCTTAAATTTATATCAAAGAGATTGTTATTTGATTTTTGTTTTTTTAAACTAAGGCAACCTCTCATATGACGTTAAGGGGCATGCAAAATTGCTTTTTATTTTTCTTTCATGGAATTCAAAATGTATTGTACATGTGATAAAAATGACTCTCACTTAATAATTTACTTTTCCAGTTATATAAATATTCATACACCAGTGTTCATTTCAAACAGATTTTTCAATTGTACCTATTCATGAGAGCAAACAAAACTTTATATATGTTCTTCAATTAACTTTTTTTGTGGCAAACTCCATTAACATGTAAATGAACAAATCACAATGTCCTGGCTTATGCTAGAACGTTTTGTTGTGTAACTACATTAGGAGTGGGGGGTGGAGAAAAGGGGCATTGGGGAAACTTCCATAACCAACATATAGCTATGCTGCACTTACATAGATACAGTTACTCTG
Organism: Caiman crocodilus; assembly: GCA_030014935.1. Lineage (NCBI taxonomy): Eukaryota > Metazoa > Chordata > Crocodylia > Alligatoridae > Caiman > Caiman crocodilus. The sequence continues at coordinate 94,834,021 of JAGPOW010001296.1, forward strand.
GTATAGTTTATTCTAGCTGGGAAAAATAATTTAATCTATATCATTTTTCTCCATGGTGGGTGGGTGGAAGTTATAAATATTTCACTTCCAATATATCTGTACCAACAAATTTTTAAATCTAACCAAGATGTCCATAAGATCATGACTATAATAGAAAGCATATTCTATTGGTGTAACAAATGCGTAATTCAATGTAAAGATTTCTTACAACTGCAAAGGTAAAGTCAAAAGAACAGGTATTGAAATTATTATGGTGTGGCACAATGCTTATGAACTATCCATTCCATTGCTATCATTATCTTTTTAAGAATAGTCATTATTGTTTTATGGAATTTCATGTCAAATTATTATTATAATTACACTAATTAGGTCAGTGTCAGGGTTTGGGGGTTTTTTTTAAGCAAAATCACTTTTTCTGTGTTTTTTGGTAGTGATCTTCCTTCCTTCTTCAAATGGTTTTCATTGGTTGTTTTTTCTAAAGCAAAAGAAATCTTCAAAATTGTGTAAGTAAAATTTTTCCATCTGTTTTTCCATTGTGCATAGCTTTGCATGTAATTAGTCTAAGTGTCATCATCTGCCATGTAATTGACCAGTCACTTATACCTCTGGATTCCTCCCAAACCAGTGATGATGCATAGGGAGTACACATGCATCCCTGAGGGTGCTGATGCACCCTCTGACAGGCCACGCTCACCACTTAGGCGACAGGCAGGGGAGGCAGACTGGAACACTGGTGCCCCCCTTGTGAGCACCGGCCAGAGAGTGGAAGTGGCCATGGGCGGGCTCTCCCTGCCAGTTGGCATGATTGGCCATGGCAGGACCCCCTGCAGTCTCTGACTGGTCACTGGTGGGAGGGCATAAGTTCCCCGACTAAAGTGGCACCAGTCGCCCATGTCCTAATCCTTTCTTTCTGTGCTAAATTATCTTAAATAATTTAGTGTTATCAGCTACTCCCTTCCTTACTTTGTCCTTTACAACAGTTTATAACACTGGATACCCATAAAAATGCTTATTATATGGATGACAAGAAGGTTTTACAAGCAGAAGGTATTGGATGAATAGAAAGGCACTGAGTCTGCATAATAGATATGAAATGATACTCAGCTATCTTCACCTCCTGCTTGGGACACCCATACTTCTGCCCAACGAGGAATGTCCCTCTCCCCTTCAGTGACAAGTAATGAGATTTTATGCCAGATCATTCTGAGGACCCACAGTGATGTTGATGGGCTCTCAGTGTAAGTGATGGAAACATTGGAGGCTGGAGTCATCTGCAGCTTCAGAGTTCCTGCTCTCAGGAATAACATAATCTTCCCTGAAGAAGCTGCCATCCCTTTAGTCAAATGTAGATCATTAGTCAAATGAGGTATTGTGTCCTGGAACAATCTAATTGCTAATTTTCTCATGGTACCACAAGAAGTACTAGCATATCATATGCTATCCTCTAATCTTAATTTGAAACAGGACAAACATTTACTTCTCAATCTGTCGTTACTAATTTTTGGCAACACTTCTTAACAAGAGACCTGATCAAAAGCTTTTTGGAAGCCAAGATATATCATTGCATGTCTTTTTCTTCTAAAATTCTATGAGATTTGACAAACAGATTTTACACTTATACAAGCTGTGAAGGTTCATCTAATAATGCAAAGTAGATTTGCAGTAATAATATCCATGCCTTTAATGATTTAAACCAATTTCTCTGGTACTAAAGCAATGTTCCCTGATCCATAATTCCCAAGGTCACCCTTTGTTATTTCTTCTTCTTTTTCTTTTTTTAGATAGCAGTCTTCTTGGCTAATCTCCAATTCCCAGAGATGATTCCTGCTATTAAAGGTACATTATGTATTTTAGTTAGAAGTTCAGCTACTTTTTATTTTGTTTCTTTATAAAACTCTCAAATGAATACTGCTTCAGCCCTAGGGATTTTCTACTATTAACTTTATCTAGTTGCTCTAATGCTTCTGAAGAAGAGGCCACTGTCTCTGATGATGCCTTGTCTGTAAAAATTAACCTTGAGTTAAGAAAGACTGCATCATCTTCATTAGTGAACACTGATTACAAAGAATTCATGTAATTTTTTTCTGCAATCTCTTCATCATTTTTTAATTACTGCTTAAGTAGCCAAGTGGACCTTGACACTTACATGAGTATTCCTTCTCATAAAAGATTTAAAGGATTTATGTTGTTGCTTTTTATGCTTTATGGCTATTTGCTTTTTATGTTAAGGCTTTGATCTCTATGTCTCATCTGTGTACTAATGTATGACTATAATTGGGACTATGACTTAATTTCTTTGTTTAGTATACTGCTTTCTCCAAAAAAGAGCTTTTTTAAAATTCATTTGCAGTATGTCTTG
>JAGPOW010001296.1:94836779-94847058 GCA_030014935.1 Caiman crocodilus
ATGTATGTTAAAACAGAAATGCTTCTGGATAAGGTTTTCATTTGTTGAAAACTTTCTGACCAGTGCTAGTGGCCCTATACAATGGGTTTTTTTCTCTCTGAAACTATTTTATTATAGATATTTTTTTTTAGGTATTTCCACACAGCACAGTGAAGTGTAGTATGCAGATACCCAAGCTACCTGTAAAGAAGCTTCCTTGGGAATGCAAACAGTATATTCATTTATACCGTGGTGCTTTGTCCTACCCAATAAACACAAGGGCAGGGCCATTTAAATACAGCCATTGCTTCTCTTCCGCACAGTACACCTAATGTTCTACCTAATGTTTTTTAAGTCATCCCAGGTTGGCGGTGTATTTAGAACACCTTTTTTGAAGATTAGTGGACAAGATTGTATGTTTTGTTGCCTCTCTCATTTTACCTAATACTTTTGATTCATTTCATGATATGGGTAGAGTTAGGTTTTTGGCAGCAGTTTGGTAAGTTGGAAGAGATCATTTTCACTGAAGCGTGATTTTAAGAAAACTAGATCCATGCTGTATTGACATATGGCAAGATACTAGAAGATAGAGCCTATAAAGCAAGGATTTAGGCACAAAAAGCAGTTTTGAAAACTAAACTTGAATAGGTGGATGTGCCTTCCTGCAGGCCTAGTAAGAGTTTTAAAAACACTGCTCTCCTGAATGAATCCTGTCTATCTGTAGACAACAGCACCATGTTGAGTGTATATAAATCCTTTACTGGATCCAGCTTGGTTCTTAAAGCTGACTGTGAGCCTCTCAAAATTATTGAAAATGTGAATCTGCATCTGAAGAGTTGTTTTAGAACATTAGTATTGAATTCATAATTGTTTGAGGTCTCATTCTGCCACCCACACTTTGAGCACTGCCCTACTCTACAAGTAGAAGCACTGAAATCAATGTGCCTAATTGTGCAGTAAAGTACTAATCAGTATGAATAATGGCAGCAGGATTGGGCCCCTGGTAATAATGATTAATTATACTGGATCTTCAAAACTGATTCTTTCATTGTACAGCTGAGCTGCCAGAACAGATGAAAGCAACACAATACTCAGGAGCATAGTTACTGATAAATAATTACAAGAAGGACATTATAATTATTTAATTAAAATTTGTGCATGGGGAGAGATTATGAGTCTTTCAGCTTGCTGCCTCATTTAGATGATACTAGTCATTAACCAATTTTGCTGTAGTCAGCTACTAAATGTCCACACAGCCTGCCTTATTTTTCAAACCTCTTCAATCAGCAAAACTGGCTGCATGCACTGCAGAATGCTACTGGAGAACAAAGTGCCACACTTAAATAATATAATTACAAGGAAGTCTTGAATTTTTAAAGGAATCTTGTACTTTAATTAATCAAGGCCATCAAATAAACAGGAACACTGGAATGTGTACCTGTACTTTTGAAGATATCAATTAAAGAAATCACACAGAGTTCACAGGAAAGAGCACAGTATCCTTATAATTATTTTTAAATTAAGTTATTTGATTCCACATAACAGGCAAAAAAAAGTGAAAGTTATTATAAATCTAAAGGATCTGTAAGGGGAAAAACAGTGATATCCACAGAATAGAAACATACTTTATTCCAAGACCACATTTCACAGTAGCTTTTTGATGCCTCCTAACATCCTAATTCAGGTTTGTCCTCCTTTAGGCTATTTTTCCCTGTATGTCTTTTTTTTTTTAAGGCTCATCTTTTAAATTTTGTGTGGACATACAATCTCATCTTTCATTTTGTAACTATTGTTTGCTGTATCCTTCTGTTTTCCATTTGGTAGATATTCAAACTCCTCTAATGTTTTCCCTCACTGTTCACTTTCCTATTGCTGAGCAATTGGCATATTCTCGCATATAGGCAATAGATCTGAACTTTCTTTCATTTATGACAATGTAAGAGTAATAATACAGAAGTAAATAGTCACATTTATGTGAAATAGATGCCAAGAAAAGAAGCCAGCTCTCTCATTTCTTGGTTGACTGCTCTTGCTCCTAAGGTTTTATATAAAATGGGTACCACTTTTTTCCATTGGCTACATTTTCAAATAAAAATGGTGCTTGCTGCTGTGCTTTGAGCTGATCTGAATGCTGTGGAAAGAACAGGCCTTTCCAGGGACGTTGGCACTGCTCCACCTGGTTTTAGGATCCCAGTGGGGCTTGGACAAGAGTAAGGCACCTAGCTGCTCAGACCTGAGGTTCTTCTAGGCTAAAGGTAGAAGGCAAAACTACATCCATCCAGGAAGAAGCATAGCATGTTTGGACACCTCCTAGTTTAGATAGCCATGGAGTAGGAAATCTGTAAATTGCAATATTGATTCCAGTCCACCTATGTCCTGTTTAAGTCTGTCTTTGAATCTGGTTGCTAAGTTGTTATTCAGATGTAATGTGCTTATTGACTATATATAATAATATTAAATCTGAAATTATTGTCATTTAAATGATACCTAAATGCCCCCATATGACTCAAGAAATTGTTTTAAATATCAACTGGTATTTAACATAACACTTGCCTTTTTCAGTCTATATTAAAATGATGTTGATACTTGCAATTTTTACTTTGCTCTCAGATTACTATTGGTTATGATGGCTTTTGCTGATCATTATTCTGTCTCCTTAAATCCTGTTTCCCCTTGCAATCAGAACTGAAGTAGGATACAAATAAAACATACACTGGTCAGATCAGAACAGCAGTGGTCCAGCTTTTCTGGTTCTTTCATTCCCAGAGGGAGGGATAAATATAACTTGTTACCAACCTCCTTGACTCCTAGCAATTATTATATCATAATAAAGAAAGGTATTCTGAAATAATGCAAAAAATCATGCCCCTTGAAGTTTTCTGTCACTACAAGGATGGATATTCAAATTCAGACCCTTTTCACATTCTGTGATCATCATAGCTATTCCACTTCAGAACCTCTAAACATTTAAAAATCAGTGTCCTATTTGACTTAAGAGTAATTTTTTATTTCTTCTTATTACCCAGTTTTTGTCCATAGTAATCATGCAGTCATCATAGCATCATAAAAGTGATCAAACTTTATAAATATAACAGGAATGTGTAGTACAAGTTCCATTGTGAGGAAGGGGTGGGAGCATGGAGAGGAGGGGTTCTATGGTTTGGCAAACTGGCACAGTTTAAATTCACAATTTTTATATGGCTGTTTAGCTGCATTTATTGAACTGCTTTATTTATAAGTACCATATTTAATAAAATCTTGTCTTAGATTTGACTACTTATTCATTATGAGGTAGGAAAAAGGCCCCTCATCTTAGACGCGAGTGAATATTGGGGAAGAGAGGTAGTAGGGGCAGCTAGCTCAGGGGCTGGGGCTGGGGCTGAGTGTCTGGGTTGGGGATGGAGGCAGCACGTGTTCTATGCTCCCTGCCCCATGCCAGAGCTGAAGCTGCATGAAGAAGGTAAATTGGGAGGGGAGGAGGTAAGTGGGGGGACAGGTGTCAGGGGAAGCTCGGATGGGGGGCACATCAGAGGGGGGTAGGTACTAGGGGAGGGGCAGAAATTGGGGTAGCAGGTGCTAGGGAGACTGGCAGGAGGGGTGAAAGGTGGGGAGAGGGCAGGTGGCAGGAAGGCAAGTGGCAGCAGGCAAGTGGCAGGGGATATAGATACCAAAGGGATAGGCATGGAGTTATTGGACACTAGAAGGGTAAGTGGGGAGGGGTCAGGTGGCAAGGGGTGGGTGTCAAGCTACTTGGATCCCCTCCCCCCACCCCTTCACCACCTGCCCCACTGCTGCTGCTTGCCCCACTGTAGTAGTTGGAAGGGGGAAAGGGGGGAAAGATATGTATTTAAAACCATCCTCTAAAAAACTAGATTATAGAAATGAAAAATTATAAAAAATTATAACTGTTTCCATGTCTAAAATATAATTATTGGAGGGTTGCCTTAAATTTAGAGTAATCTTGGATTTAGGTAAATGTTGTACTAAAGGATTGTATGCCAGTGTATTTGTATCAAGTGACTTCTTTCTTGCATATTTACTCTTCCCATCATGTGAAAAGCTCCACTGCTTAGTGGTCATTTGAAGGTGATTTCTTAAATGAAAAATACCATTAATCATGGTCTACAGTGTGCTATTTGTTTTCAGGGTTTGGGTTTTTTTAAAAACATTTTTATTAAGACTGAAGATCAAGGTGTAAAGAAAGGGAAATATACATCTCTACCTGATTTCTTTTAATATCTAGAACTACATTCATTCCTTTACAGTAATATAACAATAATGTATCTTAAGTCTTTCCACAAGAAACTCTTAAAGCCGATTCCAGTAGATCTACTGTGACAGAAATGAATGCAGTATGCTTTGAACACGGCAAGCAAAACATTGATACCATCCTTCCTGTCATATAATTTTACAGTCTGGAATCCTCCAGAACTTTACTATACTATAAGAATGCTAAGGACTAAATGCAACAAAGGCATTAGGGCTATGCAAAACTTTGCCAGCTGTTTTGTTTTGACACTGTTTCAACTCATTTTGAGCTCAAAAGAGCAAAATTGAAATGAAATGAAGGGCTTTGAAACAGCCTCAAAACAAAATGAGGGCAGTTGAAACATTTCAAAGTTTTGAAACATTTTGAGTTTTGAAGCAGCCAGCCAGGTGGTGGGGGACAGAGAAGAACCAGGGCTGGATTGGGCTAGGGAAGAGAGCTCAGCCTGGCTGAGTTCCCCTCCCGGATCGCACCACTTCAGAGGGAACTCAGCTGGAATGAGTTCCCTTCCCCAGCCCCATTGTAGCACTGGGGAGAGGAACTCAGATGGACTCCATTCCCTTCCCCAGCCCAATCCCAGCGCTGGGGAGAGGAACTCAGCTGGGCTCAGTTCCCTTACCCAGCCTGATCAAAATGTCAAAACAGCAAAACCATTTCGATGGAACAGTGTTTTCAAAATTAAACAAAACACGGTTCTGTTGAAACAGATGTCAAAGCAGAACGCTTTTGTTTCCAACAGTCCTAGAAGGCATGTCTACACATGGCTTCAATATGTCACAGACTGGCCTTTCCTGTACTCCAGTTACTGCCTGTGGCCCACCTATTCACTCCCATTCTCCAAACCTGAAACTATGCCTGTGAAGATATTCTAGGGTCATTCTTAATGATAGCTTTCCAGCATGTCAGAAAATGGATGTCATGGGAATAACCACAGAAGGACCCTCACACAGCATCTTCATTACTGTATTTCTGGGTATGGAGTGGGTGGGAGCACGTGGCTGGACATTCTTGGAAACAGCCTGGTTGGGACATGCCCTAATGGAATGAGGTAACATCTGGCTTTTAGGTGCAAAGCACATAAAACCATGTTAAGTGCCTAGGCTCTATAAAATGATTTGAAATGAAATCTTCTTAATTTTACAAGGAGGAAGCAACTTTGACCACCTGAGACCCTGCTCCTGCCTTTGTTTGAGGTAATTTGCATCATCACAGAGCTCAGAGACACCTAACCAGATGAGAAATGCCTGCCCAGAAGACCATTCCATCTATTTATTTCCCTGTGAAATATAAAACACCATAACCAGAAGGAAATATGAATACCTCCTGATTTTCACCAAATACCTTTGAGATAAATAAGCTATTCCATCTTTTTGTCTGGGTCTAATCTGCATATAAAACGAGCTTTTTCCAAACAAGAGATTTTTTTCAAACAAGTGAAGTCCACATCTTCAGTTCTCCTATGAAATATGAACTTTAATTTCTACACAGAAGAACTTATACAATCTTTTTTCCGATGCCTCATGAAGGGTGTTTGTGCCCCAAAGCTTGCAATTAAAGAGTTGTATTTATTTATTTATTTTTGCAAAATTCTGGTTGGTTTAATAAAAGATATCACCTCTACCATGAATCCTGATTGCTTTAGGCTCTATAAGCAATTCATGGGAGATTTGGGCTTCTAAGAATGAAATCCATAAATGCCAGCATGCCTGGGAAACACTGAATAAAATGGGTATCTTGCATTCTGTAGTTCTCTAGAACTTAAGATGTTATTGTAGGCTACAGAAACACCTCTCTCCACTCAGGATTTACCATTTTGAACTCTCTTTTGGAGTTAACCATCAAAATCCTTTCATTCTAAAATGAGATCTAGTCATTTCTCTTTTTTGAAATATGACTAGAAGGGAAAAAAAGTCTCTCTCCCCAATTTTATCCAATAGCTTACTATTCAGACCATTCTTTCAAGATGTAGGACATCTGGGTTTAGTTCTGTCATAAGTCTGAGGGGACTCAAACCCACATCTCCCACAAGAGTACAAAACAACCAGACTGTAGGGTATTTCTCACCCTCTTGCTTGTTGAACCTGTTTTACTTTGCACAGACTAAGTAAATATTAATTGTGCCAGAGCTAAAATGATCAAAATTCCGTGTATTTTAGTCCTTTTGCTCAGGTCATTTCATTTGACTTGTATTAAATTCTTCATTTTCTTCCCAAGGATTTCACTTAAATGTCAAAATGAAAAAAATGGATTTTTGTTGAGGGTAGCCCAGAACGTAACTCATCAATGGAGAGAAGAAGTGACAAGACAAGTCATCCACATGTAGATACTCAGCTAGGGGAAGTAAAGAGGAACCTGATGACCCCCAATCCAAGCATAAATTAGTTATATTTCAAAGTTTGCAGATTAATTGTTCAACAACATAGTTATAGTTATGTTCATAGACAGGCAATTGTTTTCAGATTTCTTTTTCAAGTTAGCTTCCTAGGTAGTTACTGTATTACACATTTTACTTTGGAGCATAGATTTATACAATCTTTGAGCAAGCACAGAAGCTTATTAAAATTAATTTTTTCCCTACGGACTTCCTCATTCTGCTTTTTCTCACACACTCTGCACAAGAGAAATGGCTCTTTAAAACTCATGCTTTTTGTCATAATAATTGCTTTACACCTCTTGGCAACTTTTCATATCGTGTATAAAGAACTGGTTCATTAAGGCTCATTAAGAGACATTTTTCTTACAATAAAAATCACAAAAGCATTTGCATATTGTTTTAGTGTTAATTATATAATTCCATTTATAGAATAAGGCATGCACTTATGATTGACAATAAAGCACCAAAAAGTCACTTGGTTGGAAAAGGGAAAGAGAATTTTAGAGACAATGATATTGGTATGAGAGCTTCATAGAAAACTGAAACATAATTACCTTAAATGACTGACTAGACCTCATTTTTAGTTAGTAATAATTGAAAAACATTTTTCATTTTTTTAGATTTTTCAGATGTAAATATAGGGGAAAAAAGAAAAAGCAGAAGATCTTAAATTACAAAATGTAGGGCTCTAAAACAGACTAGAGAGAAGAGGTGAATAGACTACTATGAAGGAACTGAGAGTTAAGTGCCACATTTTGTGAAAGAATAAGCTTTTCTTGCTGTCCAATTTCTGTTCTTTGAGAGAGGGAGCTGGTTTGGAGGTAAGATTCTATCTACTAAAAAGAGGGGGGGCAGCTAGAACTTGGTGTCTGAGGACATCTCTCCACCAGCTTACCTCAGACTGACTTCTTCTATTGCTACTATGGAAGCTTATAATAAAGTTAGAAAACTTCAACAATATTTTAATAAATGATTGGGTGCATCTCCATGTGCAGTTAGTTCAAAGCAATAGATTCTGGAACAGTTTGAGCTGGAGTAAACTACCCCTGGGAACAGCATCTACATGTGCAACACCCAGGACAGCAGCAATTTGAGCCAGGATAGAGCAGTCTATGACAGGGTTACTCCTGCCCTGTTCTGCCCAGGCTCTGGTGGTAGCATCAGGCAGTGGAGGGGCTGGCTGGGGTATGAGGGTGCTGAAAGTGCAGAGCCGTGTAGCTAAGAAGCAGGCAGGAGTTTGGCCCGCAACTGCCTGGGCTGACCAGGCACAACTTGTGCCTACGGTCAGCACCTACAAGTGTGTTTAATTTCTGTTAATTACTCAGCAGTATTAATTAGTTTATTGTGGCCTAATACCATTGCATGTGTAGACAGTAATGCTTTTCTCCACAGCTCATTAATCTATCCTGGAGTAAAGCGCATGTGTTGACCACAAACATTATTGTCATATACCTAAGTCACAATAGTGAGCTCTTTTGTATAGGAAATAGTTGTATATACTCAGATAGTTAATGATGTGCCAGTAGATGGTGCTCAAAAATATGCAGTATTCATAATTTTTCTAGTACCTATAAAATTGTGCACTGCAAATGGCTTTCCATATGCAGCTCTTAACGTGTAGCTCTTATCACTAAACTCTGTTACCTAGGAAACAGACTATAGTTAGATATTCTATACGAGTTTCTCCAGATTTACTTTTGACAATAATACTCCAACATATTTTAAACTTTCACCCCAAGAAATAGAGGAAAAAATATCCCTATCACATCCTCATGACTACCCCACTAAAGAAGACAGTCACAGGATGCTCAAATCAGCAGAATGAATGCTCTTCAGAGAAAATAAATCGATTGTTAAGGCTGAACATTTCTTTTTCCTCTGTGTGGAGCACATACGCTGTTCCTGTGCTTGTGGGAATTAGCAGTGAAAAAGGCAATGAAAGTTGGAAAGATGGGAAATAAGTGTTACAGACATTATATAATTGGGTGATATGACTACAATGGAGGTAGAGAAATCATGCTCAGACTATGACCCATGGGCTGGATCTGACCCCAAAGTGACTAGATCCAGCTCATGGCACAGGAGGTCAGCAGCTGGCAACTCAGCCTAATGTATCCCTTTCTCTGTTCTGTGCTGTGCCACTGGTTCTGTCTGCAGGTGAAGTTAAGCTCTTCCTCTCTCACTTCTTGCCTGCCTCCAGCCAGAGCAATGTAGTGGCCTGTGGTAGAGCTGGGTTATGAGCTCCACTGAACTAGATTTTTTGTTTGTCAAAGGCTGAGTTACACACACCTGCATGGGGAGTTAGATTGTTTTACTGCATAAGCTATAGAATTCCTCCATTGACACTTTAGGAATGAACTTTACACAAGTGTATATATAATTACAAGTGTAGAGGAAATGAACCAAGGGAAAAGAATTGCCTAGCTACTTTACTAATTCCTCTTGACATTATGATTAATCTAGACAAATATCTTAGATTTCCAACAGATAAGGCAATTCCTTTAGCCTTGCATGCCCATATGATGTATGTAGATTGAAGTAGCGATGTGCTTGATGTGCCTATATAGCTGGCAAGCAGAGCATTGGATTTTTTAAATTACTAAAGTTGAAGTAAGTAAATCATGGAGGTCCTCCTAACAGAACATATGCCAGAAGTCATTCTAATCAAAAAGGGGAAGAAACATGGCAGATTTTGTACTTTGGAGTATAACTAACAAAAGCTGCCTTGGCTGTGAACTTTTCAAAGCCAGGTACTAAAATAAGTTATGATAAGTTACCGTGTTGCATCACAGTGGACAAGGTCAGTAACTCTGAAGCCAGCTGGATTGTTCTGCTAACTTTTAGTAAATTAATCTTGATGATCCCTAAGTAAACAGCTAATAAACTAAAGGTTATAAATAGAGAAAAGGTAAGAACTTGTAAGGTGAAATCAGTGGAATTTGAATTCAATGGATGATGTTTTTAATTACTCAGTGGATGATTTCCATTTATGTTTACTGTCCCTTTTTCTAACTGTTTCTGAGAGGCAATGGGAGAGTTAAAGATCTATCTTGATTTACTATACTGTTCAAGACCTAAGTAAATGCCAAAATAAAAAACACGAGATAAAGGTAAAATTGAGTGCCTATATAAAAATGCATGGTTGAAAACCTGCAAAAGAACATAGTTTATTACGAACACTTACAAAATAAAAAGCCAGAAAATTTAGAGTTAAATGTAAGAATTTTCTCTGTGACACTTGGAATATGTCAGAGAAATTCTGACTATATTAGCCATCCTTGGAAAGTTTTATCTTACCAAGGATAACAAACAAGTTTTAATTGCTCCTTAGCTGTGCAATCTCTTGCTTTATTGAGAGTCATAAACAATATGCAGGACAAAAACTTTCTTTGCCAGTTCTTTTTCAGACAATTAATTAGGCCATTTTTCCCATCTCCATAGTACTGAACCAATTTTGTGATCAGGCCTTCTGGTTTCATGTAGCCAACAACCATTAAATGTCACGAGGCACAAAACTAGCTTGTCTCCATATGCAAATTTCCCCTACCTAGTTAAAAAAAATATTTAACTTAAAGCAATAGAGCATTACTATGTTTCTGAGCTCCTATACTAACAGGGATCTATCCTTAAAAAGAGTTATAAAAGTATCCTCTGTAGAG
>JAGPOW010001296.1:94847456-94896706 GCA_030014935.1 Caiman crocodilus
TGCTATCTTAATAGCAGGGGGACTGAGTTACAGCAGGGCGGTGTGGGGGGATGGTAAAAGAAATCTAGACAATTTAACTTTCAGTAGCGAAATACCTGGGTTTTTGTAAAAAGAGCTAAAATTTGTATTTTCTTGACTTTTTCATGACTGAGGGATTTTGCTAACTACAGTGTGCTTGGAAGGATGTTTAAGCTTAAATTGTATCATATGCTTTCAGTTTGAACTTCACTTTAACAAAATTTTGGCCTGGGATTATACACACACAAATGGGTTCAGTCAGCTCCAAGGCATTTGACTGCCCTAAATCCTTCAGCACTGATCTCTGAAGCAAAAGATTGTGGTATGCTGTTTTTAAACTGTTCACTGTTGGCAGAACCAGAAAACTAACTTTCTTTCAGTGCATGGTATACAATTTGAGCTTAATTATCAAACTGCTACCTTCTGATTGGCTGTGGAGCATTATAAATGGGCAAATTTATCAAGGTTTGTCCCACTGCTCAGGAGTAACTGCCACAGTCACTTGGCAGCCTAAACTGTCAGCTCCATCTTCTTCCTGCATAAAAATAAACATTTTCCCCACAATAAAGTATTTTTATAAAAGCAATAAAACAACTCAAGGGAGCATTGTTATCATGAGCTAATCACCCCCTTAGGGAATTAGAGGCACTTAGCTGCATCTAGTGCTTCAACACCTGAGGGGCTGTGATTATTTCATGATAACCAACAAGGCATGACAGACTGGGAGGTTAATTAGATAATATTCAAACTTGGTAATATTGAGTTTGAAGATTTCTTTTGAAGTTGTACAGGCAAAGTGCTGCTTATAAAACAGCAGTGGGATATCAACATAGAAAGGATAATTAACATTTTCTACAAACGAACCAAGGTTTTGAACAGCTAAAGGAAAAAATAATAAAGTCAAAGTACTAAACCCTGAGGCACTCTTTTAACAATGAGTAATTCTGATGAGTTCACTCCATGAAATCTTTGGGAGAAATTGTCTCAAATTATATAATGCCATTTAGTTGCTAACCCATAAATGGTTGAGGCACTTCAGTCAGTCTCATAATACTTAATAGTCCATTGTCTTAAAAGATTTTAGCAGCATAGTAAACACAGCATCATTAATAAATAATCATCCCAATTATGTTTAAACCCATGAATTTGCCATTGCATTGCAAGATGATGACAATTATGGGGGCTGCCAATATATTTTTTAAATGCTTATTATTTCTGTAGCACAATATTTTTGTGGACAATGATAATAGAATTCCATCGTTATTTGCATTCTTATTTGTATAAGGAAGAACAGCTAATATTTTAAGGGAAAAGTATTTTCCTGACTCATAATTTAAATAAAAAACTAGATCTTTGACTTGTTTAGCTACTGAAATAAAAACTGAATTGCTTATGTTGTAAACAAGCTCTAATTTGCATAGCCTTCTGTTGAAATGAGCTTGCATTTGGATACAAGGATCAAGCATTCACTTAAAGGAAAATTGTGAGATGCTGTTTCTCCCAAGTTGTATGAATTTTAAAGACTGCATTATTACAGTAACATGAATAGAAAAATGAATAGAGCTGGATGAAAACTGTTCTGCTGGAAAATTTTCTACTAAAAATTCTAATTCCACCAAAACTTTTGTTAGAAATCTAGCCCCGTGTCTTCCTGATAACCCTCCACTGAGCCAGCCAGACTGAAAGACTACCCAGTTCCATAGACAAGCAGTCCTATTTACTGGGTCTCCAGCTTCTCACCTGCTGGGCTGCCGGCCAGATCCTCTGGACTTTCCTCTTCTGGACTATTGAGTTTTGTGAGAATCTTGGATCCCAAGTTCAGACATAGGTTCAGCAGACAGGGATCTGCTGGCTTGGGTCTCAGCTGCATGGCTCCTTAAACTTCCTTTTTTAAAACAAATATATTTTTATTCTTTGGAAATGTAAGTTTTTGAAAATTCCCTTTCCAAGAATGGATAAACTTCAGAATAGGACAAGAGAAGGAGAGTTACAGGGATACTTGCACACTAAATATAAGTGTTTGCTGGGGCGGGCCTAATTTTAGACACAATCCAGCAAGTGGTCACAAATAATAAAGTACTAAAAAGCTCAATGGAAGTTAAAAATACTATGAAAGTAATTGAAAAAGTTCTTCTTCAGTAATATCCATGCTAATCATTGTGCCCATAATAAGTTATCCAGCTGACTTTCAGTAGCACTCCTTCATCCTTCCCCTTCCTGTCTTTCACAAACAGTGACTCTCTGTGCTGTATCTGTATTGATCTAGGCTATTTGGGTTTATATTCTGTGTTTATGTCGATAAGGCAAGGTGTATTTAGGGAATGTATTCAAATGTGTACAATTCTTGAGATCCTGTGTTCCTTCTGATATGCTTTTAAAAGCCCCAAAGGTGTTTGGAGAGTGTAATAATAGGCATTAGGGGTGTGCACAGTGAGTTGTTCAAATTTAGATTTGAATTCAGCCTGATTCGGGGGCAGTGATTTGAGTTGTTGATTCAGATCACTGTCCCAATTCAATTCAGCCAAATCCAAATCTGAAGATTTGATTCTGATACATACAATCAGTGATTTGGCCATAGACACAGATTAAATGTTTTTTCTACATACCCTGAGGTACCAGGCATGGCTTGTGAATGCTGAGATGTGGGATGGATTGAGCATCCCACAGGAGCTTGGGGGGCACTGCATGCTCAGTGGCAGTCCCAGAAGTGGACTGGAAGTACTTCTGGTCCACTTCTGGGTATGCTGCTGAGCGCATGGGGGGACCCCAGTTGCCCCCCCAGATCCAGGTGGCACTAGTTGCCGAGTTGGGGATGGAGGGGGGACCCCCATGCATGGGGTGGACCCAGAAGTGGAGCAGAAATGCTTCTGATCCACTTCCAGGTCCACTGCCGAGCATGCAGGGGACCCCCTCCCCCCCGCACTTCCATTGGGTGCTCCATCCTCTCCACCATCTCAGTATTCATGAGCCTCATGGTACCTTGAGGTACCATGAAAAAACATAGAAAGCTGTGTGTATGTCTGAATCTCTCCAAATAGATTTGGAGGGTTCCAATTCAATTTGGAGAGATTAAAGGATCTCCTGATTTGATTTGGATTCAGAGATTTGGGTGCCAAATTGGGCTGAATCTCAACTGAATCAAATCAGTGACTGAAGCATCTCACAGCCCTAATTGGTATGTGTATCTCACTATGTAAAAACACTTAAAACATTTTTGTTTTAAAGAAGCAATAAATGTAGTTCACACTACATATGAGCCAGTAATCCTTTGAGTCAAAAGGAAGGCTTTAACTGGATTTTTGTTTAAACCTGTCATTAAGTTGTTTGTTTTTAAGTTATAAAGCTTAAGAAAATGCCCACCATTGTAACTATATTGACTTAGGGTATGAACATTTGTGGATTTGGGGTAAGTGCAGGCATTCAGGGAGGTTAGGGATAGGTTAGATTAGGTTAAAAATGTCTGCCCAATCTTAATTCACCCAGGTGTAAACCTCACACTTAGACCCTGTCTTAGTGATCAGAAATCAATCTAAACCTGTGACAATACAGAAGTTCTGTGATGGGTTTTACAGATAGGTGTAAAAATGGCAGAACCTAGTCTAAGGTAGACCTGGATTGATGTACACTCAAATTTAATCAACCTAGGTTAGACTGGTGAATGGAACTTCTGTACAGTTACCTGCACAGCCTCAGGGCTGGAAAAGCCTAACCTCAGGGCTGCACTTTTCCTAGCCACCTCCTGGCACCAAGATATTTTTAGGCCCCTGACCCTTTGCCTCCTGCCCCATGGACCATCCAGCACCACACCTTGTCCTCCCATCCTACAAGCTCTTCCAACTGCCTCTTCCCATTGCTCCTGTGGATGCCACCTGCACCCCCATCTTCCCAATCATGCCTGCAGATATCACCTACCTCCCATCCCCTCACAAACTCTTGAATTCCCCCAGTCTAATTTCCCCTCGCATTCCCCCAAGGCCTTCCACTAGCCCCCCCCATCCTGACTTACCTTAGACCAAGTGCCCATTTCTAATGTGATCTAGCCTCCACCTAAGGCTCCCCCACCACACCAAATGTCTGCACTGAGTTTTGGAGCCATTTCTAAAGTAGAATGCTTCAAAAAAGGGCAGCATTTAAATTGTTATCTGTGGAAAAACCAGGAATGATACACATATAGCTAAATCACTCCAACTTTAATAGGATGACTCTTACTGAAGCCCAGGCAAAACTCATTTAATGGTGCAATGGCATCTGATCACTAATCCCACACATGCATGGCTGGAGGCACAATTTTGGGATCTGGGATCAGATCCCAATTTTGCCATTACTATTTGCTGGCATCCCCTTAAGAGGTTCTACGTTCAGGGTTTTAAGTCCCTACAGTAGC
Source organism: Caiman crocodilus (assembly GCA_030014935.1). Classification (NCBI taxonomy): domain Eukaryota; kingdom Metazoa; phylum Chordata; order Crocodylia; family Alligatoridae; genus Caiman; species Caiman crocodilus. The sequence goes on from JAGPOW010001296.1 coordinate 94,851,859, forward strand.
TCTTTGTCTACTGTCCCTACAGTAGCTCTTTGTCTACGGTAGTCCCCAACATCTGGCAGGCAGCTGATTCTTAGTCCCAGTGCCATTCCAGACTCTGGTGCAATCTCAGCCCCAGACCAACAATCAGCTGAATGTCAGCCCAAACCACATGTTAAATTTAATGCACCATACAAACAAGCCCAAAAAATGTTCCATAACATATGAAACATGTTTATGTCTCATTTTCCATTGTACAGTGCCATAAATCTGCTGAACATGTAAGTACCCTGTCCATTTATACTGTGGTTAACACATTAACCCTGCCATAAATATAAGATATAGATGGGTGCCTGAAATAAGCCATACTGGTATTAAAACTCACTTTGTATCAGACCAGACCCTTTGCATTCAAATTTGTACTAGTTTGAATAATTAGCGATACTGAGGCACAATTTCTTAATATAGACATCATGATGTTTGATAAAAATGAAGAGGGAAAAGAGAGTTAAAGTTTGTCAAAGTTTATATAATTGCTTTTTTACTCTGGTCTGAAGTTTATAATATCACCTGTATAATGTCAGCCATTTCTGTTGGAAAATCGAATCAGAGGCTATTATGGACTCAAATACCTGTACAAGGTGATACTACACTGTCAGCTATGTGCTCATAGAGGGCAAGAGTCAATTGCCCTTACTTATATTAAAGGATAACTTATTACATGAGTACAGATTCACAGAAGTTTAGGGCTGGAAGGGACCTCACAAGATCATTGGTCCAGCCCCCTCTGCTTCTGGGCAGGAAAGGCTTTTGGGGTCAAATAACCTTAGCAAGGTGTGCATCTCCTTTTGAAGATCTCCAGTGTAGGTGTCTGGACCACCCCTTCTGGGAGTCTATTCCAGAGTCTGGTCACATGAATCATGAATAAGTTTTTCCTTGTATCCAGTGTAAAAACTTCTTTTACGAGTTTATGACTGTTGCTCCTGGTTTTCCCCTGGGGTGCTTTGGTGAATAGTTGTTTACCTAGCCCCCAATGCTCTCCCTTGATATATTTGTAAGCTACCACCAAATCTCCCAGAAGTCTTCTCTTTGCTAAGTTGAACAGTCCTATATCTGTCAGCCTTTCCTTGTATGGCTTGTTCATCAGGCCTCTAATCATACGAGTGGCTCTTCTCTGGACTCTCTCAAGCTTCTCCACATCCTTCTTGAAGTCTGGAACCAGAACTGGATGCATTATTCCAGCTGCAGCCTCACCAATGCTGAGTAAAGTGGGAGAATAACTTTCTTAGTTTTGCTTGAGATGCATCGGTTGATGCATGGCAGCGTACTGTTTGCTCTGCTAACTGTAGCATCATACTGGTGGCTTACATTCATTTTATGGTCAATTATGACCCCCAGGTCCCTTTCAGCATCACCAAGCCTATAAATCTGTTGTGGATTTTTCCTCCCCAGATAAAGCACTTTACACTTATCAGTATTGAACAGTATCTGGTCCTGGTGCACCCATCTAACTAATCTGTTTAGGTCTGCCTGGGTCGTCAGCCTACCCTGATGCATGGCTGCACTTTCCTAGAGTTTAGTCTCATTGGTGAACTTGGCCAGTGTGCTTTTCACCCTCACATCCAGATCACTGATGAAGATGTTGAAAAGCACTAGTCCAAGTATCGAACCTTGGGGGACCCCACTGGCTACCTTCCGCCAGGTCAACACAGATCCATATTTGCAGAGAGAGTGAGCTGGTGGACACCAGTGTACGTACCCCGTACAAAGCCTTCCCATTTTGCACATTAAGACATGTAACTTAGCATCTTACAGTCTTGACCTTATAGGATCATAGGAAAGTAGGGCTGGAAGAGACTTCACAGGGTCGCCTAATCAAGTCTCCTGCTCAAGACAGAATCACCCTTGACTAAACTGTTCAACCTGCTCTTGAAAAGTTCCAAGAATGGAGATTCCACAGTCTCTCTAGGTAGCCCATTCCAGTGTTTGATCAGTCTCATAGTCAGAAAGTTCTTCCTAATCTTTTACCTAAATTTCCTTCGCTGCATTTTGAGGCCACTTCTCCTAGTTCTGTTCCCTATGGTCTATCTCAGGGGTTGGTAACCTAGATCCTATGGGCCAGATCCAGCCCACAAACATGGGATTTCAACAACATTTGATGGCAAAGGGTTTCTGCTCTTTCCCCGTGCCACCACAGGACAAGCATCTGTCTTCCTGCTTCTGACCAGGGGTGTGTCATTCTGGCCTGCAGCTGGAAAAGGTTGCTTATCCCTGATGCCTCCATGTTCTCTATAATCACCCTTCAGATATTTGAAAACCAAAAATGAAACTTTAAATGTCTGTTGATTCAACCACAAAACAGAAAAAATAATGATTATTTTCTAAATCTAGTGTTGTCCTCTTATAAGAAGCAGTCCAGTGGAAAACCAGACCTATTGTGGTGAAATCCATCAGGAATGCCCCTGGGACTTTGTGTGAATCCATTAGCAGTATAAAGAAAATTGATTGAAAATAGTGACAGGAATAAGGACCTAAAAATTATGCTTACATGACTTCTACTAAAGTCATAGAACTTTTTCTGAGTGAAATTACTCTCATGTGCATGTGTTTTTAGAGCGGTCTCATATAGCAATTTAATCTGATTTTCGAAAAGAGATCTAAACTCATCCTCTGTTGTTTATTTGTTTTTATGTACAGATTTCTCCTTATTTACTAATTTTATATTAATTACGCTATTTACCAATCTTTCTACGTAGCAGTTTTCAGAGATTTTTACAGGGGAGACCGCAAGTGAGCAGACTGTCTTGCAGTCTGCCTTTCCTCCTGTTTGACATTTCATGGACAAGCTTCCTTCCCATTAGTTGTTGCACAACATCCCTGTGGCAACTACAGCAATGGCTCACATGGAAAAGTAATATTAGGAAAGTATTTAATGTATTTGCAGCTGTCTCTAGTGTGACTCCAGCCTGTAGAGACAAGCTGGGAAGATCAATCAGTTATCTGAGAAACACCATGAGTCCATCATCCACAGTTAAATATTATCTATGTGCTTATGTAGCTTATGAAGTAAATGAATGTGAAAAAGAAACTCCCTTAAAGAGAATGTAATGTTTGATCTAGTTTACAATGTAAGGGGGACCTGAATATCTTGTCTTTTTTCTAAGAAAAAACATTGTCCTTTATATCCACTAGTACCTCACTCTCTGAATCTCAACCTCCTTCCCCGCAAAAAACCTCAATCTCAATATGATTATCTTTTTAAAGTTCACCTTTGCTGAACTTTTACCTAAAATCCCAACCAACCATTTAAACTTTCTCCAAAACTTCATTAACTTTTCATATGATTATTTATTCTTAAAGAATTTTGTATTTCCTGGTATCCCCTGGGCTTGCCAGGGTAACTGAGCTTTCTGAAATACCAGATGTGGTTCAGAAAGAGGGAGAAAAACATCTGTTATAAAATTCACTATCCCAATAACAAAGTGGTATATAACACATGGAAAAGCAGGGAAGTTTATAGGAGAGATAAGAAAAGGTATACAACTGAAAAGATATGTATGTGAAAAATCTGTATCCAGTAGAGTTATAGAGAACAAGAAGGAATTATTCAGTTATATCAGAAATACATGATAGGCCTGATATTAGAGAAAGGTGGTGATATTTTTCATTCATGGTGTTGAGAACATAGGACTAGTCAATAAAAATTGTAATTCTTTATTTGCAAGAAATAGGGAGATATATCTTATTGTAAAAATCAAATACATGATATTCCATCAATTATTAGAAAAAATATTAAACAGCAACCATCAAGTGTTTGTCATTCTGCAGAACCAGATACGTTGCACCCAAGAGTATTAAAAGATTTGGCCAACAAACTATCTTTTTAAAAAAGAAGTAATTGAGAGTATGTTAGTATACATGTATTAGTGCAGTATTCCCTTCAGACAAATAATCCATGTTGAGAAATGGAATATATTAGCCCTGGTGGAGCACCAGACAGTGTGGATAATATAATCCCTTCAGCAGCCAACCTAGTTCTTTCAGGCCTGGATTGTGCTATGTGGACATATTCTAAATCATGAAACATAAGGAAGTTGCACAGTAATTCTGGGTGACTCCTACAGCTCTTAATACCCAGATTGTTTTCACATTAACACCTAACACTGGTTTCAAGCACTTGTTATACAGTTCATGTTGTGCTATGGGCTACACCTTAGTGTAAATACCACACTTGCCCTGCTTTGCCTGCTGGATTGGATCAGGCTTACTGCCCCCCACCTCCACCCTCCTCTGTGCCCCGGGTCCCTGGCCACTGCCTCCCACCCCTCCACATCCCATTTGTAACTGCCTGCACTGTTTGTCCCAGGGGAGCAAGCAGGGAAAGGATAACCTTCCTGCCCAGCTGTGACTGCTGTAGCTCTCTGAGTGGGCTCAGCCCTAAGAAAAGCAACAGCCCAGCAGCAGTGGCAGGGTAACCCTTCCCTGCCTGTTACCCTAAGACAGATGGCCAGGAAACTACAAGCAGATGGTCCAGATAACTTTGGATCAGTAGGCATGATGGTGAGCTTAGACAAACTTAAAATACAAAGTCATCATTGTTTTTATGAAATCAAAAGTTTGATTGATCAAGGTAAATGTACTGACATAATATACTTCTGTCCAAATATTTGACTTAATACTATATGATGTCATGATGGAAAAAATAGTACCATACAAAATCTGTGCAGTCTATATTCAATGGCTTAACCTGCTTAACTGATGAACTGTAAAAAGAAATTATAAACAGGGAACTGTCCTCCAGTAACAGTGCATTTAATGAGGTGCTCACTAGTTTTTACAACTGTAAGTCTGGATAGGCCAGCAGATGAGGGTCACTGTGCCATTGCAGGAAAGGTTTTGTGGGGGAGGGATAGGTAAAGCATAATAACAAATAACCCCTTCCCCTCCCAAGTCACCTAGGGATTCTCTATTTTTATACTTGGAAGTTAGCTCCAGTTTAAAAAAAATATAAAATACTTACTAGTCAAGTTAACAGATGACACAAAATAATTAGAGAAGTTAACAGAAATGGGAGCAAGATTCCTACTCCTTTGAGCAACCCACATTTTTAACAGAGCAAAATGCACACTTACAAGATTTTGAAATGAGGACACTGAAAAAACCTGGGTGTTGTAAATAAGTATGGGTATCAAAAACACTGCTGTAACTAAGAGAGAGAGCATGATACTCTGATAAACAAGTAGGGAAATATGAAGTAGATGTGGAGACGCAGTGTTGTCTCCACATACGGAATTAGGGAGACTGTTACTCAAATATAGTGCCCGATGCTGATAACCATGCTTCAGAAGAGATGCTAAAAAATTTGAAAATAGCTACAGGAATGATCTGAGGTTTGGAAAACATGCCTTATGGTGAGAGATTAAATGAACTCAGTTTGTTTGTTTTAGCCAAGAGAAGGTTAAGAGGTGATTTGATCATGATCAACAAGTACATAATGGAGAAGAAATTTCTGATAGCAGATGGCTCTTGAATCCAACAGAACAAGGCATAATGAATCCACTGGTTTGAAGCAGAAACTAGGCAAATTCAAACTAGAAATGAAGAGGCAATTTTAAGTAAATTTGATTAACTATGGGAACAGCTTACATATAGATGTGGTAAAGGCTGGATATCTTTGTAAAAGAGATGGTAATGCTTAGACAGAAGTTGTTGTCTTAATGAAGAGATCACTGAGTGAGGTTCCTTGGCCTGTATTGTCCAAGAGATCAAAACTCCGATGATTGTATTTGTCCCTTCAGCTTTAAAACTATGAATCTATGGTATATCCTGTTGAACAATTTAGAATACATTTGAGATACTCCAATTGTTATGTTTTGTTCATATTGACTCTCTCAGTCACTTGAGATTGTGCCTGTCTTTGAGAAGCATACTCTAAGTTACTAGCTAGTGTTAATTGGAACAACATGTTTTGCACCAGCATGATTTATTGAACCTAGACAGTAAGGGTGTGAACAGGCATTCATAGGACCCAGCTCAGGTTTAGGTGGCTTAGATTAAGCCACCTAGTCCTGAGTTTGGATTGCTGCATGCAAGCATTTGCCACTTGCCAGGAGGTGGCATTGGCAGCCAGAGAGAGTTTGGATAGGTAGCTGCTGGGTCTGTTGGGTGTTGGGGGTGCTGCCTGGTCCAGCGGCCAGCTACTTGGGAGGTAAAAAATAGCCCAGTTATGGGGATAAAAACAGTTCAGTCCTGTGGCTGCTGTGGAGTATGGCTGGGCTTTCTCAGTACCAGGGCTGTGCTGTGAATATGGGCAAGTGCTAGATCAGGTTAACCCCATGTCATTTGACAAGAATTAACTTTAGATCAAATGCACCATTGCTAGGGTGATCCAAGTCCTGCGAACACTTGCACATCTGCATATTTAGAACACCATAACCTTGGTTAGGGTCACTGAAATGTAACATTTGTATGTACCCGAAGTCTGGCGTATATATGTTCTAGGATGCATTAAGGATAGATGTATCGGAATTGGGACCATGCTTACTTTCATACTCATGAGCCTCTGCTTTGTTCAGTGCTTGTCTGACTCACTAAAACCTTAGGAAAAATATTGTTCCCGTGAAGGGCATTTCCAGCATATTTGAATTTGCATAAAATGCATTTTCCCAAAAAGAGTCTTGCTTAGAGACTGGAACCTCTTACTCATGAGTTAAGAATGTTCATTGCAAATATTTTAATGTGTTGTTGCGCTCATTTCTGATTTTGCAATAAAACTTGTAACCCACAAAACAGGTTTAGAAGGCCTGAGCCTTGCTTGCTTGAGCAGCTCTTATTTGTGTGATCAATGGTTTGCAGGTTCTTTCCCAGAGCCAACAGTAAAAAAGCCAACAGCTTTTCTTAAAGACTATACAATCCAATAAAAACCATCCCAGACTGCGAGAAGAGCTGAGTGCAGATGAGGACATGGATGTGCTTTTAGACTTGCACAGATACATATCACAGATTTGTGCCGCTGCTATTTTTGCTGCAGCAAATGCATGACCCCACACATGTGCACTCATCTGGACACACCCCTAAAGGTCTTTCAAGATATTAAAGAAGAATAAGCAAAGTTGAAAGAAGTCCAAATAAAGCTATAAGAATTTCTGGAAAACCAGAAGTTTTTTGATGGTTGGATCGGAGGGAATCAAAGGAAAAAAATGCAACATCCTTGACAAAAAGTTTGGGATGTCTGAAGTTTTATTCTGTGTATTTGTTTTATTTATCTATTAACCACTAGATGGCACCTTGTATTTGGTAACTAGATCCCTTGTTAGGCTCATTTTCTTGAGTTTATAATAATACCACTGGGTGAGTTCTAACCGACTGAAAATTAATCCCAACTCAGAACTGTTTGGTTTCTACAGTCAAAAGTCTTTGTTTATCAGTAGTGATATTTTTCCATATAATGTACTATATAATTGTAGTAGTCCAATGATTGTTGTAAAATCTAACAGCTATTTCTCCTGTAATTCTTCAAAAATAGAATCTAAGAAATTTAGATATCTTAATGCTTATTATCAGATTTTTATCAGAGGCATGTTTTTTTTCTTTTAAACCAAGACTTCATTCCTAGAAATATGGTTAGCAAATGAGTAGATCTTGGTCTTCAGGATAATATGAAGTACACTTCTAAAATTGAAGTTCTGGTGGAGAAGATCAAAATAAGGGAATGATAATTATCTTGACAATGTATGCTTACAAAGTTTTGTCAATGTGTGTGTGTGTGTGTGTGTGTGTGTATTTGTCAAGGGAATGATAGTCAAGGTGAAATTTGAATTCTGACATTTTATAACTGTCTCACTTTGTTTCTACCCACCCATTCAAAATGTAATAAAAATGAACCACATTTTTCATTCTTTCATTTACCCGCTCCTGTAATTTCATCACTACAATGGTGATGCAATACTACTCATTGCAAATTATTACACCCAGAATCTGTTTTGGGTTTGTTTGGGGGGGGGGGGGGGTTGTCTGGTTTTGGCAAGTGGGTGGGGGGGTCATTATTGTTGCTGGTTTTACTGGTGTCGAAGTATAATATTTTTTTCCTGGTGAATGATTATATGATTTTACCATTGAACTAAGTTTTCTTTCTTTAGCTGTCAAAGCATCATGGATTGAAAGCAACTCCACCAAAGTCAGCAGAGATACATTGGAATAAAAGCAGCAAGCATCTTAGCAATGCAAGTTTCTTGAATGCAATAGGTCATAGTGTAGAAACTTACTTATACCCTAGTTTTGGCAACAACAGCTACCCATATAAACCTAATAATTCTGCTGAGGAGTTCATGTTAGGTTAAAACCTTTCAAGGCAGTTGTTAGTGGAGCTAACAGAATCCATTTTTGTACTTATTTTTCCAAAAAGCACTAAATATTGGAGCTTATTGAAGCTCATCACAGTACACCCCTTAATTTCAGGACATTAGACATAATAAAGATAATCATACTTTTTTAAGGGCACTTTATATTGCAATAGTAACTTTGAAAATTAAGAGGCAAGGATTTCTTAGGGGGATATCTTTATTGGACCAACTGTGTATTTGGGAGAGACTTAGACAAGCTTTCCAACGCAAAACTTTCTCCATCAGTCCCTGGGAGAATGTAAATCATTGTATGTTGTTTATAGTTCCCATCTGAGCTGTCTAGGGCAGCTTTCAGCTTTGAAGATGTTGAGGATGTCCGGGCATTCCAGTGACAGAGACCATGTAAGAAGCTAGACCAGGGGTGGGCAATTATTTCAGGTGGACGGCCACTTACCCAGTTTTGGCAGGCTGTCAAGGGCTGCATGGGTAGCCCTGCCCCTTGACAGGTGCCCCACCTCTTGATAGGTGCCCTACCCCCTGGTCACCATCTTGGGACCAATGTCCCAGAGCCAGCACCAGCAGGGCCCAAATTGGAGCACAGACTGGCAGGGGTCTGTGGAGCTGGTCTGGGCTGCACCAGCAGGGAGTGGGGGAGCTGGCCCAGCTCTGTAGAGCCCCTGCCAGCTGCGACCCAGCACTCCTGCCCTCCTGCTCTGGGCCCCAGGACACTGGTGCAGGCCCCATGCTCCTGCCAGCTCCCTACCCACTCACTCCCAGTGCCCCCCAGCCCCGCAGTACAGGTGAGGGGTAGTGCACAGCCCTGACCCCCTGCTCACACAGGCAGCCCCATGCAGGCTATAAGTGGCTACAGCATGGGATGCCAGTAATGGGGTGAGTGAGAGGCTGCTTTCCCTCCCCATGCCCAGCACCAGCTTGTAACCTGGCCCTGCTGCCAGCCTGGGCCCCATGCCGACTCTAGGCTCGCCTGTTGGGGCTGCCAGTGGCAGCAGCAGCTGTGGCCCCCCATTTGCTGTGCTGGGCAATGTTGGCTGCTGCTGCCCACCTGGGCAGCCCACAGGTGGCAGTGGCAAACACTGCCCGGTGTGGCAAATGGGGAGGCTGCAGCTGCTGTTGCCATGCACAGTCCTGACGGTCGAGGCCGGAGCCAGCGGGGCCCAGGCTGGCTGTAGGGGCAGGTTACAAGCTGGTGCTGAGCATGCGTAGGGGGAAAAACAGCCCCTCACCCATTCTATGGCCAGCACACCATGCTGCAGCTGCTCACAGCCTGCCTAGGACTGCCTGTGCCTGCTTAAGACAGTCCCGCACGGGCTGCAAGTACCTGGAGCAGGGAACGCCAGCCAGGGGGCAGAGGAGGGGCTGCTTTCCTCTGTGCTGGAAAGAAGCAGGGAAGAAGCCTGGGGAAAAGCTAGGGGAGGGGGGGAAAAGCAGCCCATCCCCTGCCCCATGGCCAGCGCTCCCTGCTGCAGCTGCTCACAGCCCTCCTGGGGCTGTTTGAAGCAGGCACAGGCAGCCCCAGTGAGCTGTGAGTGGCTGCAGCGTGGGGCGCCAGCCACGGAGCAGGCGAAGGGCCGCTTTTCCCCTCACATGCTCAGGTTTTTCCCAGGCCTCTTTTCCCCAGGCTCTTTCCCTGTCCGGTGTCCTCCCCTACCGTACCAACATGGACTAGTAGACAGGTTCCTCTTTACCATCTGTGCATAATACCTATTTCATATAAGTATTGATTAATTAATATTTGTAAATACCAATGCAAATTATTGTCATTACTCAATGATAATAGAGATATCTGAGAAAGATAGAGGGAATCCTAGAAGTGAGATGGCATCAAAGGGCTTTGCTACATGTTAACTTCAGGCAGCTCTTGGAGCCCTTAACCCCTGTATTGTCCACACATTAACATGTGAAACAAGTTTAAATACCCCTTAGGCACTCAGAGTTACTCAGTCAAATGCCTCTGCCACTGCTGATCACTCCCTGCATGGGCTGAGTGGCAGGATAAGCCCCCTCCCTGCCCCCCTCTGTCAGATGCTGGAGGGAGGAGAAAATAACTGCCCTCCCTGCCCCCTCACCTACAGGGCCCTGCCAGCTGGCCTCTGGCCACCACCCTGCCTCTGCCGCTGGAGTGGTAAGGGGGCAGGGCCCTTGATGGGGGCATGGTGTCTGGGGAGTGCAAGCCTCTTCCCAATGCAGGGCCTGTGAGCGGGGAGTCAGGACTGCATGGGGCAAGCAGTGGCACTAGGGCTTGGAGGGGTGGCCATAACTCTCCAGAGCCCACCACCACCGTTGCTGCTCACCCCATGCAATCTGTGGCAGCTGTGACAGGGGCATGGCCAGAGGCCAGCTTGCAGGGCCCCTTAGGGTGGGGTAGGAAGGGGGTTTATTCCCCCCTCTGGCCCCAGAGGACCACAGCAAGGTATGCCAGCCCTGACCACTGCTGCGGCCACTGATCACTCCCTGCGTGGGATGAGCAGCATGATAAGCCCCCTCCGTGCCCCCTACAGCAGATGCCAGAGGGAGAGAAGAATAACCCCACTCCCTGCCACTTCACCTAAAAGACCATGCTGGTTAGCCTTTGGCCTTGTCCCCACCCCTGCTAATGGAGCAACAAGTGGGGAGCAACAGTAATGGAGGCTACAGCCTTCTCATGGTGTCCCAGAGCAAGCACAAGCCTTTTTGTAGCAGGGGAACCATGCTGCAGGGCAGTCAAAGTTTCTGCAGACTCTACAGGGCAAGTGGCAGCAGTGGCACTGGGGGCATGTCTGGGGGACTACAGCCACCCTCCAAGCCCTGGTGCTGCTGCTCACCCTGCACAGTCCATGGCACCTCTGACCTCCTGCTTGCAGTCCTTCTGCTGGGAAGAGGCTCGAACTCCTCAGACACCATGACAGGGGATGCTGCCTCCATCAAGGGCCCTGCCCTCTTGCCACTTCAGCAGCAGGGGTGGGGGCATAGCCAGAAGCCAGCCAGCAAGGTCCCTTATTCAAGAGGACAAGGAGGGGAGTTATTTCCCCCCCATCGGGCAAAGGGGTCAGGTGGGGGCTTATCCCACCACTCGGATAATGCAGGGAGTAATTGGTGGTTTTGGTTGGGGCTGGCAGACTTGACTGCAGTCCCCTGGGGGAGAGGGGGTGGAGGAATAAACCCCCTCCTGCCCCCTCTGACTCTGGGGGCCATGCCAGCCAGCATCTGCCTGCGCCCTTGCTCCCAGTGCTGGAGCAGTGAGGGGGGAGCATTGGACAGACCCAGACCCCGGTCCATACCAGTGGAACAGACCACTCCCTGGCCAGTTCATTCCAGGCTACTGCTGGGGCTGCCCCTCCCCGCCTCCCCTCAGCACACAGCTTCCCTACAGCCAAAGCTGCTCTAGTGACCCCTGGCTTTTGGCTTAAGCAACTGCAGGCATGTGCCTGCATTCCCAGAGTTAACAGTGAATGTCTATTCACTTGCAAATTCATTCAGTCTAGGCAGGTTAGACTTACCTACAAACATTGAATCAATTCAGGCTCTAGCTTTTTGAATGTCTATCCCTAGCCCTTTTGAGGTTACAGATTTGAACCAGCTTCTAGTCATTTATGTTGGTTTATGTGTAATTTCTGTCCCTAACCTATGTGATTCACTTTTTGCTTCTGTCTTTTACTGTGCACCCACTCTGCTTAGGTTGCTAAGGTGCCAATTCTACAAACACTTATGTATGTATCAAGCTTTGTACAAGTACTGAAGTTTTTTTTTTTTCTTTTGAACTGATGGGGATTTACCACAATTCACCAAGGTTGTTGTGGTGGCTTTTTGGTTATCACTGACTACTCATGTGAATCCTGATCCTGTAGGATTGAGTGTCACTGCTGTATACATGTATATTTAATTAACCTACTCTGGACTCTAGAGTTAGTTAAAATAACCTTTAATTCATCAATGTTCATTCAAAATACTGGCACGAAGGAGAAACTCCTAGCATCCCAAAATCATTGGTTATTTGAGCCACATGCATTGCCTGTTGAAGTCATGTGTAGTATTTTTTTTTTCTAAGTAGGTTTAGGGTCAGGCACCAACAGAAATTTTTCATTAAAAATAATTAACATTGGCTTCATAGTAAAGTGAGTGGTGGGAAAGCTATTATTGACGATTCACCTAATAGTAAAAACTGAATTTCAGTTGAACCATACTTATACCTTTCTTGCATCTGCATTCCATGATGATTCTTGCACTTTGTTAGTTTAAATATTCATGAAAGGCAGGTTGCTTGGGTGAAATGCTTACATAATAGTCCAAAGTAATATTTGGACACATATAGTGATTTGTAAAATCTTCCACCTGCTATTCAAGTTGTAGTCAATTAGTGATGTGTCCAGCCCAGGAAAAACGAACAAAAACAAAACAAACCAGTGCGCTGTTATTAGGAACTGCTTATTGTTAGCATCAGTAGTGAATGATCTGAAACTAAAATCTGTTTGGTGAAGTAATCAGCAAATAATTTTAAAAATGGGAAAATCTGAGAATTTTATGATCTGCTCAGACAATTCATGGACAGACTTAAAATGTAACATTTTCCCAAGAGGTGGTTCAATGAAAATTATTTGCTTCATTTCAATCGTTAACAAGCACCAGCAGCTGAGCTCTGCCTCTTGTGCAGCAGAGAAGGCTGGTAGTAAGCTTGAAGATTTCCCCTGCCACCATTATTAGCAAATGAGTGAGTTAGGTCCTCAGAACATCTCCTAAACCCTCCCTACCCCACTGTGTTTTCACAGTAGATGGAGCAGGAGTTAATCTGTAGACAGCATGAAAAAATGTATCATGAAGTGTCTTTGATTTCCATAATTTTGGGAAGGATTTTTTTCTATGTTTATAATGAAGTTGATTAATTGTATTTACTAGGAAATCTTTCATTTCTTCCTGGTTTAACTGATGCACAGCATGAAATTGACTGAGATTGCCATAACACTTACATCTGGGTGTGTGAAAATGTAGGAATGCATGAACATATTTCCCTTCACTTTTAAAATGATGAGGAAACAATGTCTCTTCAGCTTTCTGTTTCTTCATAATATCACTAGAAAACCCATTATCCATTGTACCTTAAACTTCAACAGTTTTTTTGACTACATAAAAGCAACAGAATAGCAAATACTTTAAAATATAGGCATAACTGTTCCTGAAAGGACAACGTTTATTTAAGAATCATTGCAAAACACTTCAAATCATAGTTTAACCTGGGCTTTGCTAGGCTAAGAGCAAGGGTAGATCACATAACACAGTATAGCACTGAAGGAGTCAGGAGGCAGCTGCAAAAATATCTCAGGGGTCAGATAACTTTTAGGATGCAGTGATGCTTAACAGAGCAAACAGATTTAGGGAATTACTAATAATGCACTGGAAGCATTGGAAGATGGAGGGAAAGAAATATGTACAATAGCATCAAAAAGGACTGCAAAAGCAACACAAAGATATGTGGAAATATTACTGGTGACCCTAGGAGCTGTGGCAAGCAGGAGCAAGAAAAGCTGGGTAAATGTCCAGGGCTAAGAAAGCATCAGAGAAAACCTATGATGCATTTCTAGGCAGAGGAGAGTGAGACCGGCAGATGAAGGTGAAGTATATTGAAAAGACCTAGCACACTAGCAAAGGCTAAGAAGAGCTGAAGGATTTGTAACCAAAATAGAATCAGAGGGAATTCTGGTCAGAGGCCAAATCTAAACACAACAAGCATCAAAGTGCCAGCCTCAAAATATAAAGTAGTACAGCTCCCTGCAAAGTTAGGCTTAACATCTTCAAAAAATGATGAGAGTTTTTAGATCAGTCAGATTTTGGATGTTGAAGATTTCTAAAATTCAAGATTTCCCAAGCTGTCTCAGTCTGGGCACCTAAAAATTGAAGGACTCAAAATCACTGATCAGTTTAGATAATTTAAATCATTGTGTTTAATCTGGAATTTTTTAATCCTTTTAAAAGGATGCAATATGTATACATTTTTGTATTTAATTTAAATATATATGTTTGCACATGGGTAGAAGTCTACATTGTGTTTTATACTCTTAAGAAAAAAGTGTTCTTTCCCACTTCATTAACAAACTAAATAGGTGAGTCTGATGTGAAGGCATGTGTCCTTCATACAGTATCCTTATACAGTAGAATTGTAGGGTATGGAAAGAGAAAAGACTTTCTAATCTCTCTCTCACACACACACGCGCGCGCGCACACACACACCCCTGCTCTTCCTGGGAGTAGGAGGAAGGATTTTATGACTTTGTACTAGATGCTGTACCCTTCATTTGGGTCACTCTGCTGGGAGCTATTTCAATACTGCATAGAGACAAAGAGCTATTTTTCTAAATCACTTGCAATGTCAGACCATGAATATCCGATGTTACCAGTTAGGTCCGAAGTGGCATGTAATAGCAAAAAAATAAATCCCTCTGTGAGTTGCAGAGAATTAGGTTCTGGTGGAACACTCCAGTCAATGCAAGCCTGGGGAAAAAGTTTAAACAGAGCTCTGTATTATGCTATTTATATTACTGTTGAAGTAACATAATGTAACAAATGAATAGATGCCTCAGCTCCATAGAACACCTTTCCATCAGGAAACTTCCTTGACTTTTCACAGTGTACAGATATTGGCAAAATATCACTGTTAGCCTGATTGGCCAAGACTTTATTTGCTTTCTAAGAACAAAGGTTAGGACTGGGAAACAAGGCCTTGCTTGCACAAGCAGTTGCAGTGACATGCATAAGGCTTCATTGAGTAACATTTGGCATGCAGTATCACTGCCAAAGGATACACAGAGTTTAGCAATCAGTCCCAATGGATGTAGAAAAAGATAATGAGACTTGTGACACTTCAGTGGATCATCAGGTATAGAAGCTGCTCTCTTCTCTGAAGTGTAGCCTTTATTAAAATATATCACTGCCAAGTGTGAACAAGTGGACTACATATGTTGCACTGTATTAGCCCTTTCGACAGAAAAACATATGGCAAGATGGCATGTGTAAGTTCGTCTATCATCATATTCCTGCATCACCCAGTCCAGGTTAAAGGTGTAGTCTGTACTGGTCTCACCATGTCTGTGGGACTTACTATTCACAAGTAAACTCTGTGTGTTTTAAGATACCAGTAGAGGGATACCTGTGAGCTTCTGCCCCCTATGCCACTGTAATTCACCAAGGCAGCATCAGCGGCAGTGGCAGCAGCTTGGCTGGCAGTGTAGCAGCTGCCGTTTTAGTACCCCCAACTTGGTGCCCGGGGCTGGTGCCCCAGTAGTCTCCCCTTAGTTATGCTACTGGGAACCAGGCTAGAGCTTCATCTCTTGGCTCCACAGTGTGTGTAAAGGGTCCATCAGGTGTCATCCAACTTAGAGAGAGTGTACTTCAGCCATAGTGCAGACAAGATAGGGAGAGGCAGCTCTTATAGGGGCTGTATAGATATGTGAAAGAGAATTATTGAGGTAGCAGGAGCTGAACATGGCCTTCATATTGGTTTACATAGGGGCTTACATTGATCAGTCACCTTACTGTCATATACATAGCAATGCTCAGGATCCAAGATTTTTTAACACTCTTCAGGATGTCTGGAAAAAAAAATCTTTGTATCTGGAGTATTCATATCTAAACATTTAAAATGTACTTGTTTGAAACACTTATTTTCAAGTGTTACTAAGCAATTATGCCAGGTTTAATTAAAGCCCTTCTGGAATAAATAAATATCACCGAGATTTCTTAGAAATTTTGTTAGCAGGTGAATGAGAAATCTGGTTGTTTAATGTAATTAACTTAGTTACATTAGCAATTAATGGGAAATGCAGACACTTCAGGCAACATGTAGTAAAACAAATGAAATGGGTCCTCTTCTCCCCTGGAGTGCCTCAATTACTTTCCTCGTACAATGCTTAACTTACAGCAAAAGTTAGTCTACTTGACTGCCATTTAATGGCATTAAAGAAATACCTCTAGCAAAGTAATTAACCACCAACTACTCATTAAATATTCAAGATCATTTAATATGTAATTTTCATTAGCCAGCATCTAAATTGTTATGGCTATTTTGTTGTGTGTGATTAAATTCTTAAATATTGCTTACATTTTTAAATATCACAAATGTCTCATTTTTCCTCATTAATGATGTAATTTGGAGTTAATTAAATGACAATTGGATCTATCAGTATGTCTCCATTAATATACTTTTAATAGAGAACTAGTATTTTGTAATCATAGGATGATTGCATTAGTATTTCACTTAAATACTGGTAATTGGGATCTCTTCTTGATCCTAGTTTGTGGGGTTTTTTACACATTTAAATTCTATCAGTTCTGACATTTCTATGATTGATTTCCTATGGAAATCTGGGTGTTCCTGTTGGGAAGTCACACAAAAATGAAGTTGTATTTATGTAAAATACTTTATAAAATGATATTTCCAAGTAGGCTTTACACATAAAAGGATTACCCATAATTTTCATTCTATTGCCAATTTAACTATCTTCTGTTGAATTATATTCCTCTGAGACAGGACCAAGATTTAGCTCAGTTTCTCTCAGTTCCTCACTGACCAGGATCACAGATGCAGCTAATCCTGGAATCATTTATGAGTTCTGTGTTTTTAGAAATATTTAAAAGGGAGGATATAAAACTAAACAGGAAGGAAGTTTCTTGCTCTGCCAAAGCCTGCCCAACCTGCTTACAAGATTCCTTGGGTGAATTTGATATCTTTTATTAGACCAACCCAAATAGTTGGAGAAAAGTTATTAAGCAAGCTTTCGGGTTCAAAAACCCTTCATCAAGCAGTCATTAAACAGAAGCAGACTTCAGAGGAGAGAATGGAAACTAGGGCTTTCCCCATAAACACTCTTATACTGGCTCCTATTCAGGTCCTAAGCTTGACCTGCTTAGGTATGCTCTAGATTTGGACATTTGCCAGTGAGTTTGCTCTAGTCTCATCCTTAGCAGCACTCTCAAGCCTGCTGGATACTGAGGTCTCAGGAGTAGACACAAAACAGTGGGTCTGAAGGAGCCTTGCTGATATATTTTCAGGTTGGGACCATGCCTGAAAACTCTGATGTGTGGGGTGTTAGACAAGGCATGAGGGGGCGTGGGCTCATGACTTATAAGGAGAGGCTGAGGGAATTAGGCTTATTTAGTCTAGAGAAGGGAAGACCGAGAGGAAATTTAATAGAAGCCTTCACCTACCTGAAGGGAAGGTCTAAAGACGATGAAGTGGTAACAGGAGCCAGGACAAGGAGCAAATGTTTCAAGCTGCAGTAAGGGAAGTTTAGGTTAGATATTAGAAATAATTTTCTAACCAGGAAGGTCGTTAAATACTGGAACAGATTACCCAGAGAGGTTGTGGACTGTCTCTCCTTGGAGGTTTTTAAGACCTGGTTAGGCAAAGCCTTGGCTGGGATGATCTAGTTGGGCATGGTCCTACTTTGAGCAGGGTGTTGGACTGGATGACCTTCTGAGGTCTCTTCCACCCTAATCTTCTATGATTCTATGATTCAGTGGTCAAGCTCCCTGATCCCAGGAACTACCATATAATAGTTGAGACAATAGTTCTCTCTCTCTTTCTCTATCACAAATCTTGTGTTCTTTGTGCATGGTAACACAGCTTCAAGAAGAATGGTGCTGACATAGGTAGAGGGAGAAAAAAAATATTTGGGGAGGTTGAGCATGCATGCATGCTTGTGTGCTTCCCACACCCACTCCCCCCACCCAGCAGGTAAATCTGAGGGAGGGGAGGAGGAACATGAGGGGCAAATTGAGGCCCCTGCAATGAGGGAGGGAGTGGGGCACAGACAGGGACTAGGGTGAATGGAGCCCCGGCTGGATCAGGTGGTGGGATAATCAGAGCCCAGGGGGCTTGTCTAGGGGTGGGTGACAGGCAGGGATCCTGCTGCTGTATGCACCCTTGGGGGCACATGCCCCACTGATCTGTGTATGGGGCAGAGGCAGCTGACACTGTGGGCTGCACTTTGTACCCTACTGCAGATGCCATTGCCTTCTGGAGCTGCACATTGCCATGGGAGTCCTGCCACTGGAAGGGCGGGGGGGGCAGTGCGTCCCAGTGGCGGCAAGCCTATGGCCTCATTCTGCTCCTGGGGCAGCTACAGCAGGGCACAAAGCTACAGCAGGGCATGGCAGCAACCACCTCCACCCCACGCACAGATGTGGGGACTCCCCACTTATGCTGCAGCTGTCTGGAGTCCATGGCAGGGCTGCCTTGTGGCCCTGCCTGCTCCCTGTTTTGACTTTCTGTTCTGTTACAGGTATAGAGCAGTTTTCAATCACTTATATCACTAAAAGTGTAATCTCTGTACCTGGCCCTAGGGAACTTGTTGAAAAAAAAATGGCTACATACAGTTTGCATCAATGAAATTGGCAGCAGTTCAATGGAGATTTCAGAATTTCTCTTTCAGAAGGCATGTTGTTGAAGGATAGCCAACATGGTTTCATTGCAGGCAGGTCATGTCTGACTAACCTTGTCCGCTTCTATGATCAAGTAATGAACCACTTAGATGTGGAAGATGCAGTTGCTGTCATATACTTGGATTTTAAAAAGGCCTTTGATATGGTCTCCCATGATGTTCTTATAAAAAAAACCCTAGGGGGTTGTGGGCTGGCAGACTCCATGGTCAGGTGGGTTGGGAACTGGCTAAGGGTTGAACCTAGAGACTGTTAGTGGGCAAGTCTGTATTATCTTGGTGGGAGGTGGTCAGTGGTGTCCCGCAGAGCTCAGTTCTTGGTCTCATGCTGTTCAACATCTTTATCAACAATTTAGATGAGGATGTGTAAAGCATGCTGGCCAAGTTTATGGATAATACTAAGTTATAGGGAAAAGTGGTCATGCTAGAGGATAGGATGTGGATCTAAGCAGACCTGGACAAGCTGGAAAGATTGGTGAAGTAGAACTGGATGCAGGTCAATAAAGATAAATGCAGAGTGCTTCATCTGGGGAGAAGTAACTAGTGACATGAATATAGGTTAGGAGGAGATGTCCTCGCCAGCACAATAGCTGAAAGGGACCTCAGGGTTATGGATGGTCATAGGATGAACATGAGCCACCAGTGCGACACTGTAGTCAAGAGAGTTAATAGCATACTGGGATACATAAGCCTTGCAAACAAGGCTAAGGAAGTGATAATTCCTCTCTATTCTGCATTGGTGAGACCCCAACTGGAGTACTGTGTTCAGTTCTGGATGCCACACTTCAAAAAAGACATGGAGAGTCTTGTAAGGGTCCACAGAGGGGCTACAAGAATAATTAAGGGCCTGGAGGACAAACCTTATGAGGAAAGACTAAGGGATCTGCAACTGTTCATCCTGGGGAAGAGAAGACTGAGTGGGAACTTGGTGGCAATCTATACGTATGTAAGAGGTGAATATGGGCAGCTGGGAGAAAAATCATTTCCTGGGGTACATCCCAGGGGAAGACAAGGAGCAATGGCCATAAACTGGAAGAGGGTGGTTTCAGGTTGGATATAGGGAAGAACTTCTTCTCTGTAAGGGTGACCGGAATCTGGATTAGACTTCCCAAGATGGTGGTACAGTCCCCAGTTTTGGAAATCTTCAACAAGAGACTGGACAAACATCTTGCTGGTATCATTTAATCTCAGCAATATTTCTGTCCAGAGCAGGGGGGCTGGACTTAATGATCTTTTGAGATCCCTTCCACCCCTTAATTTTTATGATTCTATGTATGCACCTAAATCCTATGCAAGTCATTTTCTAGCGCATACATTCTGTGCCTGTAAAAAAAATAAATAAAAAAAAAATCCCTAGCTCACAGGAAATGTTAGGGGAAAAAAAAGGATTGTGAGGTGATTGGTACAGTATTGAAGGCATTATAAGTACTCTAGATAAACTAGCTACAAAAATACATAATAGCTAAAACAATAAAAGTATATTATAAGATTTTATTATAAAATAATAGATTGCAATATTTGTTATAGCTAATATTTGAATAGCTCACCACACAGGAGCTTCAAAGCACTTTACAAAGAAAGGTAAGTAGTATTTATGGATTGATAAAAGAAGATAGAGAGATTTTCTCAAAGTCTCTTCTACCTCTTCATGAAATATCCTATAGACAGATAACCTTGCCTATCTTCAGAGATCAATGACTCATTGGTTCTTATTTCACTCTTTATTCTGCATTCATTGGGTGCATCTACATTAGATGCTTTACTGCACATTAGACTAATCTGTTGCAAAGTACACAATGAGCTGATCACCTTCACCATCCGCCAAAAAGCTGTCAAGTCAGTCAGCAGTACAGAGGTCCTCGACTTCAGGAGGGCTGACTTTGACAAGCTCAGGAGATTAGTCAGTGAGGCCCTAAGGGACCACAACCCCAAGGGGAGGGGAGTCCAAGAAGAGTGGTCACTGTTCAATGGAGTCATCCTAGATGCACAACCTAAGGCTATTCTGTCTTGGAGGAAAGGCAGCAAGAGGGCACAGCAGCCCCCTTAGCTCTCCAGGGAACTGGCGATCCTTCTGTGTCTAAAAAGACAGACCTACAGAGGATGGAGGATGGGATCCACCTCCAAGGAGGAAAACTCTGCACTGGTCCAGACCTCCAGGGAGCACACCAGGAAAGCCAAGGCTGCCATGGAACTCTAACTGGCCACAAGTATCAAGGACAATAGAAAGTCCTTTTTTAGATATGTGGGGAGCCAGAGGAAAAGCAAGGGCAACATTGGACCCCTGCTAAACCAAAAGGGAGAACTGACGACTGACGCCTAGGAGAAAACCAATGTGCTAATTGGGTATTTTGCATCAGTCTTTCACAAGTCCCATGGGATGCCCCTGCTGATTATGGGACAAGGACACCTAAGCAAGGGTGGTTCCTTGCCCTCCATCAATGCTGACTTTGTCAAGGAACAGCTTAAGAGGCTGGACACCTTCAAGTCAGACGGCCCTGACAATTTACACCCCAGAGTACTCAAGGAGTTGGCAAGCATCATAGCTCAGCTCCTGGCACAGATCATCAAGAGCTCCTGGTGCTCTGGTGTAGTGCCCGATGATTGGAATGCAGCCAATGTGGTGCCTATCTTCAAGAAAGGGGGGAAAGTGGATCCGGCAAATTACAGGCCCATCCTCCTGACCTCTATCCTGGGGAAGGTCTTAGAAAAAATCATCAAGGAGACCATCCTCAACAGACTGGCCAATGGCAACACCCTGAGGGATATCCAGCACAGGTTTGTTGCAGGTAGGTCATGCTTGACCAATCTCATTTCCTTTTACGATCAGGTGACCTATCGCCTGGACAAGGGGGAAGAGATTGATGTCATATATCTTGAATTTAAAAATGTCTTCAATCTGGTATCCCATGATCAGTTTTTGGTAAAACTGGCCCACTGTGGCCTTGGATTCACCACGATCCGCTGGCTGGGGAATTAGCTTCTTGGTAGTACCCACAGAGTGGTGGTTGACAGAAGTCAACCATCATGGTGCGCTGTGACCAGTGGGGTCCCTCAAGGCTCTGTCCTTGGACCTATTTTGTTCAACCTCTTAATTAATGATGTGGACATTGGAGTCAGAAGTGGACTGGTCAAGTTCTCTGATGATACCAAATTTTGGGGTAAAGCATCAACACCGATGATACCAAACTTTGGGGTAAAGCATCCACACCTAAGGACAGGGGAGTAATCCAAGCTGACATTGACAGGCTCAGGAAATGGGGAGATGAAAACCTGATTGTGTTTAACACTGAAAAATGTAAGGTCCTCCACTGTGGGAGGAAAAAGCTGCAGCATGTCTATAGGCTCAGTAATGCTACACTGACTAGCACTATGGA
Source organism: Caiman crocodilus (assembly GCA_030014935.1). Classification (NCBI taxonomy): domain Eukaryota; kingdom Metazoa; phylum Chordata; order Crocodylia; family Alligatoridae; genus Caiman; species Caiman crocodilus. The sequence goes on from JAGPOW010001296.1 coordinate 94,873,975, forward strand.
CAAGAGTGACTTGGGGATCAGGATTGACCACAAGAGGAACATGAGCCTTCAATGTGATGCTGCAGCCAATAAAGTGAGCAAAACAGTGGTTTGCATCCAAAGATGCTTCTCAAGCAAATCCCAGAACATCATTCTCCCATTGTATTCGGCCTTGGTGAGGCTGCAGCTGTAGTTCTGTGTCCAGTTTTGGGCTCCACAATTCAAAAAGGATGTGGAGAAGCTTGAGAGAGTCCAGAGAAGAGTCATGCACATGATCAGAGGTCAGGAAAACAGACTTTATGACAAAAGGCTGAGAGCCCTGGGGCTTTTCAACCTTGAAAAGCGCAAGCTCAGCAGTGATGGGATGGCCACTATAAGTTTATAATGGGTGTTCACCAGGACCTGAGGGAACATTTGTTCACCAGAGCACCCCAAGGGATTACAAGGTCAAACAGTTATAAACTCCTGCAAGACTGTTTCAGTCTGGACATAAGGAAGAACTTCTTTACTGTCCAAGCCCCCAAGGTCTGGAATGGCCTGCTGTCAGAAGTGGTTCAAGCACCTACTTTGAATTCCTTCAAGAGAAACCTGGATGTTTTTCTTTCTGGGATCCTATGACCGCAGATGACTTTGTGCCCCTCGGGCAGGGGGCTGGACTTGATGATCTTGTGAGGTCCCTTCTAGCCCTAATGTCTATGGAATCTATGAAGTTGCTGTCTACATGTGTGGGACAATTACTGCATATTAAGTTAGTCTACTGCACTTTTTTTCTAGTACTGATAGATACAGGTACTAGAAAATTGGTGCATTAATTGATGTCCTGTACCACATATGTAGACGTAAGGCTAACCGGGATCAAATTGCTCCTGGTCAGTCAGGCAGCATGGGGCCACGCTGCTGTCTGGCTAAGCCCAAATATCCATGGATCAGGGAAGACCTGCCCTGGGTCTGCCAGAAGCTCCCTCTCAACTGGGGGGAGATTGGGCTAGCTCCAAGCCTGGGAGGGCAGGGGAGCTGTCTGATCCAGCTGGGTAGCAGGAGCTGTTTTGGCTGTAGATGTGCCCCCAAAAACACTCTAATGAGCCTGAATTTTCTGCACAGTAAATTCAGGTGCCTTGTTTGCACATGTAGATGTGTTCAATATATTGTATAAATTCACACTGCGATTTCATTCTCAAAGGGGCTGCAAGCTTAAATGCCTCAGCTAATGGCAACTGTCATGAAATCATATTAGAAAGTAGCAACATTTGAATTACACAGGGCTATGACCTTTTTAGGCCTTTATACATCAAAATGAGATTTCTTAAATTCACCACAAGTAAACAAAACTTTATTAACTAAATGACTTTATTTAGTCATTTAATTTTAACAGCCACTGGAAAAATTTGTTTTTCCAATTCTAAGATTTCTTTCATAAATACAATGTGTTAAATAGAATCAACGGTATTACACTTTGTGCATTGTGCTGAATGTTATTGAAAGTGGTGGATTTCACAATCTTCCTCATGTGATTCCTCCTGTTCTCAAGAAAGCAGGACTTTGTATACACATTAAAAAAGAGAATTTCATTAAAGTAATCTGATTCCACCAGTTCTTATCCTATTTAAAATAGCCTACAGGCCCCCAAATTTTGGCTGGCTGCCTGATTCAACCAATGATGTTTTTATTGACAGGAGTATGGACTGAGCATATAAAAAGGTTATTCATTTGGAATTTTCTAGTGCAACAATTTTTCTAAATGTTTTGTGACAAACTTCTAATGAAGCATAGGTTTCCATCCCTACCTTATGTCAGCTCATTCAGTAGGTTTTGGAGTCTGCTGCTCAAGGATAAGGTTGTTCATTTCGTCAAATTCCCTGAGCCTCAAAACCTTCCTCTATCTACCACGCGGGGGTACCTGCACACAATCATGTAGCACTGAAGGTCTGACACCTTTGGAATCTCTGGGAATCTCAGTTTTATGTAGGGTTATCAAAAGAAGCCTGACTGCAGTTAAAGTTTGCATCTTTCCAGATTACTGCTGTAGTCTTGTAAGTTCAGAAACTCTTGAAACCTTCACTTTAGAAAGAACCTGGGAGCCTTGGAAGCCACAACATTTGGGGTTACTGGAGAATGGGAGCAAAACATTGTAAATATTTCAAAATATTTTTGTCTTACTTTTTCTTCCCCGGGAAATTTCAAATACTCCACTTTTCATTCTGAGAGAGAAAATACCATTTTCTAAATTCTGGAATTTCTTGAAAAAGTTTTGATTAACTTCAGTTCCTAGTGGAACTGGTGTTCTCTTTGCTTGTTTACAACATAGAAGATGAAGTGACTACTATGGAGTCAACCTTGAATTCATAAGGAAATTTATCTTAAAGATAAAGGAGTATTTTGAGGAGTTCAGTGAGGAGGTAACTGGACTAGACAGTAAAGCAATCTAATTTCAGATGACATCCAACTGAGAGAATTGCAGGTGATGCATAAGGATCAATGCATCTATATTAATTTTAAACACTTAGGGTAAAAATCTGACAGAAATCTAGGAGTCACTTTGAACAATTCGATGAAATTGTATTTTTGGTGTATAATTCTGATTTCAATAAAATGTTAGGTTAGATTAAGAACAAAATAGCAATCAAAAGAATATAAAAATAAACTTGTATATATCAGGAGTAGCTGCTCATTTTCAGTACTTCATTCACTTTTAGTTATCTCATTTCTAAAGGAATGCGAATGATAATATGGTGCAATGAAGGGGAAAAATATTAGGTTAAAAAAGAAGATTTAATGTAAAAAGAGATGAGAATTTACAGGTTATCTTGTGTTGGTGCAACAGCATACCTCCAGAGTGATTCTAGATATTTTATTAGTGTTACACTCTGTTTTACAGATAGGAAAGTGAAATCAGAATCTTGTTCTATAATTATTTCTATACATTCTGCATGTAAACATGCACACACAAGAATAGTTCTATTGGGATTATTTAAGCATCTAAATATTCTCCAGTGTGTAAATGTTTGCAGGATGAGGGCTTTAGATTGTCGTCTTTTTTAAAAAAATCTCATAGCTGCAGAAGGAATGTATGATCAAGTTAAAAGGAAAAATGCTCAAAGTCCCAGAGAAGTGGGGAGGAGCGGAGAGGAATTTGAGAGAGTTGGAGTGGGTACCTTCTCCTAGCTCAGTGGTTCCCAGTCTGTGGTACACATACCACCAGTGGTATACAGACAACTTGTCAGTCGTACATGTTAACAGACTTATTATAATTATTTTATATGACAAAAGTTTGCTGTTGGTACTTAAGGTTGTATCATTTTAAATTGGTGGTGCACAATCTGTCAGAGTTTGGGAACCACTGTCCTAGCTCACACCTGTGCATGGATGCATGTTGGTTGAGGTAGGAAAGTCCTTGTTGTGATTGGCTGGTTGGGGTGGGCAATAGAGGAGCCAAATTTAAAACCTAGTCGGAGCTACCAAAAATCATTGTTCCCTTATAACTGTGCTGTTCTCCCTTCTTGTAGCTGAAGCCTACTGAACCATCCTTCCACTATGCAGAAGAATTGATGGTTACCTGTTATAGGAATCAGGATATATTTTTCCCCACTGTGTAAAATTGACTCGGCCACAGTGTTACAGTTGCGGCTTAAATGCATCCCTGTGTCTTCTTTCCTTCGTATCCTGAGCAAAGCGACATAATTAACCATGTTAGTCTGAAGTCCAGTAGAAGTATTGTGACCGTATGGAATCATGGGAAATCCAGGACACTGCCTCTCCTTCCCCATCTCCCCTCACAACCTTGGCAGCACACCATCTCTTCCAGCATCTGGGTTAAACTCAGAAGAACAATAAGGCAGAGGATGAGGGGGATATCCCCATGGAGAACAAGACCCGCCCCCCTCCAACCCTTAGCGTGATCCTGCCACAAAGGGCACCAAGCAATAGTGCCCAGATTCCACACGCATTCCAGCTGTGCAGTCTCAGGGCAGGAGGGGAAAAAGCCAGCCTGGGCCATAGTCCCATGATCCCCAAACTCAGGTCTCCCGCTGTCAGGTGAGGGGAGGAAGGTGGAGGGACCCCCACTCCCCTCAGGGCAGGGGTCCAACTTGCTCCAACCTCATACCTCACACTGAGGAATCCCCTTTCAACCTGGTGGTCATGGGGTGGCAGTAGCTCCCTGCTCCTCCCTCTGCTCATCTGCAAACTTGCACTGTAGAGTCAGTCAGGGGTGGGCAGCATGGCTGACCACTCATGGTGCTGTCATCGGGGGGAAGAGGGGTGCCACATATGTGCACACACATATGAATAACCCATGCTCAGGAGGAGCCACGCTGGGTACTTGTGGGGAGTATGGCACCAATCCAAGACTTTTGTTTTACTTTTCACCTACTGACCTGCATGGCAGAACAGCTATGAAATCTAGGACTGCCCCAGCCAAATCAGGACATATGGTCATGCTAAGTAGAAGGCAACATAGATTGGTGCCTTATAGATCAAGTAAAGTACATATCTACATATAGCACAAGGTTGTGGGAGCAGAAGCACAGCATCTGATGAAGGGAGCTTTAGCACAGAAAAGCTTGTGCTATACATATATTTCTACTTTGCTTAGTTTATAAGATGGAAATCTACCGTCTTGATCAAAACAGGCAAAGATAAGCATAACTCAGGCATGTAATAAAAACGGAAGACTTATTTTTATCCTTTCTTGACACACAAGGGAACAGTCAATGTAATTAAAAGAAAGCTACTTATAATGATAACATGAAATATTTAATGAAGCATTTTGGTAATATTTGTAGTAATTAATTTGAGGAACCCATTGATGCTAGATACCCCTAAAGCAGACAGTTTTGGAAGATTCAAAAAAAACCCTGCTAGATTTAGAAAAAAAAAACAGAATAAAACCTGACTAAAAGTTACAATAATTGTTAATGCTCTTGCCTTGAGGAGAGCCAGGTGCACTATGGGATAGTCCTTCTTGCTCTGAAACAGGTTAACTGTTGTCAGAAATTGGACGCCAGCATATCACCAGGTTTAGGGCTTGGTTGAATTTTTTTTAGTATAATATCTGTATTCCTATATTAAAGCAGCACTGGAAAAAGAAACTTGAAGCACAAATCTAAATATGATTAGCTTGTTAGAGATGGTTCTTAGGAGTCTTATTTTTTTTTTTGCTCAGCTCCAATGCTCTTTTAAAAAATTTCTCCAGGGCATGTCATATAAAGTGCAAAAATCTCAATGGAGGCCCAAAGGTATCATTGCTGTTTAGTCAGTTTTCAGATTGGGCTCTAATGGTTTTAGGTTGAAGAGCAGATGGAAAGGATTTGTTCACTAGTCGGTGCCCTTGCCTCAGAGTTCACCTCAAGTTGTTTTCAGAAACTCACACTTCCTGCACATTACTTGTTTATATCACACTTTTTTCCCACCTTGTAGATAATTGCTACTTAATTGATAGTGCTGAATACAAACCTTTACAACAGCTAGCAACAAGACACATTGCTAAATAGGGGAATCATTAATCTGTGTATATATTGTGGATTTCCTTCAAATATGGGTTGGAAATAAGCAAAGTCATTAGTAGTTTATTTGCAACAGTGTATTTATGAAAAGCTCTGTGGAGAATGTGTCAACAGTCTGTATGTAACAGAGCAATTAACACAGTACTTTTGACTGTTAGCCTGGGAGTAAACAGAAGCAGATGTGAGGTGTTTGTGCTGTTAGTATTCACAGACTGTTCTGACATATGCAAATACAACTAATGCTTACAGAGCTTACAACCCCTATTGTACCAGGACCTTACTTGCCAAGCCCTGGGACAGGGCTGCTACATTTGCACAGTTTCATATTAATTATTAACAATATCCAGATACAACCTTTTTGTTCTTAAAGTATTACAGAACGTAGTGTGAGGCTCCACAGATAAAATGATAACATTAAGCTAAAATGGCTTTTGATACTGTCTTTTTCTAGTTATATAACAAAAAATAAAAAATAGAGCAAAAGTATTTATTAAAAGCTAGATTCCTCATATTTATCATCTGGGTGATTCTGATTCAGATCTATATATTTAAGCCCAATGAAGTGCTAGGCATTAATGTATGAAACAAGTTCTTAGGGCAAACCTGGACATAAGATCTTTCCCACTGCCATTCCCCTAATACTTAACTTGGTATAACATCTCCAACAGAACTATTAAAATAGGAAGCAAATACTAAGGTTTCCTGACCTGGAATCAGTAAAATACATGCCTAGTGCCTGACCTTATAAAATCACCTACGTCCTAAAAAGGAGCTTTTGGTGTTAATTTACTTTACCTTTGAATAATTTCAAAAAAAGATTTTCTCAGTTTATATTCTCAAGTTGTATACTGTGATTTTTCATCTCCAAAAGCACTGTACTTCTATAAACAATATTAAATACATACACATTTGATAACATTTTACTTTTCAAGTACTTTGAAGATATTTATATTTCCAGAACAGTCAGATTACAATGGAAAAAAGGAAGACTGCTAAGCATAAGAAAATTATGCAGCCTGCTTAATGAAATTCACAGCAATCAATCAGTAGGCATAGTTTACCAAATAAAGAATATTTTGTCTAGAAATTAGTATATGCAGCCCGCTATTAATGTGCCCATCACCATGGGGCTCTTTAGAGATAAAACAGTTTCTGCAGTTATTGAATCTGTTCTTACAAATGTTTATTCACCCGAGTTAGTCTCATTTGGCTGATTATATGAGATCAGGAGAAGTTCTGCTCATACAAAATAAAGTACCAGTACTTCTTAATTCTTAATGAATGATGGGGTAATAACTCAGTTTGACCTCTGTACTAAGGCCTACAACAAACTCAGATACTTAATGTGGAATTCTCATTAGTCTAGTGAGAGTACACATTTTGTATCTTAACTCAGGACTGTGACTTTCTGGCAAAATCTAATATCCATTTAAATAAATAGGATTTTTTTTGCCATTGACTTTTGCTGTTGGCTTTTTTGCCAATGAACACTGATCTGGGCTTTAAACAGGGTACAGCTGTAGATGGGGCACCGTATACTGTAGTACATTTTGAAGTAAATATTTTTATCTTCTAACAAGCATATTCTAATTTTCTTTTTCTTCTTTTTTGTTTTGTGGTATAATAGTTTTGGGTTTCAGGCTTGAGATCAGATAGACTTCGTTATTTGACTACAGGAGATAATTTTTGCTCTTAAATATATTTGTTAAAGAAATTTCTTAAAGAAAATTGTTAAGGAGCTCTGTGTTTGTTTTGATTTTTGGCAAGAGGGGAGATTGTTTTGTGGTTCTAGAGTTCTGTTTGGGAATTAGAAAATTTTTAGGGAAGTCAGGTTCTGGTTTTTGTGGGTTTTTGTATTTGTTTATTATTTCTGAGGATTTGGATTTGTTTGAAGGTTGGCTTTTTCTTTTGTTTTTGAATTTTTCATGGGATTTGGAGAACTTTTGGGATATACAGAGTTTAGTTTTGGGGAAGGATATGGTGGATTTATTTGGAGTTTTATAGCTGGTCTAATTTGGTTTGGTCTTTAGCATTTAGAAAGTACTGTGATTCTAATAAGTGACTACAGAAAGCTTCTCTTGCATTCAGAAACCTATAAGAAACCTTTATTTTCATATAGTGCAATATGAATCATTTTTTCTTGACTTAATTTGAAAAATATCCTTCAATACGTAAACAGCCTGCTGTAAAGAAGTGAAAGCCAGAAGGTGTGTTTGGCTAGTAAAGCTGGTTAAAATGCATGCCACTTAATATAACTATATCATTAGGCTGTGTTATTACTTAAACTGAGCAGCTATCTAAATCTCAAAAGCATTTTGGAAGTAAATATTTACATTGTAGGTATTTAAGGATATTGTATATAGTAGTAGTCTAATGCCAAAGCTGATATAGTAAATGAATTTATCTGGCAACAATAGATGAACTGTTTCTGACACAGGTTATGGAAGGGCCTACTAGGCACAAGACCACTCTGAATTTAGTCCTGACCAAAGGGGAGGACATCATAGGAAACCTGAGGATTGATGGTACTCTGGGTGACAATGACCATGACCTGATAAGGTTTGCCATCCACCATAAGACTGGGAAGTTAGTCACTAGAACAGAAGTCCTAAATTTCAAGGCAGATTTTGGCAAACTCAAGAGGCTTGTTGGAGAGGCCCTCTGCAACCAGCAACTGGACAATTTGAGAGTGCAGGAATTATGGTACTTCCTTAAGGAGGCATTTCTCATGGCTCTAAAACAGGCCATCCTCATGTGGGCAAAAAGCAGGAAAGGAGCCAGGAGACCTACTTGGCTCACTGAGGATATTAGGAAGCTATTGAAAAAGATAAAAGCAGTATATATATCATGGAGGAATGGCTCAGAAACCAGGGAGGAATACATCTCTATCGCCAGGGCCTGCAGACACAAGACATGGAAAGCTAATGCAGGCATGGAGATAAAGCTGGCAATAGGTATAAAAGACAACAAAAAGTCCTTCTACATGTACATAGGAAGCAAGAAAAAATTGGACTGCACTGAAAGACACCTACTGAATACCCAGGGGCAGCCCACAGCCCATGAAAAGGCAGAATTCTTAAAAACATACTTTCTGTCAGTATTCCTGAAATCCAGTGGGGTCTGCTCACCTGACCAGAGGCCCAGCAAACATGGGGAAGGCAACAGCCTGCATGAAATCAATGTAGAACAGGTGAGGGATCTTCTACAACACTTGGATGTTTTCAAGTCTGCTGGGCCCACCGACCTGCACCCCAGAGTCCTGAAAGAACTAGCTGAGCTTATAGCAACACCACTGGCCAAACAGTTTAAAGAGTCATGGAACTTGGGAGTGGTCCTAGAGGACTGGAAGAGGGCCAATGTGGTGCCCATCTTTAAGAAAGAGAAGAGGGATGGCCTGCAAACTACAGACCAGTTAGTCTGACCTTGGATCTGGGTAAAAACTTTGAAAAGTTGATTAAGGAGGGCATCAATTACAAGCTAGTAACTGATGGGGTGCTAAAAAGCAACCAGCATGGCCTTGTTGAGGGTAGATTATGCCTGACAGATCTTGTGTCCTTCTATGACCAAGTAACTAACCATCTGGATGAGGGACATGAGGTTGACATCATCTACTTAGACTTTAGTAAAGCCTTTGACTCTGTCTCCCATAGGATTATCTTAAAGTAGAAGATACTGAGCTGGACCAGTCTACAGTGAGGTGGATGGACAACTGGCTAAGAAGCTGCTCCCAGAGAGTGGTAATCAGTGGGATGGCCTCATCCTGGAGGGCCATCTGCATTGGTGTCCCCAAGGATCTGTGCTTGGACCCATACTATCCCATATATTCATTAACAAATGAGATAAGGGGGTAGAAAGCTCAAAGATTAAGTTCGACACAGGCACACCAGAGAATAAGGCAAATATCCAGGATGACCTTGACCAACTGGATTTATGGGCAGAACAAAATCAGATGAGAATTAATAGGGAGACGTGCAAGGTCCTTCACCAGGGAAGGAAAAACTCTCACCACAGCTATACAATGGATGGTGGTCCGCTGGCTGGCACAGCATCTGAACAAGACCTGGGGGCCACAATCAGCTGGGAGATGAATATGAGCCAACAGTGTGATGAGGATGCCAGAAAGGCAAATAAAACTCTGGCAAGCATCGTCTGATGTATGGCCAGTAGATCCAGGGAGGTACTCCTCCCTCTCTATTCAGCATTGGTGGGGCCTCAGCTGAAGTTCTGTGCCCATTCTGGGCACCACACTTCAAGAAGGATGTGGATAAGCTGGAGAGGGTACAATGAAGGGTCACCCATATGGGTAAGGGCATGAAGAATAGGCCCTATGAGGAGAGACTCCAGGAACTGGGCCTGTTCAGTCTGAGAAGGCTGAGAGGTGACTTGACAGCCACCTACAAGTACATTAGGGGGCAGCATCAAGAACTTGGATTGGAAAGCAAATCTTCAGGAGGGCAGTTCAAGGGAGGACGGGGACCAAAGGACATAAATGAATAAAGGATAAATTCAGGCAAGACATTAGGAAAACCTTTTTTCTCTTTAAGGGTCACCAAAATCTAGAACACACTCCCAGCAGAGGTGGTGTGGTCACCCTCCTTGGAGGTGTTCAAGATGAGGCTGGACAGGCACTTTGTCAAGCTCATCTGAGCCAAATAACCTCCTGCCCATAGCAGGGAACCGGACTTGATGATCTTACAGGTCACTTCCAGTTGTATGTTTTTATGATTCTAAGAAACAGTTGCATTGTGTGGTGCAAGGCATAACAAGAGCTAATGAGCTAATAATTTAAAGTTAACCAGAAGTTAAAGGTAGACAAATGCAAATTAGAACAAAAGGAAGGCTAATTTACCAGGAAGACTAATTTACAGAAAGGTGAATAAACTAGTGAAACAAACTACTACCAAATGGTAAATTCTCTATTTATTGATATCTTCAAATAAAGACTGGATGTCCTTTTGAAAGCCATTATTTACTAAAATACAAATTAATAATCCCAATACATGAGTAACTACATGGAATGCTATGACCTATAATAGGGCTGTTCAACTTTGGTGTGGCTAGGTGCTGCAAGCTTCATCCCCCCCAAGTTTGCTGCCTCACATGGGTAAGCTCCCATTGCACAGGAGCTCCTAGCCTCCCCTCCCCCCGCCTCAAATCTATGGGTTTTCTGGACCCCATTGGCCATGTTGCCTCACCCATAGGGAGGTGTGTGGGAACTAGAAAAACTGGCAGCAGCAGCAGCTAGAGGAGTGGGTTGAGCAGCAGCTAGGCAGGACCCCATGGTCTGCAACCCTGAACTATGATGGATGGAAGGTCAAACCAGACAATCTAATGATGCTTTCTGCACCTATGAAATCTATGAATGTGTAATAAGAAAGAGCTATAAAAAAAGAAATTATTTAATGTGAACTCAACATAGTTCTTTAGTTGTTAAGTTATTAGTGACTATTTTTTTAGGTCCACTTATTCCACTTTAAATATTCAGTTTTCATTTTGTCCTTCTTAGAGTTGTTACTGAGCCCCTCTTTCTCAGAGTTCATTTTTCATGTTCTCTCTATAAAAAAAGTAAATAAATTATATATGTGTGTGTGTAATATATATACAATTACATGTACATTTACTCATGTAATTTTCTTATCCATGACTAGCCTGTTTCATTTAGTTGTCTCTTGCTTTGATGTATATCCAGTTCCATTTGTTGGTTTGTTTTTTCTTTTCATTTACAAGTATGTAGCAAATTAGTCATGATCCCCCTGGGTTGTTTTCATTTTGGTTTGCCTAGAATTTGTTCCTGGTTGCCAGGGCTCCTTGACTAACACAAATTGAATCTATGCTTGCTATTGCCATTTTTAAAGGTTACAAGCCTTGAATCAGGCAGCTTTTTTATTTAATTTGAAGTTTCAACTTCATTTGCTACTTCATAAAGATGTTATCATTACTTTGGGGGAAAAACAGTACATTTACCAGGGCTGTTACCCAGAAGAAGAAATTCCATTGTGCAAAGTAGGGCATTTAAAATAGTTACCAAAGAAAATGCACCTTAGTATTGGATTGAAAACATGTTATTTTATACTAATACAACAATAGCATCTTTAATCTCTTTGCTTTTAAGTCTCCTTTGCTGAAACTCATGTACAGGACTTCATTCATTTCCCCTTTTTGATTAATGCCCTTTTCCAGAACTTGGAAAAAGTAGCTAATAAGTGAAAATTAATATGAAAATTATTCCAGAATTGGATAGGGTGTGTGTTAATTTAACATAGAATAGCTATTCCAGAGTACCTTCATGTCTGGGTGCATTTTTTTCCAAATTAAATCTATTTCTTCAGTGGGTAAAGCTAATTAGAGAGAAAGGCATTTCTTATTCAGGTACAGCTATTATGGAATAATAAACATTTAATCATAGGAAAAATAAAACTGTAACAGACCCCAGAACATCATCTAGTCCAAACCATAGCTCATGGATCAAGTTGTCTAAACTATCCCAGCCAAAAATTTGTATAATCTACTCCAAGGATGTAGATTTTATAGCCTCTCTGCATAATCTGTTCATGGTTAACCACCTACATATTGAAAAAGTTCTCCCTAATACCCAATCTAACTTTCCCTTGTTGCAATTTGGAACTATTATTCCTTGTCCTGTCCTCAGAAGCCAAAGAGGACATTCTGTAACCATTCTCTGTATGAGTAGTAAGTTTACAAAGTTTATGCCTCTTTAAATCAATTAGTCTCTATGACCCTAGCAGACATTACATTTATCACGATTAACATGTTAATAACATGATAAATTGTAACATGCCACACAAGTTGTGTATGCTTTCAACTTCAACTTTCTCACCCCTGAGGTTGAACAAGGGTTATGATCACAGCCCCAACTGCTGCTCTATGTCTGGGACCAGTAAGTCCATCTTCTTGGTTCTATGCAAAAGGAATGCCCCTTACACAAAGCCAGGGTGATCAGCTGATCAAAGTGGAAGGGGACCATTTCCCTAGGAATTGATCTAGGTGGGTACTCTTTGGGATTTTGGGATGATGTCTCCTTAAAGATGGAAGCATGCAGCCCAGGATTCTGGGGTAATGATAAGTAGCAGTCTAGGATGCCAGGTCACAGGCCCATTGAGATCTTTAAGGAGCCTACCTGCAGCCCAGGATCCCAGGCTGCCGATGACTCTGGAACTTTAAAGGGCTCGCAAGCGTCTCAGTGAGCCTGTCTGGCTCAATAATAGGCTTCCTTGCAGGCAAGAAAATATGGAGCAGCCTTTTATCACCCTCTATCTGGAGAACATGTCTTTGTCATGCTTCAGACAGGAGGCTTTGAATGTGTGGCATTATTACGCCCACTAATTCCTCCTCCTCCTGCATCTCATGAAGCTTAGGTTTTTCAGTGTTTTGCAGTTCTGCCTCCCCTTTTAGTGTTGCTGTTCAGCAGTGATGGCAGAGAGAACAGGCAAGAAGCAAGATTTGTGAGATAAGGTAATATCTTCTAAGCTAGGAACAGACATTCAAAAAGCTCAAGCCTGAAATGATTCAATCTTTGCAAGTTAGTCTAACCTGCAGAGATTGAATCAATTTGCAAGTGGATAGACATTCACTTTTGATTCAGAAAATTCAGTCACGTGCCTGGAGGGGGGCAGGGAAAGGTGATGCAAGAGTGTGCTCTCCCTTTTCCCTTTTCTTCCACTGAGGAAGCCTCCCCTTTCCTTCCAGTGCTGAGCTGAGAGGGGACATGGCCAGGCCCTGGCAAGACACTCTGATATTAGTGAGGGGTTTAAACACACACCCTGCCTTGCACAGTTCCCATCTGGGGTGTATCTGGAGGGGGAGGGGAAGCAGCCCTTGCCAGGCTTTTCCCCTCGCTCACTGCTCAAGGGGTGGGAGTGTTGCCAACCCCCAGCTAGCACTTTGAAGCAAAGGGCGAGTGGAGGTGGGGAGGAAAGACTGCTTGTGTAGACTGTATGCATCTGTTGATGATACTGATCTTTTCAATTTCCCTCTCCCTGCTTTTTCATACTGTCTGCAACAAAATGAAGGCACTGCACTCATTGCAAACCAGGTATTTTCTCACACCTCTCTCTGTCCCATGTTGAAAACTGACAGCAAGCCAGCAGGGAGCTTATCAGAACACAAAGCTTATCATCCCATCAAGAAAACAAAGTACCTCTCATTAGTTCAAGCTCTTAAAAATGCTTTGCAAAAAGCTGTTTAACGAATAACAGAGAGACATTACCAGCTGACCTGTTGATTAACTCCAAAAAGCCCTAAATGGAATCTGTTTTGTCTGCATTTGTTCTAGTGAAATTGGAGACATATGCACATAGACACATCTCGGCATTATCTAGCATGAGGGTGGAATGGCCATGACCAGATACTGGCTGGGTTCTATGTTGCTGGGGTCCATGCTGTGGAATAGAACTGCAAGAGATGGGGGGATTCCTGCTTCAGCAGTTAACAGATGCTTCTGTGCCTGCAGTCTCCACCTCCTCAGGCAGCTGGAACTCTGGCTAGGGAAGAGCAGAGCAGGGCCAGCCCTGCTCTCTGAAGCATACAGCCCAGCCCAGGGCTTAAAAGCATGCTGGGATGCTGGGGGACTGTGATTTAATTTAAACCAGGAAAGGATCTGTGACACAAGTTCCATAAACTGGCTTGACCCAAATCAGTTAAGTCTGATACTACATTCAATCAGGTTTATCTTAAACCAGTTTTGGTCATTTTGAAACTGGTTTATTTGCACTGAACTTATGTTCTGTTACAGGTTTAAGCCAGTTTCTGATCACTTAAACTGGTTTATGCATAACTTCTGTCCCTAGCCTTAATGTATCAACTTTATAGTTGGGAGAGATGTTAAACCAGTTTTCATGAACAAAATGCCCTTTTTTTAGACTCAGGAAGCAAGCAGATACAACCAGGGATAAATACCCATTAAAACAATTATTTCTGTTTCACCTCCTTATGTTAATGAATGTGATCACTTAAAGAGGAAATGGGCTGTAAACTTGTAGAGCAAAAAGAAGTTAAGGGAAATATTTACAGACCAGTAGAGAACAGTTGCTATAGATAAACCTAATTATGTTAATGAATAAGACCACTGAAAAGGGATGAGGGCCATAACCACATGTGAAGCAAGGAAAGATTAACAGAGGAAGCAGATAAATTATAATAATCTATAAAACCATGGTGTGTGCTAAAACCATGTTTTTATGTCCATTAAAATAGGATTTTAAGATCTCTCTTTTGGAGGTATTATACTGGTATCCTTTGTGTACAATGACTAAAATCTAAGATATATCTATATTCGGTGGAATGTGTACTATCTCGGTGACTAGCTGTTGTCTAAGCAGGTTCTTGTTCTGTTTTGTGTTTGTTGATCAAGAGAGTTTGATTTTGGTAATATAGAAGGCAATTGTTTTAAAATCAGTAGTGGGGCAGAGATTCTCCTCAAGTAAAGGCTGTTATTGTTTAATGACCTTTCTTGTAGCTTCCAGCATGGAGTAGCAATCAGTTGTATAGTATGAGGTATCTTATGGATTGTCATTTTGGTGTAAAGGCAGGTTTTAGATTACTGAGATGGGTAGGTCATAGGTATTCTTCTTAGAGTAGATGTGATGGTATCTGCTAACCTACCTATTGATGTATGCTTTTTTGGTGTGTTAGGGATGGTCATTGCTTTTGTAGAAATACATGTGATTTTCTATAGGGGTTTTCTTGTATCTCTTTGACTGTGGGGTGCCAGTCTGGGTGTAGATCCTGGTATCTAGAAATAATGGTGTCTGTTAATGTAAAGCTACATTAGAAAGAATTTTATGGAATGCTGCTAGTTGCAAAAGAAATAATAATCAATTTAGAGATTCACTCCAAATGATGATGATACCATCTATGCATTCATAGGTATAGGACAGATTTGGTAGTAAACTTTCCAAAAATCCTCAAGGTAGATCATGAAAAGGTTGGCATGTTAGAGGCTATCTTTGTGTCTATAGCTGTGCCTATATTTTGGAAGAAATTTTGATGGTACTGACTGAGGATAAAGTGGATGAGTTTTACCACGTGGTTGGAAATCCTACTGCTGTCCATGGTCTTGTAGGTGTTTCAGATAAGATGTGATGCTTTCATAATATGGGATGTTAGTGTATGTGACATCCATAGTTGCAAACATGCAACTCTCAGGGAGTTGGTTATGATGATGCATTTTGTTGAGGAAGACAGTTGTGTCTTTTTGAAAACTTGTTCTTTGAGTGGCAAGTGCTAATAGTTTCTATGAACCTGATAGTTCATCATTTAGGATATCTGACATTCATTCTTCCACATTTCATTGGCTTAGGTGGCTCAATGTACTTACTTGTGCTGTAAATACCATTCTTCAATATCTAATTTCCCAGTTACTCCATAAGCCACAGAGTAACATCACTTGGAACTGGAACTGAGATAGACATGAGATATCTCAGTCCCTGGAGGCTAGGGACAGACATTCAAAAAGTCTGAGCCTGAATTGATTTAGTCTTTGCAGATTAGTCTAACCCGGCTAGGCTGAATCAGTTTTGCAACCAAACAAACATCCCAGAAATGCAGGCACATGCCTGCAGTAGCTCATGCTCAGTAGCTAGAAGCTGGGGGGTGGTACTAGAACAGCCCTCCCTTCTTTCCACAGTATGAAGCTGAAGTGGGGCATGGACAGGCTCCTGCAGGACACTGTGATTAGCCCAGCAGAGAATTGAAAACAGTGTTTATCACCCAATTAAGAAAACAAAAGAGGGACATTACCAGCTACTTGTTGATTCTGCCCTTTGATTCAGCATGATCATAGCCAGCATGTGGTCTACTACCTAATACACAGACACCTCCACAGCAAGGCAGGGGGGCGTGGGGAATTCCTGCTTAGCATGGAGCGGTGAGGGGCGTGGGGAAGCAGCCCACAGAGCTGCAGCCAGGCAGCAGATGCGGGGGGGTGGGTGAGCCCTGATGTGGAGCAGAGAGCCCCACCTAGCTCAGAGAGCATTCTGGGATGCTGTGGGTGTCTGGATTATCTTAAACCAGCAAGGGACAGACATTGCATAAACTGGTTTGACCCAAATCAGTTAAGTCTGGTACTGCATTTAACTAAGTTTATCTCAAACTGGTTTCAGCCATTCTCAAACTGGTTTACGTGCACTGAACATCTGTTTTGTTACAGGTTTAAATCAGTTTCTGACCATTTAAACCAGTTTATGTGTAATGTCTGTCCCTAGCCTTAGAGATCTGGGCAAGGTTGGCAAAGTCCACATATTTTACCCATTCCAATTGAACACAGGCAAAAGATAGGCAGTTAGTTGTTGAGATGGGTTTTAAAGATCCAATATTTGGATTTTGGTGCCTAAATCCTACCTAGCACTTTGCCTCTCTCTCCAAAGATGACCACAAGAGCACAAAATCTTCCATGACAAATGGGTCCAAATGCTGATTTACCATTTTCCTAGGAATTCACAGAGAATTACACTTTCCAGAGTGAAAAATAGCATATAATAAAAGGGCAAATGAGGTGCCACGACTAGGCCATGGTAGGTACAAGGACCTTGAAGAGGTAGGATAGTACTGGTGTTTACAAGTACTGACCTATGGCAGAGCTAATTAGTTTACTCTGTCTAATAATACTGCATGTGTAGATGCTGAGACATTTACTAAAGTGCTAATTAGGAAACTGCAGTAAGTGTCTCATGTAGATATGGCCAGTGTATGTAAAAGCATCTGGCTATAAGAGACCTATATTTGCAAGAATAAACAGATAAATGCACATTGCTAAAGGCTGGCCCTGAATGTTGTGTTCTACCCCACCACACAAACACCTTTTTTTGCTACTGTAGATTAGAAGAGAAGATGTAGTTAAATAGTTGACATGTCTTTTGTATATTTATAAAATTGACTGCAGAATATAAAGCATAATAAGCAAATTGAGTGCTTTACTGCCCAGTGTTAGAAAAACAGCCAGCCAACTGCGTGGGGGCTAACTGCAATCCTGTAACCCATAATAAATCTATAATAAATATTATTTACGTACCAATTTCCTAAATAAGGCACTAAATACCAAACTTCAGTGTGCTTTTTCACATGCTGTAGTATGCTACTTCTTATTTTATTCTTTATAGTAGTGCAAGATTCCAATATTAAGGGAAGATTATACACTAGTCCAGTAACACGAAATGGCTGTGGAAGGTAGACATAGGGAGTAAGTGTTTAATGGGTTGTCAGTAATGCTGCACTTAGATAATTTTGGTAATCTTTGATCATTTCAGATACAAAATCAAGGAAAGCAATTGCAAACTAAATATCTGTGCAGAATTTACCTGCATAAATTTAGCCTCATGCTCCAGTACACCTTAAGTGTAAAGTGTTTCTTGATAAAGGCCTATTATATAGTCTTGCTAAATTATAGAACGTGGACAAAGCGTGGCACCATGTTACATGCATTATTTGCATCATGCATCTCAGAGAAAGGTGCTTGTTTTACTATAATCTAAATATTAAGAGCCATCATTAAAAAATAAATACCAAACCTCTCAATGGATTTCTGATGCCTCCATTTTCATTAAGAACTGTAACATTTATCTCTTTGTTTTATGCCTCTTGCATAGAGTTACATTCCCCTGTGGAGACATTAGATTAGGGATTATAAAATCAATGTAGTTAAAACCATTGTTCCAGCACTTTCAAACCATCTCTAAAGAATGAAAAAAGGGCTGCTGGACCCTGACCTACAATGTAGGACTACATTACCCAGCAGAATGATCTCTACAAGAGCTGCTAGCTTGACAGCATGTGTAAAGTTAGATAAGGGGTGATCTTAATGTTCACTGAGTCTATAAATAATTATACAGCTCACCAAGCAAGGTAACAGTGCACCCTGCAGGACCTAAATCAGACAACTTGGTATGACTTTAAAAGTAGTTGATTTAACTGTGGGGTTTTTTATCTTTCAGTAGGTAATATGAAGTCACCTTTTCTTAAAAACAGGTAGTTATGAACCACAATCTTTGGAGTTTCAGTTCTTTGCAAGGTCCAATGTTCTTCTGTAAAAAAATATAATATATGTCTTCATTTTAAAAAATGAGTTATTATTTTTGTATATCCACTGAATATGTGTTTCTGTGTATAATGGGTGTTAGGCATGAAGGTAAAAAGACTGAAGGTAAAAAGTACTATACCATGAAATAAAAACAGACCAGACTAAATCCTTTAGCAAGTACCAAAAATACTGGTAACTTTTGAAAATTTTCATGGACGACTTCCCTGCCTTCTGCCTAACTTTACAGTAACACAGCTAACTACCTCTCTATGGTTTAAATGGTTACTGTAAAACATAAAATATAAGCATCCTCTGATGAGAGGGCTACCTAGGTACCCAAATAAACTGCCAGTGTGCTTACTAGCTGAGTTGACCTTGTAGATTTGTGTTGTAATGTATCCCTAAAATGAACTGAGCTTAGTAAAATAAAGAATAACTTTGTTCCCTTAGCTTCTCTAAGGCATTATATTTTTAAATGAAGAACGAGCTAAACTAGGTTACATATGAGAAATTATAGCTATGCTGACCTTTATTATGTTTATAATTTGGTCTATAAAATATATGAAAAAGTCTAAATTATTAATCTGTTGGTAAAAAAAATCTCTAGGCTCAAAGCACTCAGTCCAAGACACTTGGGTTTCACAAAAAGCAAATATTTGGTAATACATTGAGTCTATAGTATCGAACTGTCCTCTAAAAGTGAAGGCAAACAGCTGCTGAGAAAGATAAAACAGAATGTAAATTAACAAACAGAGGTGACATCAAATAAACACTATAAGCAACAGACAGGACTTGCTCTTGGTAACTAAAAACATACACAGGCCTCATAATTGTCAGTAGCAATTGTCTTATACTGACCACATCATTGGCAACTGTAAATTTCCATAATTCTACCCTCCTGTTCTGTGTGGATCCCCTGAACTCTGCTGATGGTGGGGGGCAATAGTCTGGCCAGCTCCTCCTCTCTTCCCCAAGGATGTGATGCAAACAACCTGTAGAGCACATGGTACTAGCCAAGTTGCAGGGCACAAATGGGTCTAGGAGTGAGGTCTGGGTGGGGTGGAGAACAAGGTAGGGGGTCAGATCAGGTCCCCATGATCTGGAGCTTGCTTCCCAGGGCAGGAACAGTATCTTCCTTCACTGCTCCCACCTCCCAGCCACTCCAAGAAGCATGACCGGCATCCCCCACATAGCCCAGTTTATTAAAATAGGAAACTTTCTTTAATTTACTTCCTCTTGATGTCTTTTTAAATTTATTTTAATTCTTTTTATTCTATCCTTCAGTGGCTGGCAGACATTTCACCACCTTTTACCTACCCTCATTTCCTTTACACTTGTTTCATCACCCATCCTGGTACCATTAACTGTCCTCTTCCCAGATTCATGTTTCTGCCCTACCCCATTTCTCACCCCCCACACCTCATCTAGAGCAGGGATAGACGGCTGCCCTGGCTCACCAGCCCTATAGTGGCAAGTCACAGCTGTACCTCCTAATCTGGCCTCTGCTTGCCATCCTTCTAGTGGCAAGTTGCAGCTCTGCAGGTGAGGGACAGTCTGAGAAGGTTTTTAAGGTGCAGCTGCTCCAAACTTGAGCTAGGACTAACACTAATAAACATTTGAGCGGCAAAAAGTGCAACATGTAACAAGGCTCTTACAGAAATGCCATTTCAGGTTTAGAAGTGCAATTTCCCTTTTAGAGAACAGTAAAACAAGATTTGCTGGGAATAGGACCTGAATCCTTCAAAATTCTTACATCTCCATCACCAGATAGAAGTGAATGATTATAAGCAATATGTAAATAACTACGGACATGTAAGGCAGGCCTTTCTTTGCACAACCAAGAAGTTAAATTTTCAGTGGAGAAATGGACAACTCTTTAACTTGAAAAGGTGCAACAAAATATCTTAATTATTTTGCATAATGAAAATGGCAAATCTTACCCCAAAAATACCATATATCCCTTCTAGTCCTGTTCAAAGCCTCTGAGTCTGATTCACCACTATGTTACAGTTTTACATTAGTACAACTTCACTGAAGTTCCAAAAGTTAAAAGAGCATAATAATGATCAGGCAAATAAAATGTGTGGCTTGTATTTTCCTTGCAAAATAAAATGATAGTCTCCTCCCAGTCATTCCACTAGGAAAGTGGGGTTTGCCCATTATGAGAAAGGCAGAGGAGAATTGAGTCATGAGGTTCCCTTCTCACTTCTAATAGAAACAACGAAATGCTTGGGGGAAAAAATGTACCTTTATATTTTTCAGTGCATTGCAATCTAAGAGGGTCAAGCATTCAGTGCTAGGTGTGTATAGTAATGGATGTCCGTGAATAGTAAAATTGTGTGTTCTATGCATAGCCTTGGTTGTATAAAAGGATGTGATCACAGCAGCTTGTACCACCAAGAAGTTGGGTTAATGCATTCTATACAAGTTGGAGTATCAGCATTGCTTCCATCTGTGCGCTCCAACTCAGTGAATTATAGTAATCTGACCTAGGGACAGACATTACACATAAAATGGTTTAAGTGATCAGAAACTGGTTGAAACTGGTTTAAACCTAATAACAGAACAGATATTCAGTGCACATAAACTAGTTTGAAAATGACTGAAACCAGTTTGAAATAAACCTGGTTGAATGTATATTAGACTTAACTGATTTGGGTCAAACTGGTTTATGCAATGTCTGTTCCAAACCCCTTCCTAGTTTAAGTTACATCTGAGCATCCCAGATTCTTTGCAACTCTAGGCAGGGCTCTGCTGTCTGCTCTTGTCCAGCAGGGCTGGCCCCTCCCCTCTTCTCCCTAGCTGCAGCTCCAGCAGAGACTGCAAGTACAGCAGCATCTGCCTGGCTTCCTCCTGCTCTTCTTCATCCCCCCCTGCAAGGGTCAAGCAGGGATTCCCACCTCCTCTCTGCCATGCACAGACACCTCTCAGCATTAGCTAGCATACCACATGCTGGCATGGTTCATTCTGTGGAAGACAGGACAAAGGCAGGACAGTGTTGGCTTAGAGCTTTTTGAAGCTAATCAACAGGTAGCTGGTAATGCCCCTCCATTCCTTCCTTGGAAAAAGTTTTTTAAGAAGAGCTTGAACTAATGAAAGAGGCTTTGTTTTATTTGATGGGCTGACAAAAGTTAATATTTCCCTGTGTAACTCCCTGCTGTGTGACTCAGTGCTCTGTTATCAACAGTGGGTGAGCGGAGAACCCTCCCTAATCAGAGCAACCTGCTGATTCCTGGTCATGCCCCCACCCTAGCTCAGCCCTGTGGAAGGGAGAGTAGGGATGCTCTAGAGCCCCCAGCTTCTAGCCTGAGCCAGTGCAGGCATGTGCCAGCATTTCTTCAGTCCAGAAGGGATGTCTGTACAGTTGTAAACTGGTTTAGCCTAGCCAGATTAGACTAACCTGCAAAGATTGAACCAGTCAGACTCAGGCTTTTTGAATGTCTGTCCCTAGTCCTAGTCTGCTGGGGTTAATTCTCAAAGAAATACAAATGTAATGAAATTAAAATGTAGGTGCTGTGATGACTAAGGGGAAGTGAATGTGGTTAGATCCTTATCTGAGAGGAAGGAGCAAACAGGGCATTTCTCAACCTACCTCATATTCAGCTTCATAAAGAATGACCTTATAGGTTAAAGTGACTGACCCTCCCAAATAGACTCATAGATTGCAGAGTCAGAAGGGACCACAATGGCTCATCGTATCCAACCCCCTGCTCCTGGCAGGAAAGAGGGCCGAGGTCAGATGACACCAGCCAGGTGACTATCTAGCCTCCTCTTGAAGACCTCCAAGCTAGGTGATAGTACCACCTTTCTTGGAAGCCCATTCCAGATCCTGGCCACCCTTACTGTGAAAAATTCCTTCCTAATATCTAACTTAAATCCTCTCTCAACTAGTTTACACCCGTTATTCCTAGTCATTCCCTGGGGTGCCTTAGTAAACAGCACTTCCCCTATTCCTTGTTGACCTCCCCTAATAAATTTATAGACACCACAAGATCTCCCCTCAGCCATCTCTTGAGAAGGCTGAAGAGATTCAGCTCTCTCAACTGCCCCCTGTAGGGTCTATCATGAAGGCCACTAATCATACGAGTGGCCCTCCTCTGGACCCTCTTGAGATTCCCCGCATCCCTCTTGAAGTGCAGCATCCAAAACTGGACACAGTACTCCAACTGCAGCCTGACCAGTGCCGCATAGAGGGGGAGCATCACCTCCTTTGTTCTAT
>JAGPOW010001296.1:94896806-94920288 GCA_030014935.1 Caiman crocodilus
ACTCCAACTGCAGCCTGACCAGTGCCGCATAGAGGGGGAGCATCACCTCCTTTGTTCTATTAGTCATGCACCTGCTAATGCACGACAAGGTGCGATTGGCCTTGTTGATGGCCTTATTACACTGCCAGCTCATGTTCATCTTGGAGTCAATTATGACTCCAAGATCCTTCTCTCTGCCTCCGAGCTGCTGAGAAGGACACTCCCCAACCTATAGGTATGCTGGGGGTTCCTCCTTCCCAAGTGGAGTAGTTTACATTTATCTCTATTTTTATCTTTATTAAATTGCATCCTAAATTTCCAAAGACAGTTTGAAATTGCAGCGCTGTGTTGTGGCATCTCTAAGGACTCCATGAATGAGACTTCTGTCAGAAAATTGGGAAAAAAAAGAAAAAAAGAAAAAGGTCTTGGATTGGTGCCTAAGCAGCATCTTCCTATATCTGCTGAAGTATGCAGAATGAGACTCCTTAGAGTGCATATGGCTTAAATGCTTCTGATTCATGAGGTAGCCAGGGGATATCTTCTGAGTAAATGGTGACTGAACTGTATTCACATAGTGCCATACACAGGCTGTTTAGCTCTGCCCATGGCACCGTGTTCAGTTGGCTATACTACTAACCATAAAGTGCCCATCGCTTCTGTTTCTAGAGATCCGTGGCATGTCCAGGCTTCTAGCTAAGATTTTGCTCCTCTAAAGATTGGCCACCTTGGCACAAATACATATAAAAATTACTCAGTTAGTAACATGATTATTTCTAAAAGGGAGAACTTTATGCTAAAGTACCTTCTGCGAGTATATGCAGAAGTATACAGTTCACACACTCTGATGTTAATCCTAGCCCCAGAATACCCTCCCTGTAGCTTTGTTAACAGGAGGCATATCTACATGGATTAATATACCTCCAGTGCAAGGTTCTAAATAAATGGACCTTAGGCTGCCCTAATGTGCAGTACCAAAAGTGCACATTTTTTAAGTGATGCTTAATACACAGTAGCCTATTTTACTGTGCATTAGCATAATTGCACTTTTTATGTGGCACTTGAATGAACAGTAAAATAGGTTACTGCACATTAAAGTGTATATATAGATACACCCAGTAAATATAGAATTTGTTTATATATTTGTTTTTATTGTTTCTATATCTAATTGTATTTGAATTCTAGATATAGAATTCAGCATGTTTTGGGAAAGGGTAAATAATCTGTGTCTTTCAGTCCCTCTCCTTAAAACTGCTGGTTTTCAGACATGTATATGCACACAGCACAAGGCTGGATTTTGACCCTTAATATATAATGTAATTATAGATTTAAATAACAGAAATGGTAAATATGGCTTTACAGTACTAATGATATATACACTGATAGTGGCAATGCTTCGTATTTTTAGCCTTGCTTCTGATTAGATGTGCATGTAGATATACCAAAATCCTAATGCCAAGTGCAAGTGCTGAAACATAAGTGACAAACTATGGCATGCATTACACTGAATATACTATGTCCTCTTCAGAAGTGGATTAAGGAAGTAGGTTAGCTGTAAGATGCAATAAGATGCAAGCTGATGACTACCATCATAGTGCCTTAAGAAATGCACTAATGAAAGAAATCCAGAGGAAAACAAAGAACAGCAAATGTGTAAATAGTTATAATTGGTGAAATGTCATTGAAATGTCATAACTCATCATAGAAACACTTAATATTAATTTGAGTCTAATTATACATTTTTATTTTGGTACAGCTATATCTATTCACTTTTTTCTAACGTACTAGTTCTGTCTGTAGTGTTATATTACATAACATATTTCTGACTAATGTATCATTTTCATGTTCTGGACAATTACATTAGTATGTCAGCCTATACCCTTTAATTCTTCAAGGGCCTATTTAAAAAGTTAGGCACCTGGATAACTGTATGCACAGGAACAGTTGCACTGAATACACTGACATTAATCATTTGGAAGAAGGAGGAAAACCAGGATGACACCTTATGAACTAAGTAAATTAGAGAAATAAGCTTTTGTAAGCTAAAACATTGTCAGAGTTGATGAAGTAACCTGATGAAGTAAGTTGTTGCTTGTGAAGGTTAATGCCTCTCTGAATTAGTCTATGAGGTGCCACTCTGCCCTGCCTTCTGTCTGAATTTAGACTAACACTACCTACCTCTGATTTCTAGAAAGTTTTTTGCTTGCATATTTGTAGGGCTCAAACAAAAGAACCTTGTGGAAAAAAAACTTTAAAACCTAAAATAGTAGTGTCTTAAACTGATATTTTAGAAGTCATAAAAATCAGTGGTGGTAGTCTCTCGGAGTCGAGGATGATGTTCAGGCTGGGGAACTCCCTTCTCGTCAGGACAGAGGCAGAAAAGGATCTTGGAGTCATTATAGATTCCAAGTTGAACATGGGGCACCAATGTGGGGATGCAGTCAAGAAGGTTAACTGCACCTAGTCATGCATCCACAGATGCATCATGAGCAGGTCCAAGGAGGTGATCCTCCCCCTCTATATGACATTGGTCAGGTCACCGCTGGAGTACTGCATCCAGTTCTGGGTGCCGCACTTCAGGAGGAATGTGGACAACATCGAGAGGGACCAGAGGAGGGCCACTCACATGATCAGGGGGCAGCAGGGCAGATTCTATGAAGAGAGGCTACGAGACCTGAACCTGTTCATCCTCTACAAAAGAAGGCTGAGAGAGGATCTGGTGGCCATCTACAAACTGGCCAAGGGAGACCAGCAAACAATGGGAGAGTCCCTGTTCCCTCGAGTACTACTGGGACTAACAAGGAATAACGGCCATAAATTAACAGAGAGTAGATTCAGGCTGGATATCAGGAGGCACTACTTCGCAGTTAGGGCAGCTAGGATCTGGAACAAACTTCCAAAGGAAGTGGTACTCACTCCTACCCTGGGGGTCTTTAAAAGGAGGCTAGACAGGCACCTTGCCACGGTCGTTTGACCCCAGCATCCTTTCCTGCCCATGGCAGGGGGTCGGACTTGATGATCTGCTCAGGTCCCTTCGTATCCTACCAACTATTATGGAAACTATTATGTCCATCGGGCTTGATGGGTCCTCAGGTGACCGAGGAGCCTGATTTTGGATACACACATTCTTCAGCAATGGGGGCATGTTGTTGCACAGGGGAGTGGGATTCACAGCCCCCAGTTGGTCATCTTCTCCTTCCTCTGCTGATGCCATTCCACCTAAGTATCAAGTCATTAGGCCTCGAAGTGGTACGCGCCTTGGTGGAGCAGATGATGCCACACCAAATGGTCAGCTAGCCTCCTCCCAACCTTTGGTGTCAATGCCTCCATGCTTGACGGCGACCTTGAGCGTGTCTTTGTACCATTTCCTTTGGTTGCCTTTTGAGTATTGGCCAACAGAGAGCTGGGAAAAGAGAATCTGGTGAGAGAGGTAGTTCTCGGACACCCAGATGCAGTGGCCCACCCATCAGAGTTGATTTCTCAAGAGCAAGGCTTTGATTCTGGTGGACGCAATTTCATAAAGGATGCTCACACTGGTCCAGCAGCCCTCCCATTTGATCCCCAGGATTTGATGCAAGCACCGCTGGTGAAAGCTCTTGCAGATCCTAATATGGTGTTGGTAGACAGTCCAGGTTTCACTGCAGTAGAGGAGGGTGATCAGCATGACAGCCTTGTAAACCAGGACCTTTGTTGATTTCTAAAGATCTCTATTTTCAAAGACATGTTGTTGCAGCTTGAAGAAGGCAGCACTGGTGCAGCTGATCTTGTGCTGGATTTCTTCATCGATGGTAGCCCATTGAGAAAGATGGCTGCCAAGATACAGAAAGTGCTCCAAGTACCCAAGAGCCTCTCCATCTATATAAATAGCATGAGGGATGTTCGGCTGGCCTAGGGAGGGTTGGTGGAGAACCTTCATCTTGGTGATATTCAAGGAGAGGCCAAGTCTCTTATATGAAGTGTTGAAGAGATTTAAGGTTGCTTGCACATCATGTGCAGAGTGAGCCATCACACAACAATCATCCGCAAACTGAAGGTCATGGATGTCCTTGATGGTGAGTTTCATTTTTCCCCAGAAGTGGCCAAGATTGAAAAGCTTCCCGTCCAGTCGATACTGGATACTGATGCTGGATGGTAGATTATCTTAGATAAAGTGGATGATGGTAGATGGTGAACAGGGTGTGGGGCAATCACTCAACCTTGTTTGATCCTGGTACAGATGAAGAAGTCATCAGTTCCAGATCTTACACTCAGGACAGTGGTGGTCATATCATCATGCAGGACCCTGAACATGGTGACAGACTTCAGTGGGTAGCCAAGGTATTGGAGGATGGTCCACAGAGCTTCACAATTTAAGGAATCAAATGCCTTGGTCAGGTCAATAAAGGTGAGAAACAGTTCTTGATTTTGCTCCCAACATTTTTCTTGGATCTGCCTGGCAACGAAACCATGTCTGCAGTGCCCCAGGATGGTCAAAAGCCACACTGAGTTTCTGGAAGGATCTCCTTGGTGATGGGACAAAGGCAGTGCAGGCCAGGATCTTACCCACAATGGACAGAAGGGAAATCCTCCTGTAGTTACCATAGTTAGATTTGTAGATGGTCATGATGGTCATGTTCTTGAGATCCCCAGGGACGTTCTCTTCATCCTAAAGGTGGAGGATAAGGTGGTGGGGTTGTGATGTTTGCCAGAAGCCACCAGCATGGTAGACCTCTGTGAGTATACCATCTGGCCTGCAGGCTTTGTTTGTTTTCATCTGTTGGATGGCCTGCTTCAGCTCTCCAATGGTTGGTGGATCACCAATGGAATCCAGCTCAAGGTGTTGCAGGATGGTTTGGAGGGTCTCCTCTGATACAGTGGACTCCTGGTTAAGAAGGAGTTTGAAATGCTTCTTCCAACGCAGCTGGATGGCATCATCATTGTTGTGGACCTGTGATCAGAAAGGGTTTTGACCAATGGAGTCATAAAAATATCTGGTTGGTGAAATATAATTTCATGTTAGACTGTGCCCTTCACTTATGGGGCAATGGTACAGGTTTTCTTGCATTGCCCATGCAAGATGCCAACTCATTTGAGGCTCACTGCTCTGCATACACTAAATTGGTCCCCCCCTTATAAATAATAATAATAATATTTTTTTAAATATTATTTTTATAAATAATAAAACCATTATTTTGGCACAGTCAAGCAAAGAGGCATGGTATAGGCAAAGTAATAGTATCAGATAATATGCTCTGTGTATCAGCCAGTAAATCAAGTCATTACCCCTCTACATCCACAGGAAAACTTAGAGATATTGTGCAACTATCTGGTCCATTTAATTTCCAGACTGCTCCTTACTTCAGGCATATATCAAAACCTGATTGTGAAATAATAAAAGCTGTTATTCAGTGTACTCAGTCCAGTTTAGTGTCTCACATTTGTAACTCATGCTTTATGGTTCAGCATGTGGGCTGGTGAACATTCCTGACATTTGGTTTATCTGTGTGACCCAAACCAAACTGCTTTGCAAATCCATGAAAAAAGTCAGTGCCAAAATGAGTATGTCAAGGGCATTCAATATAGATTGTCTACTTCAAAAGTAAAGCTGCAGAAGCCATTTGACATTAGACTCAAATACCAACCACAGCAGGCTTCAGATTTCAAATTCATTAAGTGATGTATTTAGAATGACAGCTTGAATGAAATGACATCCAAACCTGGTCCACTGGGGAGATAAAATGGAGATGGTCCTCCACATCCCAGGTTAATGTCCTAAACAAGGGAAAGAGTCACATTCTCTCTGATGTGATGAATATTTAAGTGTAGATGGATAAAGCTCCAAGAGGAGAGGTTGAAAGGGAGAGTAATTCCATATTCTAGTAGCTGAGATACTTGCTCAAGGTGTGGGAAGCTCAAGTCTGTCTCTGTCATGTTTCTTCTTTACAAATTTCAAAAGGCTTTGATTTGATTTTGATATTGAACAAAAGAAAGATTTAAAACCTATGTATTTTTCAAAAAACAGAATTATTTTTTTCTAGCTAATCTAGTTTTAACTGTCTTCAGAATTTTTGTGTGCTTGTTGAACTGGATATATTAAGTATGGGAAAAGTAAATAATTTATATGTTCTGAAAACTGCTAGTTCCCCAGTACATGAAATTTAAGGCCTTAGTGATTAGTTCTAT
This sequence comes from Caiman crocodilus, assembly GCA_030014935.1. NCBI lineage: Eukaryota > Metazoa > Chordata > Crocodylia > Alligatoridae > Caiman > Caiman crocodilus. The sequence continues at coordinate 94,902,945 of JAGPOW010001296.1, forward strand.
TGGTCACGTGAGTGAAAGTAAGAATCTGCACGCATATTTCTGAGATTGGGACCTAATTGGGAAAAGTAAAACAGTCTAGAAACTACAAAAATGAGCTTAAAAACAAAAATAAGTTACCAAAACTTTGAAGATCTTTAATAAAACATAAAGGACCCAATTTAGCCACCTTAAATTATATTGATTATTTTTAATGATTAATATTATGGTACCTAGATGGGGCCAATCAAAATTTTGTTCCCCATTATGTTGTGCTGTATAAGCAACTTAAAAAAAAATAGCCCCAGCCCAAAGAATTTACAGTTCACTGAGAGGTCTATTTATGTGTATAAATTTTCTTGGGATTGGGCCTGCAACACTGTCTAAAAGGAGAAATGGTGGCAGAAACAACTTTTCTCACTAAAGTAATTCCTATTTGAATAATACATACACTTAAACTTAATACTGAATCTGGTCAAAATTTTTTAATCAAAAAAGTTTTCAGCAAAAAAAATAGTCCTTTGATAAATGCCATGGTACATTTCCATCATCTTTATCAATTTTTACGCTTTTAAAAATATTTTTTGGTTGTTAAAAAACAGGAAAAAAATGTTTAATTAGCAACCAAATCCATCAGTTTCATGATGTTTTCAACTGAAATACTTTAGTTGTTGAAAACCAAAGGATATTTGGGGGGGAGGGGTTCCCACAAAATCTAAACATTTAAGAAACATGATTTTTTTTTTTTAAATGAGCTTATTTACCAGAAAATAATGTCTTGACCAGTTTTATTTGGCACAACTTAAGTTACACACATTCTGTCGTCTGTCTCATCACTATGGCTGTTACAGACTCCTCAGCAACCGAAGAGATACTGTTCTAGGAACACAGTGTTTGTCAAAGACCATTGGCAAAGTTGCATTAAAGAACTTTTCAAGGCTGGGCTGTGGGTAGGTGGTATTTAAAGAACACACTATCTGACAGGAACTTGATCCCCTGAGGTAGGAGGGCTGGATTGAGAGGCTGACTGGTAGGGTCAAGTGCCAGAAAGGACTGGAAGTTATAAAAGGTCCAGATCTCTTTAGAGCAGTTCTGTCTTCTCTTATGAAGCAAAACAAAAAGAGAAGTCTATGATGGAGGGGTGAAACAGGGCAAATTACCTTCCACTAAGCTCTGTGCTACTGCAGCTACACTACTTCTGGTATCTGTGAAGCATACCTGTGAACAAGCTAACTCATATATCTACACTATGCTGCACTTGGCATTGCAAACTTGGAGCCTGAAACCCTTAAAGAACAATAACAGACAAATCCCAAAAATGTTCAAGAATTGTGAGGAAACTGAAGCAGATTGTGCCAGATGATTCTTGTTTTACATGGAATTGTATAATTCATACTATGCTATCAAAAGTAAAGAGTGACTGATTTAGAAATCCCCCTGTAATGTCTATATCTCACTGCCTCTGTCACGTCTATGAATGGTTAAGCTATAAACAAAAGTACATGGTAAGGTGGGCTCTGCACCGGGTGTACTTAAGGGTTGGGCCATGGTCTTGGGATATTTAGAAGCCATACAGTGAGATCCCACTGCTCAGGGGTACTAGATAATCTATGCTCAGGGAGTGATTCTACAGATCAAAGAAACACATCTGAGCCTGCCCAGATCAATGGTAAATTAGAAACACATGGAACAAATATGAGGACCCAAACATAGCAGTAAGAAGTCAGCAAGGACTGCAATAAGTCAATCAGGACTACAGTTATTCTACATTTTAAGTACAATATCTACTACAGATCAGTCTGGCACCTTATAAACTAACTTGTTTAGAAACGCATGAGCTTTCATAGGGTACAGACTACTTGATCAGAAGTACATCTCCAAAAGTAGTCTGTAGCCTACAAAAGCTCATGCCTCTCTTAATGAGTTGGTCAATAACAAGGGTGGAGAAAATGTGGCCCAGGGGCCACATCCAGCCTACCAAGTAATTCCATCTGGCCTGCAGTTACCCACCAACTAATTGTACCCCTCCCGGCCCACAAACCTCACTGCAGCTGGGTGGGTGCACAGAGAATGGGGCTGGGGCTGGGGCTGGGGCTGGCAGGAGTGTAGAGCCCATACCCGGGGGGGGGGGGAGGAGGGGGCAATGGGAGTGCAGAGCTCAGGTGGGCAGGGTGTAAGGGAGGGTGGGGAGGCTTGGGAACCCCACACACATTCCCCTCCATTGCACACAGATCCTCCTGCCAGTGACGGTAGCAGCAGCAGTCAGGGGCTCTTGGGGTGCTTGTAGCACTGCTGCTTGGCAGCATGCAGCTCGGGACAGTGCTGCACATGGTGAAAAGGAGGTCAGCCTACCTCTGTCACACAGTGCTCCCCACCGCTCACTTGCAGCTCCCAGCACTTGCACACCACTGAGGGGAGCCCCATGCAATGGAGTCTGCTGCCTTCCCTGCCATGTGCAGCTGCTGGGACTCTGGCAAAAGTGGCAGGAAGCTCCACTCCCTGCTTCCATGGCAGCAGCCAGCACCATCACATGGGACTTATCCCCAGTGGTGCACAAATGGCAGGAGCTGCTCATGCACAGCAGAGAGAACTGCATGATAGAGGTAGGCTGGGCAAGCTATGCTCCTTATTGCCATATGCAGCACTAACCAGAGCTGCACACCACTGGGAAGCAGTGCCACAAGCACCACAAGGGCCCTGGTTGCTGCAGCCACCAGCAGCAGAAGCTGTGCATGATGGGGGAAGTATGTGTCCGGCATCCCCATTTTCACCAGATTTGCCTGTCACTTTGGGATGCACTACTTTATTAGAGATACATTTCTGGGTTCTCTAATTCTGTCAGTGTGCTGCTAGTGTCATTTGTGTTTCTATACGGAGCTCTATCTCTCCCTTCTGCAACTCCTCACTCCTAATGGAGCTATCTTGCAGGGTTTAGTTTCAATGGGGCCAGGTTCCTCCAGCCACCAAATCAATCAATTGAACACACAGACACACACACAGAGCACATCTGAGTCAGGCTGAGTTACTCAGCACTTCCAGCTGACACCCTTGTGTACTCTGAACTCAGCATAAGAACAGAATACATCTGTGCAGGTCAATCAGCATTTACAGGCTTACCCCCTCATATGCCACATCTCAGCACAGCAGGGCAATGATAAAACAGAGTCAAACACACACACACACAGGTTAACAGGGCAAGTCTAAGCAGGCTGGGCCCAATCAGCACTTTCAGCTAATGCCTTTATGTGCCACAACCCAGCATGTCCCAATCTCTTGTCACAAGTGTCCTGGTAGTAACTCCCTTGATGAGCAGGCCACACAGGATCTGTGGGCTTTACAGGGATCTTTGGCTCAGGTAAAAGAAGCATTGCTGCGGATCAAGTGGGGATAGAGAGAGGAGAAGAAAGAGTAAACGGGGTTCAGAGAAAGTATGGCAACCAGCTAGACCATAAAAATTATTTTATTGCCAGGGATAGGAAACTTATGATGATACTAATAGTAATAGCCAGACACAGAAAAACAAACAAAACCATCACAATATTACACAGTTTCAGTTGGGTATTTGGGGAAGTCTAGCTCAAGGTTGATCAGAAAAAATCAGATTTAAAAAGCTGTGCCTGGAGTGAGAAAGAAGGAGAGAGAGAGATCAAATCAAGTCTGAGGTTTAGGAAGCGGGCTCCTTCCATTCCAGGATTCCCAGGTGTTTGTTGACAAGCAGAGCCCCCAGCACCAATCAGTGAAGGCATTCCAGTAGAAAAGAAGGAGGTAAAGTCCCAGTGGAAGTGGTGCAGCTTTTGGATCCAATCACCAGGACACAGACTGGAGCAGGGTGGTGGTACTTATAGGGAAACAACAATAGCTCAGGGGAGGACAATGGATTTCTTTATGCTGGACAATAGGAACTGATTATTCCTGGCTCTGGGTAGTGTTACTCAGAGGGAGCTCATAATGTAATCAGGCAGAGACAGTATTTTTGGGTACCTGATAAAGGCTTTATCACTAGAATTGCTGTGATAAATGCTGAGAAGGTGTACAGGCATGGGTTAATTAGCATCTGGAGCAGAGATCCCCCATCACGCAGCGCTTCTCTGGTCCCAGAGTTCCGTGTGGTCCTCACCTGTTCTCCACCATTCTCCACCATTGATGCTAACAAAGGTGCATTCCTTTTTCCTGTCTCTGATGTAAATGAGCCTGGGGAGAAGTTGCTGTAATCTTGTTACCCTTATCCAGAGGGGTTTGGATGTATTTCTCACTGTATCTTCATTTCCTTTGGTAAGCTCTTCTTTGGACCAGTTCTGGTTCAGGCAGAGTTGGGGTTGGAGGGGAAATCCTTCATGAGTCAGACAGGCTGGGTACAGGGCCAGGATTTTCCAGGAACAGCAGGTCAGAAGCACACACACACCTGTACACCCTGCCATATACACACACGCATCCCCCAACCATATCCCACACACTCCCCCCACACAAAATACAAGAGTAAGACTTTATTTTTGACCTATTATGTAGTCACCTCTATATACACTACACAAATACAAATAATGAAAAAAACATTTTTATAATAAAATTAAAATATGTTACAGTAAATATTTGACTTTTAATATTTGATTTGGGGTTGGTTTTGGTTCAGATGACAACCCCCACCCCTCCCAAAAGTAATACTTTTAGGGCTAAGGGGAGGGACATCTGGTGGCAAAGGTCAGGGGTTAGGGGTGGGACTTCCAATTTGTCCCAATATGGTAACCAGGAGGCAGGGCACCTGTCAAGGGGGTGGGGGGGCTACCCTTGAAGTCCTCAACAGTTTACAAAAATTCATCATGCAGCCCTCCAGATGAAATAATTGCACACTGCCCTGCCTTCTGTTTAATTTCAGGCTAACGTGGATAATTACCATATTTTCGCACATATACCCCACCCACAAGTACAAGCCATACCCACGTATAACCCACAGGAAATTGTATTTTTGTAAATAAATCCATGTATATACTGCACCCATGTATTCCCCGTGGTGGCGTATATACGGGAAGGCAGCGCAGCCTGGCCTGCCCCAGCAGTGGTGGCACAGCGCAGCCTGCCTGGGACCAGCAGGGAGGCTACGCAGCCCAGCCCTCCATGGCCCCAGCCCCTGCAGCAGCGGCAATGCAACCTGGCCTGCCTGGGCCCAGAGGGGAGGCAGTGCAGCCCGCCCCGGCCCCGGTCCCCTCAGTGGCCCCGGCAGCAGCGGCAGCACAGTTCAGCCTGCTCGGGACCCAGCGGGGAGGTGGCACAGCCTGCCCTGGCCTCTGCAGGAGTGGTGGCACAGCTCAGCCTGCCCTGACCCTGGCCCTGTCCTCCTGCGATGGCGCAGCCAGGCCCCACAGCAGTGGTAGCGGCGGCGCAGCCCAGCCCCGGCCCCAGCCCCCGTGGTGGTGGCAGCACAGCCAAGCCCTGGCCCTGGCCCTGTGGGGGAAAAAAGTTTGTGGATAGCCCACACCCCTGTATAGCCCGCACCCATCCATTTTTTTTGTAAAATCGTGTATACTCCATGGGATATATGCGCAAAAATACAGTACCTCCTTACTGTGTAAGGTTTGGGGCGGGGGGGTGCAAGTAGTGCTTTTTAATGAACTATAACATTTTATCTCTATCTACAAATACAATCATAAAAATCAAAACAATGTAAGGCAAATGTAAATTTCCAGTAGTATATAATACTTTTAAAGGCAAATTTCTCCTGAAATTCAGGCATTTTGAAAAATCACAGATTGTAGTAATCATAATCTAACCAAACTTTCCTAAAACACTTATTATGCCTTGATTATCCTGATCTTGTGCCATTAAAATCAGCAGGAGCTTTGCCACTGATTACACAGTGTAGAATCCTAATTAAAGTATTGACTTCATACAGCTAATGAATCTTTGAGCATTTTTTAAATTTTATATCTAGAGAAAAGATACAGAAAATGAAGATTTCAGGAATATAAACTCAATTGCATCCGACAAAAGTGGTTTTAGTTTAAATCTTCTAGAAGTGGCAGTAATATAAAATAACACAATAAATATAACTGATTTCTACATGTTTTATTTTGCATTACTGCTTATAAAACTTTAGACAAAATCCTGGCAATCCTTTCAAATGTTTAAAGTGTTATGATTATAAATTACTTAGTAAATCTGTATCCCTCTACATGGGGACTCTGGTTTTGATGGGGACTAAAACTGTTCTAAACCTCATCTGGTTTTTCAATCATATTTTTATAGCTTCTGTTATGTGGCATCTACCACTAAGCTGACATGTGAGAATAGTGGCAAGACAAAGAAAAAACTATTGTAAATGTATTTATTTTATAAATCTGCATAAAATAAATATTTCAGGGATTCAAAATTTGACAGCAAAGTTCTATTTGTCATAATCAGCCTTAAATATAGTATATTATTTCTACATGAAAAAAATAAGGATAATTTCATAACATTACCCTATATAAAGCTAGAAAAATATGGGCCTATCTATATGGGAAAACTATTGTGAGATAAACTAGGTTGGGAATTTAAAGTGCACAGTTGTGCACTAACTCCCCATGTGGACATATTTAAAGTGCCCATTTTTGCAATTTAGCTTAATTTAGTTCTGAAATAGACTGAAAGGCATACTCAGTGTGGAACAAAAATATCCTCATATCGTGGAAATGCATTCATTTCAATAGTTCAATGGCTCTTCTGGGCTATTCCTTCTTGTAGAGACGCCCAAACACTCTCTCTCTCTCTCTCTCTCTATATATATATATATATATATAAATTTGGAATTCCCTATAGTACTAAAATCACAAATACAAGTACTTTTTCAGACGAAATTAGAGTTCCTTAGGGATCAAATCACCCCCATCTGCTGTTTTGCAAACCATGTTGTATGGCAGCCTCTCCTACTTAGACATGCTAAAATAGTGCATGAACAAAGAGCAACTCTGGCACATGCATACATTTTCCAAATTTACATAAAATTAGAATTTCCAGAATGCATAATGTGCCAACAATCTCAAAGTATTGTTAGCCTGACTCTTTTTTTGAACTGGAAGTTACACTATCGATTATATTTTTAAAAAAATGATACTTTTCCCTGTAGAACATGCTGTAATTCAGAAAATGTCACTAATATTTAAAAGATGTGCCAGGCTGTTCATATAGTGCAGTACATTAGGCATGTGTCGTTTTACTCAAGAATTAATTTCTTCATCAACTTCTTTTTTCAGTCTGCTTTTCATGCCTGGAAGTGTGAAATATAAGGAGCCAGTGTGATTCTCTGACAGAGGCAGCTGAGCAACGTGTTTCACTGACCATGATGACTTATCCATTGTCCTTCCAGTCTAGATAGGTGGCAGGTGTTTAATCACATTACCTGACTTTCTCTTCAGTTTTTCTCATTAGGGACATTTCAGATGTGAATAACATAATGCTATTGTGGATGTTAGTTAGTGTCAGAATTTTGGATTACTTTTCAACATCTAGAAATGAAACCTACAGTATGAATTACTGTTGGTCCGGCCTAATGACAGCTACTGGCAATTCACATCTTCATTGCTCTTAAGACAGATGTGCTGAAAGAAGGACTACATATAGAAGGTATTTCTGTACAGGAGGAGCAGGGTATGCTAGTACTTTAAATATGGAAATCTTAACCATATTGTATAAGCATATTGGGCCAGACTCATGTTGGTTACACTAGTATAAATCTGGAGTAATTCAGATGATGTTAATGTAACTTTATTCACAGCTAACCTGCACTGTATGCTGTCTCCTTAGGAAATAATACAGTATTTATGTTCTCTCTCTCTCAGAAGTTTCTTTGCGGGAAATAAGATTGCATGATGCAATTAGACTTGCTTTAAAATATTTTTTTCTTGTATTCTGTATGCCAAAACCTGCATTTTGGAGAAGAATTTCTCAACACATTTTTTTTTGTCAATTGTTGTGAAAATGCAGGCATCTGAAACATAAGAAATCTTTCAACAATTTTCAAACTTGTAACAGAGAAAACTTGCACTCTTTTTCATGAATGTAAAAATGGAAAACCATCACCAAAGAATGCTGTAAGTGTCCTCTACTTCTGAGCTTGTCAGTAATGTGATATTCTGGTTTTATGTCAGGTTAGCTTTGCTAGGAGAATTTGAAATTTCTTCATTTACTCAAACTTGCTTAATAACTATTCTCCAACTATTTGGGTTGGTCTAATAAAAGATATCAAATTCACCCAAGGAACCTTGTCTGCCTATGTCCTTAGACCAACACGGACTAGCATTTATTTACACAACTTCTCTCAGGAGCCCCTGCAGTATTGAGAATTTTAATCAGGATTGGAGGGAGACAGGGAAGCAGTATGACAGCCCACATCAGTTTCCTCCAAGGACTCTTGTTTTACCACTGGGTAGTAGGTGACTTAGATATTGAACAAGTTTCACTGTAATGGGAAGTAACTGTTATTTCATATAAAACCATTTTCCCTAATTCATGAAGCATGTTTTCCTTTAAATTTGGGGGGAAACTGATATTTTTATAAATATTTTAATTTCCAGTGGCTTGCACCCTTCATCATACTTATTTTAAGCCTTTGCTAGCCAATACAATCTAAACTTCATACACATGCTTGCTTCCTCTCTCTCTCCTTTTCAAAATCACATTGTTTCTCATTTTTGGATTATCAGATTTTCTTTAAATAAATAGAACCCACATTATCAATGAAGTGAAAGATTTGGGGATCTCCTGTTTCTTCTCCTTTCTCTGTGCTGCTCTGAACCTAATTGGAAAAAAAAGCTTTTCAAAAGACACCCTATGAATAAATAGGGTATGTAATGAGCAACCATTATACATGATTTTCTCATTGATGTGGAAACCTCTATACCTCACTAATGAGATCACCACTTTTGAGTTACTAAGGCTGTTCCTTACAACTGGGTTAATCATATTTTATGGCTAATTTTATATGTACTCTATTCATGCATATTACTATTTCCTCTGTTTATAAGGTATTTGTATTTTATAGTCCAGTCTATTATTTTGCTGCGTTAGAAAACTAAAACTATGAATATTTGCGGGGGGTTAGAAATAGTTAATGAGTTACCATAATGTTGCTACTAATACATTTATGAAACATAATTATGACTTACAAATAAAAGTTATCACTTCAATATTTTTCAGCATTACTCACTGAATGTCTCCGCTAGTCTAGTGAGAGACATATTCAGCACATAAACAATTATATTTACTTTTTAAAAATTATAAAAACATAAACAATTATATTTACTTTTTTTTAAATCCCCAGCAGCCACAAATGAAAACTTCAGCTCTGTTGTGATGTTCCAGATGCATCACTTAGTCACAAGCCATCTACCAAGAAATTCTGGTGAGAGTTGGAACCAGTCCATGAAGTATCATGTAAGTGGTTTTTTAAACTTAGGGCTTTGCTTTATTATTTTATACTCCAAGTGCTATATATTCCATTCCCCAGAATATACTAGCTATAGGCAGCGTAAAATCCAGTGAAGCATGCTACATTTTTACACTGGTTCCATTCATTCTAGTGCAATATAATTTCCAGGTACATACTACTGCATAAGTTTCTCATTATAAATAAGACTTCCATACCATAGATACACCAAAGATGCTAGTCACTGTGGACCATAACCATGATCTGGCCTTTCTTCTGACCTGCTGTTATTTCACTGCCAGTGAATAAAATACAGCACAAATACTGTTCATGAAGCTGTATTTACATGTCTTGGGAACAATGTAAAGTCTTGAATTTGCTTTCCACATTCATGTAGGTATATTCCACATGGTGGTACAGTGCCATTTTAAAGCAGAGTCTGAAAGATGCTGTAATGCAGATTCACTGAAATGCATACTATAGAATCATGCAATATTTAAAGCTTAGGTGTTAATGTGATAAGACTTTCATGAATCCTTGTAATAATTATAAAGCCCTATTCCTGACAATTATATAAGATATGGAATGCTTTCTGCAGGAACTAAAGGTAATCTGAGGTAATTAAAGCAAACTCCAAATACTGAAATCATGCTGTATCAAAACTGCTTTTGAAGCCTCAATGGATACATCTCCTTAACAAGGAAGTGCCTAGACTGCTCTGAACTGTTTCCAGAGGCCTAGAAAAAGACAAAGGTCTTGAAACTGCTTGAAATGTGTCTGACCTGGGCAGACATACCCCATCTGAAAATTAACAAGCATGAGATGGGCTAATATAAACAGGCCAAACAGGATGGCCTGAAATACTTTAGAACTGGCAGGCAGAGGCAGCTACCATGCACAGGGGTAGTGGTGACTTTCAGTTGCTGCTGGCACAATTGTGCAGCTGCAGCATCAGCCATTTTTTCTGCACCCACTTTGCCTCCAAGTTGGTGCCTGGGGTGCGTGCCCTGGTCACCCCTCCCTAGTTACACCCACTGGTGGCAGGTTCCCTATATTGAAAAAGGATGACCATCTTAAAGTTATAAATAGTCTGTCATTTTAACATAGATTTACTCTGAAGTCATTTTTTCTAAGTTGTGATTTGCTTTAAGAAGGCTGGCTGATCACAAAAGCTGTTTTTTGACCTTGGAGGAACAGGTAAGTGTAGGTAATGAATTGACCTGCTAAGGTGAGGACAGAGTATTGCAGTAGAGTGCATCCTAAAGGCTTAGGTTGAAAAAAGAGAATCCTAGGAGTGTACATTGGCAAAAAAGAAAGTAGGAAGTCTGAGGCCAAAGTGATGTGTCCCCAAGGAGACCTCTTAAGATTCAGAGGTGCAGTTAACCTGGGGACTTTGACAACAGCTAGAGCTGCACAGGTCCACAGGCTCAAGTGGGCTTGACATTACTCACAGCTTTCACCATTATGGATACAAATGCAGAATAGGCATATGAGGTAACAATATGGAGACCAACCATCATCAGACCAGATCAGTGGTTTGCAATCAGCTGAGGCACAGCCCCCAGGTTTGTTGTGAAGTAGAATCAGGAGGGTTCTTGTTAGTTGTAGGAGATCTCAATGAAATTTTACAATGAAAATAAAATTTTAAATAATAACTTCAAGGTGGCCAAAAGCTTCAGAGATCCATTGTAGGTACTAACTCTTTCATCTCAAAATGACTCTTTCCCATTATCTTCCTCTACCAATTCCCTGCCCACCTTATCGCTAAAAATATGCATTGCCTGTCAACCCTTCGATGTTTATAGGCTTTACACTATTATTGATACACTCCTTTACCACTGCTTTTTACAGAATGTAGAGTGAGGGTGATTGCCAAAAAAGTATTTCAAATTAGAAGTTCCTACTCTGAAAAGTTTGAGGAACACTAGCCTAGAGCACAAAAGAAATTATTAATGCTTCTGAAACATACAGCTACTAAACTCAAGTCAATAGCCAGGAAAGCAATTAATAAAGAGCGAAACTCACAATATAGTTGCATTCTTAGTATGTACTAAAATGTGACTGAATAGATGAATAATCAATTCTCCCATTGTCCTTCATTCCCTTAGTCACAATAGAGAAGAGAAATGGATTTACGAGTGGTTTCCTGTATATAGGGGAAATTGTGTACTCTATCTCATTAACATTAAAGCAAAGCAGTATATTATCTAGAGAAGGAGTTATGCATGGCTACTTCGGTATCACTCTGGAGGACATTATTAGCTTTAGACACAAATTTGCCAACATTTCACACAACCGATACATCCTATGGTTCTTACTGCACATGCTTTACTTCAGCACTGTAAGGCTACAGAAAATATTCATTTTGAAAAAATTATTCCCATGCCTTTTAAACTCTCATTTTATTGTTTTACATTACATGGCATGCCTCATTGAACCTATGATGAGAGGCTTAGTATATGGCAGTTAGGACAACATCCAGATTGATCACTTTGACACTGCTAATTTATGCATAATAACAGCTAAAGGTTACCAGTTGGCCCTAAGAATGTGATAAAAAGAAACAGTGTTAAGTGCTTGAGCTCCCTGTATTGTCAGTCAAGGAGAAAGGCCCCTCTAAAAGTTGATTCAAAGATCCCGGATGCTAAGGGGAGCTTACAGACATAGCCAGTGTGGGGGAGAAGCACATGGGTTTCTTTTGAAGTCTTCCTTCCTCAGAGTAGCACACTAGGTCTGCAGAGGACCTAGAGCACCAAGTCCACTTGGCTAGGCTACTAATTGAGCATGTCTATACATGCACAGTTACTGCACAGTAATTTAGATTACTGAACAGTAACTGAAATATACTGCTCAGTACAGGCACATGTCTGCACATATTGTGCACTAGCTATGGCAACTTATGCTGAGTTGGACATAAATTTGCTACCTGCATGATGCAGAGAGCAAATTTACACCTGATTACTTACTGTGCATAGTGCATACTGTGTATAGACACCTTACTGCGCAGTAACCCTGTGTGTGTGGACTGATTTGAGACTAACTTTACTCCCAAGCCTGTCCACACACAGTATTACTGTGCTGTTGTCCCTGCACGTGTAGATGCTGACATAAAAACTGCTTACTGCACAGTAAATGCACTTGTAAACACACCCGCTAAGTAGGGCAATGGTAACATGATTACAGAATTGTTTGTCTTTTACATAACTGTCTAGTTGTTAGATCACTCACCCAGTAAATGTGGAACCTAGGTTCTAGGCCCTCATCATCTTAAGCGGTCAAACCCATTTCTCACACTAAAGAAGAGTGCCCTAACCACCAGGCTATTGAGTAGTTGGGGTGCAGAACCCTGCTTCCAGCCCTTCCCTCTTGAAGCTGGGTCTCAGTGCAGAAAAGAATGCAAGACTCATAGGGCCAGAGAAAAAGACTGGCTGTAGCACAATAAGAAGGACACTCCTGGGAGGAGGGAGTCCTGGGTCCTAGTCCCCAGGACATTTTTTTTCATTTTACAATAGAAGGCATCCATTAAAAAGTAGAAATGATCTTGGGATGAAGGACTTAGAACTCCTTCCTCCTAGCTGTTTTGTTTATGCACCTAGTTTACCAAACTGTACCTGAGCCAGGAACACTTTCTTTCTTGCCACATTAAGGAAAAATAATTCTGAAGCTAGTTTTTCAGTGTCTCATCTCTTGGTATATATGACATGTCTTTGGATCTTTTTAAGCATCCCTCAGAGGCACTGGGTGTTGTCTATAGCCAAGGCTCAGGACTTATATACCTATTTCCTGACTAGCACCAGGAAAGGTAAATGTATCTGAAAGTGAGAGGTCTTAAAGCATTTACTGTATTTACTCAAATCTAAGGCAAGATTTCTTCCCACATCACCATGAGGGGAAAAGTGCCTGATCTTAGATTCACATAAAAGGCAGGGTGGATGTAGGGAGGATGCAAGGGGAAGAAGTGGGGGCTCAGAGGGCAAGAGGGTCAACTGACATCCTCCCAGACACTATATTCCCTGCTGCAGCATTGACATGGGGACAAATTGAGTTATTTTGTTATAATTTTCCTGTTATAGAATCTAATTATTGGCAGATTCTCTGATAATTAGATCCTATATTTAAAAAATTATGGAAAATGTATAATTTTGTTATATAAATAATCTAATTATTTGGGGGTCATCTTAAATTCAGGATCAACATACATTGGAGTAAATGTGGCTGTAGCCACCGGGCATTGAACATCTTACCTCGGGCCTCTTTGCCTTGAGGTTTCGTAGATATCCGGTTGGCTGTTGCAGGAAGCCTTGGGGCAGGTCTCGTTCCACTCCAGGGTCCGCCCCTTCTCGCCTGCCATGACTTTGATCTTCCAGTGGGTGGGGCTTCCCTCCGGGCGGCTGTCCCCTCTGGCTACCTGCAGTCGGGATCTTCCGCCCCTTCCACCTCGCCCTTACCCTGCCCGGTGGTTCTTGGCGTTCTCGTTGCTATTCTCCCTGGCCCGCCACTGACAGATGAGCTTTCCTCCCTCTATCTGACCCCGTGCCGCAACCCCTTCTAACCCAGGGTAACACAACCAAACAAAAGAATTCTATTAAACTTAAACACCGCTAGTCCCCTACCAGGGTCTTGGCCCCTAGATCAAGTCGCTACCTGCGACTCTGCCTGCTAGCCCTCACTCTCTGGGCTGGCTACCACCACTCCTCGTCTTCCTCCCCTGGGAGCGACACCCTCTCCGGGTTCTCCCCGCCTTAGAGTCCTCTCTCTGGGTCCACCTGGTCCGGACGCCCCTCTCCGGGTCGCCCCAGGGCTTCCCTCTCCCACCTGGGTCTGCCTCTGGCTGCAGTCCTCTTTCTGGGACTTCTCAGGGCCCCGGGTCCCTCCGTGCATCCGTGGCTTGCTCCCCACTCTTCCCCAGCTCACTGGTTAAAGCTGTGCTCTCCTCCAGCATCCGTCTGTCTCTGGGCTCTTCTTCTTCGTAGGGCACGCCAGCCATTTGTCCCGGCATTCCACGTCCTCCGGGCTCTCCCCCCCGTTCAAGGCATGCACCGGCAGTCAGCCCCAGCATTCCGCGCCTCCTGGGCTCTCTCTCCTGTTCACAGCATGCACCGGCAGTTGGCTTCAGCGTCCTGTGCCCTCCGGGATGGCTCTTTAACCCAGAGCACGCGTTGGCAGCCGGCTCTGGCAAGCCGCACCTCCCAGGCTCACTCGCCCGCTCAGAGCCTGCTCCACCCGCCGGATCCGGTGCGCCGCAACTCCAGCCGCTTCAGCCATGTGCTCCCCCTCGTCCTGGCCGCGGCCTATTCCTTTATACTTTCCTGCCAGTGCCTCAGGCTGATGTCACCCACCGTCCACAGGTGTTCCACACTGTTGTTCCAGCCACGTACAGGGTTCTCTGGCGATCCTAAGGTAAGTAACCGCCATTTTCCTTTCCTTTCCTCTTGGTCTCCGCCGTTTGCCTCTGCCTCCACGGCTCCTTTGGGGCGCTTCGGCATGTCCCCAGGACTTCTCCCCTTGTGACAGTGGCATTGAACTGAAACTGTTCAGAAGCCCAAGCTTAAGTTGGTAGAGTTTTTGGAATTCTAAGAAAGATATTGTTTGTGCAACGGTGTAATGACTGAGTCCTGAACAAGTTTTTAAGCTGCCTTAGAACAGTGGTGCTCAACCTCTGGCCTGTAGGCAAGATCCAGCCTGTCATGCTGTGTTGTCCAGCCTGTGAATCTCCCAACAGGTCTGAAAACTTGGCAGCAAAAGAGTGATGGCAGCATTAATTGCCACTCTCCTGCTGTCAAATTTCTGGACCCATGAGAAGCCCTGGAAGCCATATAATCTGGCCCTGTGTGCTAGATCATGCCAGTACATGGTGGGCCAATGTATGTTGTCACTTCATGGCTGGGCATGCAACAGATCTAATGCATGGGGTCTGGCAGCCACGCACAGGATCTCATGTGTGGGCTTGGGTCAGCGCACAGTTGGATCTGGCACACGAGGTTGTACCAGTGGCATGGTGGGATCCAGCACGTGGGATTGAACTGGCACCAGGCCAGATCCAATGCACAGGGCTGAGCTGGTATGCTAGCTCACACTTGAGTACTGACTGTATGTGCCAGCCCTACACTGGATCAGGCCTGTGGACCAGCTGTGTACCACTCAACCATCCCCTGGTGCTAGAAGGTGAGTACCAGCGTTTCAGAACAGCAAGCAGTAAGTTTGTGGGTTTTGCCAAGACAAAAAAAAACAAATACAGCCTGGCCTTATTGATACCCTTGGTTGTTCAAACAACTGGAAGGCTGTTCTTAGGAATCCCAACAACATATATTGTAGTATAAGAGGAAGTATTAGAACAATGTAATAATGAAAGTTTCAGGGCGAGTGGCACAGTGTGACTGAAATGTCATGGTCCCTACTGGCATAACTTGAGTGGCAAGTATTGCCTCTTTCCTGAAACGCATTGCTGATGCAAGACAAAAACCTTAAGTTAAGAAATATTGGGCATCTAAGCAAAACCATTCTAAGCTGTCAAACAATTCTATGCAGCTTTTGTTAAATTGGTTCTGATACACTAACAAGACTTTTGTTTGCACTCCAAGTTTATTATTTGAGTGTGTTGCCAAAATGCCATTTATGTTCAAGGACATTTTTCTTCAGTGAAGCAACACCAATCTTTTGTAATTACCTAAACACAGAGACAACTTATGTCCTGAAGGAAGAAAATTACACATTACTAGAAAAAAACTCTGCTAGTGGCCAAACCACAAATTACATGAGTGTATGTTTAATGAACACTGAGTTTTCCCCTTTAGATATTTGTGTAATCTTTCAGCAAGATCTTTTCTATACTTTGACTAGTTTTCATATACTGCATTTTTCATAATGGATTTTTAAAGAAGACCACATAGGAAAAGAAACTATATTTTGGAAACACAAGGCAACAGGATTAATGAGTGGCTTAACCCAAGTTCTATTGAATGAGTATTTATTGATTCTGACAATAGCATTAAGAACTGAATGATGGAGAGTTCACTCATACACTTCTTCTGGCTCACTCCTAAGGTTTGGTTATAATGGATTGAGACTGATGAGTCTGAGACTGAAAGACTACAAGAAGCTAATACAGTTGAATCATTAACATACAAGGTGTTCTTAGACTTTTTGACATAGGCCATTTTTATAGTTTAGAAGTGTAGGCATACGCATTTCATTTTAAATGTTTAACTTGAATAAATGCACATAGAAAACTAGGAAATTTAGTGGTCCAAAGCTGAGGTTTTGGTTTTTTTCTGATTGGTAGAATGAACTAAGTCTATTCACACAATGAACTATTCACACAATGAACTAAGTCTATTCTGTTTTAAATTTTAAATTCAGGTTGTGTTCTTTCTGCCTTATACTCTGTATAGGCACAGCAGTAATGATTTAGAAATCACATATCTATGTATTTTTAGCTGCTGTTTCTAATATGACCATCACTGTGCTATCCAGGTGAAGTGTCTGATAGCTTAGTTAAAGATTCATGGGCCAGATAGGACTCAGCATGCTGTTCTACAGCCATATCACAACTACAGTGACTAATAAAACATTTTTTTTCTCATCACATTATGACTCACAGGGCATATCTTGCAGTAACAAGATGATATTTTTGCACAGTGAGTTTTCTGACCAATATTAAAAGCAACATAAACCTGACAGTAAATGGAAATTCAAAATTAAAGCTAATATTCCACTCTTAACCCCATCCTGATTCAGTGGAGACTTGACACAGACATAATAGCAACCATGATAGATAAAAACATTACCAGCTTGAAGACAATTGGATGAACAGTTCCAAACTCTTCAAGAGGGATGTGGACGGCCTTGAGAGGGTCCAGAGGAGGGCCACTAGATTGGTATGTGGGCAGCAGGACAGGCCTTATGAGGAGCGTCTGAGGGACCTGAACCTGTTCAGCCTCAGTAAACGGAGGCTGAGGGGGGACCTGGTGGCTG